>CM016625.1:121543683-122167492 GCA_005393395.2 Gossypium australe
ATATATATATATGAATTAAGGTGTATAATTTAGGGTTTAGAGGTAGGTGTATATATAATTTAGGGTTTTAGGATTTAGGTATGAGAAATTAAATTATAAAACTGTACAAATCAAATATATTGTTAGAAACAAAACAAAATTAATTTAAAAGAATCTAATTAATAATTAAACAAAAAAATTTATTAATATTGAAGGTATTAGCAGCGTTTTTGAGAAAAAAATATTTTGAAAATATTGTTAGAAGGGATTCGGGTTTAGGGGATTATGGTTTAGGGTTTGGGGTTTAGAGTTTGGAATTTGAGGTTTGGGGTTTATATTTGAAACTTATTGTTTTTTTTTTCTTACATAAAATATATATATAAAAAATATGTCATGTATCTAATTCTTTTAAATGTTGCTCAAAGTTTCAAAATTATTTATTAAATTTGATATGAATATATAATAACTAAATATAAAATTATAATAAAAGTCAAGCACTCTTTCATCTAGCCTTCTATTTATTATTTAACTAGTTTAATTATATAATTAAAACATATTTTTTAATTTAATATTTAAAATCTTTACAAAAATTAATAACACATAGAAAAAAAATTAAAACAAATAACATAGAAAATATATGTTAAAAATGAAAAAAAATGAAAATACAATTATTTAAAATACTTTTAAAGTTTTTTTAGGTATATGACTTATTATTGTTTAAATTATAATTAAATAATTTACTATATAATGGTAAAGAGATAATTTTAATTTTATAATTTAAATTATTTAAGAGATATTAGATAAACTTTATGTATAATAAAATTTTAAAAATTGTAAAAAATTATAAAAAAAAATTTATATTGAATTCAAGTATTAGTGGCGCTAGGTTAAAAGCGCCGCTATAAGCAGGCAATAGCGGCGCTAGTTTAAAAAACGCCACAAAGTTTAGATTTTTTTTGGAAAAACGATGTCGTTTCTTTGTGTCGTGTTTTGTTCAATTTTATGACCCGATCGAAATCCCTTAGACTCTTCACCTTATTTTCACAATCCCTAAATTCCAAAAATCAGAGTCCTCCTCAAATCCTCTTCAGCTTTGCCGTTGATTCTCCATTCTTCCTCATCGCGTCGGCCTTCATCGGCCTAAATTCCAAAAGAAAAACAGAAATGGCGAAATCTGTGAGCCAAGATGCGATTTCAACGATTTTGGCTAACCCATTTCCCGATTCTTCTTCAGATATCCCTGAAATCATCGTTCAGGTCTTGGATCTTAAGCTCACTGGCAACCGTTACACGTATGTTTCTTCCTATTCTTCAATCAATCTATTCTGTGTCTATGCATTCCTTTTATTTGATTAATACCCAAACAAGTTCTGGGATTTATTTACTTCATAAGTTTATTGGATCTGCTATTATTTTCAATGGAAATATTGTGTAGTGATCTTAACCTCACTGGCAACATCGTTTTACTGATTATATTGTGTTGGGTCTTTGGTTTTGAAGGTTTAATGCAAGTGATGGGAAGATGAAGCTGAGAGCCATTTTTCCATCAAACATGTCATCTGAAATCATTACAGGCAGTGTCCAGAACAAGGGTCTTGTCAGGATTCTTGATTATACCCTCAATGATATCCCCAACAAATCTGAAAAGTAACTGTTGGTTACCCTTTACTTCTCTCTCCCTTGATTTTTTAAGGTTTCTTAGGCTTGATGTTCGAAATGGGTTTCAGGTATTTGATTGTAACAAAATGCGAGGTGTATCTCCTGCACTTGAGACGGAAATTAAAGCTGAAGTCGAAACTGAGGAACATGACACTATTTTAAAGAAGCCAAAGCTTGAAAATGAAGCTAGATATGAGGCTAAAGCTGACGTGTCTGGTATTATTTTGAAGCCAAAGCAGGAAATTGTTTCAAAGTCTGCGGCTCAAATAGTACATGAGCAACGAACAAAGTAAATTTCTTTACGGTTTTTTTTAATGTTTGATTCTATTGTCTTTTAGAGTTGGTTCTTTATTAATTTTACTTTGTTCTTATGCTTCCAGCATGGCTCCATCATCACGGATGGCAATGACAAGAAGAGTGCATCCTCTTGTTTCGTTGAATCCTTACCAGGGCAATTGGATGATTAAAGTTCGTCTCACAAGGAAGGGAAACATGCGTACCTATAAGAATGCTAGAGGAGAAGGTTGTGTTTTCAATGTGGAGTTAACAGATGAAGATGTAAGCAGCTATATAGCCTGTGCTTATTATTATTATCATTATTATTATTATTATTATTATTATTATTATTATTATTATTATTATTATTATTATTATTATTATTATTATTATTTTATTATTATTATTATTATTATGGCTTTGTACTTGTGGCATGATGCATATCTACTTGTGGGAGAATGAGTTCTAAGTGATTGGATATTTGTATTTGTAGGGTACACAAATACAAGCAACAATGTTTAATGAAGCTGCTAGGAAGTTCTTTTTGGAGTTAACTTTTTGGATTAGATGAATGTCAATCAAGCTTTTTTCTTTTTGGAGTTAACTTTTTGGATTAGATGAATGTCAGTTTACTGCTAGTTGAATATAAGTTTCAGTGATCTGGTGGAAATATACTTATAGACAGGTAATATTATAGTACTCACGTATAACACCATTATCTGACATATTTCCGAGCACGGATATGGGATATGATCCTCTAAAGACCCTCCAAATGCATAGAAATGCTTCTTGGTCATTTTTTTCCAACTACAATCGCTTCTTATGTTAGGTTGAACTAATTTGTCTAATATAATTCTCTGCAGCCCTAGATTTACAGAGAAACTCGCAAAGGAGATTGAGACAATGGGTGGAGTACGCTATTTGTTCCTAACCCACAAGTATGTCCATAATTTTAATTTTAATTTTTTAATTTTAAGCTTTATTGTATACAAACTTTGCTTTATTGTTGTTTTTTTTGGCTAGTTTGTATGCTTCTCTCCGTGTTCTTTCTTCCATTCCCTTTGCAATTTATTTTTTAGTTTTGCTGAGAAATTTACTTTTTTTAAAAAAAATAATGTTTTCTTTTGATGGAAAGTGAGCTTCTTTTTTCTTTTTAAATTCAGCTATTTTATTAAGTTGATATGCCTCTTGGTTTTTAGTTTTTCTATTGACTGATTAGGAAAGTATGTCTTCTTAATTCACCCAAGTACACTGCTTGTAAAATTTCAGATTCTGCTTGTTATGGAACTATCAAATGTTTTTTTTTGACCCCATGTCTTTCTTTAAACAATATTAGAAGCAATTGCAGGTGCTTGGCTGCAAAGGGTGAAGAGTCTAATCAATGTGAGAAATTTGCCAAATACTACCGTTCTCTTCGTCCTGGTATGGGTGAGTATACCTTGTTTTGTTATCATCATAAGTAAACCAGAGTTTGCCTTTTTGCTTTTAGCTTGTAGTACCAAGCTCTGTCGTTCACAGGAAAATATGCCTTCTATGCATCATGTCTTTGTTGATGAAGCTTTGTTACATATTCAGTATTTTCAGATACCAACTGATTCATATACATATATGTTTATATAAGGAAATAACTTAAGCTCTGACAGTAAGGGCATAAGTAAATTACAGGTGTTTTTATTGCTCACCAGGTGTGCCCTTTATTGTGTTTATGTTGGGAATATAAACTTGTACTTCTGTTATGTGCTCATGGAGAGTGAGGGTTAAGGAGGGAAACACTAGTGTTGATCATTTAAAAGCACATCATTTTGTTTGATGCATTAAGATCTTGATTAATCATTTGTGGAATCTGTCGTTTATTTTGATGTCAAATCTATACAAATTCTGTCTACTATGGTGAACTGATGTGTTTCTTGTAACCTGGCTTGTTAGACTGTGACTTTCCGGTGAAAGTTCAACTGAATTAGAACAGTTGGTTAGTTGCATTTTATTAACCTTGTTTTGTTAGTTGTTGCTTTTGTCTAGGAACTACTTTGTGGCTTGTTGGTAACTCAGTTGAGGAAGCATTATTCTCTTTAGAAATCCTTTTGTTTAATAAGAGAATCTATTGTAGCTATTGAATCAGTGTTTTGATAGTATAGTTATTTAATTGAGTTTATAATTGAGGTTATCTTGGTAAATTCCTAGTTTGCTAAAATCAGCTTTCTCTGTAGTCCATTCCAAGTTCCCGATACCTTTATATGGTCCTTTCCTTTTCATTTTTAAACAACATTTAAGGGGCACTGCGCCTAGATGCTTATAATTCTTTTGAGCTTCCGTGTATGTCTTTTATACAACTCTTTGTAGTCTGTATTAGAGTTGATATTTTGGTAATTTATGTTTTTAAAGTGGCTTTCAAATTATAAGGTTGCGAATGATTCTTATCTTAATTTCTCATTTTCTGATCTTAATTTCCCATTTTCTGTTCGGATGTAATTTTCTGGTTTCATATTTTAGACATATGTACTCCCCTTGATGTTCTGTTGCAATAAAAACTTAAAATGTTATTTTCTTTTAGCTCTAACTACATATTAAACTGATTTAAGTATATTGGATAAACTTAATTTATATCAGTGGGGTGCATCAAGGAAGAAATTTTAGAGACAGAAATAGGCTTCCATGAGGAGTTCTTCTATAGATTTGGAACCTTATGGAATTGTTTGAGTCATTTCATTGGTGATAGATTTATCTTTAATGTAATATTCACATGGCTGCACCTCATTATAGGTAAATGATCCACCAGTTCGAAATTCACAATCTTTCATGATGGAGATGCAGGCAGCCAGAATGGTGAGTAACCCTTTTTTGTTTACCAACATTTGTTAAATGTACATAGATGATATAAATCCACGGTACAACCATTTTCACAAAGTCCACAGCTCGGATTAAAGAATATTCATTATCATCTTTTTTCATTGTCACCGTTCTTACATTACCAATATACTGACTGCAGGTCCAGGCAGCTGATTCTTTGCTTAAGTTAGTGTCTGAGTTGAAGCAGACGGCAATCTTTTCAGGATTTGCGTCACTTAATGATCATGTCGAGCAAAGAACTACCGAGTTTAACCAACAAGGAGAGAGAACAGATCGAATGTTGGCTAGGATCGGAGAAGAGGCTGCAGCAAGCCTCAAGGAGCTTGAATTTTTTTTTTTGGTTTAAATGTTATGGGCTGAAAATGTTTAATTTTACTATTTTTCTTTAAATATTTTTATAATATTTTAATTTTATTCTTTTTTTATAATATTTTATTTTTTTATTTTCCGTGACTTTTAGCGGCGTTTTTGGTAAAAGCGCCGCTAAAAGTATAATATTTTAATTTTTTATTTTTTAGGACTTTTAGCGGCGTTTTTGGTCAAAGCGCCGCTAAAAGTATAATATTTTAATTCTTCTTATTTTCGAGATTTTTAGCGGCGTTTGCAAAAGAAGCGCCGCTAAAAGTCATGTTTTTAGTGGCATTTGAAAAAAAAACGCCGCTAAAAGTCATGTTTTTAGCGGCGTTTTTCTCACAAAAACGCCGCTAAATTTTGCGGCGCCTCATTTAGCGGCGTTTTTTGTGGCGTTTTTCAAAGCGCCGCAAGATCTATTAGTGGCGCTTAAAAACGCCGCTAAAGGCCTAAAAAAACACCGCTAAAAGTCTGTTTTGCTGTAGTGAAGCAAAAGGAACGGTCCACACTTGTCAACCAAATGGACCTGGTGTACTCAAGCTACTTGATGAATCCCAAAAAATCTCAAGGGTCATTTCGGAAAACAGATATCATGACCGCCTTATGATTTTAGGATTATCGTGGATAAATAAAGTTTAGCGTTTGTTCCTTTGCATTCATGCATATAGAATAGATTTTCTTTTCTACATTTGATGCATTCACCCTCTTTTCTCAGTTTTATTCATTCTTACGGTGTCGCATTTCATAAGAATGGTTCAAGGGTAGCAATGGTAGATAAACAAAACTCCAGAATGGATAAAATCGAGGAATAGTTGATGGTAAGTGAAGATTATGACTAGAAAAAATCACCGACTCTACCATCAAGTCCAAACACCTTTCATACTATTTTAATCTCTAAACAACAAATTTGATGACAAAAAAAAAAAAGGTGCCATGTGGCGTGTTATTGACAGAAAGTATTAATTTTTTCTTTTTCGTTAACTTTTTGGATAAAAGTCGTGACAATAATATGATTTATGTATCACTTCTAATACAAAGAAATTGAGATACATACGTGGAAACTGAGAAATTTTATGGGTGTGTTTACCTCATCACATCTTACCTTTCCCATGGTAATGTAAATTTTTGAATTTTTTTTTGTTTAAATTGATAATCTTAAATTCTAAATTATGCTAAAATTTGGTAATATTTAGAATAATTTTAATACCACAAATTCTTTAGGTAATGTAAAATTCCTATGGTAATGGTTCTTTTATGACAAGTTCACTCTTTTTTTTTTTTTTTAAGTTTTGCTCCATTACAATTAGATATGTTCATGGGCCAAGTTATTTATCTAAATTCGAAGGTCCGTTCAAAATTTGAGATAGCTTGGGCAAAAGATTCATTTAAAATATGAGTCGAGCTCAGGTTTAAACATTCAAGGCCCAAATCCAGTTCTGCCCGTTTTAAATTATATAATGTTTTATATCACATATGTGATAATACATTTACCATATAAGATTTGAAAAATAACATAACTTAATAAATTTAACAATTATATTATGTTGACAACTAAAATTCCAATATTAAAAAAAAATCAAATTAAAATACAACGATGCGCAAAATTTTAAATCAAAATAAAAATTATAAAGGTGTTAAAAATTTGAACATGAATATAATATGAAGATTAAACACGTGGTGTTTTATGGTTTTCAAATTCTTAATGCACAATTTTCATGCAACACATAAGGTTGGTTTCGTATTTGTGTACCATGTCCAAAATTACCAATTAATATATCATGTTTAATCCTTGACTCTATTTACTACAAATGATGGAATTTTTTTCTTAAAAAAAAAATTATGGCATTTTTTTTTTGGTTTTGTTTTTTGCTATATTATAGAGAACATAATTTTGACCCAGTGAAATAGAGAGAAAAAGGGAGAAAATTTTGGGGCAGCTTTGTTAATTTAAAACATGTTTCGTAAGCACACAGTTTTCGGTCAAAATACATATAATTTTTGAGGATTTAATTTAACAACCAAAATAGAAGGAAAAAAACTAATTAAAATAAGAAAAAAGCAATTAAAATAGGAATTTGAGGAGGTTTTGGAGCTTTGAAAATTAGTTCTAAATAACAATAATTTCAATCTTTGATATAACTTTTTTTCTTTCATGATCTGGCTAGTTTTTTTTTTTTTCCTTTGTTAATTAATTCTTTAAAAGGAGACAAATAAATAAATAAATAAAAGAA
This sequence comes from Gossypium australe, assembly GCA_005393395.2. NCBI lineage: Eukaryota > Viridiplantae > Streptophyta > Magnoliopsida > Malvales > Malvaceae > Gossypium > Gossypium australe. The sequence continues at coordinate 121,551,027 of CM016625.1, forward strand.
GAAGAAGATAGAAATGTGGAATCCAAAGGGAGGACAAAAGAGAGGAGCAGGGAATGGATTGGTTGCTGTGGCCATTGATAAGGACAAAGGCAGCCAAAATGCTCTTAGATGGGCTGCGGAACACCTTCTTTCCAGAGGCCAAGCTGTTGTTCTTATTCATGTTACTAAACCAACATGTATGTCTTGTTTTCTTTGAGTTGGACAATTTATGTTTTGAGGTATTAAAAATGTTGATCTGGTCTAGAGATGAGATGTTATTATTGCATGATGAGAAAATATTTGATTGGTGCAGATGAAACAATCTCACTTGCTCCAACTAAATATACGATGGATAGGCAAACCAAGAAATTGTTCATAAGTTTCCAATGCTTTTGTATTCGAAAGGATGTAAGTTTAAGTTGTTTTTTATTATATGAAATGGTGTGTCGGAATTGGATTGTTTTGGGTTGAGAACTGCAGAAACAGTGCCTTGATATCATACTTGAAGATACAGATGTTGTAAAAGCATTGACACAATATGTATCCCATGCTGCTATCGAGAAATTAGCTCTTGGTGCCGCTTCTAGAAGTGGATTTATGAGGTATTCCAACACTTGCATGGACTTAGTATGTACCTATGGCTATGGTTGGTTTTATGCAAGTTGGATTTTCGATTCACAGGAAATCAGAGCCGATATTCCCAGCTGTGTAACCAAAGCCGCACCCGATTTCTGCACTGTCTATACAATATCCAAAGGGAAGGTCTCATCATCACGAAACGCCTCTCGATCAGCTCCATTTTCTTCTCCACTTATTGATCAAATCAGGAAACTAAAAAATAATTTTTCTGATCCTAACCTATTTAATGCTGATGTAAAAGCAGATTGGTTTCTCTCCAAAACTACTTTTATATCATCGGGGAGTCGCTAAATATTGGAATCTTTGAATATGCAGCTGCTGATAATAAGGCTATGCACAAGCCTCGCTCCTCATTTGAAAGCGTTGTAATGAAAATTTTGGGGTTCTTGGGGTTCTCGGTGTAATGAAAAGTTCGGCCTCTATTGGGGCTCTTGGTGTAATGAAAATTTTGGAAATTCAAAGCCTGAAACTAATTTTAGGTTTGGAAATAGAAAAGAAGATCGTATACTTCATTCCATTTTTTTATGTCACAAAAACATCGGTCAAAAACGAGAGAACCCAAACTGTTACAAAACAACCATAAAGCACCAACATTTGAAACACATCATCATCCAACTGAAAAAGCACAGGCCAAAGTCACACTTAAATGCTAACCCTACGATCCTAAGTCCTCCAGCTCCCATCAGACGCTCCGCCTCCTCTTGAGTAACGAGACCCACCATCACCATATCCACCATCTCGGCGTCCACCTCCATATCCACCACCGCCACCGCCGCCATATCCTCCACCATTCCCATATCCACCCTCACGACGGCCACCTACATAGCCTCCTTCACGGCGACCATATCCTCCGCCTCCTCCACTTCTATTGTAGCCCCCGCTTCCTCCTCCGTATCCTCCGCCGCCGCCTCCACCGCTTCGGCGTGACTGGGCTTCGTTGACGGTAATGTTCCTTCCATCAAGATTCTGACCGTTCATTCCTTCAATAGCCTCTCTCATAGATTTCTCGTCACGGAAAGTAACGAACCCAAAGCCTCGGGATCTTCCAGTCTCACGGTCATTGATAATCTAAATAAGAAACGAAAATCAATTAATAAAAAAAATCAAAATCAGAAGAAAGATGCAAAGAGAAGGAAAAAAAAAAAACATAGATTCGTCAGAATCGATCGATCTTTCGGCCCAGATGGGATGAAGACAGAACGTACCGGTGAGAGATTATAAAAGAGAGGAGAGTAACAAGAGAGTATCAAGTAACAAGCAGTAACAGAAAACAACAGATCAAGGATCACAGATCATAGACAGGGAGGCCCGGATTGGGTCGGATCGAGTCAGATCTGGAATCCGATCTCTGCAACAAACGGACCTTCGATTCGACGATCTCGCCATACACACTGAAGGCTTCTTCGAGAGCCCGGTCATCGGTGGCCCAAGCGAGCCCTCCGACGAAGCATCGGTACTCAACATCAGCTGAAGCCATATCGGAAAACACTAGGGAGAGAAGAAAATGAAGGAGGAAGGAGGAAATTGAGGATACAAAGGGGGGCTATAAACCATGGTTATATAGAGAGTGTTTGAGGTTGGTTAACTATGGTTAAAATCATGACAAATTGATTACCCTATCCTCTCTTGGAACTTAGCTCTGTATTACGTCATCGGAAACCAAATTAATGGAAATATCTAAAATTACATTAATTTTGTTTTAATGTTTGATGTGATATATAAATTTTTAATTTAGTATAATTATATACATAAAATTTGAATTGTGATTTACAAATATACGTGAAATTTTTATGTGATCTAATTGTAAATATTTAAATAAATGAATACATATAATTATTTTCATGTTGGATTAATATAATTATTTGTGTATGCAATATATCAACGTGAAATTGTAATAATTTGATAAAGTTAGTGATTTGTTACAAATGAATCGAATCAAATCAAATTAAATCAAAATTTCATATATAAAATCGCACAAAAACAAATTTATGTATGACATCGCACATTGGATCAAAGTTCATTTATAATTTTAATATTTATCCTTATTTAAAAATTTAACTAATTAAATATAATTTAAATTTTAATCAAACGTGAATAATTTCTAACCTTAAACTCAATAGTTATTGTGATCAAAGTTTAAACAACAATTCGAAAAGGGATAATGTAATGTAATTAATTAATTTAAATCCAAAATTTAATTATAAATGTCAACTTTTAAAAGAAATTACCCTAAATTGGAAACCTATAAATAGGTGAAAACATATGATAGGTTTTCACTATAAATCAATATTACAACTATGTTACATTCTTCCCTTAGTTGTACGTAGCTAACCTCTAGGATACATTTTCTAATTGTACCGGAATGGCTTTCAATTTTGAGATCAAAAGCAATATAAGTATTTACGACTTGGTTTATGAAATCGAGGTTTCAATACCTCGTTTTCAAGACTAATTAACTTAATAATTCTTTTAAACCACACAATTCACTAATTCAAGAATATTTATAAAATCACACTTCACTCATAAATAATAATTATTAAAATTTTTAAACTCAATCATCAAATTTAGTGGTCTCGAACCACTGTTTCCAACACCACAGAAAATTAGGCTGTTACAACTCTCCCCCTTAGGAAATTTCGTCCTCGAAATTTCTCACCTAATAAAAATTATCAAATCGAGTCTTCTATTTTCTTCTCAATGATAAACCATATATATAAGTCCATCATAACTCATTTCGATTCAAAAATCGTGTCAGAAGTCATATCAAAACTTAATATTTTACCAGATTTAACTAAATGGTCATGATATTCTCCTTATCCCATCTATATCATTAGTAACACAGTTATCGAGACATTCCTAGTAATCTTCTGTCGAAACATAACCGAGAAACCCGAATTATCAAACTTTAAGTGATGCTTCTGACATATTTGTATCTGTAACTTTCAACTGATTTTTGTTCCTCTTTTTTTTTGAAGGTGTATAGCAATATCATTTTACACAAGTGCGATAACTTCAACCATCAGAACGATTTTAACCCATAATAACATTTCCCGATTAAAATTGACCTGATAGATATATTTTTGTATCATGTTTACTAGAATATAAATCCCTCATTCAGACAGTTCATCAATTTACTAGTGAATACATAAAAATTTATTCTTAGACCTGAAGATAAACTCAAATTCGTATAACTAAATTAACCTTTCAAATGAATAACCCACTCTGATTAGAATAACTGAGTCAATTTTATCTATCAGATAGTAACTTTTCAGAATAATACATTATTCTTGTTGTCAAGACAATCCAGATATACCATATATCATAATTCTCTTAGACTACCAACCGAAAATTACCACAAACTGCATTATCTCAAACGAATTATGACATCCTGTTACTGACTTGTTGACACTAATCAAGATTACTTGAGGAGTGAAAACCAATATACAAATTTGAGCCTAATCTTCCTCCAGCTACACTTTTGCCGGTGTCAACCTTTGTCACGAGAACTAGAAAGGAATTATGTATAAATAAGATGCTTCAATTATTAACATTAAGTCTTAAAGTATACCAAAACCACAACCTTCAGATAGTTTAAGAACCATAGTGCTATAATAGGACCAACATTTCAATTGTATAAACAGAATAATACCTCAACATCAATAGTGCAGTCAAAAATAAAAGAGGAAAGCCGAAAGTAGTCTCAATAACAACCAGTGCAGTAATATAGCTTCTATAATCTGAGATCCATATCACTGAGCTCCCATGATCAAACCAGGATTTATAACAGTAATAAATATAATTACCTCCGGCTAATAAATATCTTTTACAGATGAACCATGTTTAATAAATTAAACAATAAGAATGATAAAAAAACCAAGATAATGAAATCCAAGATGTGAAGCTCTACTGAATTTCCGAGGATAAAAACCACATTGAATAATAAAGACATCGATGATATCCCAGAGAAAGTCCAAAAGAAGAATACTATTCATACGCACTAGAAACAGTCGTAATAGAGCCAATATAAATTACATATATATAATTCAGAACTTCAACCAGTAGAAGTAGAAAATGATATCATATGAGTTTTATCATCAAGTCTTCTATCAAACATAATGGATTAGAAAACCAAAGAAAGATAAAGCAATGCCGATCATGAATCAACCAGACTAATAATAATTATGTCTAACATTATGATTAGCTAACGTTATCTTAAGATAAGAATCACCTCTAAAGATGAATTATTACATATACCTCTGAGAATAAATAAACATATAGAATACCTAGAAGAGATCACTATAAAATACTCGACTATAACTGTTGTATTTAGATATCTTTGCAATTTCAACACTACCTACTGACTACTGCAGTCATCAATGATCCTACATTATCCCAATCACTAAAGAAATCAATTTAAAAGAAATTTCAGTTAACTCGTTCTTTAAATACCATACCCGAATAAGTCAATTACTCGTGAATAACTTCTTCCTTAATAGTAACATTGCGTATCCCGAATAATCTTCAGAAAAATCTGATATTTATTATTATTTTTAAACTATATTTACTTGTTAACCCATTCTCAGTTCTGACCATATTATTAATCATTCAACTATTGAACTCTTCGGTTTCTCATTTGTGAACTTAATCAATATAAATCTCGTAAACTCTATTATATAAGACGTATAGGTGAGGGGGTAGAGGTCGTAAAGTCTCAAAAATTGATTATCCTATATTCACACGTATAACATAACATTTATCATTAACATAATCAATATAAACATTTATTCATACCTTTATGAGTTCCATCTCTACTTATCATAAATAACTTTTTAGTCAAGTACTTAAGTATCACTTTCAGCATTATCAGAATTAGCTCAGTTGGAAAGCATCTCTATCTATAAATAAAGATAAATCTCATCAGAGTCAAGAGATGTCACACTATCACTGGTTATATAATGGCATGTATTTTAAACTTCACATATGCTACGTTCACTCCTAAAATCGACTAAACCTGCAAAGCTCTGATACCACTAAATGTAACACCCCTAACCCTTAACCGTCGTCGAAATAGAGTTATAGAACATTACAGAACATTTCAGATCAAATACAAACATTACATAAATATTTTGCATACATGTTATAATTAAATCATATTGTCCCTTTTATGAGCACTCTAGGCCCAAAATACACGTTAGAAACAAATTGGGACTAAATCGAACATTCAGGAAATTTTTTGCGAAATTTAAAATTTTTTCCTAGAAACATGGCTCACACGCCCGTGTGTCTGACCGAGTGGACTCATTATGAGCCTTAAACATTAAGGTTACCATTCCCGGTAATCTTACACATCAAGCAACTCAAAACCATTTATTCAACCAATTTAAAACTTAGTTAAACACACTCTAAACATGTCAAAATAGACATTCTAAGTACCTAACCAATGTACTTTCAAAGGCACTCTAACTAATTTATTCAAACACGTATGTGCAAATTTTTACTAAATAATTTTCTTGAAACCAATTATCATATACCTATATGTTTACACATAACCAATATGCCTTTAGGCACCACTTATGTATATTCAACTATTATTTTACTTCTCACCATTCAATCACATCAATATTATAAAGCAATCATGCAAATACTACAATACCAACACAAGCAAAATATATGACTAATTTCAACAAAACGCCTTTAGACTAATATTTAGTCAAAATAACCTATACATGCCATTATAACCGGAATCAAATCATCAATAATTACCATTAGAACTAAATGATAGTGTGATATAGCTCCGATAAGCTTCCAACCCATTCGAGCTTCTGATAATCTAAAGGTAAATAAATAAAACAAACACGTAAGTAACAAATGCTTAGTAAGCTCGTATAATCTTTAATCATTTTAATTTGTCTCAAATATAAAATTTTACGTATAAAAAATATTCCAATATTGTTACCATAATACTCATAAACAATATTCATTAATTCACAAGGTGAACTAATCCATAGTATCACACATATACTGATGGAGCTCGAAACTAACTATTATTTCGACAAAGGCAAGCGCACCTATTGATAAACCGTAAAAGCAACATATTTTAATCTCACATTTAGTATGCTTTTGGATGATTTAAGCCTCGATTTATGTGAAAATGTGCTCTTAATCTTTTCTTTTCATGTCTTATACCCAGGAAAGCACCCGAGGATGAAAAGAATGAGAAACGGGCTTAAAACGGGCCAAATGGGCCAATTCACGAAATCGACACAGCCTGAACTTCAAGCCACACGGTCGTGCCTCATGGATCAGCTAGAACACGGCCTGACCACGGTTCACACGGTCGTGCCTCCATAAACAGACCCGAACACGGCCTGAAGTCGATCCACACGGGCGTGTGCCATGGCCGTGTCCCTGTCGCTGGAAAGAGCAATTTCATTCGGGAAAGGATACTTGGAGGCAAAGAAACACATTCCGAAGCCTATTCAAACACCCTAGTAGGAATTATACTTAAATTAGGATACTTAGGGGCCAAGCAAGGCATCACAAAGTCTATATAAATACTCAATGGGGCAACTTGAAAAAGGAGTTTGGCAGAAGCCTTCTGCCAGGGCTTTTGTCGGGGGCTGTCAAGCTAGGCCAAGGAGCCAAGCCGAAAAGGTCAGAATTGTGGGAATCACTCGAAGTTAGCTAGTTGATCTATCCCAAGAAGCTGGAATTCTACTCAAGACGGCAGATTTCTCCTTCAATTCCTTCAGGGAGTTTTACGGATTTCTTATGTTTTGTTTTATCTATTCTTTTAAGATGTTTTCTTTATTTATTATAAACTAAACCCTTCAGATACCTGAAGGGGATGAAGCCTAGATGAATTTTGTTATTAATTTCTGAATTATATGATAAATACTTAGTTTGTTCTTAATTATGCAAGCTTAATCCAAATTTGATGTGCTTAGGTGGAGGAGGAATAGACCCTGCTTAAGAGTAGATCTAGCATAATTAAGTGAAGTTGATCGCACGCCTAGAGATAGGGTGACGAGATTTTTCCTGATTAGGGTGAAACCTAATATGGGAGTCTATAGATCGATTTACTGCTATTCTAGAGGGTTATTATTCGAGAAAGAGATTTCCATTAATTAACCTATGGTTAGACGTTATTCGCCTCGAGAGATGGTTTAATAAACGTTATGGAGTCTTACGGATCAAACTAAGTAAATAAATTGTATGGTTCAGGGTTAATTAACAAGTGAAGTCTAGGTGGATTCTTTCTGAGGGTATCGTCGTGATCAACTGAGTTTTTCTTCAAGTTATTTTCCAATTCGTTATTTTTTTCTTCGCGTCTTTAGCTTAGTAGTCATTAATTTAGATTAAAGAAACTTCACTTTATTTTAGGCTAAATAATAAAAAGAAGGTTAATATTAATACTTTTAGTACCTTTGGGTTCGATAATCCAGTCTTGCCTAAGCTATACTACTGTTCGATAGGTACACTTGCCTTTAATCGTTGTCAGAGTTAGTTTCCAGGTTTGATCTCATTCATTATAAATTTTAAAACTCTGATTTTAGCGATCACCTATCGAATAGTAGTATAGCTATGGTGAGTCCGGAATATCGTATCCTCAAGGACCAAGAGTACTAGTAATTACTATCTCTTTATTATCTAGCCTAATAATTAAGGAGATTTATTTTTAATCTAAAATTAACTAACTAATTTAACTAACTATGAACGCAATAGAGAGTAAATTGGGAAAATACTTTTTGACAACTTATATGAGATAGGCAATACCTAAGGAAGAATCCACCTAGACTTCACTTATTACTTTTGATTCATGCGATTTATTCGCTTGACTTAATCCGTAGAAATCCCTTATTTATGTTAATATCTCTTTCAAGACTAAAAACAACTGACTCTAGGTTCATTAATTGAAATCTCTTTCTAATTAAAACCCCTATTGTCGCATTAATTCGATCTATGGATTCCCTTATTAGGTTTGACCCTAATCCGGCAGATTTTCGTCGCCCTATTTCTAAGGTTGCAATTAACTCCGCTTAATTGTGTTGATCTACACTTAGACAGGGACTTTTGCTCCACTGAATAAGCACATTCGACTTAAATCAATAACCTGAATTATCAAACAAGAATAAGAACTCACAATTAAGAATAAGCATAAGTATTTATCTTATAAATCAAATAATAATAAGATCTGTCTTAAGTTTCATCCCCTTAGGTATTTAAGGGATTTACTTCATACTGATAAATGAAAACATATTAGAATAGGGAAAACAACAAAACATAAGAAAACCCAAAAACTTCTAAAGAACTTGATGGGAGATCCTCAGTCTTGATGGAGACCCTTCTCTTAAGCTGTTTCCAATGGTTGTCTTGGAGTATTTTCTCCTTCTACTCGACGTCTATTCGACGTCCTGTTAAACTCTCCTTTTAGGTTGCCTCCTGGGGTGTTTATATAGGCTTCGAGATGCCTTACTTGGCCCACAAGTATCCTATTCCGAATAGAATTCATCCTAGTTTCGGCAGGGACACCCCCGTGGTCAATAATCCAGGTCGTGTTTGATCCTGCTTGTCACACACGGCCGTATGGTCCGCCCGTGTGCAGTGGTCCAGGCCGTGTAGGCCCATTTTGTCCCTTTGTGGCCCGTTTCTCGTTCTTTTCGACTCCCTAAGCTCTCCTGAGTATAAAACATGAAATTAAAATACTAGGAGTATCGAATTCAACAAATCCAATGGAAAATCATCCAAATTTAAGTCAAGCATGGGGTTAAAATATGTGTAAATTATGGTTTATCATATACTTATTACCCCCAATCTTAGTAGAATTGTATAAAACTTTAACTCTTCCATACTTATTCCATATGAATGTCATACAAGTCATATGCATACCATTTAGCCATGGTCACAAATTAGTGAATGTAACCAAAGCCTTATTCTAATTGAATACATAATAAACCGTTCCATGAGAAATTGCATAATTTAAACCTTACCATTTCAATACTTCAAATAAATAAACATATTACTATTCAGTGGCACTTGCCTAAACATCAAGCAACAACAATAGTTAGTGTACTTGTACATCTTACATATAAATTCAATATTGATAAACTTATTTTCTCCACACATCACACTTGGGTTTATTACTCGTCACCGTATACATAATTTCTTGGTATTAACATATCAAAGATAATCACATGTTTACGTGTCACTTTTCAATATATTAAGTAAATATCATTTCCAAGTATTTCAGATATATACCGATAATAATCATAAGTCTTTCAATATTAATTTATATATATTTATAGATCATTCATAGCTCATTCAATTTTCATTAAATTTGTTATCTCAAATGGCTTTTCACAATTTAATACACAATTCATATGTCTTATTTTCATTTCACATTTGGTATTATCAATTACCATTCATAATATCATTTCATTTAATTTTCCTTATTAACACGACTCGGACTCTGATGGATACACGGATCCAACCAAAACACATCAGTTTGGCACCCAGTGCCTCATCGGATAATTCGAAGAATAAGTTGACACCCAATGTCTCATCAGCTATGCCGAAGTAATTTGGTACCCAATACCTCATCGAATTAATCCGAAGTAACAATTTGACACCCAGTGTCTCATCGACTCGAAGTCGAAGTAATCCCTGAATACTTCTAATCCTATGGCATGCCAATTATATCCGACTCAGCCTGATACAGTTAATAGGGTTTAAAATCACTTTTCAATTTCAACCAATATTCATTTCAATTCAATAATCACAAATCCTAAACAATTCAATTCAATATCATAATATCAAATGCTCACCTCATTCCACTTACTATACACATTAAATAATAATTACAACAATTAATATTTCATGTATCATCATTTTTATGAATTTCATGTATATTTATTTCGGTAACAATTCATAATCATTTATATATATAATTATCAGGCAAATTTCATATACATAAAATTTTTCATGTCACTAACCAAGTCTTTCCAAATCGAAGAACGACTTATGGATATGAGTACATTGTTTTCTTTGTGCCATAACCTAGTTATGGTCTTTTCATTAAAATGCCATAGCCCAGCTATGGTCTTACATTTAAACATTGCCATGGTCCAACCATGGTTTTATCCGTCAATCCTCCTTTTGCACTGAACGACTGTACTCAATTCCGCGTTCCATTTTAATCGGATATTCATTTCAGTTCTTAATTTAGCAATATTCTATTTCTCGACAATATATTAAATACATAATAATTTAACAACATACAATTTTTCAAAAATGTACTAAATACATATTAACATTCATCTATTCAATATAATCATTAAATTTCAACTATACGAACTTACCAGGGGTAATTTGTGGAAGTTGTAATAATTCAGGGACTATTCTGCTAATTTCTCTTTTTCACGTTTGTCTTCGGATTCTTGATCTATAATATAAAATTATTCATTCATTAGCATATAATTCAATTCTAATTCACTTTACAATTTATTCCCTACATTTTTTTAAATTACACATTTACCCCAACTTTTATAGTTTTTACAATTTAGTCCCTGGTCAATTAACCCATCAATTGAGCTAATTTTTCTCAATTGACAATTTACCTAGGCTACCATACAGCCATTAATATTCAAAATTTCAATACCAAACCCTAATTCTTAAACTTTCACAATTTAGTCCTAAAATCAATATCTATTAAAATCACTAAATAAAATCATCAAATAACAAAATTAAAGATTCAAATCCATGTTAATTCATCATAAAAATCCAGCACTCATCAATGGTAACTTTCAAAATCACCCATAAAATCAAAAACTAATAAATTAGATAGTTGGACCTAATTGTAAAAGTCATAAAAAAACAAAAATTACAAGAAAAATAATTAAATTGACTAACCAGTTGAACTTTGAACCCAAGAAGTCCCTAAGGCCGTGGCTTCCTTTCTTCTCTCTCTTTTTCTTTCCTTTTTCTTTTCTTTCCTTTCATTTGGCTTTCTATTTTGCTTCTTTCCTTTGTTATATTATTATATAATATAATACAATATACATATATATATATATATATATATACACTTAAACATTAAGAATATATATATATATATATATAAAATAAACTTATAAATATCTAACTTATGCGTAATGGCATAATTGTTTCTTTGGTCCCTTTAATTTTTTTAATTTATAATTCAACTTCCGCCTTATATGCAATTTAGTCCTTATACCTAATTACTTTTAATTCAAGCAAATTCACTTAACCGACTCCTAATTAACTATACAATTAGCTTAGTAAATATTTATTAAAAATACTTACGAGTTCGATTTACGAGAACGGAGTCCTGAGAATGTAATTTTTTTAATTTAATTTAGTCCTTTTTAATTAATTAACTATCGAAACGTTAAAATTCCCTAACGAAACTTTAATACTAACTCAATGACACTCTGTGAATATTTATAAAAATATTTACGACTCGGTTTATGAAATCGAGGTCTCAATACCTCGTTTTCGAGACTAATTAACCTAATAATTCTTTTAAACCACACAATTCACTAATTCAAGAATATTTATAAAATCATATTTGACTCATAAATAATAATTATTAAAATTTTTAAACTCAATCGTCGGATTTAGTGGTCTCAAACCACTATTTCTGACACCACAGAAAATTAGGCTGTTACATGATGTTTATACAATTCACATACACAACATTTAATTCAAGCATATAAATATACACAATTTAGTTACCCGAATTTACCTCAACAAATGTTCGTGTACGTAAAATCTACTAATCCGACATTTTCTCTTTTCCTCGTTCTAACTCCGAATTCGGTCTATCCGGATCTATATGAATGAATTTAACATCAATTCATGTTCATTCCAATTCAATTCACATCTTAGGCAAAATTACCGTTTCCCCTAAACTTTTAGTTAATGACGATTTCGTCCCTAGGCTCGGAAAATGAAATTCATGCAATTTAATCCTTATTCCAAGCCTAATCGATTTTTACATATAACATTTATAGCCCATGTATTTCACAAAATTCAGAATTTTTCCATAAATTTTACAGCTTTATAGTTTAGTCCCTAAATTACAATTTCATCAAAATTCACTTTACAAAAGTTGTTTATCTATCAACAACCTTTCATTTTCTACCATCAATTTCAAAATTTCAGCATACCCATCCATGGAAAAACTTTGATACTTTGATAACTTACAAATTAATCCCCAAAATAGCTAGATTAGGTTATCCCGATCTCAAAAATATAAAAATTACTAAAAACGGGACTTGAATACTTACCTAATTTAGACAAGAAAGCTTGCTTTCTCTTTCCTAAGGTTTCCATGCAAAATATTTGGGGAAGGTGATGATAAATGATGATATTTTCATTTTTTTATTATTTATCATCTTTATTTTTCATCTTTTCAATTTTGCCATTTACTTTAATTTTATTTTCCATGGATGAATCATCATCCTTAACAACTAAGTATTTTTAAAAGTATAATTACCATATAAGGACCTCCACTTTAAAGTTCTATAGCTATTTAATCCTTTTAGCTATTAGAACTTAACTTTTGCATTTTGTGCAATTTGGTCATTTATCAAATTAAACATGTAATCAGTAAAATTTCTTTACGAAATTTTCACACAACATTATTATTGTACCGTAGGTCATAAAATAATATTAAAATATTTTTTTTCTTTCTAGTCTCGGATCTGTGGTCCCAAACCATTGTTCCGATTTTATCGAAAACGGGTTGTTACATTATTTGTCTAAGTTCGAAGGTCCGTTCAAAATTTGATACAGTTTGGGCAAAAGGCTCATTGAAAACATGGGTCGAGCTCAGGTTTAAACATTCAAGGCCCAAGTCCAGTTCGGCCCGTTTTAAAGTTTGTAATGCTTTATATTATGTTATTTTTGTATATTATATAATTTATAACACATAAAAATAAATCTACATTAAATATATAACACTACTATAATGCAAACATTAAAAAAGTTAGATGATTATATAAAAAAGTTTAATAAATAAAAATGTTAAATATTAAATATTAAATTAAAATATTATAAAAATATTTTTAAAAATTAAAAAAATAATATGGGCATGCATAAAATAGGCTTGGGTTAACCATTTACTAATATGACATGGCTTGAGCAAAATTTTAGGTTTATATTTCAGGTTAAACCGAATTTGAACAAACATAAAGTATGTGAATATCACCCTTAAGCTTGACCTAGCCCATGAACCCCTCCTATTACAACTTATTCTCCAACTCTTTTTTTCTTTTTCATTTTTTGTTTCCTTATTCTATCATTTATGACAATTTAACAAATTTGTAAACTAGATGAAATTAAGGAATTGTTCTATTACTAAATAAGATTTACTTTTATGAAATGGATCGACTTTAATTATATAAACTAGAAATCTAATCATACTTATGTGGAAATCACAGATTTAAAATAAAAATACATGTTTAAAAATAACATACGATAAATAATAAAATATATTGTTTGAAACTAATTAATTATAATAACATATAAAATATGTATTATATTAAAATTAATACATTTGATAAATAATACTAAATACACTATAGATATTTATCATGACTTTAGTAAACCAATTGACACAAATTTAAATATCATCGTATGCATATTTTATCTAGTTTTTGATTAAAATAAAAAAATTAAAATACTTTCAAATCATATAATTTTATTAATTACAGAAGGATATCTTTATAATTTTTTAACTGCATTGATATCCAATTAAGGTTGTACTATGTTAGCCTCTCTTGTGGTTCTTGGTGTAATGAAAATTTTGGAAATTCAAAGCCTGAAACTGATTTTAGGTTTGGAAATAGAAAAGAAGATCGTATACTTCATTCCATTTTTTTATGTCACAAAAACATCGGTCAAAAACGAGAGAACCCAAACTGTTACAAAACAACCATAAAGCACCAACATTTGAAACACATCATCATCCAACTGAAAAAGCACAGCCCAAAGTCACACTTAAATGCTAATCCTACGATCCTAAGTCCTCCAGCTCCCATCAGACGCTCCGCCTCCTCTTGAGTAACGAGACCCACCATCACCATATCCACCATCTCGGCGTCCACCTCCATATCCACCACCGCCACCGCCGCCATATCCTCCACCATTCCCATATCCACCCTCACGACGGCCGCCTCCATAGCCTCCCTCACGGCGACCATATCCTCCGCCTCCTCCACTTCTGTTGTAGCCCCCGCTTCCTCCTCCGTATCCTCCGCCGCCGCCGCCGCCGCCTCCACCGTTTCGGCGTGACTGGGCTTCGTTGACGGTAATGTTCCTTCCATCAAGATTCTGACCGTTCATTCCTTCAATAGCCTCTCTCATAGATTTCTCGTCACGGAAAGTAACGAACCCAAAGCCTCGGGATCTTCCAGTCTCACGGTCATTGATAATCTAAATAAGAAACGAAAATCAATTAATAAAAAAAAAATCAAAATCAGAAGAAAGATGCAAAGAGAAGGAAAAAAAACATAGATTCGTCAGAATCGATCGATCTTTCGGCCCAGATGGGATGAAGACAGAACGTACCGGTGAGAGATTATAAAAGAGAGAAGAGTAACAAGAGAGTATCAAGTAACAAGCAGTAACAGAAAACAACAGATCAAGGATCACAGATCATAGACAGGGAGGCCCGGATTGGGTCGGATCGAGTCAGATCTGGAATCCGATCTCTGCAACAAACGGACCTTCGATTCGACGATCTCGCCATACACACTGAAGGCTTCTTCGAGAGCCCGGTCATCGGTGGCCCAAGCGAGCCCTCCGACGAAGCATCGGTACTCAACATCAGCTGAAGCCATATCGGAAAACACTAGGGAGAGAGGAAAATGAAGGGGGAAGGAGGAAATTGAGAATACAAAGGGGGGCTATAAACCATGGTTATATAGAGAGTGCTTGAGGTTGGTTAACTATGGTTAAAATCATGACAAATTGATTACCCTATCCTCTCTTGGAACTTAGCTCTGTATTACGTCATCGGAAACCAAATTAGTTTTATATAAAAAGAATGAATCCAATGACGTGTATGGCAAAGCAGTGGTAGGGCCCACAAGCACGTGCTTTACAAAAATATATCCCACGCTTTCTCCGTCTACTTGTCAGGGAATGAATGGCCTTACCATATCACCAAAACAACCCAATATTGCTGTCCTATTCTTGTATTTATTTCTCCTTAAATACAACTGCTTTCTTTATATATTATGACACTTAAATCATTCTACCACATAGGCGTTGACTTTTATGTAAATATTTAAAATGTTATTTAATGTATGATTTAATATATAACATTTTAATTTAATGTAATTATATACACAAAATTTGAATTGTGATTCACAAACATATGTGAAACTTTTATGTAATTTAATTTTACACGTTTATATAAATGAATACATATAATTATTTTTATGTTAGATTAATATAATTATTTGTGTATGCAACATATCAACTTAAAATGGTGATAATTTGATAAAGTTAGTGATTTGTTAAAAATGAATTGAATCAAATCAAACCAAAATTTCATGTATAAAATTGCACAAAAATAAATTTATGTATGACATTGCACATTGGATCAAAGTTCATATATAATTTTGATATTTATCTTTATTTGAGAATTTAACTGATTAAATATAATTTAAATTTTAATCAAACGTGAGTAATTACTAACCTTAAACTTGATAGTTATTATGATCAAAGTTTAAACAATAATTCGAAAAGGGATAGTGTAATATGGTTAATTAATTTAAATAGACTTAATTACAGATGTCGACTTTTAAAAGAAATTACCCTAAGTTGGAAACGTACAAATAGATGAAAACATATGATAGGTTTTCACTATACATCAATATTACAACTATGTTACATTCTTCCCTTAGTTGTACGTATCTAACCTCTAGGATACATTTTCTAATTGTACCGTAATTGCTTTCAACTTATTGGGATAAAAAACAATCCATGTTTGTTGAGAAGTAACAACTTTGTAGTATTCTCTTGTTGTTAAGGCTCGCGGTAACATGAGTTTAGTGTGCCTCACAAGAGAATCAACTAGCAATTAAAGGATGTTGGTTTTTATCACGCAAACCAAATAAGAAGAAGTATTTTTCTCTTAACATTCATATATGCTTGATTGAACGATGGGAAATTTCAAACCACATATGTTCTATGTGGCGAAGTGATAATGTCGATAAAAGATGTAGCATTGCTAACAAACTCCTAGTGGACTAGTGTCCTGTAACAGGAAACACTTAATTTAATCTACAAGGGGTATTAATTCAAGCATTCAAAGTAGGTACTGACCTTCCATCATATTACAATAATCATAGGGTGAAGATGGTCCGATTGGAGAAGAGTTTTGGGAATCTCCTAGAGAACCCAACAGCTGATGATCTTGATTGCCATGCTAAAGCATGCATTCTACACTTGATCGAAGGTGTGCTAATCAAGGTAGTCAATACCACAACAGCAGACACCATTTTTCTACTAGAATTGACATGTACCAGTACTGGTCTATTTCAGTTTGACACTTTTTTATAATATGGTACTTGTGTTATTTTTTGGTCTAATATGATACCTATATTTGACAATTTATATATTTTGGTACCCAAAGGTAACAATGTTAATTTTTTAGTGTTTAATTCGAATTTTAGAGTTGATTTGATGAAAGTTAATTGTTAGTATTATTATGTTTGATTTCTTTAATGGTTTTGTTAATAGTATAAACTTAGAGTTAATAGTGAATTTGTTTAATTTTGCATTTAATTTATCAAATAAATGTATGATGGATTACTTAATTTGAGTTTTAGGTTGATTTGGAGAAAGTTATTGATAATATTATTAGCTAATTATGATTTTTTATCAAATCAACTCTAAAACCCAAATCAAACACTAAAAAGTTAACATTGTTACCTTTGGGTACCAAAATATATAAATTCTGTTAAATATTGGTACCAGATTAGACCAAAGAATAACATAGGGTACCACATTTGTCAAATTTAGGTACCGATTATGTATTAAGCCTTCTTTATTCTTTATTAATTTTTCTACTTAAAATTTTAAAGTTGCTACTTTACATTGGTTAATTTTAAAGTTTAAATTTCAAAGTTGGTACAATAAAAAAAATTAAGTTGGTAAAAAGATAATAATTAGGGACGTGTTATCATTCAGTGGTATCATTCGAATTGAGTGTTAAGCCAGTTCGGGATGATACTAATTAGTTGAGATTGAAGCCATTCTATCATTGGATGCACAAGTACGCATCGATGTATTTACCATTTATACTCCCCTTATACACTTTTCTTACATTTAGTGGTATCATTCGAATTGAGTGTTAAGGCAGTTCGAGATGGTTCAAGAAATTCAAACAAATCCACAAAATGTGGATACACTTTATGGGATTGATTTGCAATTTGGGCTAGAGCATAATTGGGCAATTAGATTTCAATCAAGAAGTGGCATTATGGGCCAATCATTTTCAGCAACGACCACATGTTGCAGTGATTGAGGATGGTAATTTTACAACTATAGAGAAAAATGGATCATTAGGTGTCTAATTTGTGAAAGAAAAACATAAAAATTCATGTCACAACTGTCGCTGGAAGTCAACACAAAAGATAGATAACTCTAAGATCATGTCATGTCATAAGTGTTCTTATAGACAAATGAGTAGAAGTTATGCTAAACATTTTGAGTCGAGGCAGAGGTCATAGTTGAGGTTGAGGTCGGGGTATTAATGTTGAAGATGTCATAACGATCGTATGAGTCGATCTGAATGATTGACCGAACTTTGAAAATATAAATGTAGATCCTATATACACACAGGTAATGGATGAAGATCTGATGATTTGCCACAAATTGATGTGGCAAATTAGGCTCTTTCAATGTACTTAAAAAGCTTTTCTTGAGCAAAATAGCATTTTTAGCATAGTTTTTTTTTTTTTTAATTTTTAGTTAAAAAGTGAAAATGTCTCGTTTTTGCCCATTTTGTGACCTAATTTGGCCAATAGTGCCATTGGGAGGCCTAATGTGTGATTGAGTAGTGTAGGGACGTGTTGGAGGTTGAAAACGAGCGAGAATAACATCAAGGAAAAGGGTATTGCAATATCCACACCTTGGAATTGCGATACCTCCAATAGTATGGACGAGAGAAGACTCCCTTCAGTGGTATTGCGATATCCTCTTTGGGTATCGCGATATCCACCCTTCAAAGGAGACCCTAAGGCTCGACACTACCCGAGGTGTTGCGATATCCACTTTTGGGTATTGCGACATTGCCTTTGTCAGGGGGACAAACTTGAACAAAAATGGTAGTCTTTGTCCACCTGACCCACCAATCACTCAAGGTCCGTGTTGGGGCATTTTTTGCAATTACAAACCATCAGATGACAGCTTAAAACAACCAAAATTAGATGAGGAGGAGAGACACACACATTAGCTTAGTTTTAGGTTTAATTTACTTTAGGTTTCTCTTAGTTTTTCTGTACTTTTTCTATGGTTTTCATTTTTTTTTCTTCTTCCTTAGTTTAGAGTTTATTTTTTTTGCATTTACTCATTATTCTTGATGTTCTTATTGTTAGTTAAGTTAGTTACCACTGTAGCTAATGTTTTATACTTTCAGTCTCTGTACCTTGGTTTCAAGACACTTTAAGCTTTAATTTAATGTATTTCGATTTCTTTTACTTTAAATTTGTTAAAGCTTGTTCCTTTTATGTTTATTGCTTTAGATTTTCTTGTTAAATGCTTTTAGTTTCATGTTATTTAGGTTTTCTTGTATAAAAATCTCAACTTTCATAATTTTCTTAAGTTTTACTTTCATGGTTGTTTTGTTTTCCATCTCCATATTCATTTCTTTAAGTTTCAGCATGGGTAGCTAAACTTCAAAGGGGCTTGGTTGATGGAGATGTGGGTAAACTGAAATCTTTGGACAAAGGACTAAATCATATTAAATTGGACTAAATCGAATAGACCTAAAAACTTAGGAAGTGAAGCATCTAAAGGAATATCAAGACAAGTACGAAGGTAATCTTGTCACGCACTTGTTCATTAGTCCCAGATTAACCAGTGAGATCAGAAGATAAATCAAAGCTAATTCGTCTAAGTCGATAAAATTGACATCGGAAGATAAAATGAAGCCACTCAGTAATTTACATGATTTAAGTCCATTGTTCGAGGATCGGTGAACCACATCGAAATCAACCAACCACTATTAGTTATTTACTAAATATTCCCTTAGTTTTATATTCTTTGCAATTTAGTCGTTAGAGTAGCATATTTAATTTTCTTGTAATCTTTTCTTGATATGAATTGTCGTACTATAAAATCGTATCAGTAGCCACTTAAACTCTATAATGTATGCTAGTTATCGCTCAATCGTCATCTCCCTTAGGTTCGATCCTTGGAATACTCTAGTGTTTCATTGTAACACTATAAATATTACAATTGACTTGTCCGCTTGCAATAAAATTTGGCTTTAAAAATTATTTTATAAATTCATTGTTTTATCGCACATGCGCGATGTCGTTCAAGTTGTTAGCGCCATTTCTGGGAAGGACGGTTGAAGATTAAGTAATTTTTAGTGTACACTTTTAGGAAGAGATAAGTAGCAAAAGTAGCATTTAAATATACGACCTTATTTTCTATTTGTTTTAATTTTGTTGCAATTTTTAATTAATTTTCTTCACTCTTTTGTGCTTGTAGGAGGCGTTGTATGACTCGAACTGGTAACGGTGTCTTACCATTTGAGCTGGAACCAAAACCTATAATCACACGCACAAGGAGGACGCAACACCCTAGAGATGTCCCACCTCCACAAAGAGAGAAACCTATCGAGAATCCGTAAGGAGAGATTCAAAAACAACTACTTCTACCCATGGAGCAATGAAATTTGTGCAACTACACAGTGCCCAACTTAGATGCGGTTCAAGGTAGCATTAATCACTTGACGATTTCTAACCATGATCCAGATCCAAATGATACAATTGAACCTTCAATTTTGAGGGTCAATGAATGAGGATCTAAATCAACACCTGAAGCGCTTTCTAACCATTTGTGATACTTTCAAGTATAATGGGGTATCTGGTGACGCTATTCGTCTTTGGCTATTCCTTTTCTCTCTTACTGATGATGCTTTTATGCAGTTAGATTTGAAGCCGGTAGATTCCATCAACACTTGAGACAAGCTAGCAAGCAAATTTTTGGCAAAATACTTTCCCCCGAGCAAGACCATGAAACTTTGTATGGATATTACGAATTTTCGACAATTGAAAGGAGAGTCATTATATGAGGCATGAAAGCGCTTTAAGTTAATGTTGCATAAGTGTCCATATCATGGTTTAAAAGATTGGTTGCAACTTCAAGTATTCTACAATGGACATGACGAAAACTTACGCTCTAGTCTGGATGGAGCATCCTCAGGAGCATTCATGTCAAAGACCTATGCCGAGGCCTGTCAACTTATCGAGGACATGGTGATAAACTTTTACATGTGGCCGATTGAGTGGTTCACTTATCAGGCCAAATAATTGGCAGTGAACACTGTTGGTAATGAGGACAAGTATCAACAAGTCCTCGAAAGGCTTAACCAATTAGAGATGAGTTCGGCCAAGGCGCAAGTCCAAAACCAGCCAAATCTAACCCATTTTACGAAAACAGGGTCTTAAAACCGTAATTTTTGACACCACTAAAAATTGAATTGTTACAATTCTATTCATTATACTATCATTACATTAAATCATTACAATTAATAAAACCCAACCTTCTTTCAATAAGATTAACCTTTAATATCCCTGCATTTTATTAATTCAATATGTTTCCTTTTAAGATATCATTTATATAAATTTTAATTCATATTATTCTATTCCAACTTACATATATCTAATTAACAACTAATAGTTTAAGTTCTCATACCAACAAGGATTACTCATGTATCTACCATTTATTCCAACAATCGCCATTTAAATACTTACTCAACAAGTATAAATCATAATCAAAACAACAAGTAACATCAATATATTCACAAGCCAAATATTTAATTATCTTATGCAATGAAAGCAAATAATGATAGCACAAACCAATTTCGGAATCTGACGCCCGATTTTGCCTTTTGACCCTCAACGTTTCGACCCCATCATCGTTAGTTATGTATGATAATTTGTTACAAAATTGGTATTAATTTACATTCAAGAAAAGTATAACCAACGACCGAGTATAATTGCATTCTTTACAATTAAGTCCGTTTTTAATTTTAATTTATGAAATTTTTGTAACTCGTTTTTTACCTAATCGAATCAAAATCCAACTTTGTACTTATTCTCTAAGGATTGCAAGCTATCATTTTATAGCATTTACGTCAAACAACTTTCATTTCTTACAGTTAGGTCCTAAATGATTCAAATATAATTTCCTTAACAACCATGAAACCAAACCTTATTCTGATACAACCCACTCCAATACTGGCTAGTTTTTCACCTAAACTTAACTTAACAATTAGACATTTTGTAACAGCCCGATTTTGACCCTAATCGAAAAAGTAGTTTCGGGACCACAAATCCGAGTCCGAAAAATATTTTAAAATTATTTTTCGTGTTTATTATGTGTGAATTTGTTGGTGTTAAATTTTCATGACTTAATTTTGTCGTTTAGGTACCCGATTAAATAAAAGGACTTAATCGCGTAAAATGTAAAAGTTACAAATTAAAGTGTAAGCGCTAATTTGATAGTGGCTTTTTAATGTGAGGTTCTTAAAGGGAAAGTAGCCCATTTTAAAAGTTAGTGGACGACATATGTCAAGATTAACCTTATTATTATTGTTTTATATATTTAAATATAAAGGTTATTTAAGTAATTTATTAATTAAGTTAATAATAATAAAAACAAAGTCATGAAATAACATTTTGTGTTCATCTTCTTGGTGTCGAAAGTGAAGAAAAAGAAAAGAATTAAAACCTAGCTAGGTTCGGCCATCTCTAAGCTTGATTAAATGTTCGTTTCTGTTCGGTTTTTGATAATTTTTACGTTTTTGATATCGTTGCTTAGAGATGAACAAAACCCATGTCTTAATTTTTGATTGTGATGATGATTTTGTGTTTTTCCATTGATGGCACCTTGTGGTTTTTGATGTTTGATGATGAAATATGAAATATATGTGTTAAATTAACAAGTTTTGTCTTTGAATTTTTAATGAAATTGAGTAATTTGGACTAAATTGCAAAAATAAATTTTTAAGGGACTAAAATGTGAAATAAATGAAATGTGTGGGCTTGTAAGAACACTATGAATATTCGGCCCTAAAGGAGTGTAGTCAAATTTTGTGTATTTTGTGTTTTGTGCAAAAAGGACTAAATTGTAAAAAGTGTGAAATGTTAGGGGAAAAATTGTAATTTTCCCATTTATGTGTTTTTAGGCTAAATTGAATGTAATGGTGTTTAAATAAGCTTAATTTGAATATGTTTAGATCAAGAATTAAAAAAATCGGATTTGGATCGGGGAAAAACAAAAGTGGTTGAGTAGTCGGTTTAACAGTTGACGACATCCGAGGTAAGTCAATAAGCATTTAAATGTTGTTATAACTATGAATATGTATTTGTTAAGTAATGACTTGAAATATTTGAGTTACAATTTGCTAAGGCCGAATGTGATTAATGATATTTGACTATCTTCCGAGCTTAATTCGATTGTGATTCGACGTCCGTAAGCCCCGTACGAACCTTAGGAATAGATAGGATACATATGTCATGACATAGGATATCCGATATGTGTTATCATGTAAGACCACGTCTGGGACGTTATAATCGATTAGTGTTTACATGTAAGACCATGTCTGGGACATTGGCATCGTATTTGATTCGTGTAAGACACTGTCTGGGATAGTGGCATCGGTATGTGATTACATGTAAGACCACGTCTGGGACGTTGGCATTGTACGAGCTTCCGACTATCTGCGTATCTTTTTTAATTCTGAATGGTTCAACGGGCATGTGTAAGTGAAGGCCAATGTGATATGTAAATTAAAAGAACTCAGGTACGTATATACACTGTGTTAACAAATGAAAGGTAAGTTATATGTTTATTACATTGTACAGAAGTTAATGTGTAAACATGTAAATTGTGTATAAGCTTTAACTATGTGTATTTGGCCAAAAAGGTATATTATGTGACTTTGATATTGAGATTTGAGTAATTACTTGTGATTGTGTATAAATCAATACTTGATATAACTTTGTATATATGATTTTGCTAAGTTAATTGACTTTACCTTGCTATTGACTTACTAAGCTTAAATAGCTTACTTTGTGTTTCTCTGTCTATTTCTGTTTTATAGATTTGAGATACGTTACGAGATCGGGGATCGTCAGCAGGACTATCACACTATCGACAGCTTTCTTTGGTATTTTGGCTATGATAATTTTGAATATATGGCATGTATAGCATAGTAATAGGTTGAATATGAGTTAAGTATTTTGAATGTAAATAATAGCCATGCAAAGATGGCTTATCTTTTTATGATTGACTTGGTTTATGAGTTTGTGTTTGGAAATAGTCTTAGAAAGGAGGTTTATACTTATGCTTATTTGATTATGATATATGTGCATAATAGGTAAGTATGGGATATATTTTGAAGCTATAAGTATTGAACTTGGTTATGTTTGGTATGGTGAATTGAACTAGTTAATATATGAATTTGAACTAAATGTATATGTTGACAATTTGGTTGCGATTAAATGATGATATGCATTATGTAAAGTTAATTTATTTACTAAATGAACTATGGATGAATGCATCTTTGAATATGTATATAGGTATTAATTGAATGGTGTTTAACAAAATGTATATGTAATTAAGTATTGGTAAGTATGTAAGCTAATAAGTTGTGATTTGGTTTTGATGATGTGTATATATATATATATATATATATATATGTTTGATTATAACAATTAGGTATGTGTTCATATTGATCATCAAGTCTTGAAAATTGGAATTGAAATGATAAGGTTAATGTATATATGTATTTGGCAATGTTGCGATATTATAATGGATGAATACATGTAATACATATGAATTTGGTTTTATGATTTGTTTATGAATTTGTGAAAATTATATGTATTTGTGGTTTGTGAAATGATGGACATGTTAATGATTAAATTGATTTTTATATGGGTCAGTGATCATTGATTTCAGAGTTTTAAATTTATAATGAGAATGATCGAACCTGGAAACTAACCCTGACAACGATTTGAGGCAAGCGCACTTATCGAACAGTAGTGTAGTTTAGGCAAGACCGGAATGTCGAATCCCAAAGGAACTAAAAGTACTAATACTAACTTTCTTTTTATTATCTAGCCTAAAATAAGTGAAGTAGTTGTTTAATCTAAATTTAACTAACTACTAAGCTAAAGATGCAAAGACAAAAAGAATGAATTGGGGAAATACTATTGGGAAAACTCAGTTGATTAAGATGATACCCTTAGGAAGAATCCACCTAGACTTCACTTGTTATCTAACACTGAACCAGACGATTTATTCACTTGACTTGATCCGTAAGATTTCCTAAGTTATATTAAACCCTCTCTCGAAGCGAATAACGTCTAACCCTAGGTTGATTAATTGAAATCTCTTTCTAATTAAAACCCCTAGAATCGCATTAACTCGATCTATGGACTCCCATATTAGGTTTCACCCTAATCTGGAAAAATCTCGTCACCCTATCTCTAGGCGTGCGATCAACTCCGCTTAATTATGCTAGATCTACTCTTAAGCAGGGACTTTTGCTCCTCTACCTAAGTACATCCAACTTGAATCAATATCCCGGAAATATCAACACAAGAATTAAGAACATATAATTAAGAACAAGTCAAATATTTATCATATAGTTCAGCGAACGATAACAAGATTCATCTTAGGTTTCATCCCCTTCAGGTATTTGAAGGGTTTTGTTCATAATAATAAACGAAAACACCTCAGAAGATAAAACAAAACATAAGAAATCCCTAAAACCCCCTGAAGGAATTGAAGGAGAGATCCACCGTCTTGAGTAGAATTCCGGCTTCTTCAGATGGATCAACTGGCTATCTTCGAGTGTTTCCCACAAATATGACCTTTCTGGCTCGGCTCCTTGGCTTAGCTAACCGCCCCCTTTTAGGTAATACTTAGGGGGTTTATATAGGCTTTCGAAATAGGTTTCTTTTCCCCTAAGCATCCTTTTCCGAATGAAACTCTTCTTTCCAGCGACAGGGACACGGCCATGGCACACGCCTGTGTGAATCGTCTTTAGGCCGTGTTCGGATTTCTTTAATGAGGCACAGCCGTGTGAATCGGGATCAGGCCGTGTTCTAGTTTATCAGGGAGACACGGCCGTGTGGGCTTAAGTCCAGGCCGTGTCGATTTCCATTTTGGCCTAATTTGGTCCGTTTTAGGCCCGTTTCTTGTTCTTTCAATCCTCCGGTGCTTTCTTGAGTATAAGACATGAAAAGAAAGGATTAAGAGCACCTTTTTACACAAATCAAGGGATAAATCATCCAAAAGTATGCTAAATGTGGGATTAAAATATGTTACTTTCATGGTTTATCAGTCAGCTATTCGAATAGAAGAATCATGCAAGTATATGTTTATGCATTTGGCTTAGAAATTTAACTAAGAGATTATAAATATATTTGTATATATATTTAGATGTGTTTTAATAATATATTGGTATGTTTATTTAAAGATTTGTTTATGATTTGTCATGGACTTAAATTTGTAAATTAAAGTGATGATGAATATATTCGAATTAGTTGTATGGGAGATATTAAGTATGGTTGAATGTTATACATAATGTGGTTGATGCCATTTGGTTTTAATGATACAATGCTCGAATACTATATATATATGTATATGTGTGTGTGTGTGTTTTAAAGTGATGTTTATTTATTAAGACTTTAATAAAATGGTTAGATTAATGATGTTAATTATGAATGATTGATTATGTTATAAATTTGAGATAGGTGTTTAGTTGTAATGTAAATGATTTTGGTTTTGTTATTGAGGTATGAAATTTGTATTGGCAAAATATGCAACTTACTCTGTTCAGATGGTTCAATACATATATAAATTTAAAAAAAAAATTATATGCCTGTTTTGAGTTGTGTCTTCTTCGGTAATGCCTCGTAACCCTAGTTTGGCGACGGATACGGATTAGGGGTGTTACACATTTCATGGTTTCAAGCTCCATTTCACCACATCATTATCAATAGCAACTTAAACTAACATTCTTAATTACAAAAACTAAAAAATGGGTTAAATACAACAAGTTTTCTAGATCAAGAAACCATAAATATTTACAAGGAAGGCTCTCTCACCTTAAAGAATTATGGTTGGCTATGAAGAATTGAAAAACTTACATTTTCTTTCTTTTCTTCTCTTGGTTTGGTCATGGAGAAAATGAAGACAACAAATTATTTTTCTCTCTTCCACTTACTTTCCATTTATGCATATAATTTGTCTCATTTATCTTAATTAAACTTAAATGAATGGCTATGATCTAACCTTATAAAACTAAGTGGAGATGCACAGCTAGGATGATGTTAGGCCACTAATCACATATTAACAAGGGTCAATTTTCTATTAAGTCCTTGTCTTAATTGCTACTTAAGGCCCTGCTCAATTATTAAATCAAATCTCATTTATTTTGGTTACCATGTAATTTAGTCATTGCACTTTTTTTAATAGCTTAATCAATTCAATTACTAATTTTAATTCTTGTGTTCGTTTTATCAGTTTCTCAATTAATAATTTCTCAATGGTTCGGTTTAAGGAATTCAATCCCAAATCGAGTTTTTCTGACACTAACAAAAATTGGGTCATTAAAATTTTTTTTTGAAAAATATCGATAAATCTAAAACAGTACATCAAAACATATTAGTGTTGGTATGTATCAGTTACAGTAAAAGCCCATCGGTGGGATGTTATAACTACGTAGGTGATGGTTGCTTCCCCGCAAGGCAAATGAAAAGTAAGACTTTTCGACCTCCATCTTTCGACCAGAATAGCAACCAATTCATGAATGATATTAAACTTCTCCATTTTAGACACCTAATACAAGCTGACATCCTTCAAGCGTTAATTGATACGATCATTGGGAGCCAGGAACTTTACGTTTTATCGGGACAGAAGAGTTTGATCTACTGGTGTTCCAAAAATCACAAACAATTAATTTTACAACTCCAAAAATCTAAATTTTTTTATTGAAAATTAACTATTATAAAAAAAAAACTAAACTCTATATTTTACCATATTCAAGGTGTAACTAGCTATGTGGTCAACCATTTTCCCTTTGGAGCTAAGTAAACCAACAAAAAATTGGACAGTTGTTGGTTAGATTAGTTGAGAGCTTGAGACTTTAAGCATTTGAGATTATTAGGAGAATGTGAATGAGAAAAAAATGGGTAAATGGGGTATTATAGTAGAAATCGACATCTATTTGAGTCGACTTCCATTGTAATAATCACAATTAGTTGAGATATTTGTGAAATAAATAACTTGGTTAAACGTAATAACCCTAAACTTGATAGCCGTTGTTGTAGAGTTGTATATGGAACCAACTAGACCTGCTCATGGGCTGGGTCGGGCTCGAAAAGTGAGAAGATTTGGGTAAAAAATAGGCTTAAAAAATAGGATTGGACAAAAAAATAAGGCTCGTTTAGAAAACGGGTTAGGCCTTGGGTAAGGCTTTTTTGGCCCAAGCCTGGCCCGAATATGCAAAAAAAAAATGTTGCTTTTTTTTTTTTACTTTTTTTTGCTTTTTTTTATTGTTTTGTTGCTATTTTCTTGTTGATTTTTCACTATTTTGCTACTATTTCACTATTATGTTGCTATTATTTTGTTGTTATTGTATAACTCTTATTTTATTATTAATTTTGTTACTATTTTAGAGGCATTTGCTTGTTAAGTTGCACCTATCTCAGTGTTATTTAAGTATACATATTTTTTTAAAATTTATTTTTAATTTATTGGGAAACATTTATTTTAATTTTTTAGTATTTTTGATTTATTATATTTTTTAAAAAATTATATAAAAAATAATATAAAAAATTAATACGGGTAGACCAAATCGAGTGGGGCCCAGACTCGAGTTCAACATTTTTATCCAAGTCGAACTTGGGTAAAATTTTGAATCAAATTTTTGGATCAGACCTAACAAACAGACCTAAAATTTTAATTGGTCAAATGTAAAAAAAAAAAAAAGAAAAAAAAGAAAAACCCTAAAACTTATACCTAGTTAATAATGATTTATTCTCAAAAAAATAATGATTTATATTTGATATATCACCAATACATTATTAATATATTAAATAATAATATGTCATTAAAAAATAAAATGAATTTATTTTATTTTTTAAAATAATTTCACCATTAATTTATTGAACTTATATAAAAAGCATAATGACTTTTTCAGGGGCAAAACTAAGGAATTGAATTTTTTAAGAGGCTGAAATTAAATTGTAATTTTTACGATATAAAAAATGTAATTTATCATTTTAATAGTCTATATCTTTATAATTTTTAAAAGATTAAATCAAATTTTTATATTTTTAGGGGGAAAATGTAATTTTATCTTTACTAATTTCAAATTTTAAAAACTTTTAAGGGGCCTAAATGAAAAATTTTCTATTTTAGGGAGGGTTGGGGCCCCTGTCAGCACCCCTGGGTTCGCCCCTGGACTTTTTTTGGCTCCCCAACTTTACAAATTTAGTTTTCCATTTAATTTTCTGTCTCTTTTAGTCTTTGAACTTGTAATTTTTGTCAAATCACCCCAAAATAGATGGAAAGGTTAACGTTTGTTAAGTTTGCTGACGTGGCATACATGTGGATTACTGCATAAATGACACATCAATATTTAATTATTTTAAAAATTTTAAAATACTAATATATATTGATAATTTTTAATAATTTTAATGATTTTTAAAAATAATTTTTATAATTTTTTTAAAACTTAAAATTTTAAAAAACAATTAAATATTGACGTGTCATCTACGTGTATGCAACATCAGCAAAACTAAAAAAACACAAATTTGAAGGTTAAAAAAAACGAAAATTAAATAAAAAACTAAAATAGCTTTTTTATAAAATTGAAAGGTGATTATGGTTTATATAAAATTATAAATGAGTGTGAAGATGAAATAAAATCAAATTGATAATCATAAATAAATTAAAAATCTATCGTGATAAATTTTTAAACATAAAAAAGGAGAGGCTAAATACATGCAATTTTGGGTATTATAAGAGATCAAGGCAGGCCCGTCGAGCACAGCTGGACTATCTTTACGTTGGGCTGAATTTGATTTTTAGTGTCAACTAATAAATTACAATAATTTTGTCAGTACAATAATAACTCTGTCGGCAAATGTGAGAATTCAAATTGGAGAGAAAATTCAGATTTTTTTCTAAGATAATAACTCTTAATTAGATTTATTTATTTTTGGGTATATTACAATCTCTCCCAATGAGTTTAAAATCCTAATTTTTTATGCGAAGGTGAAACGTGATTGGTTTGGAAGATTTTACGAGTTTTTCTTTAGTATTTAGTGAAAGAAAATATTAATTAAAACTCCAATTTTTTTTAACGATACTAGTTTGATAATTCGTATGACACATGTAAATTCACATGACATTATTTGTATTATATGTTACGTTAATAAATAATTTAAAAAATTATAAAATAGTATAAAATATTTCTGATTTGTCATCCGTACAGTC
Source organism: Gossypium australe (assembly GCA_005393395.2). Lineage (NCBI taxonomy): Eukaryota > Viridiplantae > Streptophyta > Magnoliopsida > Malvales > Malvaceae > Gossypium > Gossypium australe. Next base: position 121,581,429 of record CM016625.1, read on the forward strand.
ATGTTTAAGAAATTTTAACATTTTAGTTAGTATTCCTATTAAAAAAGAGTCAATAATTCAACTCTTTTTTAAAATTTAATGGCAAATTTGACTCTTTAAAAAATTGATGACCAAATTAAAAAGAAAAATAATAATTGTTAAATTAAAAGTGTAAACAATAATGGTTAAAATTTTCATTTTGCTTTTTATAAAGCAACTTTTGTCCACTTTTAATTATTTTTCTGAATAAATAGATTAAATTAGACTTATAGTTATTTTTTTTCTTGCCCAAATAAGTTTTGTTTTTAAATTTAGGAAAATAGATCATTTTTGGAGAGAAAGTTTTCTCCAACGGTAGTTTCCCCAACGGCTTTTTAAACGTTGTAAATGGTAAAAAAATTTAAGAGCCAACGGTAAATTTTTTTCCTATAAATACTATGTCATTTTTCGTTTTTTTACTCGAATCCAACTCTTTCTATTCTAACTCTCAATTCTCTCAACTCTCTCAATTTTCTCAAGTTTTGTTCTAAAATTTCCAATACACTTGTTTAAAAAATGCCCTATAAATCTCGAAATTTGGTATACATAAGGTGGCTACTACACTTAATCGACTTCAAAGAATACGGGTGATTGAGTTGGGGATCAACCGTGTTGGTTATGTTATACCAGGAGTGCCCAACAGAACCGGATAAGATGTCAATTAGTGGTTGTCTTCTCCTGCTGCAGTCATAGGCGTGGTGGCAGCTACCATGTCTACGTCCTTGAGTGAATGATCCTTATACATTCCCATTGGTGACAAGGTGAAATTCGTTTGATAATAATATATAGTTAATATAATAAACGTTGTTTATTTATTATATGTTTGAATTAACATATCGCTTAAATAGGTGGAGGTAGAGTTATGTAGGACTACTAGAGCAGCTTGAAGATATCCGGTTGTTGTTAGATCAACACTTGTAAGCTAAGGTTAGTTATTGATTTTTTTCAAAGCTATAATAATTACACAATGATTTGAAATTAAAAATTCTGTACATAATAGAATTTATAATTGTGCACTACAGTTTGAATGGATGTCATACGCCGATCAGGATATCATAGAATGCGTCACGCCAAAATTTTTGGCCATTCAGAGTATGTGGGATGCGAATGTGCCATTGATAGTTTACGTGACGATGGAGATGCATGAATTGGGTCGAGTGATGCGACAATTTGGGTGGAGGCAAAAAATTTCGTCGCCACCGCGAGACATGGAAGCACTACACAAGTTTGATTTGCAAGGGAAGGCTGACAAAAACTGGCGAGATTTCCACAAATAGTACATCAACATTTGGGATCGTAGGATGTGATTCTTACCCATTCACGAACCCTTTTTCTAATTGGACATGACAACCTGTTTTGAGTATATGCCTTGGTTTAGAGTCGCCGACAAGCAATATCTACTGTTGGTGAAGGTGAGGAGTAGGTAACTTCGTCCGTAGAGGCCACGACGGTCTCTCTAGCATCATAGGTCCGAAACAAGTGTTGCGACGGGTTCGCCATCAGCTCCAACCCAACAAATGCCACCGATGTATGCACCACATCCCGATCAGTTCTCTCCAAATAATCCAGTTCTTTTTACTAACCCAATGTTTTTGATCGCTGCAAATCAGAGCTTTAAATATTTATAAAAGAATGATCAAACCTGGAGACTAACTCTGACAACGATATTAAGGCAAGTGTACCTATCGAACAGTAGTATAGCTTAGGCAAGACCGGTTATCGAACCCAAAGGAACTAGAAGTATTAATACTCATTTTCTTTTTATTATTTAGCCTTAAAGTTAGAGCTAAACTAAATTGACGATAACTAAACTAAGGACACAAAGACAAGAAGACGAATTGGAAAATAACTTTGAGGAAAGACTCAGTTGATTTTGATGATACCCTCGGGAAGAATCCACCTAGACTTCTCTTATTATCTAACCCTAAATTATATGATTTCTTTTACTTAGCTTGATCCGTGAGACTCCCTAACCTATATTAAACCCTCTCTCGAGGCGAATAACGTCTAACCCTAGGTTAATTAGTGGAACACTCGTTCGCTTATAATAACCCCCTAGGACAGCAGTAAATCGATCAATGGACTCCCATATTAGGTTTCACCCTAATCCGGCAAAATCTCGTAACCCTATCTCTAGGCATTCGATCAACTCCGCTTAATTATGTTAGATCTTCTCTTAGGCAGGGTCTATTCCTCCTCCACCTAAGCACATTAGATTTGGATTAAGCAACATAATTAAGAACAAACTAAGTACTTCATCATATAACTTAAAAATCAAATAATAAAATCCATCTAGGTTTCATCCCCTTCAGGTATCTGAGGGGTTTAGTTCATAATGAATAAACAAACCATCGCAAGAGAAAAGATAAAACAAAACATATGAAAAACCCTAAAACCCCCTGAAGGAATCGAAGGAGAATTCCGCCGTCTTGAGTATAACTCCGGCTTCTTGGGATGGATCAACTGGCTATCCTCGCGTTATTCCCTAACTCTGACCTTCTCGGCTTGGCTCCTTGGCCTCACTTCCGCCCCCTTCGGCTTATGCCGAACTCCCTTGCAAGTTGCCCCCTTGGTTGTTTATATAGGCTTTGAGATGCCTTACTTGGTCCCTAAGTATCCAAATCTGAGTGGAATTCTTACTACGGTGTTTGAATAGGCTTTGGAATGTGTTTCTTTGCCTCCAAGTATCCAAATCCGAATGAAATTGCTTTTTCCAGCGACAAGGACACGGCCATGGCACACGCCCGTGTGAATCGTGGCTAGGCCGTGTTCGGACTTTTAATGAGGCACGACGGTGTGGTCTTTGGGCCAGGCCGTGTCGATTTCTCTGTTGGCCTAATTTTGTCCGTTTTAAGCCTGTTTCTCGTTGTTTTCATCCTTGGGTGCTTTCCTGAGTATAAAACATGAAAAGAAAGGATTAAGAGCACCTTTTTACATAAATCAAAAGATAAATCATCCAAAAGTATTCTAAATGTGGGATTAAAATATGTTACTTTTTCGGTGTATCAGTTTTATTCACAAGCATCACATTATGCACCATCGCAGCCCCCTACATCTACACCTCATACAGGTATGTATTTCAGGACACCTCCGTCCCTAGCATATTACGCCCCGGTGCCGATGTCGATGCCAACACAAATGCCTACATATATATCGACACCAAATCCATCATCGATGCCCACATAAATGCAGATGTATCCAGGTTTTTCAACATCGTACGATTATTGGCCAATAGAATCACAGAAACCCACCACGTCGTTGTTTTATCAAGGTGGGTCATCATCATAACCACCTTCTCGTGGAATGGAGGACACACGATGGAAGGCTAGGATGATGCTGCACTCAAGCACGGAAGAAGGCGATGGATATGAAAACGAAGATTGGGGTAGAAATGAAGACGAAGACGAGGGTCGAGATGAAGATGAGTACGATGACCACGATCAAGAGGAAGAACCAACACCACAAATTGTATGCAGAAATCCTATCCGCAACCGTCAACCACTGTCCTATAGCACACATTCTGCTCGACGATGTCGATTATGTATTTTTCATTTACTCTGTGATGTAAATAATGATATCAATAAAAAAATGATTATTTTTTTTATATTTTAGTTGCAACTCATATTTGTCTTTGTTAAATTCTAATGTAAATTGTACGTAATTTTTCATATATAGTAGTTGATATGAAATATGTAAAACATTGTTTCGAGACCTCGTTTTTGTAAACCGGAGCCATAAAAATTTTTATTCAATATTTACGGACTTATATAGCAGGCAAATTGAATTTTGGATAGGTACTTTTATCGAACTAGTGATTAATTAAGGTACAGGGACTAAACAGTAAAGATGATAAAAGTTCAATCGCTTAAGAAATTGTAATTGGTACTTGAAGAGAGAGCATGAAAGCTCAGAACACTAACCCTAAAAATAAAAGAAAGAGGTTGAAGAGAGAGTGTGAAAGCGCGTCCAACTGTACACGTTTTCACTCACTCTCTTCAAAATCGGTCTATTTCCCTGAATTTCGAAAAAAAGGCCTATTATGCCAATTAAAAAACAAAATGGCATATTAGGCTAATTTAGATGAATAAAAAAGGGATTGTATTATCTACTAGTTTATATTCTCATGCGATGCATAGGTCAGCTGTGTATATTAACTTTATAATCTTTTTATAACAATAGTTATTGTTTAAAATTATTAATGAATTTCTTAAAAAAACCATTAATGAATTGAATAAAAAATATTTTTAAAAATAGTTAACTAATTTAGAACTGGTTATATTAATATTAATTTATTATAATTTAAATAATATTTTATTTTTCATAATTTTATATGTATCTTTGCTCTAATTTAATTAATGAATGTAATTAACTTTTATTATATTTATTCATAATTTTAATGAATGTAATAATTTATGTAAAAAAAAACATTTTTAAGTGTAGACCAATGATTTTAATTTATTCATAATTTTAAACTAAAATTACATCTAATGAATTAAATATATCAACTTAAATCTATTATATTATATTAATTAATTGATATATTTTGAAATTGAATTTTCCATATATTATATTACTTATTAGTCAAAGGTTTTAAAATACCGATAAGATTATGGGATAATTTCTGTTAATGTATAACATATTAATGTGTTCATATAGGATAATTTTAAACGATTTGTCCACATATTATATAGTTAGTGTTCATATAGGATAATTTTTTTGATACATTTATACAGGATAATTATTATATTTACTCAAAGGTTTTAATTTTACATATTTAAATAAGTAGCATGATATGGAATATTTTCTAACCTTTGAATGTAAGAATAAATAACGGTTTAAATGTTATAGTGCAACAGAAAAATCGAACATAATATCTTTAGCCATTGTCTAAATCAAATGAAAAAAATCCAAATGTTGTTATACCATTGTCGAGCATGTCAAACCACCAAAGAGGCCGTTGAATTTAACTGTATGAAAAATTGAAAACCACTCGAAAACCTCACTAGATGGAATATTATGTTTTTATTTTTGATTTTTTGATGCATGAGGACCTTAAGCTAGTTGGTATTTATAACAATAATTCCCCATCAAAAACCACCAATTACATGAAAGTGGAGGGAAACGTGGGAATGACCCACAAAAAACAAAGCATAATGGCATGGGAATGGCCCCACGAACCAAAACATATTACACGTCCAACATTCTCCCACTTGGTTTGTATTGTCCATGAATACTTAAAGTCAAAACAAAATGCACGAATCGTGGCGATGTTTTCTCTTAGAATTTAAGTAGTATCTTTCATGTATCATAATATATTATCTCTCAACGTTTTAACCCAAATTTCTTAATGAAGAAACCCAATGTTTATTCCAAGTCCAAACTTTAGTGACATTTCTCGAAATAATTAAATTAATGTGTGCACAAAAATATGAGAAACATCAAACTTAACTGAGTTTCTTTAAAATCGTTCTTACAACGAAAATTTACATTGTGGGAACAAGTTCCATAGTGACAACATGATCCTTAAATTTGTATGGTGGCATGCCTTTAGTCAAATGATCAGCTAACGTTTGCTCAGTGTTAATATGCTCAATGAATTTTTTTTTAACACGTTCCCTTATGGCTAGATGCTTAATGTCGATATGTTTACTTTGAATTCAACTTTTGTTGTTCTTAGCCATAAGACAATAGTTGAATTGTCACAACATATCGTTAATGAACTAGAAAATAAAGCCACAAGTCTAAGCCCAGAAATGAAACTCTTCAACCATACTCCACGTGAGGTAGCCTTAAGACATGAAACAAACTCAACCTCCATATTGGAAGTAGCAGTTAAGGTCCGTTTGATACTCTTCCAAGATATAGTTCCACCAACAAACATAAATATGTAACTTGATGTTGATTTACGTGAATCAACACAGCCAGAAAAGACTAAATCGGAGTAGTCAATCACCTCCAAATTGTCTGATCGTTTGTACGTAAGCATGTACTCATTTGTCCCTTTAATATATCTCAAAAATTTCTTTGCAGCTCGCTAGTGATCAATACTCGAAATACTCTAATGTCTTACCAACATTCCAATTGCAAATGCAATGTCAGGTTTTCTACAGACTTGAACATGCATCAAGCTTCCAACAATAGAAGCATATGAAGTGTTTTTCATTTGCTCCCTCTCAAATTTGTTCTTCAGGCACTAGTTCAAATTGAACTTATCACCCTTCACGATACAAGTAACACGATGAACAATTTTTCATTTGAAATCTTTCTAAAACTTTGTTGATATAAGTTTCTTGAGATAGGCCTAAGATATCATGATGTCTATCATGATGAATCTTAACGTCAATGACATAAGACGCGTCACTCATATCTTTCATAACAAATTTTTAAAAAGAAATTTTTTCACCTTATGTAACATACCCCTGTCGTTTATTGCAAGTAAAATGTTGTCCACATATAGAATAAGAAACATATTTTACTCCCATTGACCTTCTGGTATATACATTGATCCATGATATTCCCAACAAAACCAAATGAAAAGATAACTTTATGGAATTTAAAATACCACTGTCAGGAGGCTTGTTTCAATCCATATATGAATTTCTTTAGCTTGCATACCAAGTGTTCACCATCACTAGAGGAGAATCCTTCATGTTGTTTTATGTATACCTCTTCCTCTTGGTCACCATTGAGAAAGACAATTTTCATATTCATTTATTACAACTCAAGGTCAAAATAAGATACTAATGCAAACACAATGCACAAGGAACCTTTATTAGATACAAGACTAAAAGTCTCAATATAATCGATTCCTTCTTGCTGAGTGAATCCTTTTGCAATGAGTTTAGCTTTATGTCTTTCTATGTTGCCTATTGAGTCTCTTTTTGTTTTGAAGACCCATTTACATCCAATGGTTTTTACCCCTTCAAGAAATGACACAATATCCCAAACATCGATACTTTTCATGGAATTCATCTATTCTTTCATAGCATTGTACCACAATTCTGACTCTTTGCAACTCATGGCTTGTGAAAATAACTGAGGATCATTCTTAGCTTTAATATTCTAGTTAGATTCTTGCATATACACAATATAGTCAATAGAAATTGTTGATTTCTTTTCTCTAGTAGATCTCCTCAATGTTGAACCAGCATTTTCCTGTGGATCATGTTGTTCAAATGGTTGTTCAATAATTTCCAAGTTTTCTTGAATAGCTTAATCTATTGGAGTGATTTCAGCAGCTTGTGGATTTTCATTAAGTGGTTGTTCAACACTCGATTGAGCTTGAGGGGTGTTATGTATGATAACCAATCTCTCACCTAATGTGGAAGGTTGACCTACAAGAATTGTGTCCCGAGACAGATTGCTCCTACTAATTGTGTCATTCTCAAGAAATTTTTCATTTCTCGATTCCACAATTCTATTGCTATGAGATGGACAATAGAATTTGTAATCTTTGGATGTTTCAGCATATCCAATGAAATACCCACTAATGGTTATTGGGTCTAGTTTCTTTTCTTGTGGGTTATAAACTCTTACTTCAGACGGGCATCCCTATACACGTATATGTCACAAACTTGATTTCCAACATTTGAACAACTTTAAAGGTGTCTTTGGGACAACCTTGGTTGGAACTCGGTTTAATAAATACACGGCTGCTTTGAGAGCTTCAACCCATGAGAACTTAGGCAACTTAGAGTTACTAAGCATACTTCGCACCATGTCCATTAAAGTTCAATTTCTTCTTTCTGCAACACTATTCTGATCAGGTGAGTCTGGCATTGTGTATTGGCCAACTATACCGTTATCTTGAAAAACTTTGCAAATGGACTAGGCGTGTAACGACATGTTAGTTAGTGGTGTCGGAAAGTGCGGTTTCGAGACCCCATTTTTATAAATTGAATTCATAAATATTTTTAATATTTAAGGAGTTATTCTAGAAGCGAATTGAATTTCAATTAGGTAATTTCGTTGAATTAATGTTTAAGTATAGGGACTAAATCGTGTAAGAGTCAAAAGTTGAATTATAGTTAAATCATAAAGTAAAACATAACTAAATGACTCAAAAGGAAATTAAACCATTGTTTAATGATAGTGGACGGAAATGGATGATTTTATAAAAGAAAAGGTAATAAAATTAATTAATAGAACAACACATAAGGTTATTAAATAGAAAAATTAAAAATTGAAGTAATAAAATATATAACATAGATAAATATGATAGTGGAGAGAAAGAGAATGTTAAATGGTTCATCTTTTCAACCAAAATAAAGAAGACGAAGCTTGGGGACGAATGGCCTTAAGAGTTTCTAAGTTTTAAACTTAATTTGGTTAGTTCAATTTAGTCATTTCCTTATAATTTTTATGTTTTCGGAATCCTGGTATATCGAGCTAGTTGGCCTATGTTATAATTTTTAGTACTGTTAAAGATCTTGAGTTTTACCATTGTTGGATAGTAGAAGTTTTTTATGGTATTTAGATAGACTTTAAATTAGAATTGATAAAGGACTAAATTGTTAAGTTAATTGATGATTTCGTGCAATATGGACTAAAATGTAAAAATTTTGAAACTAACAGTAAAAATGTGAAATAAAGTGTTAATTAGGCCTAGAGTGTAAATGGTATAAAAATTGGAGGTTAAATTTGGACGTTATGTTACTCCTAATTTAGGGGTCTAATTTGAATGAAATGAAAAAGTTGTATAAATTAGAAATTGAATGTGAAATTGGTAATGTATTGATAATATATTATGGTTGATTTAATTCGTAGCTAATTTCGACACAAATTCTTCGAAAAAGAAAGGAAAAGACAAAGTCGTTGAAGAATAGCTTGGAGTTTACGGTTTGTGTTTCTATAATTCAAGCTAATTTACAATTTGTTGCATATTGATTTGTTTGTTCATGGTAAGCATTTAAGGTGAGATTTCTTATTCAATTGGGCTGAGTTGAATCAATTGATGATTATGAGGACTCAATTGTGCATATTTGAGAAATATATGTATTTTTATATATATATGAATTAAATATGTGTTGGGATAACTATAGTTGTTATTAGGTTGAATAAATGTATACATGTTGAGAATAAATTTGAATTTGAAACATTGGTTGGTATTGAAATATGAAATGAAAACCCTATTAACTGTTTGGGCTGAGTCGGATATAGATGGCATGCCATAGGATAGGAATAGTTCAAGGATACTTCGACTACGAGTCGATGAGGTAGTGGGTGCTAATTTACTTCGGTATAACCGATGAGACATTGGGTTTCAACTTATTTTAAGAACTGAGAGAAACTATTTGCTTTGAATTTATTCGATGAGACATTGGATGTCAATTTTATGTGTTGGTTGGATCCGTGTATCCGTTCGAGTCTGAGTCGTGTTAATAGGGATATAAATGATAAAATGATTTGTATCATTTCGATATGGCAAAAGAATGAGAAATAGAACTGAAATGAGAAATGAAATGTGAAATGTAAATCAAAAGAGTGATTGATTATATGAATAGGAAATGGAATTGATTTATGTATAATATGTTAATTGAAATTGGTATGTATTTAACAATAGTAAAATGTATTTGGTATAAAAATGTCTATATAAATTTGCATATTTGAATTGATAAAAGCATGAGATTATCTAGTTTTAAATTGAGCATTTAAAAGTATTATATTTTGTTTTAATGTTCAGATAATAGAAATGCCATTGAATTATTCTCAGTGTAACACCCCAAACCCGGCCTAGACGTTAAGCCCGAATTTGGTGTGTCACATGGAAGTTTTTTTTTTTCAAACCATCTTTGAGATTGTTAAAAACTTGTTTGAGAATTACAGCCTCTTTGTTAAAACCCAAAACACTTAAGCAATTATTATTTACTTGAAAACGTAATTATCTTTAAAAACCTTTTTGGTTGTGAAAATATATTTGAAATAAACAATTTACGAAAATGAGACGTTTGGGAATAGAGTTGCAGAAGCATTTTGAAAGAAAATCCGAGGCCTGATTACAACATTTAACCCAAAATAGTAGAGTAATAAAATAAACAAGAAAGAAGTCTGAAGTCCAAATAAACCATTTCTGAAGTATGGTCTCCATCGAGTCATCCAAGGCCCAAGTCCACGTCACTGAGCATTACCTGAAAAGGTTAAGAGAAAGGGGGTGAGTTATAATAACTCAGTGTGTAATCCCCTTACCATCATCCACTGGGTCGGAACACACATAGCAATATTTTGGGCCTAAGCCCATTTACAATTATTACATAATAACATGTATATAATATGCATATGATATGCAAATCCCAAACCAAACCTAATTTCCATCCGCTACACACCACCCGTACCAACCAGCACACCTGTGGGGATCAAGTCAACCCACCCCGCCAACACACCAATCGCAGGCATAAAGCCATTTACAATGTTTGTGGTAGAGCCACCGAACTAGATTGTGACAGAGTCACCAAACTAGATTGTGGCAGAGCCACCGAACTGGATTGTGACAGAGTCACCGAACTAGATTGTGGTAGAGCCACTAGCATTTCTCTTCAATTTTATCCCAACCCATGCAATCATGTATGCATATACAAAGCATAACAGTATTCATAGAATAATTTCATCATAAGGCCCATAATACAAGTTGGCCCATTAAGTAATCTAGCAATTTGGCTCATTAATCGATCTAGCAAATTTTTTTTGGCCCATTAATCGATCTAGCAAATTTTGGCCCATTAATCGATCTAGCAAATTTTGGCCCATTAATCGATCTAGCAAATTTTGGCCCATTAATCACATGAGGCCTTTTTTTTTTCAAATTTCACACTTGGCCAATTTATCAAAATAATTCATATGGCCCAAAATATCACTTTTTAACAAAATAACCCATTAAGGGCAAATCCGTAATTCCCACAACCTTAATACCGGTTTCATGCATTTACACAAAAAGTGTTATTATACCGTATTTTCTGATTTTACAAATTTTACGATTTATTCTAATGCTTACGATATAATATCTAACCCATGAGATAAGTGTGAAATTACACACTCTGGCCCATATCACAGATATCAAACTGCCCATATATCAAATATCACATTTGACCCATAAAGGGTATTTTCGTAATTCGGTCCATAGGGACATTTCATAATTCGGCCCATTAGGGGCATTTTCGTAATTCGGCCCCTAAGGGCATTTTCATAATTCGGTAATCGTACCCACTAAGGGTAATTCGATAATTTACTCTCTAAGGGAAATTCAGAAATTTTACCCACCAAGGGTATTTCGGTAATTTTGCAACCCAGGGGTATTTCAGTAATTTACCCTCTAAGGGTATTTCGGTAATTTTGCAACCCAGGGGTATTTCGGTAATTTACCCTCCAAGGGTATTTCAGTAATTTCGCGACCCAGGGAATTTCGGTAATTTACCCTCTAAGGGTATTTCGGTAATTTTGCAACCCAGGGGTATTTCAGTAATTGCACAACCCAGGGGTATTTCGGTAATTTGCACAACCCAGGGGTATTTCGGTAAGTTGCCCTCTAAGGGTAATTCAGTAGTTTTACCCACCAAGGGTAATTCGGTAATTTACCTTCCAAGGGTAAATTCGGTAGTTTTACCCACCAAGGGTAATTTGGTAATTTACCTTCCAAGGGTAAATTCGGTAGTTTTACCCACCAAGGGTAATTCGGCAATTTACCTTCCAAGGGTAAATTCGGTAGTTTTACCCACCAAGGGTAATTCGATAATTTACCTTCTAAGGGTAGATTCGGTAGTTTTACCCACCAAGGGTAATTCAGTAATTTACCCTCCAAGGGTAATTTCGGTAGTTTTACCCACTAAGGGTAATTCGGTAATTTACCTTCCAAGGGTAAATTCGGTAGTTTTACCCACCAAGGTTAATTCGGTAATTTACCCTCCAAGGGTAATTTCGGTAATTTCATATTCAACGGTGTTTCCGAAGGCCTACTATCGCCTCGAGTGGCACAGAATTCTATTTGGGTCTCTTCGGAACTATTGGGTCAAAAATCCATTTTAGGCCCAAACGGGGTAATTCCGCAATTCTGGACTTAACTACTAATTTGGGCATAAAAAAATTTAAAACTATCCATCTGCGTCATACTGACGAAATTGATTATAACTCGAGTTAGGAAACTCGAAATTTAGATCCGTAAATTTTCCTTGAAACTAGACTCATATATCTTCTTACTGTAATTTTTCCAGAATTTTTGGCCTAGCCATTTAGTACATTTTATTCCTTAAAGTTTCCCTTGTTTCACTATCCAATGATTCTGACCTATCTTAACTTAATTTCAAATATCTCACTTTATGGTTTTCATATACTTTTCCAATTTGTTTCTCTTGAAAATAGGCTCACTAAGGAATCCATACATATAAATTATAACCCATAATTCATTTTGTACAATTTTATATGATTTTTCCAAAACAGATCAGTGAAACCCGAAGTTAATCAGAACCAGTCTCACTAAAATCAAGATATCTCAGAATATAAAATTCCTTTTCCTTCTCTGTTTCTTCCATATTAAAATAGACACAGTAATATTTAATTTGATATCTTATTCACTTTCTAATTCTTTTTCTCCTATGTTTAGTGATTTTTCAAAAACACGTCACTGCTTCTAACCGAAACTATTTTATTACGAAATACGATTACCACTACGATCATACGCACACCGAGTGATTACGGATGCTGGTTTTTAGTTTTCTTCGGTATTTCCACCGATTAACAGTATATTTCATACAAACTTGCAGAGAAGTGTGAGATTACACACCATTTCAGATATGTATATGGAAGGGTATGAGATTACACACCTTATTCGGAATCCGTAACGCAATGCTCTCCGCGACACCAAAAATCCGAGTCACCTATTACGAGGGATAGGTTTTTGATTGAACCTTTGATAAAGTACTTCGAGACCTTGGAACCAGCATAAAATCTCTCATGGCAAGTCCTTGTGAGGAGAAATGTTTGCTGAAAATTTTGAGCTCCATAACCCTTATTTCTCTTCAATTTTCGGTGGATGAAGATGTAGGAATAGTGAAAAGATGATAACATCTTTATTTCTCTTATTCTATTCATTTAAAACACCTAACATCACCAACTTTTGACCAAAATAAATGCTCTTGTCCTTATTTTTTTTTTCACCTATTCCATTACCTTTCAAATCCCATCATTATATTTTTTTTTCACCTACTCCATTATTACAAATTCCATCATTATTATTTTCCCACTTCTTTATTATCCTTTTTTTTTATTTCTTTCATTTCTTTTTCCTTGTTTTCCTCCTTACCTTATCTTTTTAGTCATCATTTCATTTTTATTTTATTTCTTTCCTTTAATAATGTCATGATTGACACTTGGAAGAGCACACAAAAAAAAAAAATCCAAAATTTGAAAAAGATGGGATTTGAACCTCTTCCCTCAAGGTACTTCACTTGATGCCATAACCTCCTTGTCATATGCTCATTTATGCTAGCAATTTACTCTTTTATTTCCATAAGCCTTGATGCCACTTACTATCTCTCCTTAATAGGCTTAAACACAAACTTTCACTAAGGCCCAACTTGAACTCGAAACTTCAAAGAACTCTGTAACATTCCAAAATCACCTTACTAATAAGTCCCACTTGAAATAATGTCATTCTCAAATTCCCATAAATTTTAAACACTCCTACGCCCAAGGCCCATTCCTACTAGGCCCAATTTCGGGATGTTACACTCAGCGTAGGTTAGGTATTATTCGGTTCATATGTCAATTCAGCATCTAGTGACACGGTCTACCATACGGTCGTGTGCCACACACGGTCACTTTACACGACCATGTGGCCTATTATATTTTGGTACTGGTTTGTCCCACACGGTCTTAGGTAGTTACACGGCCTAGAGAAACCGCCGTGTGACCCGATTTCAAATCACACATGGTTGGCACACAGTCTACGACACGGTCGTGTGGCCCTATTTCGAATTGCACATGGTCGGGCACACAACCTAGCGACACGGCCGTTTGTCCTTATTTTCAAACTGTGCACAGATTGGGCACAAGACTATGTTCCTGAGCCACACGGCCTGGCCACACAACTATGTGACCCTTGTTTTGAACTTTTTTTTTTTACATTTTTCTATTTTATTTCAAATTAGACCTTAATTGTTTTAGATTGATTTTTTTAGGTTTCATAAGTTAGATATAATGCCCGTAATTGTATATATGTTAAGATTGATGATTGATTTTGAATATTTGAATGGTTTATGTTGTTATTTAATTTGTTAAATGTCGTAATACTCTGTAACCCTAATTCGGCAACAGAAATGGGTTAGGGGTGTTACAAAGTGCTTTGTCCATCCTTAGTGTATCTAGCATAATACTTACATTGAAAACTTTAAAGGCTTCTAATGCTTCGCTCTTTTGATGAAGTATGTAACACCTCTAACCTGTATCTGTCGTCGGACCAGGGTTATGGAACATTACTGGACAAACAAAATATTAAACTAATCAAATCATACATTAATACAAACATAATCAAATTTCATTCAAATACATCCATAATATCCCTTAATCAAGCCTTCGATGCCCTAAAAATACTATAGAAGCAATCTAGGACTAAATCAGAAACATTTGGAAATTTTAAAAAAAATTTGAAAATTTTGGACTACAGGGGTCACACGGCCGTATGGCCAGGCCGTGTGACTCACACGACTGAGACACACACCCGTATGGACATTCAAAATAGGGACACACGGCCATGTCCCAACCCGTGTCCGTACCCGTGTAACTTATTGACTTAGGTCACACGGCCAAGCCACACGCCTGTGTGCCAGGCCATGTACCTTCAAAATGATATCACACGTTCGTGTGCCAGGCCGTGTGCTAGGCTGTGTAACAACTTGACTTGCATGCTTTGAATATATAGGGGACACACGGCTAAGGCACATGCCCGTGTCTCAGGCCGTGTGGCCTCAAAATGAAATTCTAAACACAAGCTACAACAACTACAACAAATCAAATATATGTAAGCCACACATACTAAAATAACAACTATACCTCATTCTCATACCCTTTGCAAATTGGTTATTTGTACAAAATATCATTCATAACATTTACATAAGTCAAACATTAACCAAACATGCCATATAATCTGAAATTAATGTTTCAAAAACTACCGAGATAAACTGGATAGTATGACTTGAGTGCCGATCCGATCATCCAACCTTTCAAAAATCTACAATGACATTGAACAACACAAGTAAGCTTAATGAAACTTCGTAAGTTCGACGAGTTAAACGAAAATCTTACCGAACTAAATATAAGAAATCAAATAATAAAAATCATCCAAGACAACTCCCTGTCATTCACAACTTCAATCGATAAATACATCCGTATTTAAATCAATATAAAAATAAATAACTTGTCTTTCAAATTCATTAAATAAATCACCTTATCGAGATTTTTCCATTCGAAGAATGACTTACGGTAAGAGTACATCGTCAACAGAAACTCGAAAGAGCTGGTCTTCCCGAATACACCAACAGAAGCTCGAAAGCTGAACAGAAGGTCGTAAGAGCTTAACAAAAGCTCGTAAAAGCTGATCCACCCAATCACGCCAAATAGAAAGTAAAACACAAAACTTCACAACAAATGTTAAACCCCAGTTTACTTGGGTAAAAATGCTGATATCTCCCTTCAATACCATCTCCACTTTAAACCCCCGTCATGCACCAAATCACGAATGTACTCAAATCCCGCATTCAATTCAAACCGAATATCCAATTCAATATTATAATTCAAACAATAATTCATTTCCAACAATAGAATATATGCATGA
Organism: Gossypium australe; assembly: GCA_005393395.2. Taxonomy (NCBI): domain Eukaryota; kingdom Viridiplantae; phylum Streptophyta; class Magnoliopsida; order Malvales; family Malvaceae; genus Gossypium; species Gossypium australe. The sequence goes on from CM016625.1 coordinate 121,597,264, forward strand.
TGCCAATCATCAATTTATACAAATGTTAAATTTTAACCGTACGAACTTACCTAGACTGAATTGTAATAATTGTAGAAGTTCAGGGACTATTCCACTATTTTTTTTTCATTTTCCACGAGTATCTATGGGATCTTGATATTTAAAGAAATAAACCAACCGAAGCTTTCTCCTCACCCTAGTTATGGCATTCGACCATTTAAAGAAGATAAGGATAAAGTTTTGTTTTTCATACTCTAATTTAACTTAGTTTAATTAAACTTCCATTTATTTACAAAATTGTCATCCAATTCATACTATTTTATTAGTTTCTATTTAATTTCCATCCCATTATTACAATTAAAGCATAATTGTTTCTTAAATCCTCTCTCATTTATTAATCAATCCATTTAATCACTTAATTATTATAATTAACATATTTTGGACTTTATACAATTTAGTCATTTTCTTTTAATTAACTAACTAAACATTAATATTTCTTAACCAATTTTTAATACGACTATAATGACCCTATAAATATTCTAAAAATAATATTTATGAGTCGATACGACAGAAATTTGTAGTCCTGAAACCACTATTCCATCACCATTGAAAATCGGGCTGTTACAAAGCATGTAGAGATACATGTATCGTGAGTAATCGTCTATGAAAGTTATGAAGTGTTTTTGACCTTGCACATCCATATTTGGGAAACATATATCAAAATGGATGATCTCCAATATTGTCGAACTCCTCTTGACACCTTTCTTTGACTTTTTTAGTCTACTTGCCCTTAATGCAGTCTATACAAGTATTGAAATCAATAAAATCTAAAATACTGAGTACCCCATCATTTACTAATCTCTTAATCCTTTCAATGGAGATGTGTTCTAATATCCGGTGCAATAAAATAAAGGAATCTTCATTTCTAACACAACGTTGAGAACCAGTTTGAACGTGAATAAAATTATGATTGACATTATTTTGCAAATTAAGAGAATAAAGACCATAAGATAAAACATCATTTCCAACAGGTTTAGATTTATAAAATAAACTGAAACCAATGTTTAAAAAACTAAAACAATACCCAAAGGGTGCAAGTATTGAAATAGAAACTAAATTTCTAGTAAAGTTGGGAATATAAAAAAGTCTTTTCTGAAATTAAAACAAAGTCATTCCTAAGTACTAATTCACATGTTTCAATTGTTTCCACGTGTGACTCCATCTTATTTCTCGAATAGATGTGCCGCTCAGCTCCCACTGGTTCCCTCGAGTTTCTTAATCCCTGTAAGGAATTTGAGATTTGGATAGTGGAACCAAAATCAATTCACCATGTGTTATAACTAACATCAACCATATTTGACTTAAAGCAAACAAGTGAGATTGATTTACCTTTCTTTCCAAGCCAACTCTTAAACTTGACACAACCTTTCTTTAAGTTTCCCTTGTTTTTATAGAAAAAACACCAGGACTCTTTCTTTATGTCAGTTTAGGGTTGCATTTTGGCCTTCCCCGTTTGCTTGGTTTGGATCGTCTTCTTTCCTTGAGTAACCGTCAGTGCACTCTCTCCCATCTCTAGTATGAGTCTAGCCTCTTCCTAATCACACATGGTCAAAAGTTCATTGATAGATCACTTATCCTTATGTGTGTTATAGGAGATCTTAAATGGCCTATACTGAGGTGGTAGAGTGTTTAATATAAAGTGCACCAGGAAAGATTCAAACATTTTAACCTCAAGTACTCTTAGTTGAGCTGCTAAATCTCTCATCTTGTTGATGTGATCACATACACCTTTCAAGGTACTGAGCTTCACTTATGTGAACTTCATGATTAGGGTGCTAGCCAATAACTTTTGAGAAGTTTTGAATTATTTTTCAATAACTGTTAATAATTCTTAGACATTCTCATAATGCTCAACTGAGCCACGAACATCAGCAAGAACCTTACTCTTTATGAACATGATACTTAAGCGATTAAATCGCTCCCATTTTTCATATAGAGCAAGATCAACATGAGTGTTGGTTTCAGTAATATATAGCTCGGATTTCCTTATGGCATAGTCAATATGCAAGAACCCCAACTGGAGGCAAATATAAATTTGAGGCAAACATAAATCATAATTTACCAATGCAAATTATGTAAATAATGAATCTAGTGACATAAAAATTACATCTGAGCTAAAATTATAATTCAATTAAATCCATTTTATGATAGAATTATTTACTATCATTTTGAAAAAAAAATTATTAAATTCATTTTCATAATTCCTGTGGGTAACTATGAAAAGTCATTTAATAATTTTATCTTAATAAATTATACAATGGGATTTAATACCTATATTTTCCATATGTGATTTTTAATTTTAATAGTTTTATTTAACTAAAGATGCTATGGCTAGTCTTTAATTAAATAAAATTATAAAAATCACTTAATATTAATCCTTAAACTTTATTCAAGATTGTTACTAAGTCATTATGCAACATCTAATGTCTATAAACCTTATAAGATCCTTACTACAATAAATAATTTCATTTAATTAAAGTTGTTGTGGCTAATGCTCTAATTAAATAAAATTATTGGGATCCCTAAACATATATTCTAAAGTTTTATTGCTAAATACATTATGCAATAAGTCTAAAAAGATTTATACACCTAAAAAAATGTTTGTAACTAATAACTACATAATTCACATACAACCATTTACATCTGGCACATAAAAAAATTTCAAACAAAAAAAAAATTAAATTTTTCATTATATTATTTATAATATAATTAATTTTAAAAATTTCACTTTAATGAAATCCAATGATTTTGCATAAAAGTTTGCAATAAAAAATCATCCTTATTTTGAGAAATTTACAAACTTTTAAAATCGGACAATGTGGAGATTAATTATGCTCGGGTGCCAAATGTAAGCATAAATAACGGTTTAAACGTTATAGTACAATGGAAAAATCGAACATAAAAATCTCTAGCCATTACTTGAACCGAATGCTAAAATCCAAATGTTATTACATCACTGTCGAGCAAGTCAAACCACCGACGAAGTCATCAAAATTAACCATACGAAAAATTGGAAACCGTCAAAGTCTTTTAAACACTCAAAAACTTCATTAGATGAAATACTTTTTACTTTTTTTATTCTTCGGTATATAAAAACTTTAACCTAGTTGATATTTATAATGATAATTCCCCTAAAAAAATCACCAATTACACTGGGAAATGTAAGAATTACCCACAAACCAAAATTACCCACAAACCAAAGCATAATGGAAACATGGAAATCACCTACGAACCAAAACATAATGCAGGTCCACCATTGAATGCATGAATAAATGTGAAGTTTATGAAAATTTTCTAGTAAAAGAAATAAAAAAATTACAAACTTGTATTGTGACCTCAATTCATAACTCTATCCCTGTTCTAGAAAAAAAAAACCCAAATGTTAATTTTTTTTTTATAATTTGAAATTTAATCGTTTCATTTGATTGTAACCTCTAACAACTTATCGTTTACTTATAAATAATTTATACAAGAATAAAATATAAAAAAAATCTTCATCCAAATTTATTTGTTGATAAAAATTTTTAAATTAAATCATCAAAAGAAATAAAATTATACTAAAAATACAACAATACTCTTTTTTGTGTGTGTTCTTTAAAAAAAATGTTTAAATGATGGTTAATCAATAATTTGTGGTTACATCCACAAGTTAATCATCTCTATGTACTGGTTAAGTGACTTCGTCTCGTCATTGAATAAACACTTCCACTTTGACAGTTCAATTCGTCCTTATTCAACGACGTCTCTTTCCTGAAGCAAGAGATGAGTCTCTTTTACAGGTGAAAGCTGGTAATTGATCCATTAACATTTTTTGTTTCTTCACCAAAGGCGATTTGGCCGACGCCTCCACGTTGATATAACCACTATAATTCTCCCACTTGTTCTTCGGCGTTTCGTATCGTCTGGGTTTTGCCACTCTTAATGGCTTAATACTCGGCCACATGCAATTTTAACTTTAATAAGTTTCTAGACAAAAATATATATGTAAAGGAGTGAAATACAACACCCCATAACATTCAATTTTAGCTTTAATAAATTTATATTGATGTAATTATTATTTTTAATTTATATTTATCAGTTAATGAACCCAACAGTCGGTGGTGTTAAAGCTGTCATTTGATTTTTATAAAAGAATATCAATTCATGGAGAGGAGAGGGAGAGGGACGGGGAGAGAGGGGTGGGGTTTTTTTTATTTAATATTAATATAAAATTTAAATTTATTATTATATTTTTTATAAGTATTAATGTTTTATACTATATTTTAATATTTTTAGACTTAAGATAAAATTGAGATCATTTGTAAAATTTGAGGGTTAATTTTTTAAAATTTTAACTAAATTAATATAATATGTAAAAGTTGAAAAGTTAAATTTGTTATTATACCGATTTTTTAACTGCCATGTTACCCTCTTGTTAGTGCTATTAATAGAAATGGATAAAAAAACTTAATTAGTTAGATGATCAAAAAAAAATACAAACTAATAGTTAAGTAACTAATTTTAAAAAAAAATTCATAGTTGGATAAAAAAAATTCACCAAGTGTAGTTTACTCTAAATATTACTTGTGTTTTAGTTTTTTTCTCAATTACCAAAGAAAAAAAATTGACTCATATTACTAGAGGTGCTCATGAGTTGGGTCGGACTTAAGTATGATATTAACATACTTTATATTTGTTCAAACCCGATTTGACTTGAAATTTGGTCCTAAAATTTTGTTCAAACTCGCTCATATTTGCAAAAGACTAGTCCAAGCCCATTTTAGACTAGCCCGTGTTACTTTTTTTAAATTTTTTTAAATATTTATTTTATTTTAATATTTTATAATTTTTTATATAGTGATCTTAACATTATTTTAATGTTTACATTAAAGTAATATTATATATTTAGTATAGGTTTATTTTTTTAATGGGTTCTAAATTACATGATATATAAAAACAAAGTATTATAAACTTAAAACGAGTTGGGTCGGGTTAGGTTTGGGCCTTGAATGTTCAAACCCGAACTCGACTCATATTTTAAATAAGCCTATTTTTTTGTCGAAGCCCATTTTTCAAGCTTAATATTTTTGCCTAAATCTTCTCAAATTTCGAGTGAGCCTTTGAACCTGGACGAATAACCCGTCCCATGAACAATTCTACACATTACCAACACATATATTTAAAACAATGAAAATGTATGAACCAATCTTCATTAAACTTTGGTAACTTTACTATTGAAATAAGCAAGGGCAAAGCCAGAATAATTTTTTAAGGGGGGCCGGATGAAATTTTAATTTTTTATAGTCTATATCTTTATAATTTGTAAAGGATTAAATCAAATTTTTATAATTTTAGGGGAGGCCAAAGTACAATTTTACTTTTATTAATTTAAAATTTTTAAAAAATTATAAAGACCTAAATAGCAATTTTCCAGTTTAGAGGGACCGGACCAGCTGCTGACCCCGGAAATAAGGTTGCATTTGAATGAAGCAATAAAAAAAGTGGGGCAAGTCCTAACACCCTGCAATAAGCATGTCATCTGAAGTAAATGCTGTTTGCATTTATTCCTGCCTTTATTACTAATGTTTCTCTTAAATCCAATCTTATTTGTCTATCCTTCCCTCTATAAACAGCAAGAAATTAAAAATCTCTCCCTCCCTTCTCTCTATGTTTGTGAGAGTTGAATATATTTTTAAGGCTGAACTGGATGGGTAATGGGTTGAGTTGAATAATAAGAAGAATTTATAGGCAATGTTTGGTAGTGGGCAACAACTCTATTCTTATTCCCAACAGTTTGGTTTTTATACATTTGAAGTTTTAAAGAGTTGTTGAGCTTTCACTTTCACTTCCCCTTTCTCTTCCGCTTTGTCTCGTCTTTAATTAATGTTTAAAGCCTTACCATTTCAAGTATGCCACTCACACCTCAACTTATTGCTATTCTCTAACCCATTAACCTAACACAAATACATTTACTTTTTTGGAATTTGAAGTCAATGTTATGCCACTCCAATTTACCTTCTTCAATAAATCCAATTATTCTTCGGCAAAGCTTGGGGTACTTAACTTTAAAACTTCAAATTCTACCATTTATAATTTCAATCTCTAAGTCTCAGTCTCCTATTTCTTATCTGGGTTTTATCCAATTATTTTCGAAATAGTCCAACTTTTGTCTGGTTTTTTTTTTTTTTTATTTGTTGGATTTTACATTGTAGTTATTTTGACATATAGGTTGTTTATTGAGTTACGTTGAGTTAAAATGTCAAAATTTTGAGTATTAATTTTTAAATAATTTAATTAAAATTAAAAGAATTGATGAAGTAGTATTATTTTAATCCCGTCTAAAAATCATCCTAATATCAGTTAGTTCTTTAATATTGAATTTCAATTTCAGCTTTTTCACAAACTTTTTTTTTCCATGAATTAAGAGGAGGGCAACAACGCGAGTAGCGCAACTCGAACCCAGATCATACCTAAAGTAATGATCACCCTAACTATCAGGCCAACACACGAAACTCGTTTTCCCGTAAACTTTTATCTTCAACAACAAACACTTTTTGTTGTTTGAATTAATACAAAATCAAGAAGATTAAAGAAATAAGTTTTAAATATTAATTTCTTACGATTTGAATTTGCTAAATCTCTTAGAGAGTAAGGTCATTATCTTAGACAAGTAAAGGAGGAAGGAATGAGTCAATGTCCAATTTAATATGCCACAAAAATCATATATTAACTTACAAACAATTGACCACGTATTGTTGGCCAATTTTATATTTTATATGCCAAGTCAAAGTTTTTCAATTAATGGGCTGAAAAAGTCATTGTATATATTGTCGTAACCATTTTTTTGACAAAACGGGAATCGACTTTAAAAATAGGGAGTCGCCACCGATCTTTTATTAGGTGTGATCGGACCACCTTTGTTTTAATAAAACACTTTGATTTACTAAAACAATGTTTTGGTCTACTAAAATTTGAGAGAATAGGTTCGGGAGTCGGTTACGTGCGAGGAAGGGTTAGCACCCTCGCAACGCCCAAAATCGGTACCAATGAATTAATTAATGTCCCTGTGTCGAAAGTTCGAAAATTCTAAAAGAATTTGAAAGTTTGATCTTTTTGGAAATATTGGAATTTTCTCGAATTGGATATTATGATTTTCTCGTTTCGAAAGGATAGAATATCACATCCAGTACATAGGACACGATAATTCTACCCCTCGAACCCAAAATCATCTCTTAATTCCCGAGGCTCGTGCGTTAAAACATCAAAAGGATATTCGATCGTTCGGCTAAGCGAGAAGACCGAGACCCAACACATAGGGCACGATCTCTCGAATTTCTAAACGCAGAATATTGCCTTATTTTTGGAAGAAATCAAATTTGTATTTGGTAAAATGCAGTACGGATTTGTAACAAAAGGTAGAAATAATGATGCTAGAAAACATGTAGAACAGACATGTTAAATACAAACAATAATAATAAAACGAAAATAGAGATAAGATGGCCGAAACCAATGTGCTAAATGAGTAAAAAACAAAAGAATAACATGCGAAATGGAGGTTTTACAAGAAGACAGGAAAATACAAATCATAACAATAATGATGATAACAAAAATGATATTAGGATGTAAATATTAGTAGGAATGCATAAAATATGATGACATGAATGAAGATAGAAATTTATGTGAAATAATATAAGTACCAATATAGAAATGAAAGTTAAGTAAATAATAATAATGTTAAATTAAAAGACACCAATATAAATATAGTAAGTATAATAAAATCAATAGTAATAATAATGATAATAATAATAATGATGATAATAATGACGAAATATTTAAAAGGGTCAAATTGAATTAAAGGTGAAGTTTTAAGGTCAAATTTAAAATAAAAGGGTGAAGGGAGGGGGTCGATTGCATCGTGCGCGCAACTTAAGGGGATTAAAATGGTAATTACTCCCGAAGCTCAGAACGCAGCACGCAAACTGAATTGGGACTTATTTGAAGGGGCGCGCGAACTATTAGGATTAATTGGACAATAAAGGCAGTGCAAAACGGAGTTAATTGAAAATAATACGCGAATGAAAGGGATCCAGTAAGAAAATTCTCCATTAATCGTAAAAACGCGAGTCTGGGGTTTGGATCAGGTCAGCACGCGGACTCTACCCCCCTTTGAAACGACGTCGTTTCGCGTTTTATCTAAAACCAAATTCCTTTTTTAATTATTTTTCAGACATTCATTCTTTCAAAGAAAAACAAATAGACCCCCCCTTTTGGTGTTCTGCTAGGGTTCGACTCCCTGTCTCGGAACCGCCACCAAGACCGGACGCCAGGGATCTGGGTTCCCTTTCGAACTTTGGTTTCTTCGGGCAAGGAGGAACCCGATGACGGCGATAAGCGCAGGTGACCCCCCTTGCCTTCGTTTTTTCGCGTGAGTTTAAAGGTTTTTTTTTTGAAATAGATAACAAGGGATGAAATCGGGAAGAGACCCCTCTTAGATCTCTGTTTTTTATGTTCTTGTATTCTGATGTGCGAAATCGTGCCCCTCTCTGACTATTATTCTTGTTTGTCGCCTTTTATCGATTGCTGGTCCATAAGGACTTTTAAAAAAATGGATGAATCGAAGCGATAGTAGATAATAGAATACCTGCTAAGTAAAGACTAAAGATCGACTTTTTGAACTCTTCTTTGCTCTTGTACTTTTTGATCTAACACAATTTTTCGAACCCTTCTTACAACGATTTTTACTCACTTTATAGCCTAAGACTTGCAACTTGTTTTATTATTCTATATTTCGTTCCATGCTCTGTTGTTTGTTTTGTCTTCTGTCTGCAGGGTATGGGCGAGGCGCTGGTGACGGAGGCCGAGATAGTGGACGATGGAGGCGTGCGAGGAGCGGCAGTCAAGGAGCCTGGGGGAACTCGAAACGTCAGGGGCGTGGGAAACTGGAGCAGTGCGCGTGTGGCGGACGCGCGGAGGAGTGGGAGCGGCGCGCGTGTGGAGACGCGCGGCGGCGCTGGCCTGAGGGGGAACCCTAAGGTTTCCTTTCTGCCGAAATCTTCTAAGGTTTTGGGCTATTGGGCCGGAGTTTTTGGTCTGGTATTTAGTTATGTAATTGGGCTGTTTATTGTATTTTATTGGGTCTGGTATTTGGCCTTTGTACTTGGACATTGAATTTGGACCATAAATGGACTGGTTTTTTTTTTTTGACCGTTTCATCATTAGCGGATTTTGGTTTTATTATTATTTGGGCCTAATTTGGGTTTGTGAAAACAGGGTCAAAATGGGCTATTTTGGGATTGAATTATAATGGGCCCTCCCTGGGCAAAAATGGTTATTACATATATTTTCGGGACAGTTATTTGTCTAAGAAAATTGTTCAGAATGCTCAGAACTGAGTTTTGGGCATTTGAAGTTGAGGTTTTTCTTTCTAAGATTTGATTAAAAAAAATTAAACATTTTGATTTTTCTCTAAATTCAATTTTATTTTCTTTAACCCTAATATTTGATTTGTTGGTTAAGGGTGTTTATAACATCTCAAAGTCTTGAAATCAACCCACAAAATATGCTTTATATGGTAATTTAAACGAGTGTGTGCGTGAGTATAAATTTGAGATTTCTCTCATCTAAAGGTTTCTTTCTCTCTAAACTAGTAATTAATATTAATCATTTCTCAATGAAACTAACCCTATTATTACCCAATCTATTTTCTTTCTTAACCAACTTCAATATTTTTTTTCCTCTAGTAAACAATAAAACTTCTATCTTCTTAATATTTCCTTATTTTCTTCCTTTAATCTAGAATAAACTCATCTCTGTTTTCTTTTCTTTCCTTTTCTTTTTTCAGAATAAATCATACTCATTTTTCCCTTGTTATCTTTCTTCTTTTTTTTTCTTTCTTTAATATAAACCATCATCCCCCGAATATTTTGTAAAGAAGCATTAAATAAAAAAAGAAGATGAAAAGTTTTATATGGTGTTTCAGGTGAAAAAGCTTTAAGTGTATTGTTTTTGGTAAAATTGTACTCCTCTTATTATAGGAGTTAAGAAAAACTTGTAACTAACATTTTATGTTTTTAGGGTGTAGGGAAATAACTTTCTACATAATTAGTAAAAAATCAACCATAACAAGATCAAATGAAAACATTATTCAGAATAAAACCATGTTGATTAAAAACATTCTAAACATATATGACCTATAGCAAAACAAATATCAAGCATTGAAACAACAAAGATTACATCCCACTATTAATAAATATTTCACAAAAAAAAAAAGCCATGCAACTTAGAAACTAAACATTTGAAACATGTAGGGGAATTACATATCCCTGTCATCATCCATCACATGAATGTGACAGTCATGGTAGGATGATTCTTGGAAGCAAGGAAATGAGGCGAACATTTGATGCTTTCAAAGTTTCCAAATACTTTTCTCTTTCTTGCCCCAGTTAGTTTGTGAGTGTCTAATAGACCAAAGTGCTTATAAACTATTGAGTTATGGAACAGATGAAGTGGATGCTCTCATCCCTTGCATTAAGGTTTCCAACAAAGTTCCAAACACCTGGGTAGGCCTCACAGATGTTCCCTAGAAAAAAACATGGGCCTTTGTTTCAACAAATTTCCCTTCATTACGAAGAATGTTTAGGGCTTTGTATTGAATAGATAATGACATTGTTGTAGGATAAGCTTTTATTGATGGACCACAATAACTATTTTGATGATTTGTTCGACCAATTGAAGGGTGTCTCAGTCTTTTCTAAGATTAACTTGAGATCGGGATATAACCAGTTGAAGATGAAAGATAGTGGCGTACCAAAAGCAATGTTTCGTACGTGTTACGGTCATTACGAGTTTCTGGTAATTCCATTCGGGCTATAAATGCCCCTGCGACATTCATGGATCTCATGAACCGCGTATATCAGCCCTATTTGGATCAGTTTGTAGTGGTATTCATTAATGATATCTTGATCTATTCAAAGTCAGAAGTTGAACATTATAAACATCTGAGAATCGTATTATAAATGCTATATGCGAAGCAACTCTACGAAAAGCTCAGTAAGTGCGAGTTCTGGTTATCTGAAGAGATATGGGCAAGTTATTTCAACCGAAAAGATTCGAGTTGATCCTAAAAAGATTGAAGCTATCCTTCAGTGGAAAGCACCAAAGAATGTATCTTGGATTCAAAGTTTCTTTGGTTTAACCGAGTACTACAAGAGATTTGTCAACAGGTTTTCCAAAATAGCCTTACAGATAACGAAGCTCTTGCATAAAAGTGTGTCGTTCTTGTAGGATCATCAATGCCAGGAAAGTTTTGAAAAGTTGAAAGTGATGTTGACCGAAGCACCGATCTGGACTTTTCCTAAATCGGGGAAAAAATTCGTGGTGTATAGTGATGCCTAGTTGAATGGATTGGGTTGTGTTTTGAAGCAAGATAGTAAGGTGATTGCGCATGCGTCTCGACAATTAAAACCGCATGAACGCAATTACCTGACACATGACCTAGAGCTAGCCGCTATGCTGTTCACTCTAAAAAACTGGAGATACTACCTATATGGTGAAAAATATCATATCTATATCGATAACAAAAGTCACAAATACCTCCTATCCCAAAAAGATTTAAATTTGAGGCAGCGTCATTGGATCGAGTTGTTGAAAGACTATAATTGTGTAATCTGAAAAAGCGAATGTTGTAGCTGAGTAGGAAAGCAAAGATTGAATTGTGAGTAATGCTTGCTCAACTCAGTATTGAAAATGATGGTAGCCTGTTAGCTGAATTGAGAATCAAACTCATGTTGCTTGATTAGATAAAGGAGGTGCAGCTTGTTGATGCTAAGTTATATAAAAAAAAGAACTGGTTCAACAAGGCATCATTGAAAATTTTAGCATAAATGAAAATGATTGCCTTAGATTTCGTAATCGAATTTGTGTTCCCAATGTTGTTGACTTGAAAGATTTGATTTTATGCAAGGCTCATGATAGTCTCTTTGCTATGCATCCTGGCGGTGCGAAAGTATATCGAGACCTGCGAGAATCGTACTGGTGGCCCAAAATGAAAAGAGAGATTGTTAAATATGTTGCTAAATATCTAACCTTTTTAGCGAGAAAAGGCCGAGCATCAAGTTCCTATTGGTTTATTACAACCAATTTTTATTCTAGAATGAAAATGGGAGCATATCACGATGGATTTCATAGTTGGCATGTCGACTTCACCCAGCAAAAGAAATGCCATATGGGTAATAGTTGATCAATTAACAAAGTTTGAACATTTGTTGGCGGTGAGAATTGATTGGTCACTTTAAAAGCTACCTGAAGTTTATATTCACGAGAAAGTTAGACTTCACGATGTGCATGTGTTTATTATCTATGACCAAGATCCTTGTTTTACCTCAAGATTTTAGAAGCAGTTGCATGAATCTTTTGGTACAAGATTAAATTTTAGCACAACGTTCCATCCTCAGTCTGATTGTCAATCTTGTAACGCCCCAAAATTTTAATTTTTGATTTCGTGTATGTGTGACACACAAATCTGTATCTACTTCAGTGGTTAAGTGTTCTGAGTGTGTGTGAGAGGTCCCAAGTTCGAGCCTTACTTGGGTAAATTTTGGTATTTTTATAAATAAAGCCTTAACCTTGTGCAAAGGGCTTAAGTTTAATTGTTGGTAAGTTTGTATCAGAATGGGGTTGTTGGTCTTTTGGTTAAGTGGAGTGCTGGAGTGTTGGAGTTCTTGTGTTCAATTCTTTGTGATGGCGTGGAGACAATATTTTTGCTCCAATTTCGACTAAGAGTTGTGTTGGGGCAAAATTCTGAGTAGTTGTGTTTTAGTGGGTTACTAGGGAGTGATTTTAGGAGATAATTGGGGAGAGGTTATCTGAAATTAATTTGATTATCTTTTTGTTGCAAAAAAAGAGAGTAGGTTTTCGGTTTTCTCTCTAATTCCCCAAACTTTTTCTGACGTTTTCTTTTTCTTCTTTTTTTTCCCTCATCTGTCGATTCTTTCCACTAGTTGCTATAGAAATTTCCATTATTTTTCCCCTTTTGTTTCTTTCTTTTTTTTCCAATTGATTCAGTTGTTCATCGTTAGTTGCGCGTGTTCGGTAAGTAACGATTTTGTCTATTGCTAATCTTTCTTGGTTAATCTCTAAAAGAGGGATTTTTTTTGGTGTTTATGAGTTAATCAATGGGCTGTGGTTTTGAATCGACGCTGTGATTGTGCGAAGTCATGGTTACTCAAGCGAGGTAAGGGTTTTTTTAGGTTTTTAGTCGAGTTCCTTCTGAAATTGGTTGATTAAAAACGAATTAAGTGATTAATCTGGAGATATGTTGGTCGATTTTTAGGTTCTGGAGGCTTTGGAGTGCTTACACATCAGAAACGATACCAGCTGTGAACCCAAAACGCAGAAAATGGGATTCAGCGAAGAGTCAAGATTGCTTGCTGACGAAAAATAAGAGAAAATGATGCGAAAAATTGTAGACAAAGGAAATAAGGGTGTTATAAACTTGGAAATCAACATTTTGCACTAAAATAGTTTTGGATAGCAGCAGTAGTCTAACTTTGAAAAATCATAAAAAATAGTGGGAATTGAGTTAGAGGTTGAATAAAATATTAAATTAAGTTTTATTGAGTCTAGTTTTTCATGGAAGAAACAATGTAAGAAATGGAATTGTAAATCATGAGATATAATAAATTTTGTGAGACAAGGTCAGAATGATTTCGGGTTCCCCTGTTCTGACTTAGGAAAATCATCAAAAATTGTAAAAAAATAATTAGGGGCTTAAATTTATATGTTTAAATACTTAATGAGTCTATTTTCAAGAGAAACAAACGGAAACATCATCTAAATTTCGTACTAAGAGATAAATAATTTTTAGTAAGGAAATGATGAAGCTGTCAAACTGCAGAATAGGGGTAACTTTAAAGATTTTACTGTACTTATTTGATAAACTATAAATTCTGGAAATTTTATGGTAGAAAGGTATATGAGTCTAGTTTCAAAAACATCAAGCAGATCTTAATTTGGAATTCTGTAGCTCAAGATATAAATAATTTAGTGATAGTGACTCAAGTAGACAACTTTGAATGAACATATAAGTAAATAGTGAAAACATATATGAGTATTGAGCTAGCATGTGTTACTTTAAAGATAGATCACATGGCCAAGGCCAATTTGGGTCGAGGGGGCCACACGGGCGTGTGGGCCCATTTTTACCAAAATGTTTTTAAGGTTGCACGAGTCGCTCAAGTCGATTGTGAACCTACTGTAGGGTCGTTAAGCGCTACTTAGACCCCTAAATGTGTGAAATTGACTGAATGATATCTGTACTGAGCATGTTAATATCTGAACTGAATATATGTACTGAAATCGCATAATAACATATCATCCTTTGTATGTTGCATTGCATTGGGTTGGGGATTGCAACGAGGAATGTTTCAAAACAAATGTTTTAAATGAATAAAGACGACTTCCTAAGTTCTAACAAAGGTTTACTAAAGATAATAACATGGAATGTTTTCATCGTAACAACGAGGTTTCAAAAACACTATCATGTGACATTGCTAGATACGACCATAACGTCTAGGCCGGGTTTGGAGTGTTACAAATCTGAGTGAGTAATTCAAATTTTGGAAGATATGTTGCGAGCCTATGTTATTAACTTTGAATCTAGCTAGGAATGCGATTTATCACTAGTTGAATTTGTGTATAATAATAATTTCTTGTCGAGTATCCAAATGGCTCCATATTAAGCTTTATATAGTCATAGATGTAGAACGCCTATCTATTGGTCAGAATTGAGTGAAAAAGGAATTGTTACGTCGGAATTGATTCAAGAGGCCGAAAGTATAGTAGAGTTGATTAGGGATATATTAAATGTAGGATCGATAGACAGAAATCGTATGCTGATCTAAAAAGGAGAAATATCAAGTATTCAGTGGGTGATAAAGTATTCCTGAAGGTTTCTCTGTGGAAAAAGGCCCTACGCTTTGGTCGTAAAGGAAAATTGAGTCCCAAGTATATCGGACCATATGAAATCATCGAGAGAGTTGGATCGACTGCGTATCGCCTAGCTTTACCGTTGGAATTACAAAAGATTCAAGATGTATTCCATGTATTCATGCTCAGGCAATATCATTCTAAATCATCTCATGTTATTCCGATGGAAGAAATTGAAATTCAAGCTAATTTTCCTATAAGGAAGAACCGGTAAAAAAATTTTAGCTCTCAAAGTGAAAAAGCTGAGGAATAAACATGTACCGCTCGTGAAAATCCTTTGGTGCAATCATAGCGTAGAAGAAGCGACCTGGGAACTGGAATAGAAAATGATATCCTAGTATCCCCACCTATTTCCAGGGAAATTTCAAGGATGAAATTTCTTAAAGGGAGAATCGTAATGCCCTAGTTTCCAATGGTGTCGAAAAAAGTAATTTCGAGACCTATTTTCATAAATCGAGCTCTTAAATATTTAATAAAGATATTTACGGAGTTACTATATAGCTGAATCTAATTTTAGATAAGTAATTTAGTCAAACTTGTGTTTAATTAGGGCCTAGGGACTAAATTGTAAAGTCCAATCGCTATAGACTTTTAATTAGAAAATGGCTTGAAGACTTAAATTACAATTACCCCAAGGTCTAAAATAGTAAATATATAATCTTATAAATGTTATATAAACATTAATATATGTATATATATACAAACTATAGTGGAAAGGTGTCATCACCTTTATTTTTATCATCTCCTTACCGTCCATAAGAGAAGAAAACCTAAAGGAAACTTTAAAGTATTTGACCTTCATTTGGTATGTGATTTCAAGTCCTTTTTTTCTACAATTTTTATGTTTTTGAGGTCTTGAGAGCTTGATTTAGCTAGCCTATATACCAGTTTGTAAAATAGTTAAATTTTTAGAATGTTTTCATTTTTTTATTTCTTGAAATTTTAGGTGTTAAATGATTTTAAGCTTAGATGTGAAAAAAGGACTAAATTGTAAACCTAATTGATAGTTTCGTACATTAGGGACCTAATTTAATCAAATGTAAAATTGATAGTAGGAATAGGAAATAAGAGGTCCTTAATGAATAAATGTGAAATTGGATTTCAATTTGGAGCTTTAGATTGAAAGTTAGGTTGTCTTAGTTTTATGGATTCAATTCAATAAATTACAAAATTTGTATATATTGATAATTGATTGGGAATTGGTTGATTATTGATAGTAGTATATGTTTTATGTTAATCCGTAGCTAACATTGACCCGGATTCGTCGAGAGGGAAATGAAAATCCAAAGTCGTCGACGAGTAGCTTAGAATTTCGATTTGTATAATTCAAGAACACTATTTTTTGCATGTGTATGTCATTTTGCATTATATGAAATTTGAGATAAGTTATTACTGATTAATTGAAACAATTGGATATGTTTGAGATTAACTTCCGAGACAATGACTAAATTGAATAAAGTATAAATTATTTGATATTTGAAATTGGGCATGAAATTGTGTTGAGAGATTTTGTACATTCTTTGAAATTATGAAATGTGGTTGAATTGGGTTTAATGAAATGTAAATTGAACTTTATATAACGAATCGAAAATTGATTACCCTATTATTTGTTCGGACCTAGTGAGATATAGTTGGCATGCCATAGGGTCAAGCTACTAAGTAAAACCATTATTTTCAGGCAATCCTGGGTGTAGATATTGTGTATTGATTCATCGTGGTCGAGAAACCCAAAGTGAAAGATTGATTGAAATGAGAAAACCATTGCTGTTGGGCAATTCAGGGTGGTATTATGTATTGCTATAACGTCATCATTGCCATGCAACCCGGGGTAACGGATCTGTGTATCCATTTTGAGTCCATGTCGACCTAATAGGGTTATAAACATGGGAATTGATTGAATTCTAAATGAATGGAATGGAATGTGAAATATGAAAATATGTGAAATGCGCGGAAAACGAGCAATGAGGGCCAATTGAATCAATGAGCTCTTAAGCTCGAAAGTGATTAAAGGAAATGAAATAAGATTGAGTAGTGATGCATAAAATTGATGTACCTAAATGGTTATGCATATAATAAAATTGTGACATGAAATTTGAGCATGTGTGTGTATATATACGATGGTAGGATGAAATGACTATGTAACTTGCAATATATAACGTAGAATGGTATGATAAGTATAAGAAGTGAAATAATGGAAGATCTTGATATAAATTGCATGTGTAATGTATTGTGAATTAGACTTGAATTAGATCTACGCATTTGCATAAGTAGTTTATATTATCTTGAATCGTAGATTTACTACTGGGCATTTTGCTCAGCGTACGATTTTTTTTTCTCCATAGGCAAGTAAAGTAGATTCTCGATAGATCGAAAGGTGGTCATTTGAGCATTTAAGAATTGAACCTGACTCAGCCATGTTGGTGTATTTCCGGTTTTGTTAATAGTTTGGCATGTACCTACCTAGTTGAGTCACTTTTGATATACTACTATATTTATGTGATCTACGAATGAAATTTTAACTTATGGCATTGATGTTTTGGGTGTTATGTGAATATTGACTAGTCAAATGATTTGGTGAGGATTTTAAGTGTTGAAATGTAAATCATATGGAGGAATAAGTGCGTATGTATATCTAAGTAAAACTTAGGTGAAATGTGTTACGTAATTTGTCTTATATATGTGATGGCATTGGTAGATGGCTGAATAAGTGTTGTTGAGTTATAATTGGTATCCTAAGGATTTCAAATGATATCTAGTCATGTTATGACTTATAATTATAGATATGATATGTGGAATGACTATGAATAGGTTAAAAATGGTTGAAGCTTGTGGACTTGTCATTAAATTGTTAAGTTTTTGAATGAATTGTATTAGTTGGTAGGACTATATATGATAAGGCTTTAGTCTAGTATGTTTAAAGTTTTGAAGTACTTATTTTGGTGTCAGAATGCTGCTTATAATAGATGAACATTAGGTCGGTGTAGGTGTGATGATGTTTGGGAAAAATGTAGGTATTGTGTACCTCGAAATTGCAGAAATAATATGTAACGTCGCGATGTCAAACGTATGTCGTCGCGATGAGATCAAGGCTTTAGGCAACAGTACGATGAGGAACCCCTTCACCCAATGAGGCCAAGTTAGTATGTCACGTCCCAACGAGGAACCCATTCACGTCGTGATGTCAACCTTGTAATTTGAATACTTTACAATTTTTGTCCTAACTTGATCTCGAGTTAGCTTTAGAGCTTTCGCAAGCTCGTATAAGACCTAAGAATGATTAATTATTAGATATTACCTACTTAAAATACTCGTTTTTGCATGCCTAATGATATGAAACAATATTTAATTTGATCGTAGTTGCTTTAGCAACAAATGTGACACATTATAGCTTGGACTTGGCTATCAGGTAAGGTATAGTGTGTTACAACCCATGTGCCATTACTTAAGAAGAAAATGGTTATCTATGACTGACCAATGTCTAGTGTTAAGAACAATTCGTTTGTCAAATTTTTTTAAGAGAAATAGAAATAGGTTATCGTCAAGCTCATGCACCTCAAAATGGTCATAGACTGATCATACTTTTTTTAGGATGTGGATCTTTGGTCCAACTAGTAATTGCGTATTGGGAATTACTTTTCCAACAAGTGAAACTGCTCTCATCCTCTCATCAATCAATTCATTAAGTTCTAGGTTGTATTGTACTATTTCAGTTTCAAGGTCCCCCATAATAATGTCGAAAACTTCTTCTTCAATGTCTCAGCCAATAGTCATAGAAACGGAAGAGTTTTGGTTGGAAAAGACAAAAGGTAAGATAGAAAGATAATTGATTGAGAAGTACAAAGGAAGCTTGGAAATGTGATGCATTTGAGGTGTACTTAAATAAGGAAAACTGGTAGTTTTGGAATAAATATGAAGATTTAAAGTATGAATAGTGGCATCGATGAAAGAGTAGCATGAATTGTTGAAGAACACAATTAATCCTAATGGCCTTGAGACCTTGGGTATTGAGTAATCAAGTTTTAAATACAACTTAAAAGAACCATTTAGCCATTTAAAATCATTTCATAAAGTACTAATATCCATTTGGTCCCTGGATAAGTATTGCAAATAAGCTAATTGGTTCTCTGACACAAATACCCATAAAGTTTAATTATTATATTCAAATGAAATAAGCACATTTAATTTAACATTGGAATTAAGCTTAGATAATTTGTTTAATGTTAGGTGCATATATATATTTCTTTGATTTTTTTTAAAACTTTTATAAGTTGACAATTTATCTATAATTATATTCAGATCTTAACTCAGCTAATGTCATGAGTCAACCGAGCATCAAATCCTTTTTTGGAAATTATTAAAATACTCTTACTATATACAAAGTTACAAATATTAATAAAATTTTTATCAAATAATGAAAGGAAAAAATAAACTAAGAGAAAATATCAACACAAATATGTAATACAATAGAAAGATAAATGAGAGAGACTTTTATTTAATTCTGTGTATATCACTACAAACCTTGTACATGCCTCTATTTATAAGCCTTCTAACATAATATAATCCCTTAAGTTATAAAGAATAAATAAAGGCGTAATTACAATATAAAAACCTTATAATTTCATTGGGGGTTACTACATTAGAGATTACAACTCTAAGTTATAGGCATCCATAATAAAATATTATTTATAACAAAATTAGTGTTTTTATCTTGTCAAATATTAAAGAATTATTCATGTAATAGGATTTGAACTTGGGACACAATAATTTTAATGTTTTAACCTAACTGTTCCAACCAAAGCCTCAATTGGTTTTAATATAACTTTAAAATATATGTATTTTGGCATAAGTTTTGTTGCTTATCGATTTAGGGTTTACATAGAAAATGATGAGTAATGCAGTGTCCTTAGAAAGTTATATGATAGTGTAGGATTTACGTAGATATATATACACATGGAAAATGATGAGTAATGCAATGTCCTTAGAAAATTATATTATAGTGTAGGATTTACGTAGATATATATACATTTATAAATAAAGAGTACTGTTAGGTAAATTTATTTCTAGTTAATTCGATTATGCATTTAAGGCATCCAGAGATAAATATGTTTCTAGTTAAGAATTTTTTTTTATTTTAACCTCTTAGGTAATTTTATTTGATATTGCTAACCAAGTATAAAAGAATAATATTCAAAAAAGAAAATGTTTAGAATTTGTATTTTATAAGTATAAATCATTCAAAGTGAAGATAAACCTACAATAATAGTGTAAAATAAAGATAGACATTATAAATCATTCAAATAAAGGATTACATCAAACATGATAATTTAAAACTAAAAGACATGGAAATATTATATAAGAAACTGGTAAAATAAATCATCAGAAACATCAATAAATTTTAATAGTTGAGCATATCATGGTTGATAGAATTCCAAATCATTAATAAGAATGGGCCCATATTTGTAGTATGAAATATGACATTGACATGATGGTTGTTAAATTCCTTTATTGTGGGATTTGTTCTTGGAAATAAGCAATTTAGCCGAATGTTGTAGGCTTTAAAACTTTTCAGACACTTTTTTTCGGCGTCACTTGTAACGTTACTGGATATTATATTAGATTGCCAAAAATGGTAGGGTTCTCGAACAAGATGGATAGGAATCTCGCATTTGTTACCCTAATCTTGCTAAGAAAGTTCCAAACATTTGGGTAAGCCTCATAGATATTTTCCTTGACGTAAAACAAGTCCTCTGTATCCACATTTTTTCCTTCATGAATGATAGCTTGGATGGTTTTGTGAGTAGATAGACAACTACTTTTAGGTATGTTTCTTTTCAATGGCCCACAATACAAATCATATTTGAGCCAATTAGTTTTCCAACATTGTTTGGAGATGTGGACTAATCTACCACAAAAGTAATGTCACACCCTAATGGAGTTTAACATCTATAAGGGTATCATCAAAACAATATAGGGAAACTTGCATAAATAATACTTCTAACAATACCAACACCTCACCCTTGAGCTTCCAGATCGTATCTACATCAATCAAGGTGCTCCCTAAACTCTGTGAATCCAATCGGGCTCTCCTTGGAGTTAGGGAGACAAAACCCCCAAGTAGGACAATACCTTCCATTGAGGGTTCGACACTCAACTTCCCCCAACATATAATTAAAATTTTGATTTTGATTAAATTACACATATTTAAAGAAATAAATACATCAAATATATTTTTATATTAGATAAGTATAGCCTTTTGTATATGCAATGTGTAAACTTAAAAATGTTTTATATTGATGATAATAATGATTTGTGAAAGTCGAACCTAACCAAAATGTCATGTATAAAATTGCAAAAAAAAAAAATCAAAGTTTTTAGGGGGATTTTGCTCTTTTTTGGAGAAGCATTTGAAGTGTCATCCTTTGAGCAGCCGACCCAAACCTCGATTAGTGAAGGTATTGTACCCTGGCTGTCTTGATTTGTTGTAATTTGATATGTCAAATTAGGCTCCCTCGAACACTTGATGAATTTGTTCTCAAGATTACGAGTCTTTTCAATGCTTTTTTTTTTATTTTTAGTTTTTAGTGTTAATGATAATTTTCTTACATTTTAATCCTTTTGAGACACAAATTGGCAAACTATGCCAATGAGAGTCTAATGGTGGATTTGAGTTGTCTAGGGAGATGACTGAAGCCAAGCCTCGAGGAAAATATCAACTGTTGTGGGTGTCGCGACACTAACCTTTCATCACCTTAAGGAAGCAAAACTTTAATGAAAAATCAACCTGGACCAATCTACCACAAGTGTCGCGACACCATATGTGTTGTGTCATGACATCGAGACTAAATGTCTTGACTACAAGCCTTTGAAGTCGCGATTCCAAGTTGATGGTTGAAGTGAAGAAGCACAGTACCGCTATCAAGGATGTCATGACACTAGTTAGGTTGTGTCGCGACATCAAGAACCCCCAAGCAAATGTCATGCCTACTATCGAGGATTTTGCAGCACCCAACTTTGGTATCGCAACACTGAAGTCTGACGAGGTAAAAAATATTGCAGGGGCAATTTTGCGTTAGCGTAAACTTAAGTCAAATAATTCTCTCCAAAGGCATTTTTTTAAATGTTAGGGTTGAAAATTTTGTTGTATTAAAGGCATTCTTATGTCAAACAAAAGCCTCCTTTATCATCTTTTTGGTCTTCTCTTTTATTCCTTTCACCATTTTTAGTTTTCTAGGTTTTACTTTCTAAGCTTAGTTAGTTAGTAGTTGTTAGTTTCTTCATTTTTATTGTAGCTTTAGTTCTTGCACTTAGATACAAAACTCTCTCTCTTTTTTTTTTTAAGTTCTTTTTGAATTATTCTATTGATTTCATTTTTGTGAACTTTCAAAAGTGTAAAAATATCATATTTGGTTGTGTTTCCATCACTTTTCTTGCTGATATCATCTTCAACAAAGACTCCCTCAAGAGTCCCAAAGAACCTCCCAACTTTTCCTTTTTAATGTTTTCTAAAATGAATCATCCAAGCATGAAACTGACTGATATTTGTATGTTGATGATGAATAAGCATTAAATCTTATGGTGGTTGGTTGATTGAAATGTTGTATGGTTAGTTTTTGGGTAAGTGACTAACTCGTAAAAATTGGACTAATTCGAATAGACTTAAAACCTAGAACTAACGCCTCTAGATGAATAGTTAGATAGGTGTGACCGATAGGAGAACCTATTGCGAACCAATTTGATTGTCTCAATTTAGTTTAGTGAGGTCAAAAGATAAATCGACTAAATCGTCTAATTAGGTAAAATTGGACCAATTAGAAGTTTGAGAAATTTAGATCCCTAATCCAAGAATTAACTAGCAACATGAATATCAATCGACCACTTTATGTCACTGAATTGATATTTGTGCACTTTTGTCTATGATTCAATTTAGTCCTCTTAGGTGTAGTTTAGTGCAATTAACCTTTGATGATGATTTGTTATAATATAATACTTAGTGATTAACTAGCATGTGGTATCATTGGCATTAGAGGTGTTCATGGGCTGCCCGGCCCGAAGGCCCCACCGAAATTTGGGAGGGTTTGGGCAAAAATATAAGCCCGAAAAATGGGCTTGGACAAAAAATAAGGCCCGTTTTAAAAATAGGCCGGGCCTCGAGTAAGGTATTTTTGGCCCGGGCCAGGCCCGAATTCACTAAATGACAAAAAAAATCTGCTATTTTTTTTTGAATGTTATTTTCTTGTTGTTTTCTCCCTATTTTGCTACCATATTACTATTATGTTGCTACTATTTTGTTGTTATTGATTGAATATTGTATAAAACTTATTTTATTGTTAATTTTGTTATTATTTTAAAGGTATTTTTTAATTTTATTATTATTTTAGAGGTATTTGCTTCTTAAGTTACATCTATCTTAGTGTTATTTAAGTCTAAATATTTTTTTAAATTTATTTTCAATTTGTTGGGAAATATTTATTTTGATTTTTTAGTATTTTTGATGTATTATATATTTAAAAATTATATAAAATAATATAAAAATTTAATACGGGCAAGCTGGGCCAGGCTCGGGTTTTAGCATTTTTATATGGGCCGGGCTTGGGAAAAAAATTTAGGCCCATTTTTTGGGCCCGGCCCGACCCGAGCCCGATGAATGGGCTTAAATTTTTAGTTGAGCCTGGCCCGAACTCGGCCCGGCCCATGAACACCTCTAATTGTCATTCACCTTATCACCCAATCTCTCTTAGACTCGATCCTTGGAATGCTCTGAGTGTAACATTGTAATACTTGAAAATGTTGCTTTTAACTTGTCACACTTGTAGTCAAGCTGCTTTAATTTCTAATATTTTGTGCTAATTCTCTACTCGACATTTGTACGTCGTGGTGTGGTCATGTCTATGCTCGGTCATAGTCCTAGGGTTTTCTCTCTTGACTTTGAGGAAAGCCCAAAGGGTTCATGGAGTTTATCAAGAGCGCTTAAGTAGGATTCGGATTCATGCCCTTAAAGGGTCTTAGTGGGTAAGAATACTACAACTTGACCAAGCCTAGCCAATACCAAGTATGCTAAGGTAAGACATTTAAGCCTTGGTTGATGGTTTGATCCCCGTAGGCGCACTTTGCATAATTAATATTTCTAACAATACTAACGCGTCTCCCGTGAGCTTGTAGATCTTATCTACATCAACTGGGAACACTCCCTAAACTCCTTGAACCCGGTTGGGCTTTCCTCGGAATAGGGAGATAAAATCTCTTAGTGGAACAATTCCTTTTGTTAAGGGTCCGAAATCCAACTTCCCTCGATAATATAAAATTGTAATTAATTCAAAATTTATATATAACTAAAAATATATATAATTTTGAGATTAATCTTTTTTAAGGAGTGGGGAAAACGTTGTAATGTGGATTAATTTATCATAATTGAATTTCAGAAGCTGACAGCTTGTTGATTGAGTTTTTTTATTAATGTTCTCAAAAATATTTGGGCAAATGCGGCATTTGTTCTTTTAAATTACTTTTTCTTTTAGGAGAAATAATAAAAATAGTGGAACGAAATAGGCAATTGCATAGTAGACCATAGGTGCTTGTTTTGATTTTAAAAGCAAGGACTCGTGCTACTCCTTTAGGCTTTTTTTTTTTTTTTTTTCCATAACAAAAACAATAATTTAATGTCATACAACTTATATTTTTGGTATCTTTCAGATATATATTTGAAATTTATAATTAATTTTTGTAATTATCTATTGTATTTGAAATTATATCTTTTAGATTACTTAATTTAATATCAATATTTTATATAAATTACAAATGTTGAATTTCATCGCAACTTTCATTATTGTCACATTATGCCAATGCTGATTTTATTAAGTAACTAGTTTACTATACATGAATTTATTTTAGTTCATTAATTAAAATATTTCAAAATAAAAATTACAAAATTGTCTTATGTTTTGAATTTCTTGTTAAAATTTATTAATATGGAAAAAAAGGACATTATAGATATTATTAAAATTTAATAATACATTATACAGTACATTATAATACAAATTTAAATATACTAAAATATTTTTTGATACAATATTAAGGGAAGGGAGAGAGGTAACACGATTTGAACCCATGCCAAATAGAAGTTAAGAGCTTTAACTACTATTCCATACAATCAAGATAAATATAATAAAATATTTAAACTAAGATTTAATGTTTAAAAATTAAATAACATATAAATAATATGAAATAACTAAGTAAATGAATAGCTACGATTTTGAATTATTTTAACATTTATCTCATTATAGGATTTTTATAATATCTGCTCTTTTTTATATAAAACTTAAAATTACCTATAGCCCCTCCCCAACCCTTCAATAGGAGGATAGTACGCTTTAGCACACTCAAATCCACATCCTCCTGCAATAGAAACAATACAATCAAATCAAGATTCAATCTACAATTAAATGTTATATGTTAAACATTGTAATAATATATATAAAAGAAATATAATTCATTACTTAGCGAATGACATGATTATAAATAAAAGTATATAATTCATTACTTAGCGAATGACATGATTATAAATAAAATTATCCTAAAATTAATATTATTATTACTATTAGTAATTATATAAAAAAATGATATTTATATCTGAAAAATCATCTTCCTTAAAGTGAAATATATATATATATATATATATATATATATATATATATATATACCCAACAATTTGTAGTTGCTTAACGTAAAATTCTTGTGTTCTTCTTTCATCATTTTAGTATAAATTATATTTCATATTTAAGTTTTAGAGAATTATAATTAAAGTAAAAGAAATGTAATTTACCAAAAGTAAAATAAAAGAAATGTATATTAAAATTAGAGGTGAGCATGGGCAGGGTCGAGTCGGACTCGACTAAAAATTCAAGCCCGTTTGTTAAGTTCGGGCTCGGCCTAGCCCGAAAAATGAGCTTAAAATTTTGCCCAAGCCCGACCAGAATAAAAATGCTAAAACTCGGGCCCGACCCGGCCCGCCCATATTGATTTTTATATTGTTTTTATATAATTTTAATATATATATATATATAATACATCAAAAATACTAAATACATCAAAATAAATATTTCCCAACAAATTGAAAATAAATTTTAAAAAATATGTATACTTAAATAACACTAAGATAGATGCAACTTAACAAGCAAATGTCTCTAAAATAATAACAAAATTAACAATAAAATAAGTTTTATACAATATCCAAATAATAACAACAAAATAGTAGTAACATAGTAGTAAAATAGTAGCAAAATAGGGAGAAAATAACAGAAAAATCAGATTTTTTTTAAACGAGCCTTATATTTTGTCCAAACCCATTTTTCGGGCCTATATTTTTACCCAAATCCTCCCATATTTCGGGCGGGCCTTCGAGCCGGGTGACCCGTCCCATGCTCACATCTAATTAAAATGCTATTAAATACTATTTTACTTTAAGATTTTGGAAAATGCCATACTTATGAAAGTAATAGAAATAGAGAACAAAGAGCAACATAATTTAATTAAACTACATTTTTACCGAAACACTAAAGTGTAATTCTAACTTAAATGTAAAACCTAAATTTTCTTCTTCTTTTTTTTGGTAATATTGAAACCTAAATAATGAAAGAAGAACAAAACAGTTTTATGTTCGGCAACAATAAAAGGCTACCGGTAATTATTAATCCATCCGTATATAAATTTGATAAGTAAATACGTAATATTTAAATTTAAAAAACTCTATTTTTATATGTTTTAATAAATAATTAAAAATTTCATCACCATTAAGATAAATTTTTTTCATAGTTTATGAGAATTTAGGATTTTGTAGTTTATAATTAAATTTAAAATTTGTATATATATTAAAAATATTAATTGAATAGATATGATTTTGTTGAGTAAAAATTATGAAAAACTTGGATAAAATTTTTTAGTTTAAAATCTAAATTAAGTGTATAAACAAATAATTAAAACTATGCTTGTTTTATATGTGGGCTTTCATATGTCAATTCCTTGAACTTAATTAAAATTAAATAATAATTGTATTGTTAATTGAATATTAACTCAATTGGTATGGTTATTAATGTCAAGGAGGATGTGGGTTTGAGTGTGTTGAACCATATTATCTTTTTATTTTTGGGTTGGGGTGGGGTTATGGGTAGTTTTAGGCATTGTGTCAAAACAAATAGATATGATCAAAACTTATAATGAGCTATTCAAAATAATAATAATTGTATTTTATGTAGAGAAAATGATTTAATTATTTTTTATTTTTATCTAATTAAATGGGTAATGTTTAAGTTTTTAAAATTTAGACTTATTATAAATTAGGGTCAGCTACACTTTTAATCACTCAATTATTGGTAAGTTTCTTTTTTTTTCATTCAATTATGAAAAGTTATAAAATAGTCATCCAACTATTCGATTTTACCGTTTTTGGCCACTAACCGTTAAATGACTAAAAGAAAAATGAGGTAACGGTTTTTAAAATTGGCATAATAGCAAGTTTAACCTCAACATTTATAATTGTGTCAATTTAATCTTAATTCTAAAAATTTTAACCCCAACATTTACACTTTGTGTAATTTGATTTTTATTTTTTTTGCACTTTTGCTTTTATTTGTGACCCTTTCATCTAAAAAGTAAAAAAAGTATTAGTTGAATTTGACCGAAAATACCAAAAATGGAAACACCCAAAAATCCAAGATCATAATTTTTTTCACTTTCTTTTAAAATAAACCCCTAATATTACTGTAGTTTTGTGAAAATTATGAAAAATGCTTGTTATTATTTACGTGAAGTTGAATGCCTATATATACACATAATATCTTGTACATATGGCCTTGATAGGCTCTTATAAATTAGGATCTACAATAAAAAATCTTAACTAATATAATACATCAGTAGTTTAGGTAAATAATCTCCTAATAATAAATTATACAACATGATACAACTAATCACATACCTAGATTGATTCCCTACACTCCTCTTCAAACTGGGCGATCAATGTTCTCCAAACCATGTATAGTACTTAGTTTAGTGAGATTGATGCCTAGAGGGAACATAGTTGACTGAGATTGCCTTGCTTTCAATTTTCTCATTGATGAAGTGTCTATCAATCTCCACATGCTTAGTTCGATCATGATGGACTAGATTTTTGGTAATTGGAATTATTGACTGGTTATCACACATGATCCTGATAGAATCTGAAGTTCCAATCTTAAGTTTGTTTAATAGTCGTTGTAACAAAATTCATTCATAGATGCCTAAGGCTAATGCACGGAACTCATCCTCAGCACTACTACGTGTTACCACTACCTTTTTTTTTTACTACACCATGTCACTAGACTCCCCAAGTAAATTAGCTATATCTATATGTAGATTTTCGGTCATAAGGAGATCTAACCCAATTAGCATCAATATAAACTTCTACTGCCTGATTGGTTGTTATTCTGAACATAAGTCCCTTTCCAAGATCTTTCTTCAAGTATCTTAGGATACGGTTTGTTGCCTCCAAGTGATCTACTGATGGGTTGCTGAGAAATTAAGTAACAATGCTAACAACAAAACTTATATTTGGACATGTATGAGTTAGATATATTAGCTGACACACTAAGCGTTAATATTGCCCCTTATTGGCTGCCACTTCATCAGTTCAAGGCATTAGTTCGATATCAGGGCCCATAGGAGCTTCAACAGGTTTACACCCAATCATGCTAGTCTCACATAAGGGATCTAAAACATACTTGCATTGAGAGGCTTAGATTCCTTAACTACTCTATTCCAATTCTATTCCCAGGAAATATTTTAGAAAACCTAAGTGTAACACCCCAAACCCGGCCCACGAGCCTTGACCGGATCTGGTAGGTCACGAAGTAAAAACGTTTTGAAAGATTTGGATTAATAGTGGAAATCTGAAAATGTTGTTGAAGTTATAAAACGGTGTTTGCTAAAACTCGGATGGGTTGATTTGATAAACACGATTAAGTTGAAACCTTTTTGCTTTGAAACCATTTGGTCATTTAAATTTTTTTAGAACCATCAGAGTTATTGTTAACTTGGTAAATTTTGCTACCCGATGGTAACATTTTTGAAAACGCGTACAAGTACAAATTTTGAAAGCGTTACTTTTAACCGATTTGCCTAACAGTTTATAAGTTTGTTAGTAATATAATAGAAATAAAGTAAAAGCAACTACTTAAACATCCAAAATAATGACTAGCGGCCATATTACAAACCAAACCAAAATTTAGTAAATAGTAAACTTTAACGGTACGAAATAAAATTTCAAATCCGAGGAACAAGCATGGCCGCCTCGAGTCCTCTCCGGCTCCACCTCCGCGATCTACTCACCTGCAAAATGATATGGGAAGGGGTAAGTCACCAAGACTCAGTGTATAAATCCCCAACTCGAAAATGCAACTCATACACAAGATATTAGTAAGACATGCAAACATGCAACCCAAGCTAGCCATCCATACTCCTTTTTCTACCCCGTGTGGTCAAAACCACTGGTGGTCAAAACCACTGGTGACCGAAGTCACAAATATATCAAGTGATGGGGCCAACCCATCGTGTGGTCAAAACCACTGATGACCATAGGTCACAATATATCAGCATGTGGTCAAAACCACTGGTGGTACCAAACCACTGGGACTTAGTCACAATTTATATCAACGGTGTGGTCAAAACCACTGGTGACCGAAGTCACAAATAATCTGATGGGGCCAACCCATCGTGTGGTCAAAACCACTGGTGACAGTCCATAAAGATCATCTCCCTCCTCTCATCAATCCCACCATCATCATGCTCACATAACAGTATCATGATCCCATATATCATGCATTTGTATATAGCATAACATTTAACAGCATATGATGGCGTACACAACATACATCATAGATCAAGTAATAGGGGACTTACCCGAAATCCAAGCTTATGCCCACAAGGCAAAATTTACTACACGAGAGGTTATGCAGTAACATAATAAACAATTTATACTAAGAAAGTGTGTAAGAGTTTACACACCTATTTAATCGAAGATCTAAAGAGAAATCCCAAATCTATGCGATATCACAAAAGTCCCGAAACGTGTTCCCGTATTGCTCCAACGCGATTTGCAAATCCCGAAAGCCACACACGCCACCTGTAATCGGCTATACCAAATCGATTAATAGAGAATGGAGGGCTCAGATCTACAACTTCAAATCCCAGAGGCTCTCTACGTTAAGTTGTACTCCCCCCTTGATGACTAGATCGGCCTTTAAACACCACAAGTCGGCACCTCTTGGTGATGTTAGGGGTTTCGGCTACCTTTAAGGAATAAGAGTAGTTTAACATATAGATCCATGATAGAAAGAAAGATGGAAAAGACCTACTTACCAAAAGATTTGGCTAACCCGAATGGAGAGTTAGATTTCGGCTCTTGATGTGATGATGAGAAAACACAAAAAGAAAAGAGAGGGTATTCGGCCAAGAAGAGAACAACAAGGTTTCTGCTTTACGTCTAAAAGTAAAAAGAAGAAAAGGTGCCAAGGTGGTTTCGGTTTGGAACAACAAGGGAAAGAGATGAAAATAAAATGAGTTAGCCGAAAACACTCCCTAGAGCTCCTTCAAAACCGTGAGCTCAAGCCCTTGCTCTCTCTCTCTCTTTTTTTTTCGGCCAAGAACACAATGGGAAGAAGAGAAAAACAAATCATGAATTTCGGCATCTCTTGCTATCATTAAAACCGACCATGAAGGTCCCTAGGAAACCTCCATTCGGCCATGCTCCCCATGCAATAAGACCCATCACCATTGAAATAAACTAATTCATTGTTTAACAATTCTTCCCATCACTAACCCATCTTCCAACAATAAAAATAAAGGTTTAAACCCATACTTCCAACAGCCTTTGAAAATAAAATAAAATAAAATAAAATAAAATAAAATAAAATAAAATAAAATAAAATAAACAACTTGGTTTCTTCATCCACTAGGTGCCCATGCGCAGACCACAACTCACGCCAGCAAAGAGAAAAATAAAATCCCCCAGATGCTACCCCTAGGTCTCGAACCCGAGACCTGAAGAAGACACTCCTCGCCTCCTGCCACTCTGCCACTGCTCATTTCGTGACATAACTCGTCACAAATTCCCTTTAAGCACTCCCGCGTATGCTCCCTTTCCTCTTAATGCCAAAAGCCAAAATAAAACACCCATGCGCTTCCAGGGTGACTCGAACGCGAGACCTCATTGCCGCAGCCCTCCTATAGCGCCCCTAGCCACTCAGCCAAGGCGTCTATTTGTGACATAAACCCGTCGCAATTCCTTTTAAGCTCTCCCTCCGTTAGCTTCAACGTCCAAAAACAAAATAAAACACCCTTTGCTCCCAGCGTGACTCGAACTTGAGTCCAAACGCCTCCAGGCCCTTAAGTGGCGCTCCCAAGCCACTTTGCCAGGGCGTTTCTTTATGCCATAACCTTGCTGAAAATATTTTTAAATCCTCCTTCACCTAGCTCTCCTTCAACGCCAAAAATAAAAACTCCCCAACGCAATTCCTGGGGTTCGAACCCCTGCCTTGCCGCACCATTCAAGCTCCCTAGGTAGCGTCCCGACCATTCTACTAACTGCTTCCTTGTGGCATGTTTCGCACCAAAATAATATTTAAAGCCTCCTCACCTGGCTTTTTCTTCTCAAGAGTTAAAAAGAAGTTTTTAATGCTAAGTCAGACCTGACCCGGGGTTATGACTAGACCATAACATATGCATTTCATCTCTTCGAGCATGCGAAAAATAATAAAAATAATAAAATTGTAAACAACCCCTAATTCGGGATGTTACAGTTCTACCCCCCTTAAAAATAATTTCGTCCTCGAAATTACTTGAATCAGAAGAGTTGGGGGTATTGCTGCCGCATCACATCCTCGGGTTCCCATGTGGCCTCTTCCGTACCATGGTTTCGCCACAGCACTTTTACCAACGGTACCGACTTCCTCCTCAGAACTTTAACATCTCGATCCAAAATCTGTACCGGCTCCTCCTCAAAAGACAAGTCCGCGTTCACCTCAATATCCGTAATCGGCACGATGTGTGATGGATCTGATCGATAGCGCCTAATTATCAACACATGGAAGACGTCATGAATCTGACTTAATTCTGCCTGTAATTCGAGCTGGTAAGCTACTGGTCCCACACGTTTCAACACTGTGTACAGCCCGATGAACCTAGGGCTTAGCTTGCCCTTCCGGCCAAACCTCAGCACCTTCTTCCAAGGTGATACCTTCAAGAAGACCTTATCACCCACTGTATACTCCACATCCCGGCGCTTAAGATCAGCGTATGATTTCTGCCTGTCCGATGCCTCCATCAGACGAGTCCGAATTACCCTAACCTTATCTTCCGTCTCTGCCACCAATTCTGGCCCCAATATCTGACGCTCACCCAGTTCTGTCCAACAGGTAGGAGTACGGCATTTTCGACCATACAGCGCCTCACACGGTGCCATCTAAATACTCGCTTGATAACTGTTGTTATAAGCGAATTTTGCCAAAGGTAGGTACTCCTCCCAACTACCACGGAAGTCCAAAACACAGCCCCTTAACATATCTTCCAACACCTGGATTACTCTCTCAGATTGTCCATCAGACTGTGGATGAAAGGCCGTGCTGAAATTTAACTTCGTGCCCAACGCCTGATGTAAGGCCTTCCAAAATCTCGACGTGAACCGGGGATCTCTATCTGAGATAATGGACACAGGTACTCCATGCAACTGCACTATCTCAGCTATATACAGCTTGGCTAACCTTTGAAGCGAGTAGTCAACCCTTACCGGTATGAAATGGGCCGATTTAGTTACCCGGTCTACTATCACCCATATTGAGTCTTTCTTATTGGGCGTAAGGGGAAGCCCACTTACAAAATCCATCGTAATCCCCTCCCACTTCCACTGTGGGATCTTTACCGACTGTAACAGCCCTGATGGCAACTGATGCTCAGCCTTAACTTGCTGGCATGTCAGACACTTGCCCACTAACTAGGTTACTTCCCGCTTAAGACCCGGCCACCAAAACTGCTCCCTTAAATCCCGGTACATCTTACTACCTCCAGGGTGCATAGCGTACGGGCTTCTATGAGCTTCTTTAAGGATCCGCTGCCTCAAATCATCATCCTTAGGCATACATACTCTCCCCTGAAAATACAACACTCCATCACTACCCAAGCTGAACCCTTCGACCTCACCACTCTGTACTTGCAACCTCCGAGTACTCAAAACTTCGTCGGTCAACTGCCTCTCTTTAACCTCATCGATCCAAGACGGTTTTACTTGCAATTCCGCCAGAAGACTCCCATCCTCATAGAGACTTAGGTGAGCAAACATTGCTCTCAAATCTGCCACCACTTTACGACTCAAAGCATCAGCGACTACATTAGCCTTGCCCGGATAGTATTCAATAGAGCAGTCGTAGTCCTTCAGCAACTCAATCCACCTCCGCTGCCTCAGATTTAAATCTTTTTGGGTCAAGAGGTACTTCAGGCTCTTGTGATCCGAGTACACCACCGACTTCTCCCCATACAGATAGTGCCTCCAAATCTTCAAGGCAAAAACCACAGCAGCTAATTCCAAATCATGTGTCGGATAGTTACCTTCGTGAGGCCTCAACTGTCGTGACGCATAAGCGACCACCTTCCCTTCTTGCATCAACACACACCCTAAACCAGTATGCGATGCATCACAATACACAGTGAATTCCTTGCCTGACTCAGGCTGAATCAAGACTGGTGCTTCTGTCAAAAACTTCTTTAGTTTGTCGAAACTCTCTTGCTGCTTCTCAGACCACACAAACAGAACTCCTTTTCTCAGCAACTTGGTCAACGGTGCTGCGATTAAGGAGAAATTTTCCACGAATCTTCTGTAATATCCTGCCAACCCCAGAAAACTTCGGATTTCCGTAACCGACCTTGGTGGTTTCCACTCCAACACTGCCTCAATCTTACTAGGATCCACCCTGATTCCCTCAGCTGAAACAACATGCCCTAAGAAAGTTACCTCCTTAAGCCAGAACTCACACTTGCTGAATTTGGCGTACAACTGTTTCTCCCTTAGAACTTGTAGAACCACATGAAGGTGTGCGTCATGCTCCTCTTCAGACTTCGAATACACCAAAATGTCGTCTATAAACACTACGACAAACCGATCCAGATAGGGTTGGAAAACCCGGTTCATCAAGTCCATAAACGCGGTTGGTGCATTTGTTAAACCAAAAGGCATTACCAGAAACTCGTAGTGCCCATACCGAGTACGGAATGTCGTCTTATGGATATCAGCTTCCTTAACCTTAAGCTGATGATACCCCGATTTAAGGTCGATCTTAGAGAAAACCGATGCACCATTGAGTTGATCAAACAAATCATCAATCCTGGGCAAAGGATACCGGTTCTTTATTGTCAGTTTGTTCAGCTGTCGATAATCTATGCACATCCTCATTGTTTCATCCTTCTTTTTGACAAAAAGCACTGGAGCTCCCCAAGGCGATACACTCGGTCGAATGAACCCTCTATCCAACAACTCCTGGATCTGAGCCTTCAACTCCACTAATTCTTTCGGTGCCATCCGATACGGAGTTATAGACACTGGCGCAGTTCCGGGTAACAAATCTATACCAAACTCAACCTCACGATCAGGAGGTAGACCCGGGAGTTCTTCTGGAAACACATCAACATACTCCCTTACAGTCCGCACATCCCTCACCGCTGTATCCTTAGCTTCCAAAGCACAAACATGCACTACATATGCCTCACAACTTTTCCTAACCATCTTTTCCGCCTTCAATGCAGAAACCAAATTAGATAGGTAATCTCTCCTCATACCTATCATTACTACCTCATCTCCATTCACGGTCTTTAACACCATGCGCTTAGCTGCGCAATCTAGGCTAGCTTGATACTTTACTAGCCAATCCATTCCGAGAATCAGATCGAACTCCCTAAACGGTAGTTCCATCAAGTCAGCCAAGAATACGACCCCTTGGAGTTCTAGGGGTACGTTCCTATAGAGTTTACTTACTTCTACAGAGTGACCCAGAGAGCTTAACACAGTCATCTTCTTAGAAGTAAGCTCAAAGTCTAAGTTCAGATTTTTCACTACGCTACTAGCAATATATGAGTGAGTCGAGCCAACATCAATCAAGGTTCTATAGGGTACTCCAAAGATCAAAAACATACCGGTTATGACGTCTGGTGCGTCGCCCTCCTCTTGACGCCTCGCGGCATAGACCAAACCAGGTTGCCTAGCCTCAGTACCACCGGTACTTCCACTCGATGCCCCACGACCTCTGCCAGCACCATTACCTCCCCTTCCTGTACCACGACCTCTCGGTGGCTGTTGGTTATCCCTCCTATTCAGTCGACGTTCCTGACCCTCAGACCTTAGCCTAGCTGCCTTTTTCGGACAGTCCCTAACTCGATGTGTCACGGATCCACATTCGAAGCATCCCCGATTACCATTCCAACACTCTCCTGTATGAGACTTTCCACACCGAGCACACCGTGGCGGCCATTGAGTATTAGCAGCAGCAGCAGCAGGCCTAGCAGCTTAATCTGACCCACCATACCTTGTCCTCTTCTGCTGATTCCCAGAAAACTTCGAAGATCCGGATCTCCTCTTATTCCAGCTCCTATCCTGATTCCGTCTAAAAGACTGTCTTACCCCTTCAGCAACTTTAGCCTTCTCTACTAGAATAGTGAACTCCCGTTCCTGTTGCGGAGCTATCATCATCCTCAGCTCATCCCTCAGCCCATCCTCGAATCTGACACAGCGCTCATACTCAGTACCCACAATACCACGAGCATACCTACTCAATCGGAAAAATTCAGCTTCATATTCTGCCACCGTCTTATTATCCTGAACCAGGTTCAAGAAAGCCTTCCGTTGCGCATCCACGTAGCTAGCTCCTATATATTTCCTTTGGTAGGCTGCCCTAAAGAATTCCCATGTGAGATCCTCCGCTATCGCTCCATCCCTTACGGTGAGCCACCACTGGTATGACTCATCCCGAAGTAGAGAGATTATACCCTTCAGCTTTTCCTCAGCTGTAAAATCTAGGTCATCCATGATCCTCTCAGTTGATTCCAACCAATACTCCGCCGTACTGGGTGCCACACCTGATACACTCCGGAATATATCCGCCCCGTTCGCTCGGAGTCGCTCAGGTACAGATTTCCGAGCTCCTATACCTCCACCTGCCCCAGCCATCATCTCAAGAACTCGCAGCATAGCCTGCGATACTGTCTCGCCCCCCGTCTGATCCTGTTGTCCAACACCAAAAGTTGGGGGTGGTGGTGGAGGTGGTATCTCATTATCAGACCCCTGGCCCGACCTAACGAGTTCTGACACAGCCATCCTGCCTCTACCACGTCCACGACGGCCACGACCTCTATAATTCATCTCTTATCGCGCGATCTGTTTTAAAAAGTTTTATGAGTTAGTCATTGTTCCACTGATTATCAGCGAAGAAATTTTATGAACAGAGTTTAGAAGTTGTTCTTTCGATCAAACAAGTTTCAAGTCTCCTATCCTAATTCAAGGATACACATTCACTTATTCCATCACCTTTTTATCCTATTCCTATCTTTGGGGTATTTTCGTCATTTGCCTTATAGGGGTATTTTGGTAATAAACCAGGGTAAATTTGTAAATCTTAATAAATCAAAGGTATTTCAGAATTTGTAAAACTTGGGGGTTCTTTTTGAGAATTTGTTTGCCAATTTGGTAGTGTTACAAAAATTTTAAAAACCGGGGTTATTTTGGTAATTTTGTAAATTAGGGGTAATTTTGTAAATTTCCAAAATCATGGCTTTTTTTGATATTTTGCAAATTAAGGGTTTTGGGTTTGTTTGTAAAATAAGAAAAATTTTGTTGAATTTAGGGGTAGCTTAGTAATTTTAGAAACCAGGGGCATTTTTGTAATTTTACCACTAGGGGTATTTTTGTAATTTCCATAAATCAAAATTTTTCCGATCGATTTTTGTAAAAGAGTTCTCACAAGTTAAAGGGAAATTTTTTTTAAGAGTTTTAAAACTAGAGTTTTTATAAAAATACGGCTAGTTCCCTTTCGGGTTTTAGTTATTGGGTTTAACCTATGAACAAGTCCTCGCGGTTAGAGTGAACCGAAGCTACACACCAGGTAGGATTCCTGCGAAGAGGAGGTGAGTCGCTAGGACTGCTTAAGTACCAGGCTCTTCCGGATCCACTCCTAGACATGCGCACTATGGTTGCCACACCCTAACTCGGCGACTTAGTCATAGGTTTGTTTAATTAGGCAATTAAAGATCTTATGCGATTGTTGGGGTAAACTAGTCCTAGGGTTCACATACCTTTCATACTATCTACGTTCCATTTCTACCCCTTTACAGATAATAATTCACACAGAGGTTAGAAGTACTTACCCGAGCGGATTGGTGCCGGAGACTCGATGCCATGATGTTCAAAACAAAACCATTTCCATAATATTTTACAGAGGCCTATCAAGAAAACATTTTTGGGCCTTGGGCCCCCACAGCCGAGTTTTGAACCGGGCTCTGATACCAAATTTGTAACACCCCAAACCCGGCCCACGAGCCTTGACCGGATCTGGTAGGTCACGGAGTAAAAACGTTTTGAAAGATTTGGATTAATAGTGGAAATCTGAAAATGTTGTTGAAGTTATAAAATGGTGTTTGCTAAAACTCGGATAGGTTGATTTGATAATCACGATTAAGTTGAAACCTTTTTGCTTTGAAACCATTTGGTCATTTAAATTTTTTTAGAACCATCAAAGTTATTGTTAACTTGGTAAATTTTGCTACCCGATGGTAACATTTTTGAAAACGCGTACAAGTACAAATTTTGAAAGCGTTACTTTTAACCGATTTGCCTAACAGTTTATAAGTTCGTTAGTAATATAATAGAAATAAAGTAAAAGCAACTACTTAAACATCCAAAATAATAACTAGTGGCCATATTACAAACCAAACCAAAATTTAGTAAATAGTAAACTTTAACGGTACGAAATAAAATTTCAAATCCGAGGAACAAGCATGGCCGCCTCGAGTCCTCTCCGGCTCCACCTCCGCGATCTACTCACCTGCAAAATGATATGGGAAGGGGTGAGTCACCAAGACTCAGTGTGTAAAT
Source organism: Gossypium australe (assembly GCA_005393395.2). Lineage (NCBI taxonomy): Eukaryota > Viridiplantae > Streptophyta > Magnoliopsida > Malvales > Malvaceae > Gossypium > Gossypium australe. Next base: position 121,635,419 of record CM016625.1, read on the forward strand.
CCTCAACTCGAAAATGCAACTCATACACAAGATATTAGTAAGACATGCAAACATGCAACCCAAGCTAGCCATCCATACTCTTTTTTCTACCCCGTGTGGTCAAAACCACTGGTGGTCAAAACCACTGGTGACCGAAGTCACAAATATATCAAGTGATGGGGCCAACCCATCGTGTGGTCAAAACTACTGATGACCATAGGTCACAATATATCAACATGTGGTCAAAACCACTGATGACCATAGGTCACAATATATCAGCATGTGGTCAAAACCACTAGGACTTAGTCACAATTTATATCAATGGTGTGGTCAAAACCACTGGTGACCGAAGTCACAAATAATCTGATGGGGCCAACCCATCGTGTGGTCAAAACCACTGGTGACAGTCCATAAAGATCATCTCCCTCCTCTCATCAATCCCACCATCATCATGCTCACATAACAGTATCATGATCCCATATATCATGCATTTTTATATAGCATAACATTTAACAGCATATGATGGCGTACACAACATACATCATAGATCAAGTAATAGGGGACTTACCCGAAATCCAAGCTTATGCCTACAAGGCAAAATTTACTACACGAGAGGTTATGCAGTAACATAATAAACAATTTATACTAATAAAGTGTGTAAGAGTTTACACACCTATTTAATCGAAGATCTAAAGAGAAATCCCAAATCTATGCGATATCACAAAAGTCCCGAAACGTGTTCCCGTATTGCTCCAACGCGATTTGCAAATCCCGAAAGCCACACACGCCACTTGTAATCGGCTATACCAAATCGATTAATAGAGAATGGAGGGCTCATATCTACAACTTCAAATCCCAGAGGCTCTCTACGTTAAGTTGTACTCCCCCCTTGATGACTAGATCGGCCTTTAAACACCACAAGTCGGCACCTCTTGGTGATGTTAGGGGTTTCGGCTACCTTTAAGGAATAAGAGTAGGTTTAACATATAGATCCATGATAGAAAGAAAGATGGAAAAGACCTACTTACCAAAAGATTTGGCTAACCCGAATGGAGAGTTAGATTTCGGCTCTTGATGTGATGATGAGAAAACACAAAAAGAAAAGAGAGGGTATTCGGCCAAGAAGAGAACAACAAGGTTTCTGCTTTACGTTTAAAAGCAAAAAGAAGAAAAGGTGCCAAGGTGGTTTCGGTTTGGAACAACAAGGGAAAGAGATGAAAATAAAATGAGTTAGCCGAAAACATTCCTTAGAGCTCCTTCAAAACCGTGAGCTCAAGCCCTTGCTCTCTCTCTCTTTTTTTTTTTCGGCCAAGAACACAATGGGAAGAAGAGAAAAACAAATCATGAATTTCGGCATCTCTTGCTATCATCAAAACCGACCATGAAGGTCCCTAGGAAACCTCCATTCGGCCATGCTCCCCATGCAATAAGACCCATCACCATTGAAATAAACTAATTCATTGTTTAACAATTCTTCCCATCACTAACCCATCTTCCAACAATAAAAATAAAGGTTTAAACCCATACTTCCAACAGCCTTTGAAAATAAAATAAAATAAAATAAAATAAAATAAAATAAACAACTTGGTTTCTTCATCCACTAGGTGCCCATGCGCAGACCACAACTCACGCCAGCAAAGAGAAAAATAAAATCCCCCAGATGCTGCCCCTAGGTCTCGAACCCGAGACCTGAAGAAGACACTCCTTGCCTCCTGCCACTCTGCCACTGCTCATTTCGTGACATAACTCGTCACAAATTCCCTTTAAGCACTCCCGCGTATGCTCCCTTTCCTCTTAATGCCAAAAGCCAAAATAAAACACCCATGCGCTTCCAGCGTGACTCGAACGCGAGACCTCATTGCCGCAGCCCTCCTATAGCGCCCCTAGCCACTCGGCCAAGGCGTCTATTTGTGACATAAACCCGTCGCAATTCCTTTTAAGCTCTCCCTCCGTTAGCTTCAACGCCCAAAAACAAAATAAAACACCCTTTGCTCCCAGCGTGACTCGAACTTGAGTCCAAACGCCTCCAGGTCCTTAAGTGCCACTCCCAAGCCACTTTGCCAGGGCGTTTCTTTATGCCATAACCTCGCCGAAAATGTTTTTAAATCCTCCTTCACCTAGCTCTCCTTCAACGCCAAAAATAAAAACTCCCCAACGCGATTCCTGGGGTTCGAACCCCTGCCTTGCCGCACCATTCAAGCTCCCTAGGTAGCGTCCCGACCATTCTACTAACTGCTTCCTTGTGGCATGTTGCACACCAAAATAATATTTAAAGCCTCCTCACCTGGCTTTTTCTTCTCAAGAGTTAAAAAGAAGTTTTTAATGCTAAGTCAGACCTGACCCGGGGTTATGACTAGACCATAACATATGCATTTCATCTCTTCGAGCATGCGAAAAATAATAAAAATAATAAAATTGCAAACAACCCCTAATTCGGGATGTTACACTAAGTTTTTAATCTTGAATTCCTTAGACAATAGCATCTTAAGCCTCCTCATTTTTCCTTTATGATTTCTTGTGAGAACTATGTCATCAACTTACACTATCAAAACAATGATTCTCTCATTTGTGAAGTGTTTAACAAATAAAGTATGATCTATCTGTGTTTGGAAGTATCGATCCTATTCAATAACCTTGGCGAATCTGTCAAACCATGCTCTAGGGGACAATTTAAGTCCATTTGATGCCTTTATAAGCTTACAAACCTTCCCTTGTGTATCCTTAGTCTCAAAGCCAGAAGGTATATCCATATAGACTTCCTTGATTAGGTCTCCATTTAAAAAATGAGTTCTTGACATGAAGTTGGAATAGTGGCCAATCAAGGTTAACTACAATAGACAATAAGACACGAACCGTGTTAAGCTTTGTTATAGGAGCAAAAGTCTCCTGATAATCAATCTATATGATTGAGTGGACACTTTAGCCACTAGTCGAGCTTTGTATTTATCTACATATCCGTCTGCCTTCTTTTTTACTGAGAATGTCCATTTTCAACCCATTCTCTTCTTTTAGAAGATAGTTTGTGTTGGATACGGTGCCCTAAATGTGGTAATTTCGTCTAAGTACACTTATAATTTTTTGAACAAATTGGAAAATAGAACTATTCATAAATTATATTAATACTTTGTATATTATCCTCACATGGTTTTTGCACGCAAAGAAAAATGGAAGCAAATGTTGCTCACTGGTTGTCTAATGTTTAACTAATATTAAACGGTATTATATGGTTGGATCGTAATACGGAAAAATAAATTTATTAATAGACAAACCTAAACATGTCCTTAGTCTAATTTGAAATGAGCAAACCGGTTGAAATACTAATATGTCCTCTATCAAGTCCAATTGGGGAGATGTTTTGTCTTGGGTGTCGAAGCAAATGACTCCTAGAAGATAAATACATAGATATGACTGACTAGACTGACAATACATCAGACATGACCTAAGATGAATAAATCTTGAATTTATTTATGAATTTATTCACTTGTAACATTCATAGTGCGGCATATCTAAATCTTAAGTGGATGACGGGCTATATATGCGTGACTTGTACACTTTGATGTAAGTAAAAGCCTGAGTTCAAATAGATAAAGAACTGAAAGCTGGTGCATTTGGTGTATGAATTCTACAGTATGTAGTGTCATTCACAACAGTGAGATTCATAGACCGAGACATGGGTAAATGATATCCTCTCATTGGCATTACATGGTTGATGAAAAGTAAACATAGTCATGGGTCTTACGTATTTGTGATGAATGACTTAAATACTATTCGATAGTAATTGACTTTTCATGAAGGAAGATGTAATGGTTACCATGAGATAAAATAGGATCATATTGACAGAACGAATATTATCCCAAAGAGACCAAGGATATCCTATGAGGGTAACACACTTATGACAATGTCATTAGACAAGTACTAAGTAGTTGCTTTTGTACTGGTATGTTGTTAGGGAGAGCTCAGTCACGATACTATAGTAGAATGACTTCATGACTAAATGAGTTTATAATTAGTATGTGAACAACCAAAACTTAATTGTAAATCATTTGAGCCCTAATTACTATGTCCAATCGGCCCCTCCGCTAACTCATTGAAACCAGAAATGAATTATGTGTTTGAATAGAAATGAACAGAATGGATAGGAAAAACAAAATAAGAAACATTCAGGAATGATTATGGTTTTTTTTGAAATGGAAAAATGGAATAATTTGAAAATGAATGTAGGTTTCCAAAATGGAAATGGAAATGATTCATTTGCAATTCTATATGGATTACCTATAAATTATCGAAAAATGAGTTTATATTTTCGAGTTGTTTTCAAGCCCAAAAATGAAAATAAATCATTCAGTCACAATGAACATGTTGACTTGTGAAATATTAAACATATTTTCTCAAAACTTTGACAGGTTTTCTTAGGGATAAAATTGTCAAAATTTTATTGAGGCTAAAATAGGGATGAGAAATTTGTTTAATATAGAATATTAAAGTTTATTTTGAGTATTAGAATAACCGAATCCGGTTGGATCACATTTTAGAGTACTAGGTCAAAAGGTCTAAGAAGTACTCGTAATTGAACTCGACGAGAGAGAGACACAAAACCCCTCATATAACATGAAAGGGTCAACAACCTTAGTAGGAATACTAGAGTGTGTCATCCATCTCACTCCTACTCTAAGTATGAAGTTGTTTTCCTATTTAAAATAAATCACTACAACTTAACAAATGTTCTACTCTTTTTATAAATAGAAGGCACCGATAGGGCATATAAGTATTTGGAGAGATTGTTACCCTGTCGAAAAATAGAGAGAATTTATTCTCAAATATTAAATATATTTTTCCAAAATAGTAATTCTACCAGTTTTTATAAAAGAAGAGAGAATTTTCATTTCCACCCCAAATAAAAGTAAGAACTTTTTCTAGTTCTGTGTTCCGATTCAATTGGTTTGAACCCACACTGAAGCAGTTCGTGGTACGAGAATAGCAGAGAAGATCGTTCGGTTGAAACCTGAGAATAACGAACGTCCGTAAAGCTAAAAACATAGGTATGAATTCGATTAGGGTTTATTGCTATAAATATTACAAACTAGGCCAGTTTTCAAAATTTTAATTTTTCGCTGTGCAAGAAAATCATTTTCAGAACCATATTTTTTTCCAACACCAAGTGTCATTCTTTTCAAGTGCAATATACTCTTCTAAGGTTGCTTTGCACCATTCTAGAACCTTTAGAGTATCATAAACTGAGTTGGAAACTGTGATTTTGTCTAAGGATATCACAAATACATGATAATTTGGAAACATATTTATGTAAGAGATATAGTTGTGAAGATAATGTTGAGTGCATGATCGAATACCTTTTCTCTGTGCAATACGAAGATGTAACTCTGGGTCACAACCTAAACCTGACTGAGGACCAGAATCCATCTCATCTTGTATTCTTTCAAGTTTGGCTTGGCTCAAAAGAGCTTCCATGTTGATTTGGTATGGGCAAATCATGATTTTTCCTTTTTTTCATAAAATTTTACAGCTTCATCAAAAAGAAGATGTTTAGGATAGACAATAGGAGATTGATCAGGCATGGAATTTGATGAAGACATATGTTGGATCCGAAACTGGAACCAAAATTGGAGTATTAGAGGGAGAAAAAAAGTGGATAAAAGTTGAGGATTCTGAGAATTCGATTAATGAGTGATGGCCAACCCCAATTCTGTGATTCATTTGTGTTATTCTCCCCTAAATTGCAAAATTGGGGTAGAAAGGAGTTTCTTCAAAGAAAGTAACATCCATGACATTATAAAACTTTAGAGTAGTAGGAGAGAAACATTTGTAGCCTTTTTTTTATTGGCCGAATTTCCAAGAAAGATACAATTAAGTGCACGTCCATCACGTTTACTAGTATTGAGAAGGGACATGAACAAAAGTAATGTAACCGAAAAGTTTGAAATGAATTTGTGACACAAGACTTGAGGTTGGATATTGACCCTAGAATGTTTGCAAAGGTGAGTGAAATTTGATCAGGTATACTATTGATCAGGTATGTTGCAATGAGAACGACTTCACCCCATAATTTTTCAAGAACATTAGCTTGAAAAGCAAAGATCGAGCTACCTCAAGTACATGACAATTTTTACGTTTAGCTACACCACTTTAATGTGATATGTCAACATAAGAACTTTGTTGAAAGACATCATGAAATTTGAGATAAGGACCAACGTTTAAATTGAATAAATCTTTATCTTTATCAATTTTTAGGATTTGGATATTTACTTTGAATGAAGTTTGAACCGTGATATGAAAGTGTTGAAATATGCATTTGGTTTCAGATTTTTCTTTCACAAGATTCGTCTAACACAATCGTATATTATCAACTAACAATAAAAACCATCAAGCATCAGTTATACTAGGAATACAAAATGGCCCCTAAATGTCACCCTTAAATGAGAGAAAAATGGTAACTTAGTTTGTATGTTCTTGGTGAATAAGTATTACGAGTATTCTTTGCCAATTGACAAACTTCACAATGAAATAATTTGGGGTTTTTATGGATGAATAAGGAGGGAAGCAAATGTTTTAAATACATAAAGTTTGGATGACACGAAAGTGCTACATCATGATTTCACTTTCCTTATCAAAATGACTAGCAGACTTAAAACTATGAGTCAATGGATACTGATGACTGACAGAATAAATTGAAAGAGTGTTGACATCTAGAACATAAAGGCCCACATGAAAATCAACATTACCAATCGTCCTTCCCAAGCTCAAGTCTTGGTAAATACAAGATTTAAAAAGGAATTTAGTTTCATAGTTTAGGTCACGATTCAATTTACTAACAGATATGGGATTATAGTCAAGTTTAGGCACAAATAACATTGATTTGAGAGTAAGGGCATTTGAGAGACAAATGGATCCTGTTCCAACCACTTTGGTGCATGTACCATTGGCAATACACATTGTTTGACAGTTGTTACAAGAGAAATAAGTTGTGAAAAAGTAGTCTGTCACCTGACATGTGATCGGATGCACCTGAGTCTACAATCCAAGATGAGGAGGATGATTTGGCTACATGTAGTGTAAAACTGTTGAAGCTTTGTGTAGGGTTATTTGCCTTTTTTATGAGTTGTTGGAAAAGTTATAATTTTTCCTTACTAAATGAAGAAAAATGACCAGGTTGAGATGTTTCAGAAAAATAATATTCCCCTTTTCCTCACGATCTCAATTTGGCTTCCAATTAGCGAGCTTTCCATGCAATTTCCAACAGGTTTCCTTTGAATGCCCAGGTCTCCGACAATGATCACACCAAAGGCGAGCTTTTCTGCTTTGATTGTCATTGGTATTTTGTGAATAACTCCGAGTTGCAAAAGTACCAAAATCTAGTATATTGTCTTTGACTATTACAAAGGCTAAAACTTTAGGGTTGGAGGCAATATAATATTGTCCTAACATAACCCGTTTTCGACTTTCCTGTCTACACACTTCAGAGAAAGCCTCTCGTAAACTAGGTAAAGGTTTAGTTCCAAGAATTTTGTCCCTTAGTTCATTGAGAGATTTTTCAAGCCCCATCAAGAATTTGGATGCCTTTTTAGTCTCCACAAACTTTTTAAAATACATACAATCTTTAGCACACTTTCATTCATATTTCTCAAATAAATCTAGCTACTGTCAATAGTGAGTAAGAGGCGTGAAATAGATTGTCACAGGATTTTTGGCTTGACGAAGATTATGGAGAGTACTTTTCACATGAAAAAGTTCGATTGCGTTCCCACTACTAAAGAATGTTTCATGTTCTACTTCTTATATATCTTTTTGTAATAGCCCATTTTCAGTGGTGTCAGAAATAGTAATTTCGGGACGACAATTATAATGATTAAATTATTATTTTAATGTTTATTTAATGTCTATATGGTTATATTAAGGTCGTATTAAAATTTCGTTAAGAAATTTTGATGTTTAAATGGTTAATTAAGTAAAAAGAACTAAATCGTAAAAGGTGTAAAAGTTGAATTCTATTAGTTAAAGGGACTCAATGGCTATGAAATCTTAAAATAAAGGATTTGAATGGTAAATATACCATTTAAAGTGTTAGTGTATGTGCATGGATAAGGTTTTATTAAAATTTTGATAACTTTTAAAGGTTAAGTGTGTAATTGGATAATTAAAGCCTAAATTAAGTAAAACAAATTGTTTCATCTTCTCTAATCTCCTTCTCCACTGAAATTTGAAGAAATAAGTAGCCATTTTAGGGCTTGAAGTTTCGGCTAGCATAACTGCTTACATGGTATGTGATTTCGGTCACATTTTTAATGATTTTTATGTTTTGTGATTGTTTTAGCTTAATCTAGCTAGCCCGGGGGTTATTTTGCAAAATTTTTAAAGGTTGAGGAACTTTCCATGGATGTTTTTGAATAGGTTTTGATGTTAGTTGATAGATTATTTATCTTTATTGTAAAATAAACATGTTTTGTTAAGTAATTTTTGTTGAATTTTGGAAATGGGGATTAAATTGTTAAATGTATAAATTGATGGGTTTTATTGTGAATTTTGGTAAATATGAGTTGCTTTAAGGTCCCTTGCAACATGGGTTAAGTTGGATTTAGGTTAAAATGGCTAGATTCTAAGTTATGAGCTTAAGGACTAAATTGTGAAAAGTCAAAGTATCATGGGTAATTTGTAATTTTGCATAAATATGAATTATAGATTAAATTGAATTCTAGAAGTACTTAGTTGAATGAAATTATTTATTTAGATCAAGATAAACCCCAATTGGACTTAAATAAAAGAAAAGTTAAAGCTTCAGATTAGTTCGACTTTACTTTTACGCCCCTAATTATCGAGGTAAGTTCGTATGAACTGAAATCGTTTTAATGTTAGTTAAATTTGAATGTTTGCTATGTTGTTGTAATACAAGTGAATTTGAAAATAAATATATTCATACTATGATAAATTGACGGATAACGAGTCCCAGTTGAACTTTAGGAATTCTTACGATACAAATGACATGTCATTAGGGATTTCATGTTTCCAGTGCTGGTCTTGAATAACCTACCGATGACTGAGGTCCTACATTTTTTGCGGATTCTCCACAGCTCGTGTGAGCAACATCGTGTAGCTTACATTTCGACCCACAGCTCATGTGAGTAGGCCCATTTCATAGCTTGTGTGAGCATTGATGTAAAGGAAAGGTTATGGTTATATGTGAAGACACACTATGTGTGAGCTTTCCCGAGTATCCGATGTAATTCTAGATGGTTCAACAGGTAAGAAAAAGAAACGAAATGGTTAGTATGCAAATGGATTGAATCATGATATTATGAAAATATTTATGAGTTAAATGTTGTATCTACATATGGAAATTTACTTGTTTTATGGTTGAATTCATTTGTATCATGAACAAGTGTTCTAACTTGTGAATTTGATGATGTTGTATAGGCTTAAGCTAAGCTTATGGTATTGATAATGAATTATGCTTAATCTATGAATTGTATAGATGAAAAGGTAAGTTAAGTTTAAGTTTATACAAGCTCACTAAGCACTCGTTGCTTACGTAGTTACTTTCCTTTGTTTTATAGATAATTGGAAGCTCGTTCGGTTGGAAGCTCGTCGGAGACATATCACATTATCCAGCAACCATTCTGGTAGTTTTTGTGTATTTTGGCCAATGTTAATAATGGCATGTATAGGTTATTTTGTAATGGTATTATGGTGAATGTGTTAATGGTTTTGGTATGTATATGCTTTGAAGTGATGATGGTCTGGTACATTTTAATGCCTTACCAAGTTATGTCAAATTGGTTACTTTTGAGTACTTGTAAATAAGGCTCTTTTGGTATGTTGATGATGGCTTGAAAATGGTCAATTTGTGATATGTTTTAGTACATATTTGAACTAGGTCTTTATGCGTGAAATGAGGCAATGTTAACTTGTTTTGGTAAATGATGTTTTGATGCAATTGTGGTGCTTTAGGATGTTTGGAATGGCATGTTTATGTCTGTTTAAACCTTTTGAATGTGTGCCCAAATGGTTTGAATTGAACTTGAAGTGGCTTGGCTTGTTTTTTGGTTAAATTTTGGATTCACACGACCTAGGATATGGGTTGTCTCACGGCTTGAGACATGGGCTGTCACACGGCCATGTGTCATTTGAGATTTCTTAACATTTCAAGTCAGTGAGTTACACGGCCTAGCACATGGCATGTGACATGGCCGTGTGACCCTACTCAGTAAGTTACACGAGTGAGGACACAGGCTAGGACACGGCTGTGTGTACATGGCCTGGGCTATGTCACATAGCCTAGCCACACAGTCGTGTGACCCCTATTTTCCAATTTTTGCATCTTTTTCTTAAAACCTCTAATTTATTTCAATTTAGTCTCGAATTGCTTCTAAGCTATTTTTAGGACATCAAAGGCTCCATTTAGGGACAAAATGCATGTGAACGAATGGTTTATTATATGTTTAATTTATTTATATGTTATGATGCTAATTGTTCTTCTATTATATAGTAATGCTTCGTAACCCTAATTCGACGACGAAAACGGGTTAGGGGTGTTACACTTTTGCCATGGTGTACATGAAAAAAATTCTCCTATCTCGGTTGTCATGAAATTGATTAACCAAGACACAACTAGACTAGTTTATGCTCTTCAGGTTTTGTATTCAACATTGTTTGAATCTGGTTTTGGGATAACCATTGAAGGTAGGTGTGGCCATTTAATTTATGAGTGGTAATAAGGATGAGATTATTTACTGTGGCGGTTGGAGTTCGTCGAAAGGTTATAGAAGTATTGAGAGAAGGATTAGATGTATATGAATCCCTAGATGTTTGTTCAAATTCCACCATGAAATATAATTTTGAAAAAAAATATGGAGAGGAAAGCTAAGAGTGGCAGTTTGAGAGTGGAATGGTAGGGTTTCGGAACTTACAACTCTGATACTATGTAGTTTTGTGAGAATTGTGAAAAAATGCTTGTTATTATTTACATGAAGCTAAATGGCTATATACACACACTTAATATCATGTACATATGGCCTTAATAAGCTCCTATAAATTAGGATCTATAATAGAAAATTTTAACTAATATATAATATCAGTAATTTAGGTAACTAATCTCCTAAGAATCAACTATACATCGTGATACAACTAATCACATACCTAGATTGATTTCCTACAGTTACAAAGAAAAAAACTGTAAAAAAAGATCAAATTACACAATCTGTAAATGTTTAGGGTTAATTTTTTTTAAATCAAGACTAAATTGATACAATGTATAACTGCTGAAGGTTAAAGTTACCATTATGCCAATTTTAAAAGTTAACAATTATCTTTTTGTTAGTAATTCAATTGTTGGTGACAAAAAAATTTGAACTATTGGGTGACCAAAAAAGAAATTTACTAATAGTTGGGTGGCTACCAATATAATTTACCATATAAATTAACAATTCTAAATAGATAATATTATTTTTAATACTAACAATATATATGCTTCAAAATTTGAGGTTTAATAATTCATTTTAAAATATTTCTTTGTGTTAATGCTAATTTTTTTAATAATGTATATTTTATTTAATTAATAATTAATTTAAAATTTTATTATTTATAATGATTTTATATTTAAAATTTAAATGTGTTTTTTATTCATTTATTGTATATTGTAGATAATTTAATTTAATTTAATTTAAAGTTTAAAAGTAGAAATTTCTTTTGTTGTTGTAATTGTTGTTTAGATTAAGTTAGGCTGTCGTCGACGCCATCATTTGAATGGATAAATGAATATTTTTATACCTGTTTTTTGTGTATGAAAAAATAGCTAACCACATAAGCATTTACATAAGTAATTTATGTTAATAATTAAGAGTGGGTGTGTCTCATAAATTATTAAAAGTTTTTATCTCGTTTTTCGCACAAAGAATTTCGTTTTATTCTCAACATTTAATATTTTAAATGTGTTTGGTAATTATTTTAATTTTTTTACTTAATAAAAATATTTCAACAAAAACTGTTGAATAAGATAATCATTTAATGTAGAAAATATTAAGTTTATTTTATTTTATTAAAAAATTAAAATAAATTATCATTTAAAAAAATGAGATATTTAAATTATCATATTTATCTTTTATTCAAAACGATTTAAAATAATATAAAATATTATATTAACAAGATTAAAATTTAAAATAATAAATATTTTAAAAATTAATATTTACTTTTATAAAAAATATTATTTTTAGTACTTATTTTTACTAATTTACCAGACAAGTTTCTAATATAAATTAAACCTTTATAAGATTTAACCAAAAAAAATTAATACTTAATTTTTCAACATTTAAATTTTCAGTTTATCAAATACCCTAAGTCAATAAAAGTTATTCTATTTGTTGGAATTCGCTCATAAAAAATAAATCTATCTAAATTTTAAAAGATAATCTTAATAGATTAGATAATTTGAAATTTTAAGATAAATTAATTTTCTATTTAGATACATAAAAATTAAAAAAATTGCATAAATATATGAAAGATAAAATTAAAATTAAATTGCAAACTCAACTACAACTCATATATTTCATGACTTGAAAACAAACTAATAGCTCAAGTCTTTGATATAGTTCAATACTAGATTTGTTGCATTTCCAATATTTGGTAGTACACTTGTCCATGAGTAGGGTTACTTGATCCGGCCCGAAGGCCAATCCAAAAGTAAGAGGGTTTGGGTAAAAATATGGGCTCGAAAAATGAGTTTAGGCAAAACAATGAGACCCGTTTAGAAAATGGGTCGAGCCTTGGGTAAGGCTTTTTTGGCCCTGAGCTCGACCCAGCCTGGCCTGGCTTGGCTTTCACTATTTTGCTACCATTTTACTACTATGTTACTATTATTTTGTTGTTATTTACTTGTTAAGTTGCACTTATCTTTTAATTTATTTTCAATTTGTTGGGAAACATTTATTTTATTGTTTTTAATATTTTTGATGCATTATATTTTTTTAAAAAACTTATATAAAAATAATATAAAAAAATTAATATGGGTGGGGTGGGCTGGGCCCGAGTTTAAACATTTTTATCCAAGACGGGCCAGATCCTAGCAAACGAGACTAAAATTTTGGTTGGGCCCGACCCGGCCTATAGACACTTCTATTTGATAGCCTAATTGATCTTTGCCACTAATTTCTTTTTTCGTGTTATAGAGATGTAACCTCTCATTTATTAGGGTTTTTTTTATGTAAATAACCTAAATATATTAATTAATGACAAAAATAAACTGGAGAAAAAATTATATACGAAAATGACCCGTTTGTTATAGTATTTATTGGTGTCGCCACCCGCTTTCTCCCCCTTAATCATGATCAAATTATCAATGTTTAAAAAATAATCTTTTAGTAGTGTCGCTTGACACAATAGCAACACCGAATTGAAATATGATTATATAAAACATCCAAAAACATGATGAAGCAATTACTCTTTTTAGATTGACAAAATAAAAAAGAAGAAGCAAACTACTTGAAAAAAAAAAGAAAAAAAAAAGGTTTTTATTTGGATTTCAATTATTATGTAAATAGTAAGAATGAAAGGCATAGTTTAGATCCAATCTACCATATAATAGAAAAATATAAAAATATGAATTTGTCAAATTTTAAAATATTTTAAAGATTTCGAATTCATTATTATTAAATAAGCTTTTAGCAAATTGATGGATTGGATAAATGATTATGAATGTTATATTTTTAAATAATTTACTACTCAACTTACGCTATTTTTTAAAACTAAATTTAAATCTAAATTCTAAAATTCTCAAACGCTATCTTAAGGAATTTATAAATCACCAATAATATATATTCGATTAACTCAATACAAAGTACAATAGATAGAAAATTAGTATATATCTTAACTAAGACGTACATATAATAAAATTCAAACCTAAAATTCTTTAAGGGACAACTCACACATAACATCTCCGTACGATAAGATTTGAACTTGTGTTAAAATTATAAATTCTTGTATATGTTATTATATGTATAATTATTCAAAGTTAGTTAAAAATGACAAATTGAGTGATCCCAATAAGAATCTTAACGGTCAGCAATCTTTCATTATCATCTTTCTTTAAATATAATAGTCTTAGAGATCCCAAAAGGCAAAAGAAATTTGCTCTTCAATCCCTAATTTTCGGCTAAAAGATTCCAGTTGAGGCCAAACATTACAAAAAATCTCGTGATTAAATTAATACTTACAGCTATATTTTAAATTTTGAAATAAAATAAAAAATGAGATAGAATTTGAATTGGATTAAAAGGATTATAAAATTTGGAATTTAATTTGATTTTCGATAAAATTAATTAATAAAATAAACATTAATACAATAAAACGATTAAATATTTTATTTTATTTTATTTTAAGATGACAAATTGAATAGTCTTCAAATAGAATGATAAATAGTATCCAATTCGATTAACCATAACATTTAAAATTGAAAATTATCCGATCTTTAATGGTAAAGTTGGTGTGGGTTAAAATTGATTAGTGTTGCCGGTTGAGTCTTAACTCGATTGGCATGAATATTATTGTCAATGAAAGAGGATATGGATCCGAATGCGTTGAAGTGCATTATCCTCCTATTTATGAATTGGAGAGTAGCTATAGGTAATTATAGATATTTTATCTTAAAAAGAACAGATATTATCAGAACAAATAATGAGATTATTAAAAAAAATTAATTAGTGTTAGTTTTATAATTGGATATTTTTTTTGCAATTCTTTTTTTTTTCAATTTAATGTTTATATTGTAAGAAAAAAAAATTAAATATAGTAGAATAATTTAATGGTTATTTCAACTGGACTAAATTGGACGAATTGATTTTTATAAAAATATATTTTATAGATTTTTAATAATTTATTTAATTAAATTATAAAAATAAAAATTTAATTTGATAAAAACAAGGGTTATAAGTAGAGTAGAAGAACAAAAGCATTGAAGGGTCCTTAATGAGGAAAAGCAAGGACCGTAACTTGTTAAACTGTACAGCCCCAAACAAAAACAAATAAAACGACATAAACCGATACTAAAAACGGGAAACATGAGAAAACCAGCAGACTATATGACTACAACACCACCAATGGTGGGAAAGTACTAGAGAGAGTCCAGTTTGTTTAGTAAAATTTATAGTATTTTTGGAATTCGAAGTTTGCTTAGCTGTAGTGGGCGGGATTGCCGGTGGTCAAACCAGAAATTGAATCAGCGCCGGAGAGGGAGAGCCAGCTCTGTTGTTCAACCCCTTAATTACTGAACCACCCCTTCACTCTTCTTTCCATTGGTTCAAAACCCATTATTATTAAGCCTTCCTTTTTCATTATATTTACCTTTTATGGGTTTTTACCCTCTGTTCTTTTTGCTCTTCAAAGATCCACTCTTTGCTTTTTGGTCTGTTTAGAATAAGAAAAAAGGGTAAGATAAAAAAAGGTCAACACTTTTTAAGTTTTTGACCAGCCTCCTCCTTCTCACTCTCTAGAATTAAGTATGATTAATTTAAGAGTTTTTCGATTTCAATTTTCATTTTAAAAATCTCTTGCTTTTTTTTCTTGGTCAGCTTAAGAAACTGAAGGATTTAGAGAGAGAAAAGGAAGTAGTAGGTAGAAAGAGAAAAAGTAAAGGCAACGAAGAACAGAAGTTGATACAGATTGGTTACCAACAATTTTGAAGAAATTAAAAGTGAAGAATTTTCTGGGTTGTTTTCTTAGTTGGGGGGGGGGGGGCGTTGAGAATGTTGGGGTGATTGGGGGTAGTGTCAATGAGCCATGGTGGATCAGCGTAGCATAAGAGTGGCTTTGTTATATCTCTTGTTGTTGCTGTTATTTGAGTCTACATTTGAGCAACAAGTGCAGCAGCAGCGGCTGAGTTCAGGCGTCGAGTTTACAGCTTTGTTTGAACTCAGATCCTCTTTGGGGCTCAGAAGCAGAGATTGGCCTAGAAAAGTTGATCCTTGTTCGAGTTGGAACGGTATAAGATGCGAAAATGGTAGTGTTATTGGGATTAACATTTCTGGGTTTAGAAGAACAAGGGTGGGTAAACAAAACCCACAGTTTGCTGTCAATTCTCTTGTAAATTTCACACATTTGGTGTCTTTTAATGCCTCAAGATTCATGCTCCCTGGTTCTATCCCTGATTGGTTTGGTCAAAGGCTGTCCACACTGCAAGTGTTGGATCTCAGGTCTTGTAATGTCACTGGTGTTTTACCTTCGAGTATGGGCAATTTGACAAACTTAACTAGTTTATATTTGTCGGATAATAGGCTCACTGGCCAAATTCCATCCACTCTGGGTCAATTGTTAAGCCTTTTAGTTCTTGATCTTTCCAAGAATTCGCTTACGGGATCTATTCCATCATCATTTGGTTCACTAAGGAATTTAACAAGTCTTGACATTTCTTCCAACAGTTTAAGGGGGTCAATTCCCCCTGGCCTTGGGGCCCTTTCCAAGCTTCAAACTCTGAATCTTTCAGTCAATGGTCTAACGTCTTCGATACCTTCACAGCTTGGCGACCTTGATAGCTTGGTGGACCTTGATCTCAGCAGCAATGGTTTGTCAGGGTCGGTTCCACAAGATCTTAGAAGGCTAAGGAATTTGCAGAGAATGGTTTTGGGGAAAAATGGTCTTAGTGGGTCCCTTCCGGTCAATTTGTTCCCTGCACCAAGTCAGTTGCATGTTGTTGTTCTGAGAAACAATAGGTTCATTGGTAGTCTTCCTCAAGTATTATGGTCAATTCCTGGGTTGAACCTGCTTGATATCTCTGACAATAATTTCACTGGGGAGCTGCCGACTGCTGTGGACAATAATGCCATTGCTGCGGTTCTTGACATGTCTCGGAACAAGTTTTATGGAGGTCTAACAACTGTTCTCAGAAGGTTCAGTTCTACTAATTTGTCTGGAAACTATTTTGAAGGCAGGGTTCCAGATTACATGCTTGACAATGCCTCTCTTACCAGTAACTGTCTCCAAAATGTGTCAAACCAGAGGACCTTAAATGAGTGTGTATCATTTTATGCTGAGAAGGGCCTGAGCTTTGATAATTTTGGGCGCCCAAATGCCACAGTACCTGCTGCAGCTGAAAGTGGGAACAACAACAGAAGGGTAATTATATTGGCTGCTGTATTGGGCGGAGCTGGGCTTATTGTGCTATTATTGTTGTTGCTTTTACTGGTTCTATTATGTGTTCGTAGACGGAACACAGCAAATCATAGAGGGATTGGTGTGGAACCAGTTCCAACTGGAGGAACACCTCCTTCACCAGGATTAGCCATTAACTTCTCGAGTCTAGGTGATCTATTTACATATCAACAACTTCTTCAAGCCACTGGTGATTTTAGTGATGCAAACCTCATCAAGCATGGTCATTCTGGTGATCTCTTCAGGGGTGTTTTAGAAGACGGACTTCCTGTTGTCATCAAAAGGATCGATTTGCAGTCGATTAAAAAGGAAGCATACCTTTTGGAATTGGATTTCTTTAGTAATGTTTCGCACACAAGAGTAGTTACTCTATTAGGGCACTGCTTAGAGAAAGAAGACGAAAAATTGTTGGTTTATAAATATATGCCGAATGGAGACTTGTCAAGTTCCTTGTACAGGAAAAACAATATGGAAGATGATAGTTTACAGTCATTAGATTGGATAACTAGATTGAAAATAGCGATAGGAGTTGCCGAAGGTCTATCTTATCTACATCATGAATGTACACCACCCCTCGTCCACAGGTATTCTTTTGTTATGCTTAAACTTGCTTCTGTTTCAATGGTTCCTTTTCTCATGCACATAATAACTTCTGGTGAACTGGAATGTAGAGAAATTTTCACTTAAAAAGCTTGCCCTATCTGCCAGAAGTCTAGTTGTATTTCCTCTAGGCAAATTATAATATGATGATGATTTTGTTAAAATAATTAGTTTTGTTTTTTGGTTTTGATGGATTGGCTTACATCGACTATGAGTTGATTATTCAAAGCAAATGCTTTGCTGGCTCGAGTGCATCTTAATTTCATTTGGCTGTGCAATAGATATAACCTATTGGCACTGAAAAAACTATAACAAGTAATGACATGTTCTGTTTTGATCTTGAAGAGATATTCAAGCTAGCAGTATACTTCTTGATGATAAATTTGAAGTGCGACTAGGGAGCCTGAGTGAGGTCTGCGCTCAAGAAAGTGACGGTCATCAAAATAGAATTTCAAGGTTACTGCGGTTGCCACAGTGAGTGTTCTGTTCAATCTGCTCATGTTTTCAGATTGACATTTTACTTTGCATTAGATGTTTATTGGATATGTTCTTGAATATGGTTTTTGTTATATCAGTATATCACTTAGTAAGTTACAATTGACTATTAGTGTTTTCTTATGCAATTTTTCTAATGCAATTTTTCTATTTACCGTTTTCATGAGTTTCCTTCTGTTAGTTGCAGATAACACAGGCCTTTATCTGTCATTAGTTCTAGATGTCTAAATGTTTTTGTTTAGGATTTGTGATCAAATCCGTATGCATCAGCACTCAGTGCTAAACTAGTCGGTACACATTAAACAAGTGTTATTTTGCTATGCCATCTACAATACATGCATAGTCTTTACATGTTTCTAAACCTAGAACCCTGTATGCATGAGAACTCAGTGCTAAACTAGTAATTAGCATCAAAAAGCATATTATATTTCCACCTCTTTATTCTCTTTGTGGATTTTATTGTTGTTTCAAGCAAAATGTACCTAGCTGCATTGTATTTATTTTCATGCTTGTTTTCTCTATAAAAGGTTGTCACGCAGTTCTTTTCTTTGTTACATGCAGGTCATCAGAACAAGGTTCTTCTGGTATGTGCACCTTTAATTTATGCAATAGATCTCGATCTTTATCTCCTAGCTGTTCATTTGTTTGATTTGTTAGCTTGCACTTTAGGTCCGACATATTTGTTGCACCTCTTGTATGCTTGAAAGTATTGTTTGAATAATTAGCTACCCTTTGCTTTCAAGTTTCACATTCTGATGGCATTGAACCCTAAACCATTTTCTGAAAAAAAAAATTTATTTGTAAAATGGATAGGTTCATCTACAGCGTTATGTTCCTATGATGTTTACTGCTTTGGGAAGGTTTTACTCGGGTTGGTAACTGGTAAGCTGGACATGAGTGCGTCAAGTGATACCCAGATGAAGGAATGGTTAGAACAGACACTGCCATGTATCAGTATATATGATAAGGAACTTGTGACAAAAATTCTGGATCCGTCTCTTCTTGTGGATGAGGATCTTTTGGAGGAAGTTTGGGCCATGGCTATTGTAGCCAGGTCCTGTCTCAATCCTAAAGCTTCTAGGCGGCCCCCAATGAGATATATTCTAAAAGCATTGGAAAATCCTTTGAGGGTGGTAAGGGAAGATAATTCAAGCTCAGCAAGGCTTAGAGCAACATCTTCAAGAGGATCTTGGAATGCTGCTCTTTTTGGGAGCTGGCGTCAAAGCTCGTCTGATGTCACCATTATTCCGGCAGCCTCAACAACTAAAGCTGAAGGGGGAAGTAGTTTCAAACAACCTGTCATTCCAGAAGGCTCCGCTATTAGAGCTGAAGGTGGAAGTAGTTTCAAACATTCAGGAACAACGGGTTCACGGGGCAGTGCTCAAAAAGATGGAGGTGACAATTCATCCTCCTGGAGACGACATTCTAAGGAGATATTCCCGGAACCATTATAGAAAGACAGGATGAGAACTAGCATAGAGACTAATTTGTTCTTTATTATTTCCCAATAAGATATCAGGTTTCCCATTTGAGTGCCTGCCGGTTGCCACCTAATGAAGCTCTTATTAGTTTATAGGGATGATATTTGGCATCGAGCCGGGAAGGATTCGAGATGCACATATATTCTTGACAACCAGAAAAGGGTGCTAATCTATTGACAATCCCATCCATCATGCATATTTGTTTGGAGAGCTTGTTATTTTAGAACAAGCTACCATTCTTTTTTAATCTGTAATTGATCTTTGTTTTTGAGCCTTTTGTGCAATGCAAAGTAAATTGTAATTGTCGAAGATTCCTTCATTCACACCAGAAAGACATGAAAATCCAGATAGAAATGAAATTATACAGATTGATTTGTTGTTTTATTCTTGGGGTTACTATTGGATTTTTGTATTTGCTAATGGGTAAACCAGCTAATCTTTTGTTGGTTGACCAAGAAAGAATGTTCAATTATTTTTTCTAGTAGAATATATGCATTTGTTTCTAGGTGTGATGGTCCCATTCATAAGAGTATTGTATTTGTTTTCTTTCACTGCATTATTAGGTCATATTAATAATCAAAATCTGCAAAATTAAAACATCTGTAATATGAATTTATTATGATTAATGTTTACTTGGAAAAACTAGATGGTTTACTGTATTCAAAGTCCAATGTCCTTACCACTAGACCATAGAACCTTGGTTAACACATGTTTCCCAGAAATAAGAAACACTTAAAAACTTATCAAGACAAACTCCTTTTTCTTGCCGTCTCCTCCTCCCTACCACCGCACATGGCCCGTACACTGCCCTCTCCACTCATCCTTTACCCATCCATGCAAGAAAGTACGCTATCATCATTGACAAATTAAAAATCTGATCAGAGATAAAAAAACCTTTTACTTCGAACTCCCCATCTTTACCAATTCCCTGTTGCTACATCAATAAACCCAAAATATTCAGTACCATTAAATTGAAGATTATCATCATAGCACCAAACTTCAAATTCTACAAAAGTTTCACTGTATGCGCATTCTGTTCAATATGCATAATATCACATTGATTTAATATTCCATCCATTCCTTAAAAAGGAACAAAACAAAAATCTTGCTATATCTCGTTTTGCTGAAGTTTTGCAACTTAAAATCTGTTCGCCTGAATATAGGATCCTTTTATCCATCATTGCCTTTATATGTAGCAAAAACAAAGTAATTCATCCACGAACTCACAATGGACAAAATACAAATTGTATATGCAACAAAACCAAGCATATATCATTTTCTTTTTTTCAGCAACTATAAAAGCAAGCAGCTGCTGCCGCAACAGTGAGACGGAAAATAGAGGAACAACATCAGCAATAAAGGCTTTCAGATCTGAGATTCTCTGCAATCTCAGTTTCCCATCGGTCACCATTCTCAAGCAGCTTCTCTTTGTCGTACAGCAGCTCCTGCAACATTAACTAATTTACCTCACAACCAACAAGTGAAAATGGACATTTGTGATTGCTTTATCTGACGAAGACAAACCTCATGAGTCTCGGTGGCAAATTCGAAGTTGGGTCCTTCAATAATTGCATCAACAGGACATGACTCTTGGCAAAGTCCACAGTAGATACACTTAGTCATGTCAATGTCATACCTGCAAAGTTGAACTAATCTAAGACAAAGAAGACAACCATAATAGAAAAGATTATGAAAAAAGGGAAAAAGAAAAAAAAAGAGAAGAGAGATTGAACCTTGTAGTTCGACGACTTCCATCCTCCCTTTCCTCAGCCTCTATTGTGATTGCTTGCGCTGGGCATATCTGATAAACCACTATCACTACATGAGAACATCATAACAGTAAATCCACATTCAATGAGAGAAGCTTAATCAGGAGTTGATAATGGATAGGATTAGTGAAAATTAATCAGCAAACCCAAGAACAGTTTGACGGGTCCAACTTCTCACAGATTGCTTACTCTTCGAGAGAAGCAATAGCAGACACTAATCTTCCTTTCTATATAACTAGAGGGTATAATAGAGACAGTACACATAACAAATATAGTAAACTTTTTTTTATGCATATTACCAGGTGAACCAATTCAGTGACCATAACACCCATTTAATTGTGAGTATGTTAACCTAAGACCACATACAGACTAAAAGGAAAAGGCGTAAAGCCCCCAGACTCCCACTCCAGTCAGGTGTCCATACCAGAGGGCAGGTGATACTTTCTCCCAGGTTGATAATAGTCATTCCATATTGTATCACTGCATGCTGGTATCATTCCCACCAAATAAAAGTAATATAGGTAACTGATAATGTTGAACTTACAGCTTCACAAAGTTTACAGGCAATGCATCGTTCCTCTCCAGTTTGATATCGGTGGAGAGCATGTTCCCCTCGAAAACGTGGGCTCAATGGACCCTTCTCAAATGGATAGTTAATCTGTACAAGAAAGACAGGTTTGTATCATAATATGTTCAATGCAAGCTCAAAGAAAAGAATCATGAGGACACTTACTGTAACTTTTCAGTCAAAGAAGTACTTGAGAGTCAGCATGAGGCCCCTAACCATTTCAGTTAGAAACAATGTGTGTATGCTTCGCTCAAAAACTGTCATTGAGAAGAATATAAAAAGACATTAATTGAAAAAGATAAAATTGAACTACTAACAAGTAATAGAGACAGAAACATTTCAGTGCACACTATATTACCAGAACTCCAGTCTTTAGAAATCTCCTTTGCAAGCTGTTCTCTTTCTACGTCATCTGCAGTTAATACCCATGAAAACACACATGAACCAAGACATCTTATATCAAGCAAAAGAACAGCCTTAAAAATAGAAGTCCCATCAAACACTAGGATTGATGGTCATGCATGGAAGAAAATTGTTAAAGCATTTCTTGTGATTTCCATGGAGAACCGTGGTGGAAAACTGAAATGCATTTATTCCCCATTGCATGCTCTTCCAAACTCAAAACATATCTCCCCATTAATAACATAAAATAATTCATAATCTTCACTTTCCATCCATATTCCAGAGAATTCTTAATACTTTTCCAATTTCAAAATAGCTATAGCTATAATAAAAAGGAAGATCAAAGAGGGAGTAAGGCAAGACCTTTCTTGGTGCTGTAGGAGTGCGAACTGAGTTGCAGATCATAGTTTTGTAAACCTTGCAACGCTTGCCCCGACACAGCCTATAAATACATAACCCAAAAGAATCAGTAAAATATCCAAAAAGAAAAAATACAAGTCCCAGAAAAGTCATAACAACGTTGATGACAAATAATCAGTGAGGTTCTGTTAATACTTAATAGCTTTTGAGCCGATGGATAAAGCAATTAAAACAGGAAAAAACGAGAGCTTAATTTATGGAAATTGAAGTAAAAGAAAAGAGAATAAATTTTAAAATTATATACAACAGAGGAAAAGTCTCTAACCTAAATCTATATATGAGCCTCGCCTTTTTCCACAACTTCATTTCTGTACATTATCAGGTGCCAGAAAAAATAACATTTTAATTCCCGCTGGCTATGAACAAATTCTAATGAATAATCAATACCATGACTATATAAATCTAAGGCATGGATCAAAAGGAGAAGAGGAAAGTGAGTTCTTGCGAGGTGTCGAGCTCGGAGAGCATTGAGAGAATTACGAGCGAATATGGCAGCCATTGATTTTGATTGTTGATGGCGTTGATCTCGATCGGAGCTGTAACTAAGCTTCTCCTCCCCACCTCATTAATCGGGTATTTTCTCTTTTCAGTTCTTTACGGCGTCGTTTTATCCTACGCTACATTAATATGGACTTATGAATGTCCAGCTCAAAGAAAGTAGGGCCCAATGGCCCAAGAAGAACATTTCAATCCAACGGCGTCGTTTCGAAGGAGCTCAGGATCTCAAATCTCTGAGCCCATATTTTTAGGGTTTAAGGAAGACACCACTGCCAGCCTCCCGGTGTCTGTTTCAACTCTTCACCCAATTTCCAAACCAGCGAGAAATGGCGTCGTTTTTCGGATCAGCAATGCGGGCTGGCTCAAGGACCCTAGCTTCTCGGTCTAAAACCCTAACTGTAAAGAGCCTAATCCCAAATCCTTCAACAAGATCCCTCCCTCGCGCCTCAAGGTACTTGCTTTTTGTTTTTTCCATCTAAATTTTTTATCAAATTCTTAACTTCATTTTTTTTAAATTTTTAAAGGATTGTTTCGGCGTTGGGAGGATTAGAGTCGATGATGCCACTTCATAGTGCCATTGCATCTGCTCGCCTGCAATCAAGCATAGCCGTCGATTCCTCCTGTTGGAGCTGCCTCTCTCAAGGTTTTTCTTCTTTACCTTTAAAAAGAAACAGTTGTTTAATATATCAATGTCTCATCAACGTTATAGTTGTTCTGTTGGTTCAAGTTTTTTTATGCTACGATTGGGTATAACTTTCAAATGCAGTATAGTTTTTGTTGCAAGTTTAGGAATGAATTGTCCTTCACTTCCCTACGTTCTCTTTGACGTTATTCAAGAACCCAAAGTAGAAACTGTATATAGAAATTGACTTCCGATGCTCTTAGCTGTAATTGTTTTGAGGAATTATATATGTAAAAATATGTACTAAATTCTAGTAATAATATGGGCTTCGAATTGTGAGCTTGAAGTATTTGAAGACAACCGTGTGATCTGCATTGTTAGAATGCTGGGTTCTAATGGTCATGGAATAAAACTTTACTATCCATGAAAGCATGTTGTTTGATGTACAAACATAGCTGTTCTACTTCTAACTTGGTTTTCTAATACATGAAATAGGACTTGCAACACCCTTGTGACAAAGCTGGATACTTTGTGGGACTGGGACATTAAGAGCATAGGGTCTTTGTTTTTGAAAGCTCTGTCAAGGGATTTCTGGACAACTGAAACTTCTTCAGCTCCAATGTCTTAGCAAATGATTAGCTACCTTTGCAGCATATTGGGGGTTTTGTTGTTGATTTGTGATGCATCTGATTTAGACCTTTTATATGCTTTGGAGGAATCACTGCCCAAAGCAAAATCCATATTTCTTTATTTACAAAGTGAACATCTAAGCTTTCTTGCTCTTAACCTTTTTTTCAGTATTCATGTATTAGATATATATATTGGGACATGAAAAGAAAAATAAGATGTTTTAAGGTGCACCTAATTCATGAAAAACCATGAGAACAATGGACACACACACGTGTACTAATAGCATAGCTTTCTTTTCTTATTTACTAAATCAATTTTCATTTCAGATCACTTTTGACTTAACATTGTAAATTTTTTTGTTCAAACCACTCAAGATAGTAATTTGACTAACAAAAGAACAGCAGTGAGATAAATCAATAAAGCCCTGCATTTAACTTTTGATTGATAAATCAATTTATACATACCACTACTTGCATGGTGGAATATTCAGATATTGTTAGCTATAACCTCACTTTGAACACATAGAATGGTTATAAGTCATCGAGTAACCGAACAATGTCAACAATCTTATCTCCTTTCCAAACAAACAATAACTCTCACGTTTAAGACTAGATAAAAGATGTGCATAGCAGCCTCAAGCTATATTATCTTCTTCTTCTTTTTTCTTTTTTTGTATATATTAACACATTGGGAAATATCTAGTTTTATGCACAGAGTAGTCAGTTCGCGTCATCATTCACCAGTTTACTATATGTACAGAAGTCTAAGAGAAAACTAAACCTCCATAAGCAGCACTATCTACAAGCAATGCCATCGCCATTGATAAATACCATTCTTTCTAATCAAGATTTTCCATGTGAGGAGGTTGACTTGCCCTGCGGAACCAAGTATTGAAAGCTGTGACCAAGTGGGGGCAATCTTCAACATTCCTGGTTGAGAAGCTTAGACATTGTTGCAACAGAACTTGTGCATCTGACATTGGCAATGTTGAGATAATTCTCAGGAATGTCTCCTCCAATTCTAGGTACAGTGTTTTATGACTGGGCAGCATAGGTGAGACATTGTCTTTGCATGAGATCAGAACAGGAAGCCAATCTTTCACAAGCTTCATTCTCACCTGAAAGTTTACAAAGACTCAGCTCATTTTCACCATCCATAATGGGCAAAAAGCCGATGGTAAGAATTGGCTTAACCCTCTATTCTTGTAAGAATATATATATATAACTCTACCCTTAAGTACCCCGCAATTTATCATTCAATTATGGCGACAACACATGTTCAGACCATACTTTTGCCTAGAAGACAAATTTAGTTTTAGATCATTTTGAACTCTAACAACCAAAAATATTTGTATTCCCTTTACACTTGTTAGATCTTAAGAGTATTAAGTTGAATGATTCTGATACATGAAATCATAGAGGTCCTAGTTGATATGACCATTATGTACAAAATACTAGGATGAGGGACTACATTTCAACCATAAATGTATTAACAGGTGCCCAAAAAGGGTGATTAAGGCCTGCAATTAAATTACCCTATCAAAGACTTGGACGTTAACTGAAGACATTAACTTTCAGCAACTGACTGATGAAGCCAAATTTCTTGGGGTTTATAATATTTCAGAATCACTTTTACAGCAAAGCTTAAATCAGATTTGACTAACAACACATTTACACATCATATTATAGCCAATCCATACTCCATGGTCACCTAGACGATAAAACTAATAAGTTTACTTGAACATTGCAAATTACCCATCATAACCTTAAATTGAAATCAACTTATTCCTTTGGGCTATTAGTTCCCAGAACAAACAATTTACATACCTAACAAGCAGACCTAACCTGAACTCTATTCAGCAAACTCTTACAGAACACAGCGACAAAACATCACGTTTATCTATTGATTAGGCAATATTAAATAAACACAAGCAGGTTTGTATAATCAAATAAATTGCAACAACAACAATACCTGTCTGGAAGATAATATTGTTCCAGCAGCAACTGCACTGGCAAGCTTACAAGTACAGCGGAGCATGACAGCAGGGAGTCCTGGAACAATATTCCTCCAAGCATCATCCCTAAACGCTTTCTGCAAATCCACCGTAAACGCTGCCTGCTCACTCCATTGCTTCACTGCCGAATCTGCAACCTTCAACTCAATCATCCTCTCAACCAGCCACAACAAATGCCTCCCATTAGTCATCGCCGTATGCAAATGCAACCTCTGTATCGCCTCTGTCTCGTTATGATCCCCTCTAAAATCAGGGCTCGAATACTGCTCCAAACTCTCCTTCACGATCCTCAAATTCGCGTCGAACGCCCTCTCCAAAACCCTCCTCGCCGATTCCCGCGACGAAAAATCTCTCAGAAGCTTAGCCACGAAGACTTTAACAAACGCCATGTTAGGCTGGCTATACATCGCTTTTTCAATCAATCCATGCAACATCTCCTCACAAAAATCATCTTCCCCCGGCGAAACTCTGGCGAGGAGTTCCTTGGATTCTTCCTCACGCAAGAGAGGGATCAAGCTCAAAACTCTCTTCTCCTCTTCCTCGCTCCACGGCACGGCTTCTAAGAATTTGACGCATGCTTTGACGCAATCTTCGAAGAGTAACTCGAGAGCGACGGGGAGGATTTCGAGTGCGGTTGAAGCTGAGGCGATGACGGTTGGGAAATCGTAGGTGTAAAGCAGTTGAAGCACAGTTAAATGGACGGTCGGATCGTCGTGAACGCCGAGATTCAAATGGAACATATTATTACAATTAGCAATGGTTCTAGAATCATGGCCGGCATTGTGGTTGTTTGCTTGATGTTGCCAGCGATCAGATAAAAGAGTGGAGAAATATTTGGCGCGGGAGATGACGCGGGAGTGGAGATAGATCTGGAGGTCGGAATGGCGGGCGGAATCGGAGGGGTTGGAGGAATCAAAGGGGGAACGGTCGATGAAGAAGCGGAGGATGACGTCAGCGGTGGAAGGATCGTTGAAGGAAAAGGAGGTTCGGGGGAGCTTTTGGGAGGATTCGGAGATGGTCCTGTGGGGGAAGGCTTCGACGATAGCGGAGGCGTGGTGGTGAGGCGGGCGCTGGCGCTTTCGGGAGCTGTTTGGTATCATCTGGGAGTTTCTAGAGGAATTACTAATTTTGATTTAGGGTTTTTGAATGAATATATTTATATTTTGGTCTAGGATTTGAATAGAAGAGGGAGAATTGGACGTTTTATTTACGTTAGGAGGACAGGTTAAACCAAAAGCTGCTGGATGAAGGTGGGTTTGTTTTTCTAGTTTCTGCCTTGGTAATATATACTAACCGACAAACAATTAAGTATTGTCGCTTTTTTTCAAAACTATACCTGCTAATGGGCAGGGACCCTCCGCCTATCCCGAAGTTCTGTCTTAAGAGCAAGAGTGAGATAAAAATATAAATTAAAAAATAAGTTTAAAAAAATAAAAATTATTTAGAAAACGGGTCAGAACTTAAGTGCTCAAATATGTAAAAAAAATTGTAATTTTTTTGCTTTTTTTTATTGTTTTATTTGCTATTTTCTTTTTTTTTTATTTTGTTGGTCTTATATAACTCTTATTTTATTGTTATTTTAGAGGTATTTGTTTGTTAATTTGTACCTATCTTAATGTTATTTAAGTATAATTGTAATGTTTTTAGTATTTTTGATATATTATATTTTTTAAAAATATATATAATAATATAAAAAATTAATACGGGACATTTTTATCCAGGCCGGACTTGAGCAAAATTTAAAGTTCATTTTTTTGGGTCAGGCCCGCACCTAGTAAACGAGTCTAAAATTTTGGCCCGAACCCGACCTGGCCCGACACAGGAGCATCTCTATTCAAAATTCACTTTAAAAAATGAGTATTTACGAAAATGACTCAGGTACAAAATCTATCACAAAAATGATTTGTTTTCTATAGTGCATTTTGGTGCCGATCATCTCACCGTCGGCACCACCCTCCATTATCCACTAATCATTGCCCCATGATTGCCCGATGAATAAAAAATATTTTTTTGTGCCAACATTGTGTTTGTCAGCACTCGTATGTATTTTTTTCAAATGCACCTTAAAAATACTCGTATTTTAAAAAAATATTTAAAAATAAAATAATGTTTTAATAGGTGGCGACGTTCGGGTTGCCGGCACAGGTTCAATTTTTTTTAAAAATAAAGGTGTCAGTGTCTTTTTGGTGATGGTGTTCTCTTTACTGGCATCAGTGCAGTTTTTTAATTTTATTTTTTGTTGGCGTGCTCTAATTGTTGAGAACTGTGACAATTTGGTTCTTCTTCTTCAAGTCTTGGACAATATGACTCCTAAGCCTTCAGATGCATGAGAAGACATATTTGAAGAAAATAACACAAAATCAGTAGAGAAGAAACACTAAATATTTGAGAAGAAAAAGAAATGGTTTTGAGTTTAGTTTACTGATTATAGTAGGCAAAGGAAATAAGAGAAGAAGATGAGGAAAAAAAATCCAACAATCAAGGAAGAAGAGAAGAAGAGGAAGAGAAAAATCAATGACGGAGTAGATGAGAACAAGAAGAGAAATAGACAAGAAGAAAATGGAGAGTTACACTACATTTATTATTAGATTAACAATTCCTATAAAATGCAACTGAAAGTTTAATAGTCACTTTGTCCAAGGCTTGAAGAAGAAGAACGAAATGGTCATCGGTCCCGGCAATCAGAGCATGCCGACAAAAAAGAAATTCAAAAACCACACCGGTGCTGGCAAAGAGAACGTTGGCACCAAAAAAACACTGACATACCTTTTTTTATATAAAAAAATATGAACCGATGTCGGCAACCCGAACACAAACACTTATTATAATATTATTTTATTTTTAAAAAATATTTTTTAAAATACGAATATTTTTAATGTGTATTTAAAAAAATACATACAGGTGCCAGCGAACACGGTGATGGCACAAAAATATTATTTTTTATTCACCAAGCAATCATGAAGCAATGATTAGGGGATGATGGAGGGTGATGCCGATAGTGAGATGACCGATACTAAAATGCACTGTAAAAAATAAATCATTTTCGTGATAGATTTTTCACCTAGATATTTTTGTAAATAATGATTTTTTGGGGTCAATTTAAAAAAAAAAACCAAGTATTTTTTTACAAAAATCTAGGGCCAACTTGGCGATGACATCCTAATTTGTTGGTTGGCTTGTTTTCCTGCTTTGTATGATGGTTTAAGTCGTTTGACTTCCCCCAACTTATTTCGTAATTCTAAAAATTATTAGTAGGCAGGAGGCGCCCTTGGAATTCGGAGATAGCCTGCACAGTTCCACCTAGTGTGGTCAAATTCTCTATTTCTATTGCCACCAATTGCACATCCTCATGAATTGTTTTTTTTACAATTATGATTCCAACTATTCATCAACATTTATATCACAGTTTGAAGTTTATTCTCCAATGAATTTATGTTTACATCTACTTCTTTTTTTCAAAGGTTTTTAAAATCGGGCCAGTGATTGAATTAATCAGATCATTGACTCTCAATTTGATCGATGTGTTCATTTTAATTGAATAAATTATTAACAGATCATAAAAAAAAAATCAAAGCCAAAAAATAGAGAAAATTGGTTCAATCGGTTCGTGAGTTCAGTTCAACTTTTTTTAAAATCGATACCCTAATCTGTTTTTGATCTAACCGATCAGTCTAATTCTGTTTTGAAAACAATGATTCCCACTGTTAAAAGAGAGATTCATATTTTGAAAATGATTTAGGGGAGATTTTAAAATGCAATTTTTTTAAAATGTTATATTAAAAAGGAAAATTTTATTAGTTTTGATATAATAATATTTAAGAATGAAATTACAAATTATTCTTAAGTTATTTTCTAAAAGCTTATTGAAAATCTCAAAAACATTTGTTTAAAATAGTGGGATATGTTTCTAATGTTTTTGAGTTAGTCAAAAACTATTTCAAGTGATCCCCAAACTTGTAGCCAAATGCACTTTCTAAAGGGGCGGAGGATTGATCCTTTACGAGTAACAATTATATTTTTTCTGCTTAGTTTTTCACTTTCTTATATAGTCATATTTCATCCCCAAAAGCTCCAAACAACTACAAATTAATTCTTTGATATAAATACACTTCAATAAGCAAAAGAGAGGGATCCCAACAAAAATACAAAGCTTTTACAAGAATATCCAAGAAAAGTTTCAGGTCTTTCATCTTTTTGTTTATACATTTTTAGTGTATTGAGTTAATTATCTTTATACAGGTTTCTATTAGTATTCTTGAAATATCTAACTTTGTAAGAACCTACCTTAGAGAGTGCCTCATTGTTTACACATTAAAACACATCAATAAAAGGAGAGGTTTCCATTTTGTCCTTGAAAGTAAAAACGATTATATCTTAGCCCTAAAAAAATAGGTGAAAGTGGCTTCTATAGTAGCTAAGTAAAAATATATAAAGTTGTAAAGGATATATATTTTCTTTGAAAGGTAGTTCAAGATGGTGAATTGAGAACCTTTTGACAAGTGAGGCTAAGAGAGAGGACATAGGCAAGTGAGGTCAAAACCTTTAAATTTGTTATGTTGATACTCTTAGGACCTTCCTATGTTTGTGAAATAAAGGGGAAAAACATTATCCACTCATCTACCCCATCATGGTGTTTATTCAATTACTTGAGCTTAACAATTGGTATCAGAGAAATATCTTCATTGAAGGTTTCACCATTGGGAGAAAAGATTTATTAAAACTCACATTTTCGAATAAGGAAAAATGACATTAAAGTTGGGGTCAATAGCATCGATTAAAGTCATTCCATCGTGAGGCCATCACTTTTCAATGGAATAAATTATTCCTATTGGAGAAAAACAATGAATTTGTTGAAATTGTTCATCTAAGCAAATGCTTATGAAGCGTGGAGAATTATCACAAACAAGCCAATCATTCCAAGCAAAAGAATGAGAAAATCTCATGTGTTAAAGGGAAAAGATGAATGGGATGAAATGGACATAAATATGACACAACTCAACATTCAAAAATTCTAAATTAGATTATATTTGGCTCCTAACAAAAACCAATTATAATGGGCAGTATTATAATTTATTGACATGACGCGTACAAATGTTGGTACATGTAAAATATCATATCATTATACATATATAAAAAGTTTTGTTCTTAAAAGTAATGTTTTAACTACTAACTAGAGTCTAGAAGCATTTAATCATTAATTCTGCTAAACTAATTTATACACATAAACAACATGTTTTTTGTGATACTTACTCGCAATGAAAATCTAACATACAATAATCATTGAAAGACCAAGAAATAAACTCACAAAAAACATGCAAGAATTATTTCGTTTGCATGATCTGAAAGTTTTGTTACAAAACTAATCATTAAATAAGTAATCTTACAAACAACAGGTTGCGATTCGATAACTCAAATTAAATTATCTTTTAGATGCATCTACAAAATTATATTAAAACATCTTATTGTTGGATAAATGAGCCCATACTTCATTAATAATGCAAGAGATTCAATACAACTTTTGTTAGTGAGGTTTTATAAATCATCTTATTTAAGAACAAGCAGCACTTGAGAATTATTTAAAATGAAAAATCTTCGGGTTCTTTAATAAACTTACTATAATTAATATATATGGACTAGTAAAACTTACTATGCATGTGATTCAACACTATTAATGTAAACTTTTGGTTTGCTATTGCATGTGATTTAACCATACAAATATATGCATAGTAAAAACTAAAGGAAAAGTTAATAGCTTTTCAATACAAAATTCTTACCTAATAGAATAGATTTAATATATAAAAATTAATTGTTTCTTAATCCATAATCTCAATATGATATCTATTACAACAAATAACTTTTTTAAAAATAATATTATCTTTGAGACTGGCTAGAACATAATGCATTAACTATCACTTTGTTTCTCTGATAGCAATGTATTTACTCTTTTGAACCATTGTATTACAAAAGATTAACATGTTCCATTGTCACATTGAACATAGGGTAACAATATATTAACTCTTTTGGAGCTACCACTAAAGATTTGTTTGTTTCATTACAAAACAAGAAAATTATTTTTTATCCACGGGATATATATTTCTTTTTTTAAGGAATTAATTGAATAATAAAATATTCAAATTCACTATAAATACATAACAAACCATTTTTCATACATTGAGAACATAAATTATCACCTTTCTTTGAAGGGAAAATTCTTGTCAATCTCTTACTTTATCTTTATTATCCCACTTCCTATGGTAATTACGCAAAATTTTTACATATCATTAAATTAGCATATTAGCATACAACTATGATCATCCATTAATATTAAGAGTTATAGATATTTTCTTATGGTAAATATGTGGTCATTTATTAATACATTTCTTTTTGTAATAAAAGTGTTTAAAGAGAAATTAAGCAATACAGCCATTGAGCAAGGGTAGACACTAGGGATCCAGTTTCCAAAGCAACGCATTGCACTGTCCCTCTTGACGTGGAGCTTGGCAATAAAATCGAGATTGCCACATAGTATAAATGGCACTGTAGGCTACGACCACGCGTCACATGATCCACACGGCCATCAAGGTTGCACATTATAGCCTCCAAGCTCACTCATTTGCTCGATGTGTCATAGGCCGCATCCATATTAACCTTCATCGTTGAACCCACTGGGGGCTGCCAGTGTGTTTCTCCTCGAGTTCTTGGCAATAAAGGCCTTTTCAACAAGTTGTGCATCAAAATTTCATGTTGAAAGCCTTGCGTATATTCCAAAGTGATGTCTCCATAAATGCCATAAGAAGACAATCAAGGTTGTGAAATTTTCCTTGTCAAGTAGCCACATATTGGGGTGAACCCAAAAATTTTTTTAAGTTCATTATAAAATTTTAAGAGTTTATTATATATTACTTTATGATTTCATTATTTTTATAGGATTGAACATAATTTCTTTTTCATTTTGAAAGTTAAAAAGTATAATTTTACCGTGTTTTAACTTAAGGTGTTAAAAAAATATTTTTTTTTTATTTGGGGAGGGTTTCCTTAGATTTACCTCTTGCTACACAGTAAACCTGAACCATCTATGCAATTGCCTGCATCAAAACACAACAAACCATCATTAGTGCCAGCTAAAACAAGTCTTACGAGATACTTGAAAAGTATTAGATATCATCTCTAAAAGTGGTTCACATCATCGACACCTATAATCATTGGATATCGGTGTAAAAGCTATTCAACAATAACCCGAAACAGTGATATAGGCGCCACTGGGTGAATGACCCCATAATAATGCATCTCTGGGTCTAGGCCTTACAATAGGAATTCACAGAATTTCATGCATACACATCCCGCTCTCCCCGTACTATTATTACTATTATTATTATTATTATAGATTCTTTAACAAATGTGTAGATTTAATGATTCAATTACAAAATAAATAATCATTAGAATTAATACAGTATTTAATCTTAGTTTCAAAAATAAAAATAAAGATGCATCATAAAGTCATAAGAATTCAATTCAAATTAATCTTGTGGTTGTATGATACCTTCTAATATAGCATTTTACATTCAACAAAAATTTGTTCTACAGATGACAAAATCTAATGAAGGTTTGTGTTCGATAAGTTATACCATTGATAATTGATTTGGTCGATTTGTTTAATTTAATTAGATAAAGAATAAAAAATTAAAAATACATATATTTAAAAATAAAGAATCGATTTGCGGGTCAATTAATTTAACCCTTTATTTTGGATGATAGCTCAATCGGTTCTTAACCCAACTTCGGTCCAATTATGAAAACAATAATTCTAATTCAATTGTATAAAAAAAATTCTAATTATTTTTATGCTGAGTAAATATAATTATTCGTCTATACAATAAGTAAATATAAAATGGGGCGATATAGATAATGATATTAATGATTCACAAACACTAAATCAAAATTAATATTTTATATACATTGATATCAAATAAAAATTCTCCAAGTCTATTAAAATAAAAATAGTTATCCTTTAAATTTGATTTTTAAAAGGTTAAAATTATTTGATTGTATAAAATAATTGCGCTAGTGGTTTCTGAAAACGATAAGGTTTGCAAAAGTTTTGCAGATTGGAATCAAAGGGGGGAATGATGGGAAATTGTTGAGGGTGGACCTATGTTTAAAATTGATTTATTGGATTGAAACGTAAGTAAACAGACAGGCAAAGTGTAGAAATGAAGCGCAGCAGTAGGACCACACCACACACCCATTTGAGGATTACCGAATGAACACTTAACAAAGCACACTGCACTCGCACAAGCGTGGGGCACCGCTGTGTTTCCCCATAGCCCAACACCCACGGAATAGTTACTGTCCTCCCTTAGTCCATATTCCAAGTCAATCATATGAAACATAAAATATCACCTAGACTTTATATAAATTTTAATTAAGCTATTATTATTTGTTTTCTGAACCCAGAATCAGGGGTAAATATCCTATATATACCAAAAATTTAAATTATTTACGGAAATGAGCCAGTTTGAAGAATATTTACAGAAAAGTATTGTTTTTCTCAAAAACGCGTCAACGTCAGCGCGTTTTTGGGGGATGCAGGGCTAAATTTTTTAAAAATTTACGAGAATAAACCTTTATAAAAGCTCAAAGTGACAACATTATTTTTTTTAAGGTGTCATCAATTAATAAAGAAATATAACTTACAAAAGGAATCTTTATATAGACCCAAAGTCTCATTTCCCTTGTTTTCTTGAGCAAAGTGGGATATGAGATATGTGTATATATAGACTCATGAATAGTTTTGCAGCTTGTTCCTAAACAATGTGGGATTCCTTCCTCTTTTAACTAACAACATGAGATGACATGCTACACTATATTTGATTTTTTTTTTTACAAAACAATTTCTCTTTTTTTATATTTTGTTAACATTTTCTTGTATTATAAAAAACAAGAAACAAAACAACTCAAATATATTTTTTACAAATCTAATCATCACTAACATATATTAATAATCCATCAAAAATTTACAAGAAAAACCCACTTACTATCCCAAATAAGTTCATGGGTTATATATTTTTGAATGAAAAACATGTTATATAAGTTTGAGCTGAATCGATTGTTGTTATATATTTTCACGATTAAGAAATATTTCAAGAGAATTATGGGTTTGGGTTTATCTAGTATTTTATTTTCTTAAATTTTTGTTATATTAATTTAAAAGTTTTATAATGTGATTTATGAATTATTCTCTTATATATATTTCCTTTATATTTGGATGTTGTAAAATAGTTTAATAAATTAAGTTAAAATCATTTGAGCACCACTAAGCATAAAAACACTTAATGCCTTCGATTTTTTTTTCCATGTGTAGGTAGTAGATAGGAGCAGTGAAGATAATATTACTGTATTTGCGCAAGTCGGAGTCACATACATCGGCACAGGTGGATATTCAAGTCACTCTTATTTTATCTTGTATATATATTTTGGGCGTTTTGGCATATATATAAATTTTAGTTAGTTAAATGAATATATAACGTTATTATTAGTTGATAAAATCATGAATGTATAACAAATTTTAATTATATGACTAATTTAGCTTATTGTTCTTCCATTGCCATGAACTTATTTGGGACAGTAAGTGGGTTTTTCTTGTAAATTTTTTATGGATTATTAATATATGTTAGTGATGATTAGATTTGTAAAAAATATATTTGAGTTGTTTTGTTTCTTGTTTTTTATAATACAAGAAAATGTTAACAAAATATAAAAAAAGAGAAATTATTTTGTAAAAAAAAAAAAATCAAATATAGTGTAGTATGTCATCTCATGTTGTTAGTTAAAAGAGGAAGGAATCCCACATTGTTTAGGAACAAGCTGCAAAACTATTCATGAGTCTATATATACACATATCTCATATCCCACTTTGCTCAAGAAAACAAGGGAAATGAGACTTTGGGTCTATATAAAGATTTCCTTTGTAAGTTATATTTGTTTATTAATTGATGACACCTTAAAAAAAATAATGTTGTCACTTTGAGCTTTTATAAAGGTTTATTCTAGTAAATTTTTAAAAAATTTAGCCCTGCATCCCCCAAAAACGCGCTGACGTGGACGCGTTTTTGGGGGAAACGGTATTTTTCCATAAATATTCTTCAAACTGACCTATTTCCATAAATAATTTAATTTTTTAGTATATATGGGATATTTACCCCAGAATCAGATTAGTTTTCGAGTTCCATTACTTACAATTACTTTATAATTTTTTTTAAAATTACCCTAAACTTTGCATATTAAGTTACTACGTGTTGATACAACAAGGGGGCAAAGAAGACAGGGTGGTGGTTGCTGTGTAGGCTGGAGAAGTGGTTGTAGGTAGAGGTGTTCATAGGCTGGGTTTGAGTTGGGTCTAAGCATGATATTAACATATTTTATATTTGTCTAAACCCGGCCATATTTACAAAAGATTAACCGAAGCTCATTTTAGGTCAACCTATATTTTTTTAAAATATTTATTTTGTTTTGTTTTAATATTTAATAATTCTATAATTTTTTATTTATTGAAATTTTTTATATAGTCATCTGAACATTCTTTTAATGTTTACATTAGAGTAGTATTATATATTTAGTATAGGTTTATTTTTTAATGTGTTCTAAATTACATAATATATACAAATAACATAATATAAAATTAAAAATGGGTCGGGTCAGGCCGGGCTTGGGCCTTGAAGGTTCAAATCTGAGCTCAACCCATATTTTAAACGAGCCTATTTTTTTTGCCCAAGCCCATTTTCCAAGCCTAATATTTTTGCCCAAACCCTCCCAAATTTTGGGCGAGCCTTCGGGTCTGGACGAATAGCCCGACCTATTAACAGGTCTAGTTGTAGGAAACCTTTCTTGTACAGAACCCCTTTAGTCAACGTATAGGGGGAAGCTATCCGTGCCATCTTCAAATATTCTTTTTGGTCCTCAAGTGTCTTTTCTCCCGTTAAGAAATTCCGAATGGAGGTGATCCAAGTATCTTTTGAGTCGAGGGCAAGAACTTGTCTTGTTGCCTCATAACTTAGATGTTTTTTATATTCCAGCAAGGTCTTTCCCTTATCCGTAATGTTGATAGTAACTACTAGTTTGGATAGGGCATTGGCTCTGACATTTTCTATCTTAGGGATTTTATTCACTTGGACCTCAGGGAGATTTTTCAACAAATTAATGGTTAGAGAGTAGTATTTGACTAGTGTTGGCTCTTTGACCTCATACTCTCCTTGGATTTGCTTCACAACTAGCTGGGAGTCTATGTGGACCTAAAAAATTTGGATGCTTAGCTTCTAGGCCATCTCTAATTCCACTACTAGAGCCTCATACTCAACAATATTGTTGGTGGTGAACAAGGCAAAAGATAAACTATACTACCATTCTTCACCTTCAAAACCAATCAATAAGACTCTACCATAAAACCCCCTTTTCCTGCAAAACCATCAACATGGAGCACCCAAGGCTTTTCTCGTGGCAAGTGGTGGGTTGTGAAAGGACCCTTTTCTCACATTTTAGCTGGACCATTGGTGGGATTGTTATTCTCAAGAGCTTCGGATAATTGGGAAAATGAGCATTCGGCTACAAAGTTTGCTAGGGCCTAAGCTTTAACTGCTTTTCGTGGTGAATATTCCAACCTAAATTCACTCAGCTTGACATTTCATTTGGTCATTCTTTCGAAAATGTAACACCCTAAATTAGGGGTTGTGCGTTTGGAGCGTAACTCAAGTGTTAGCAGGCTTTAAGAGCGGGTTGGACGTGTTTTAAGGGTTTTTAAAACTCTAGGATTAAAAGGGAAGCTTTGGAAAAAAAATTTTGGATTTAAGTGTAAAATGAGGAATTTGGGCTGGGGAGGCCTTAAGAATAATTTTTGGCGGTTGTAGGCATAAGAATCGCCTTGGCAGAGTGGCTTCCATGCGCCACTTAAGGTTTGGGAGTGACGCTATATAGGTCAGGAGTTCGAGTCTTGGGCGTGGCACCAGCGTGTATTATTTTTTTGCAAATGGCGTTATCGATTAAAAAGGCTTTAAAAGAATTTGTGGCGGGTTTATATCGCACAAGACTCCTTGGTCGAGTGGCGAAGAGCGTTGCTTGAGGGCTGCGGCTAGGAGGACTCGTGTTCGAGTCCTGGGGGTCGCGTTTGAGACGTTTTATTTTTGCTTTTAGCGCTAAAGCATAAGGAGCCAGCAAAGGATACTTTAAAAGAATGTTGCGACGTGTTATGGCATGAAAGGCGTGTTAGCAGAGTGGCTGGAGGCTTAGGAGTGTTTCCCCAGGTCTCGGGTTCGAGACCTGGGGGCAGCAGCATGGATTTTGTTTTGTTTTTCTTTGGGCTGGCGTGGGAAGGGGTTGCATGGGGCATGCACGCGTGGAGCAGGGCTTGATGGGAGTGTTTTTATTTTATTTTGTTTTATTATTGTTATTTTATGTATGGTGATGGGGTAGTATTAATTATTATTATTATTATTATTATTATTATTATGTATGGTGATGGGGTTGTTTTATTTTATATTGTTTTATTTTCAAATGTTGATAGGAACTTTGAGTAATAATGTTTTATTATTCTTTTGGTGTTGAAATTATCACTTGGGGAGAGGAGCATGTGCGGCTTTGAGGGTAGCAAAGCATGGCCGAATGTCCTCAATTTTGTCTTGTTCTTCTTTCAAAAAAAAATTTTTTTTTTATGCTTGGCCGAATATAAAGCATTCTCTTGGGAGTAGGTAAGGGGATAAGTGATGTTTAGTTTATTTTATTTTTTTTATGAGTGATGACAAGATAAATGTGGTCTTATTTTATTTATGTTAATGGGAGGATAAGAGATAATGGGATGGAGTATTGTTATTTTATTAATTAAGGGGATAAGTGGGAGAAGAAAGTGGAATAGGTTAAGGGACATAGTGATGGCCGAATGAGGGGGGCTCCTTGGGTTGATGTAGTCGGCCGTGAAGAGCAAATAAGTGCCGAATTTTTGCTCAAGGAGTGTGTCCATCTTTTTTTTTAGTCTCATTGCCGAATCTCTTTGTATTTTTCTCCCTACTTGGTGTAGTTTTGGCCGAACATCAAAGCAAGGGTGATCTCCTCTAGTCTTTCCTCCAATCGGTTTATAAAGGTGGGTAAATGGTCAAGGCCGAATGCCTTCTATTTTGTTTCTCTTGCTCTTTGTCGACTTCTAAAGGAGTAAGAGCCGATTTTGGTATTTGAGAGCAAGGTGTTAATTATTTTGTTGGAATCAATTTTATCTAGGTACTCCGGGATTTTTGAAGTAAGCAATCCAAGCCTCTTTCCTTTAGACAAGCGATCTTGGTAAGTGGTTGTAAGAAAGTAAGTGAGTTATTTATTGGGTATTCGAAAGCTGAAGGCTATTGTTATGAATGTTGATGATTGACCGATTGTAGGGTGGTGAAGCAGAGTTGTAAAACGTGTACTGTGGCTAGTACCCAAAGACGTGTAGGTAAGGTTTCGGGTTCAAGTGATGACCCCTTGAGTTTGTTTTGGTTTGGCCGAATGGTCAAGGAGACTAATCTTGTGTTGGCCGAATATAGGAGCAAGGATAGCTTGTGTGGCCGATTGACTCTTTGAGATTTAGAGCTTTCGTTAACAACAGGTGTGTACATACACACTTTATAACTAATTAATGTGCTGAATCTATTGTGTATGCTAAACTATGTGGATTTAATACCCTAAAGGTATAAGCAAGGATTCAGGTAAGTCCTTGGTAATACGAGGTTATTATTTGATGCGTATGGAGGCATGACATATTTAGTATATGTGATATGGTTGATGATAAATCCAGTGTATGATATTAATTAAACATGGTGAGCATAATTTCTGTTAAATGCACATCATATATATATGTGGGTTAAACGAGTGGAGGGGGAAGTGATATTCGTGTCGACGGACACCAGTGGTTTGGTACCACATTTCATGACTTCGGTCACCAGAGGTTTGGCACCTCATAGCGTCTCGTCCCAGTGGCTTAGCACCACAGTGGGTTGGCCCCAAGGTTTATATTATGGGATTGACGCCAGTGATTTGGTATCACATGTGGGTTGGCCCCACCAGTGGTTTGACACCACAGTATTGATGGATATCGTGACTCTAAGTCACCAGTGGTTTGGCACCACCAGTGGTTTGGTACCACACGGGGTAGAGAAATGTGTTATGGATGGCTAGGTTGGGTGCATGATTTAGTGCATGTTCACTTAGTTATAAATTGTGTATGAGATTGCATTAAACCGAGGGAAGGGTTACACATTGAGTCTGGGTGACTCACCTTCTCCTTAACATTTTTCAGGTGACTCGTAGATCGCGGATGAGGAGCCGGATGGACTCGAGGTGGCCATGCAGTGGAAATATTGGTTTAAATGGACTTGAATTATTTTTACTTATTTTTGGTTTCATTTGCTCAAGTTGTAATAAGGCCTCCTAAGATTATTTTTATTACTTTGCATATTTTGGATAATTTGTTTAAATTACTTAGTGACTTTAAAATGGGTATACATGTTTTCTTAAATTCAAACGTAATTGATTTTCTTTCGTACCATCGGGTACATCGACAAAATTGTAACAATCCGACTTAATAAAGTTTTAAATAACTAAGTTAAGTTTTGTTTCTTCATACACACAAATGTTTTATTTAACGGGATAAATGAAAATGAGATATTTTCATCAAAACTCAAACCGGCTAAAGGGATTTTCAAAAATGGTTTTCTCTGTGACATACCGAATTCGGTCGTAATGTTTGGGTCGGGTTTGGGGTGTTACAAATTGGTATCAGACCCGGTTCAAAGCTCGGCTGTGGGGGCCCAAGGCCCAAAATGTTTTTGAAAGGCCTTTGTGAAATATTTTTGGGTATTGAACAGCATGGCATCGAGTCTCCGGCGCCAATCCGCCCAGGTAAGTACCTCTAACTCTGTGTGGATTATTATTTGTAGAAGGGTAGGTAGGGAACGTAAATAGTATGTTAAGTGGTTGAACACTAGGACTAGTTTACCCCAACAAAGTACATAAGACTTTAAGTGCCTAATTAAACCAACCTGTGACTAAGTCGCCGAGTTAGGGTGTGGTAACCCCTGTGCGCATGTCTAGGATTGGATCCGGAAGAGCTTGGTATTTAA
This sequence comes from Gossypium australe, assembly GCA_005393395.2. Classification (NCBI taxonomy): domain Eukaryota; kingdom Viridiplantae; phylum Streptophyta; class Magnoliopsida; order Malvales; family Malvaceae; genus Gossypium; species Gossypium australe. Next base: position 121,677,173 of record CM016625.1, read on the forward strand.
GCAGTCCTCGTGACTCACCTCCTCTTCGCAGGAATCCTACCTGGTGCGTAGCTTCGGTTCACACTAACCAAGAGGACTCGGTCATAGGCTAAACACAATAAATAAAACCCGAAAGGGATTAGCCATGTTTTTATGAAAACTCTAGTTTTAAAAATTTTTTTTAGTACCCCTTAAGATAGGAGCAAAAAAAAACAAAATTTATTCTTGGAAAATTTTTCAAAATATTTTCGACTTACAAAATTACCAAAATGCCCTTAGTGGCAAAATTACGAAAATGCCCTTGGTTTCTAAAATTACCGTATTACCCCGATTTTAATAAAATTTTCTCACTTTATAAAAGTATCCAAAATTCTGTATTTCAAAATAATGTCCTGACTTTGGAAATTTACAAAATTACCCCTGATTGACAAAATTACCAAAATAACCCTAATTTTCAAAATTTTTGCAACACTACCAATTTGGAGAACGAATTCAACCCTCAAAGTTTTGCAACTTTTGAAATACCTCGAAATTATGAAAACCTTACAAATTTACCCTGGTTTATTACCAAAATACCCCTGTAGGGCAAATGACGAAAATCCCTAGGATAGGAACGGACAGAAATGTCCGAAGAGTGAATGTGTATGGGAGATACTATGGAATGGATGTGTTTTCTGTGAATTAGGATAGAAAACTCGAAACTTGATTGCTCGAAAGAATCTCTATTAAACTTTCTTCATAAAAATTTCTTCGCGAATAACCAAGTGGAACAAGTACTGATCCATAAAAATTTCTTAATTAGGTTAAAGCGCAATAGTTAGAATGAGCTCTAGAGGACGTGGCTGTCGTGGACGCGATAGGGGCAGGATGATCGTGTCAGAACCCGTTAGGTCGGGTCAGGGGTCGGAGAATGAAATACCGCCACCACCACCCCCAACTTTTGGAGCTGAGGAATAGGATCAGACAGGGGGTGAGGCGGTATCGCAAGCTGTATTGCGAGTCCTTGAGATGGTGGCTGGGACAAGTGGAGGTATGGGAGCTCGGAAGTCTGTACCCGAGTGACTCCGATCCAACGGAGTTGAGGTTATTCCGGGGTGTGTCGAGCGTGGCACCCAGTGCAGCGGAATATTGGTTAGAATCGACTGAGAGGATCATGGACGATCTCGATTTAACGAATGAGGAGAAGCTGAAAGGAGCAGTGTCGCTTCTAAAGGATGAGTCATACCAGTGGTGGCTCACGGTTCGGGATGGTGCTACGGCAGATGGCCTTACTTGGGAGTACTTCAAAGCTGCTTATCAGAAGAAGTATGTGGGTACCAGCTACACTGATGCTCAGAGGAAAGCTTTTTTGGGATTGGTACAAGGAAATAAGTCGGTATCTGAGTATGAGGCAGAATTCTTGAGGCTGAGCCGCTATGCTCGGGGAATTGTGTCAACTGAGCATGATCGTTGTATCCGCTTTGAAGACGGACTTAGGGATGATTTAAGGTTGTTGATTGCTCCACAGCAGGTGCGTGAGTTTGCTGTTCTGGTAGAGAAGGCTAAGGTAGCCGAAGGGGTCAAGGAGTCTGTGAGACAGAACTATGATAGGAACAAGCAGAAAAGAGGTTTTGGGTCATCTGGATCAGGTAATAATGCACAAAAAAGGGCTAGGCAGAGTGGGCCGAATCAGGTAGGAAGGCCCATGGCTACTAATCAGAGACTGGCTCAGTGTAATCGTTGTGGGAAGTCACATTGGGGAAGTTGTTGGACCGGTGAGAGGGGTTGCTTTGAATGTGGATCTTTGGATCACCGTGTAAGGGATTATCCTCGGAAGCTAGCTAAGAATCAGCCAGAGGGTCAGAACCGTACTCAGGCTAGAAATGTGGGACCACCGCATAGGGGTCGTGGTAATGGTAGAGGAGGTAATGGTTCTAATCGGGGTCGCGGAATTCCGGCCAGAGATACAGGCAACACAGAAGCAAGGCAGCCTGGTTTAGTCTACGCAGCGAGGCATCGCGAGGAGGGTGACGAACCGGACGTCATAACCGGTACGTTCCTAATTTTTGGTCTTCCATATGTTGCATTAATTGATGTGGGTTCGACGCATTCATACGTTGCTAGTAGTGTAGTAGAGACTATGAACTTAGACTTTGAGACTGCTTCTAGGGAGATGACTGTAATTAGCCCTCTAGGACACTCTGTAGTAGTGAACAAGCTATATAGAGATGTACCCCTAGAACTCCAAGGGGTAGTGTTTGTGGCTGATCTGATGGAACTGCCGTTTGGAGAGTTCGATCTAATTTTTGAAATGGACTGGCTGGTTAAGTATCAGGCAAGGTTGGATTGCACTGCTAAGCGCATGGTTCTAAAGACGGCTAAGGGTGATGAAGTGGTCATGATAGGTAATAGAAGAAATTATCTATCCAATGTGGTGTCTGCCTTGAAGGCTGAGAAAATGGTCAGAAAAGGTTGTAAGGCGTTGTTGGTTCGAATCTGTGCCTTGGAGGCTAAGGAGTCAGCAGTTGAGAAGGTCCGAACTGTAGGGGAATTCGCTGATGTGTTTCCAGAAGAACTCCCGGGTCTGCCTCCAGATCGGGAAGTTGAGTTCGGTATAGACTTGTTGCCCGGAACGGTACCTGTGTCTATAGCACCCTACCGAATGGCACCAAAGGAGTTCGTGGAGCTGAAGGCTCAAATTCAGGAGCTATTGGATAGAGGGTTTATTCGACCAAGTATATCTCCGTGGGGAGCACCTGTGCTGTTTGTCAAGAAGAAAGACGGGTCAATGCGGATGTGTATCAACTACCGTCAGCTAAACAAGTTAACGATCAAAAACAAGTATCCGTTGCCTCGGATTGATGACTTGTTTGACCAACTAAAGGGTGCATCGGTGTTCTCGAAGATAGATCTTAGGTCGGGTTATCATCAACTTAAGGTGAAGGAGGTTGATGTGCACAAGACGGCATTTCGTACTCGATATGGGCATTACGAGTTTCTAGTGATGCCGTTTGGGTTGACCAACGCACCCGCAGCGTTCATGAACTTAATGAATAGGGTGTTTCAGCAATACTTAGATCAATTTGTCGTGGTGTTTATAGACGACATTTTGGTTTATTCAAAGACGGAGGAGGAGCATGATAGGCATTTGCGTATAGTTCTACAAGTACTGAGGGAGAAGCAGTTATATGCCAAATTCAGTAAGTGCGAATTTTGGCTTAGGGAGGTGGCTTTCTTAGGTCACGTGGTGTCAGCTGAAGGGATTAGAGTGGACCCTCGCAAGGTTGAAGCAGTGTTGGATTGGAAACCGCCTAGGTCAGTGGCAGAAATTCGAAGTTTTCTGGGTCTGGCAGGGTACTATCGAAGATTTGTGGAAGGATTCTCTTTAATCGCAGCGCCGTTGACTAAGTTATTAAGAAAAGGAGTCCCATTTGTTTGGTCAGAGAAACAGCAAGAAAGTTTTGATAAGCTAAGGAAGATTCTGACGGAAGCTCCAGTTTTGGTACAGCCTGAGACAGGGAAGTTGTTCACGGTTTATTGTGATGCGTCCCATACTGGTTTGGGATGTGTGTTGATGCAGGAAGGGAAGGTAGTGGCCTATGCATCCCATCAGCTAAAACCGCATGAGGTTAACTATCCGACTCACGACTTGGAGTTAGCGGCAGTAGTCTTCGCTTTGAAAATATGGAGGCATTACTTGTATGGGGAAAAGTCGATAGTCTACACGGATCACAAAAGTTTGAGGTATCTCTTGACTCAGAAGGACTTAAATTTGAGGCAGCGCCGATGGATTGAACTGTTGAAGGACTACGACTGTTCAATTGAGTACCATCCAAGCAAGGCTAACGTGGTGGCTGATGCGTTGAGCCGGAAGGTCGTGACAGATTTAAGGGCGATGTTTGCTCATCTCAGTCTATACGACGATGGAAGTCTTTTGGCAGAGCTGCAAGTTAAGCCAACTTGGATCAAGGAGATTAAGGAAAAGCAATTAGGGGATGACAGTTTAAATGCGAGGAGGTTGCAAGTTCAAGATGGTGGTTTGGAAGGGTATAGTTTGACTGGTGATGGTATGTTGTGTTTTCAAGGGCGGCCTTGTATGCCGAAGGATGTGGAATTGAGGCAAATAATTCTTCAAGATGCACATAGCAGTCCATACGCTATGCATCCTGGAGGTAGCAAGATGTATGGAGATTTGCGGAAGCAGTTCTGGTGGCCGGGGTTGAAGCGTGAGGTAACTGAATTCGTGGGAAGGTGTCTGACATGTCAGCAGGTAAAGGCTGAACATCAGTTGCCATCAGGGTTACTTCAACCAGTGAAGATTCCTCAGTGGAAATGGGAGAGGATCACTATGGACTTCGTCAGTGGGCTACCCCTCACGCCCAGCAAGAAGGACGCAGTTTGGGTGATTGTGGACCGTCTGACCAAGTCAGCTCACTTCATACCGGTAAGGGTAGATTATTCTCTTCAGAGGCTAGCAAAATTATATGTGGTTGAGATAGTAAGATTGCATGGTGTGCCAGTATCAATCATCTCAGATAGGGATCCGAGGTTTACGTCAAGGTTCTGGAAAGCGTTGCATCAGGCTTTGGGTACACGATTGGATTTCAGTACAGCATTCCATCCACAGTCTGACGGGCAGTCGGAAAGGGTCATACAGATTTTAGAAGATATGCTAAGAGGTTGTGTTTTGGATTTCAGTGGTAGTTGGGAAGAGTATCTACCGTTGGCAGAATTCGCTTATAACAATAGTTATCAAGCGAGTATCCAAATGGCACCATATGAAGCACTGTATGGACGAAGATGCCGTACTCCTACGTATTGGATGGAGTTGGGTGAACGACAAGTTTTAGGTCCAGAGTTGGTAACAGAGACTGAAGAGAAAGTGAAGGTGATTCAGGCTCGTCTCAAAGAAGCGGCGGATAGGCAGAAGTCCTACGCTGATCTTAAGCGCAAGGAAATGGAGTATGCAGTAGGAGATAAAGTTTTTCTGAAAGTGTCGCCTTGGAAAAAGGTATTAAGATTTGGGCGAAAAGGGAAGCTAAGCCCAAGGTTCATCGGCCCATATACAGTAGTAAAGCGAGTGGGACCGGTAGCTTATCAGCTCGAGCTGCCGGCAGAGTTGAGTCAGATTCATGACGTCTTTCACGTGTCGATGCTTAGACAGTATCGGTCAGATCCATCACACGTTGTGCCAGTGGCAGAGATTGAGGTAAACTCGGACTTATCTTTCGAGGAGGAGCCAGTTCAGATATTGGATCGAGATGTCAAGGTTCTACGTAGAAAGTCAGTACCTTTGGTGAAAGTGCTATGGCGGAACCATGGTGTAGAAGAAGCTACGTGGGAACCCGAGGATGGGATGCGGCAGCAATACCCCCACATCTTCCGATCAGGTAATTTCGAGGCTGAAATTATTTTTAAGGGGGGTAGAACTGTAACACCCTAAATTAGGGGTTGTGCGTTTGGAGCGTAACTCAAGTGTTAGCAGGCTTTAAGAGCGGGTTGGACATGTTTTAAGGGTTTTTAAAACTCTAGGATTAAAAGGGAAGCTTTGGAAAAAAAATTTTGGATTTAAGTGTAAAATGAGGAATTTGGGCTGGGGAGGCCTTAAGAATAATTTTTGGCGGTTGTAGGCATAAGAATCGCCTTGGCAGAGTGGCTTCCATGCGCCACTTAAGGTTTGGGAGTGACGCTATATAGGTCAGGAGTTCGAGTCTTGGGCGCGGCACCAGCGTGTATTATTTTTTTGCAAATGGCGTTATCGATTAAAAAGGCTTTAAAAGAATTTGTGGCGGGTTTATATCGCACAAGACTCCTTGGCCGAGTGGCGAAGAGCGTTGCTTGAGGGCTGCGGCTAGGAGGACTCGTGTTCGAGTCCTGGGGGTCGCGTTTGAGACGTTTCATTTTTGCTTTTAGCGCTAAAGCATAAGGAGCCAGCGAAGGATACTTTAAAAGAATGTTGCAACGTGTTATGGCATGAAAGGCGTGTTAGCAGAGTGGCTGGAGGCTTGGGAGTGTTTCCCCAGGTCTCGGGTTCGAGACCTGGGGGCAGCAGCATGGATTTTGTTTTGTTTTTCTTTTGGCTGGCGTGGGAAGGGGTTGCATGGGGCATGCACGCGTGGACCAGGGCTTGATGGGAGTGTTTTTATTTTATTTTGTTTTATTATTGTTATTTTATGTATGGTGATGGGGTAGTATTAATTATTATTATTATTATTATTATTATTATTTTTATGTATGGTGATGGGGTTGTTTTATTTTATATTGTTTTATTTTCAAATGTTGATGGGAACTTTGAGTAATAATGTTTTATTATTCTTTTGGTGTTGAAATTATCACTTGGGGAGAGGAGCATGTGCGGCTTTGAGGGTAGCAAAGCATGGCCGAATGTCCTCATTTTTGTCTTGTTCTTCTTTCAAAAAAATTTTTTTTATGCTTGGCCGAATATGAAGCATTCTCTTGGGAGTAGGTAAGGGGATAAGTGATGTTTAGTTTGTTTTATTTTTTTTTATGAGTGATGACAAGATAAATGTGGTCTTATTTTATTTATATTAATGGGAGGATAAGAGATAATGGGATGGAGTATTGTTATTTTATTAATTAAGGGGATAAGTGGGAGAAGAAAGTGGAATAGGTTAAGGGACATAGTGATGGCCGAATGAGGGGGGCTCCTTGGGTTGATGTAGTCGGCCGTGAAGAGCAAATAAGTGCCAAATTTTTGCTCAAGGAGTGTGTCCATCTTTTTTTTTTTTTAGTCTCATTGCCGAATCTCTTTGCATTTTTCTCCCTATTTGGTGTAGTTTTGGCCGAACATCAAAGCAAGGGTGATCTCCTCTAGTCTTTCCTCCAATCGGTTTATAAAGGTGGGTAAATGGTCAAGGCCGAATGCCTTCTATTTTGTTTCTCTTGCTCTTTGTCGACTTCTAAAGGAGTAAGAGCCGATTTTGGTATTTGAGAGCAAGGTGTTAATTATTTTGTTGGAATCAATTTTATCTAGGTACTCCGAGATTTTTGAAGTAAGCAATCCAAGCCTCTTTCCTTTAGACAAGCGATCTTGGTAAGTGGTGGTAAGAAAGTAAGTGAGTTATTTATTGGGTATTCGAAAGCCGAAGGCTATTGTTATGAATGTTGATGATTGACCGATTGTAGGGTGGTGAAGCAGAGTTGTAAAACGTGTACTGTGGCTAGTACCCAAAGACGTGTAGGTAAGGTTTCGGGTTCAAGTGATGACCCCTTGAGTTTGTTTTGGTTTGGCCGAATGGACAAGGAGACTAATCTTGTGTTGGCCGAATATAGGAGCAAGGATAGCTTGTGTGGCCGATTGACTCTTTGAGATTTAGAGCTTTCGTTAACAACAGGTGTGTACATACACACTTTATAACTAATTAATGTGCTGAATCTATTGTGTATGCTAAACTATGTGGATTTAATACCCTAAAGGTATAAGCAAGGATTCATGTAAGTCCTTGGTAATACGAGGTTATTATTTGATGCGTATGGAGGCATGACATATTTAGTATATGTGATATGGTTGATGATAAATCCAGTGTATGATATTAATTAAACATGGTGAGCATAATTTCTGTTAAATGCACATCATATATATATGTGGGTTAAACGAGTAGAGGGGGAAGTGATATTCGTGTCGATGGACACCAATGGTTTGGTACCACATTTCGTGACTTCGGTCACTAGAGGTTTGGCACCTCCAGAGGTTTGGCACCTCATAGCGTCTCGTCCTAGTGGCTTAGCACCACAGTGGGTTGGCCCCACGGTTTATATTATGGGATTGACGCCAGTGATTTGGTATCACATGTGGGTTGGCCCCACCAGTGGATTGACACCACAGTATTGATGGATATCGTGACTCTAAGTCACCAGTGGTTTGGCACCACCAGTGGTTTGGTACCACACGGGGTAGAGAAAGGTGTTATGGATGGCTAGGTTGGGTGCATGATTTAGTGCATGTTCACTTAGTTATAAATTGTGTATGAGATTGCATTAAACCGAGGGAAGGGTTACACATTGAGTCTGGGTGACTCACCTTCTCCTTAACATTTTTCAGGTGACTCGTAGATCGCGGATGAGGAGCCGGATGGACTCGAGGTGGCCATGCAGTGGAAATATTGGTTTAAATGGACTTGAATTATTTTTACTTATTTTTGGTTTCATTTGCTCAAGTTGTAATAAGGCCTCCTAAGATTATTTTTATTACTTGCATATTTTGGATAATTTGTTTAAATTACTTAGTGACTTTAAAATGGGTATACATGTTTTCTTAAATTCAAACGTAATTGATTTTCTTTCGTACCATCGGGTACATCGACAAAATTGTAACAATCCGACTTAATAAAGTTTTAAATAACTAAGTTAAGTTTTGTTTCTTCATACACACAAATGTTTTATTTAACGGGATAAATGAAAATGAGATATTTTCATCAAAACTCAAACCGGCTAAAGGGATTTTCAAAAATGGTTTTCTCTGTAACATACCGAATTCGGTCGTAATGTTTGGGTCGGGTTTGGGGTGTTACAGGAAATGTCTAACTTTCCCAAGATTTCTTTAAGCAGTTGGTCTGATAACACCATAATGGGGTGAGCTTGGAAGTAAGGGCAGAGTTTTCTTGTAGCCACAATTAGAGTAAAAATAATTTTCTCAACTCGTGAGTAATTCAATTCTCCATCTTGTAGAACCCTATTAATGTAGTAAACCTGGTGTTGTTTTATTTCAACCTCTTTAACCAATACTGCTGCAACTATTTCATCAGAAACACCGGGGTAAACATATAACTGTTGGGAAATGTGCCCATATTGTAGTAAACATGTAATTGTTTTCTTTGTATTTAAACGATGAATAAATACATTTTACATTTCACCGTTATGTCTTTTGTATTTTTGTCTTCCATATTTTGCATGCATAGCGAAATTGTGACAAGCAAATATTAGCTCATTGGTTCTCTAAGTTCAAACTAATGATAAGTGGCATTGTAAGAACGTTTACATTGCGAGAAAGACAACTTACTTTAATAGATAATCTAAAGGAGTCTGTAATCTCGTAAAAGAATCAAAGTGAGCATTTGATTCAAATACTGAGAATGGTTATTATGTCTCTACAATTCCAATTAAGGAGATGACTAGTCTTGGCTATCGGAGCAGTTGACTCCACAGGTAGACACATAGATGTATTCATTGGCAGAATGATACATTGGACTGGACCCAAGATGACTTAATTCTGAGTATATTTGTAAATTAATTCACTTGTGACATTTATGGTGTGATTTACCTAAATCCTGAGTTAGTCATTGACCATGCGTATGTAACTCATGTGCTTTGATCTAAGTGGAGGCTTATGCTCTAAAGATGATCGAGTCGATAGCTGGTATGTTTGGTACATAACTTGTGTATGACACGACTTTACTAGCAACAGTGGAATTCATAGCTCAATTAAAGAGTTAATGATACCCTCTCATTGGCATTGTGTAGATTGATAAATATGGAATGTGGCCATGGGTTGCATGTTCTCAAACGAGCAATTTATTACAGTCATTTGCTGACAGGGATCATTTTAATCATTAAGAAGAAAAAATTGTGACAATGAGATAAAATAGGATTGTATTAAGTGAACAAATTTAACTTAAGGAATCAAGGATATCATATGAGGGTAACACACACATGACGAAGTCATTAGATAAAACAGTTGGATGAATTGCTTTCGTAAAAAGTATACAATAAGAAGTTTTCAATCATGGTACTTTTTGTAGACTGACTCCATGATTAAGTAATTGCGAATTATCAGTGTCAAAACCATTTTTTTGAAAACAGGTTAAACTTTGATTTTAAAAATGAAAATGAAAAAACGGGAGTCGCCACCAATCATTTTTGATAAGGTGTGATCGGGTCACCTCGTAATTCAATCATTTTAATAAAAGTCACCTCGTAATTCAATCATTTTAATAAAAGTTTAAATTTATCAAAACGATGATTTTTGGTCTACAAAATCCATAAAGCGGGTTCGGGAGTCGGTTACGCACGAGGAAGGATTAGCACCCTCGATACGCCCAAAAATTGGTACCTAGTTGATTACTTGGTGTCTTTTGTTGAAAATTAAAAATTTGAAGAAATTTTAAAATACAATCCTTTGTTATAAAATTGAAAATTTTTCAAGAACAAGGCATATTTTACGTTAATCGAGAAAAAGAATTACGTTCCGTAAGTTAGGACACAATGTCTTAAATTCCCGATACGAGGATAAACGCCGAAAAATTTATTTTGGGAGATGTTTGATTATCTCAGTTTTAGAAAGATATAATATTCCGTAAGTTAGAACACGATTTTTTTGTAATTCTCGAGATTAAAAAATTTTAAAATGTTCGTTTGTTCGAATTTATCGAGAAAGTCGAAACCTCGTAAGTTAGGGAAAGACTTTCGAATTTGAAAATATGATATATTGCTTGTTTTAAAAATTTGATGTATCGGATAAAGACTAAAGTAACGTAAATTGGTAATGAGATGTGAAAAAAATGACGGTACAAATATGCATAATGAAATAATAATAATTGCATTAGTGCAAATAACAATAATAATGACGAAAATAAAATAAAATAAAATAAACAAGCCAAAAATAAAAAAAGAAAAATAATAAGTAAATAAACACAAAGAGAAAATATAATTATAATAGTAATAATAATAAAAATAATAGCAATAATAATAGTAATAATAATAATAATAGTAATAACAATAATAATAATAGTAATAATAATAGTAGTAGTAATAATAATAATAGTAACAATAATAATAATAATAATAATAATAATAATAATAAATGAATAATAATAGTAAAATAATAATAATAATAATAATAATAATAATAATAATATTGCAAAAATAACTAAAAAGGGCTAAATTGAACTTAAAATCGTAGTTCGAGGCAAATCCGAAATAAATAAAAAAGGAAAAGGACCACATTGAACGTGCGAATAACAAGGAGGGACCAAAAGGGCAATTAATCCCCGCCCTCCAAACGACGTCGTTCGAATATGGACCTAATTGAAAATCGCAATAAATTATGAGGCAAAATTAAAAATATAAAAACCTGATTGCATAACACTTGAAAAGCATAAGAGCTAAAGGTGCAATTAGCCCTTCCGTTTAAAAACACGCAGATCCTAGCTTAGTGTGGGTTGGGTAATCGGGTCGGAGGGGCAAAACGACGCCGTTTTGGGGTTTAAGGACCCTAGCCAAAACAACGTCGTTTTAGCCATCTATTTAAGCAAATTTTCCCACAAAAAATTCATTTTAGCACCATTTTAAAAAAACTTTCAAAAAAGCTCTCAAAACACTCTCCCCTTTCCAGAATCCGGTGGGGATTCCGGTCGCCGGACCGCAGCCGTCCACCGCCGTTGACCGTCGTGCACGACGGTCAGAGCTCAAAAGATCACCATTTTTCGGCGATTTGAACGAAAGGTAATGACTTCCCCTCCCTTATATGTGTTTTTGATATATACGTATAGGTTTAAAATAGATTCGAAAAGAAAAAAGAAATATAAAGTAACCTTAGCGCTTTTGAACTTCCACTGGTGGTTGTTTTTGTGTTCATTGTTGGTATTTTAATTCTTCTCTCTCGATTGTAAGTTTTTTTGTTTTGAATCTCTGTTTTTTTTTTATGTTTGAATATCGTTTGTATTCAATGAAATCTCTGAAAAAACTTACATTGAATTTTGAAGGCTTTTATAGCCATTTACAAATTGTTGCTTAATTATTATTTTGCCTTCTTTTTGCAGGTAAATGGGCTCTGGAGAGTAGTGGATGTGACAGAGGCCGTGGACGTGACAAGCGGTCAGAGGGCAGAGGTGGCAGCAGGTAGGGTTAGGGGGAAAATTAGGTTTTTTCTGATAATTTTTTTTAGGGTATTGGGCTAGGTTGGTTGGGTTTTGGGTCTGATTAGTTTGGGTTGTTTGGGTTGGGATTTAATTTGTTTGGGTCTTAGTGGGCCCGAGCCAAAATTGGGTTGTACAATCGGCATGATGCTTTTGGACATAATTGCAATTACTAAAGCCTAATTGTATATATCTGATTGGTCCCTCCGCTAGCTCAACAAAAGCTCGATCAAACTACTTTTGAATCAGAAAAAAATTTTACGACTTTGGAAATAATTTAATTGAGTCGATTTATTCGATTTGGAATTAAATTGGACGGTCGTAAGAATTGTTCAATTAGAGAATTTGATTAAAGGATTTTCTTGAAAAATTAATTTGGAAAATTTAGGTGATTTTTGGGAAAATTAATTTTGATCAAATAAAACTAAATTAATCAAATTAATTAAATTTAATATGATATCTTTGAAAATTAATTTTTAAGTCAGATAATTGATCCAATGGGTAATTGAACCTGAAAATTGGTCTTGAGATCATAAATTGGGCCCGGGAGCCAAAAATTGACACCAAGACCCAAAAACTGGTGAACCGAGCTTGGTATGTGAAACCGAGTCGATGATCCAATCAATGGCTGGACCAAATCGGTCGAGCCGTCACTGGCTCAGACCGAATCGGCAGAAATCAAACCAGCTTGGAGTGCCAGCGGCTGCGAGTAATTTGAGACAGATTCGTTTGTTTTTATCCCCTTACTTCTTGCATTAGCTTTGCTCTGATGGCTTCAAGCTATTCCTTTACAAAGACATTGTTGTTACCTTGTAAATGTCGGGATATTACTAGGAGGTTGGAATTATTTTTGCCAAGGTCTTCCAAATCATTGTGCACATTCTCCGTGAAGGGCGGACTAAGCTTTATCCTCTTGGCGAGTGACAAACCATAAAAGTAACACATTTTAGTCCATGCTTAGTGTGTTTTTCGATGTTTTATTATACAATTTTGTGAATTCGATGCTTCTAATCCTTTAAATTCATGTTTCTATACTTAGGTGAGCATAGGGAAGCAAAAGAAGCGGAAAACGAGCCAAAATCGGACAAAATGGGCTATCTTAAAGATCCACACGGCCAAGCCAATACCACATGGGCTGAGCACATGCCTGTGTGAACCACATGGGCTGGACACACGCCCGTGTGCCAGCCCGTGTCAATCGTGAACCATGTCAGATTTCAACACGGCCTAGGCATTCTTACACGGGCTGATCACACGCCAGTGTCCCTGTCGCACCCTGTTTCGTTTTCACACAGAAAAAGCCAATTTTAGGTATTTTAAGCATTCTAAAGCCTATAAATACATACTAGAAGAAGACCTAAGGGACACGCAGAGTAGAACGAAGAAATTACTCGAAGGAAGCCGTCAGAATCATCTCGGAAGCAGATCCACTCAAAGATTGAAGATCTCCAGTCGAATCTCCTTCGAAGTTTTATTGGGTTTTTTCATGTCTTGTTGTTTTCTTCATTTTGAGATGTTTTCGTCTATAAGTATTGTCGAAACCATTTTTTTTGTTTGGAAAACAGGGTCGACTTTGAAAGCGAAAATGGAGTCGCCACCAATCCTTTTTCGAGGTGTGATCGGATCACCTTGAAATTAAAACATTTTGATTTATCAAAACCATATGATTTTGGCCTATGAAATTCGAGAAAACGAGCTCGGGAGTCGGTTACGTACAAGGAAGGACTACCACCCTCGTAACGCCCAAAATTGGTACCGAATTGATTGATTAACGTCTTAATGTCGAAAATTTGAAAAGATTTTAAAACACGATCCTCTTTGTTTTTTTTTTTTTTAAAAAACTTGAATAAATTAAATTGGATGCTAAGACCCGCTATTTCCAAAGAAGTAAAATGTCATGCCCAGTGAGTTAGGATACGACATTTCGAATCTTCGAAATTAAGCTTGTCTTTTGACTTAAAACTCGTCTATTTAAACTTAAGAATGATACTCAGTCATTTAGGTCAAATAAAAAATCGAAACCCAGTAAGTTAGGGCACAATTTCTCAAAATTCCAAATACAGAGTATTGCCTTTGTTTTTTTTTTAAAAATACTTATCTCGTGATAATAAAATGTCATATCCAGTGAGTTAGGACACAACACCTCGAATTCCCGAGAATAAACCTTTATTTGAAATCTATACGTTTTGGTTTTTAAAAAAAGGGATACTCGGTTACTTGGGGTCAACGAGGAAAATTGAAACCCAGTAAGTTAGGGCACAATCTTCTCGAAATTCCCAAATATTTGTATTGCCTTATTTTGAAAAACTTTTGAATAAAATGTAGTAACTAAACGAAATGCGTTTTTTATATTTAAGACGATGATTTGTTAATAAAACCATTACATCAATAAAATATAGAATACAAATACTAGATAACAATTCACGGAAATTACACAACATGCTTACTTTCAATACTAATATAAGCAATTAAAAGAAAATGTGATGACAACATGACTAATATCTCAAATAATACAAAGACAAAGTTAAGGCTAACATGAACAATAATACAAGTGGTAAATATCAAAATTTCAATAATAAAAAAAAGCATAAAGTAAATAACGGTTCAAAAATATTTACATAAAATAAAAACTGATAAATAAAATGAGGTTTTATATAAAAAGAATCGAATGTAGATAAAATACAATAAAGTATGTAAAATGATTGATACATAAAAATAGATATTTAACGAAACAATTAAAAAATATGATGAAGTTTGCAATGAATAATATATATTCATAATAGAATAAAATGTATAATATATTTTAAGTAAATAATATGATAAAATATTTATATAAATAATAAAATAATTTAAAAAGTAAAAGATACACCAACATTTTAAACTAGATTAAAAATAATTAAAATTAACGATATGTATAGAAGATAATATATAATAAATAAAACAATATATAATAAAATAATCTTATGTAAATGAACATTAATTTAAAATAAACAGTATGTATCATATTAAAATAAATATATAAATAATAATTTTAAAAAAAGGTTAAAACCCAAATGATTAAGGACCAAGTTGGAACAAAAATAAAGTTAGAGGTTAAAAAAAAGTATAAGGATCTAAATAAAACACGCGCCACATTATAGGGACCAAATGGGCAAATATGCCTTATTACCAAAACGACTCGTTCCAGAATGCTCATATTTTTAAAGCAAGGACCAGATCGAAACCAAAACAAAATATCGGGTCCAAATTAAAAAATAAAGTAACTTAATTATGAAATCACAAAATAGCGAAAGGACCAAATTGGTAATTATACCAGTTTTAAAAAACAAGCGGATCCTCCCCGGGTTGGGTCAACACGCAGATCTTGGCCAGAAAACGACGTCGTTTTGGGTCTAAATGACCCACTCCAAAACGACGTCGTGTGGGTCAGCTTTAAATAACAAAAATAAGATGCTGAATTCATTTTTAAAACTCTTTATAAAAAAACAAAAAAAAAAACCCTTTTAGAGCTCTCGGAGTTCAGCCCAAGCTCCGTCATCGAGCCGCCGTACTCCGCCACCGTCTGCAGTCGTGCGCGGTGGTCGGAGACTTGAAAACAGCTATTTTTACCCCTTTTAATTGCCATAAATGTAGATCTAACAACAGAATGATCCAATCCTACCCGAAACCCCAAGCGAAGGCAGTGACTCCTCGGGTTCGGCTTCTTCGATTGCAAAACAAAGGTAAAAACCTACCCCACAACGTTTTTCCTGTTCTCGTACATTTAAATACCGAAATAAAATAGATGGAAATGCTAAAAAATACCTTTGAAACTTTTATATTCTTTCTGTTTTTGATTTTTTTATTTGTAAAAACGTGTCCAAAAATACAGAGATCTCTATTTCAATTTTATAGCCGAATATTCGTAATAAGAAAAAAAATACAATATTTCTTTACTGTGCTGTTATTTGTTGTGCTATGTGCTTTAGTTTTTGCTTCCTTTTTCGCAGGTACAACCACCGTACGGAGGAGCTGACGTGGTGGCGCACGTGAGGAGAAGCTGCTGCAGGCATGCGGTGCAAGGCAAGGGTTGTTTGCTTCTGATTATTTTTTTTTTGTGTTAGGGCTAGGCTATTGGGCTTAGGTTTAATATTGGGCCTATTATTAGTGGGTTGTTAATGGACTAGACTGTTTTGGATTTTTTATTAATTGGTTTTTTTTTTAATTTTGGTTTTTGTTTGGTTAATCAGGCCCGGGCAAATTTGGGCCCGTACAAGTATGAACTAAACTCCCTAAATACCTAGAGAGCATGAAACCTATGATGGATCTTATTATTTAATTGTCTGAATTACATGATAAATACTTGTTCTTGTTCTTAATTATGTGTTCTTAATTTTTGCTTTAATATTTTCTGGGTATTAATTCAAGTTTGATGTACTCATTCAATGGAGCAAAAGTCCCTGTTTAAGAGTAGATCTAGCATAATTAAGCGGAGGTTGATTGCAACCCTAGAAATAGGATGACATAAATATGCCAGATTAGAGTCAAATCTAATAAGGGAGTCCATAAATCGAGTTAATGCGACGATAGGGGTTTTAATTAGAAAGAGATATCAATTAATCAACCTAGAGTCAGTTGTTCTTAGTCTCGAAAGAGATATTAACATAATTTAGGGATTTCTACGGATTAAGGTAAGTGAATAAATCGTTTAATTCAGAATCATAATAATAAGTGAAATCTAGGTGGATTTCTCCTTGGGTATTGTCTCTCTCATTGGTTTTCTTCGAATATTTTCCCAATTTTATCTCTATCGCGCTCATAGTAAATTAGTTAGTTGAATTTTAGATTAAAATGCCCCTTTAATTATTAGGCTAAATAATAAAAATATAGTAATTACTAGTAATTTTAGTCCTCGTGGGTACGATATTCCGGACTCACCATAGCTATACTACTGTTCGATAGGTGCGCTTGCCTTCGTCGAATTATTAGTTAGTTCGTGAGATCATCAAGTTTTTGGCGTTGTTGCCGGGGACTAAGATATTAGGAACGCTTAATTTTTATTACTTTAGCCATTTTTATTTTTATTGCAATTTATCTGTGTTTTTATTTTAATTTACTAACTTTTCTTTTTTTTGCTTCTGGCAGGTATTTTTAGTTTATGACTAGATGGAACCCGTCAGGACCATTGCTTTTTGACAGTGAGATTGAAAGCACAACTCGCAGAAATTGTAGAGAAATAAGGTGAAGTCTATAGTATATAGAGGAAGAGCAAGAGGACGATACCAATATTACCGAGGAGATGGCTGATAATAATCCGCTACCCCCGGTGGTTGCCGCAAATCCTATGAATCAGAATCCTGCTCCTCGTACTATGTACGATTATGCTAAGCCCAATTTAACTGGGGCTGAATCAAGTATTGTTAGACCTGCTATTGCTGCAAATAATTTTGAACTGAAACCTAACACTATTCAAATGATTCAACAGTTTGTTCAGTTTGATGGTTTGCAGGACGAAGACCCAAATACTCATTTGGCTAATTTCTTAGAGTTCTACGACACTTTTAAAATTAATGGCGTTTATGATGATGCCATTCACCTTCAGTTATTCCCTTTTTCATTGAGGAATAAAGCTAAACAGTGGTTGAACTCGTTACCACGAGGTTCCATCACTACTTGGAAACAGATGACCGAGAAATTTTTATTAAAATATTTTCTGTCGGCTAAAACGACAAAGTTGAGGAATGATATCTCTTCTTTTATGCAGATGGATTTAGAAACTTTTTACGATGCATGGGAGAGGTATAAGGACTTATTGAGAAGGTGCCCTCACCATGGGTTACCTTTATGGCTACAGGTTCAAACTTTTTACAACGGTTTGAATCCCTCAACTATGCAACTGATTGATGCAGCCGCCGGTGAAACTCTGAATAACAAAACACCTAAAGCGGCTTATGAGTTTATAGAGGAGATGTCATAAATAATTATCAGTGGCAAGTCATGAGAACAAAGCCAACAAAATCCGTTGGTGTTTTCAACCTCGACGAGTTCACCATGTTAACAAACCAGGTAGAGCTCTTAAATAAAAAGATTGATGGTTTATGTGTTTCTACGCAGGTACATCCGGTGATGCAATGTGACAAAAATAGAGGAGGGATGAATACCTCAGAATATCTACCTTACAATCCTAGCATGGAGAATGAGCAATTGAATTATATGGGTAATAACTCTAAACCTCCAAATAATCCTTACAGTAACACATATAATCCAGGATGGAGGAACCACCTAAATTTTTCATGGGGTGGTCAAGGGAATCAAAGACCACAACCCCCTCCAGGTTTCCAACCACCCTACTAGTAAGAGAAGAAGCTGAACCTTGAAGATATGCTAGCAAAATTTATTTCCGTGTCAGAGATTCATTTTCAGAATACCGAGATAGCATTGAAAAATCAGCAGGCATAGATTCAGGGGCTTGAAAATCAAATTGGACAGCTGGCTAAATTAGTTTCTGAAAGGCAACCAGGTAATCTACCTAGTAACATTGAACCTAACCCAAAAGAACATGTGAAGGCAGATACACTAAGGAATGGGAAAGTGTTGGTTGAAGCTGAAAAGAAGATGCCACCAGAAACTGATAAGGTGAAGGGTGAGGAAGTAAATGAGAGTGTGACACCGGTGCTTAAAGAGTATAAACCACCGATCCCATATCTAGCAAAGTTGAAGAAAGACCTTAATGGACGCACAATTTGGTAAATTTCTTGAACTTTTTAAACAATTGCATATTAACTAACCTTTTGTTGAAGTTATTTCGCAGATGCCTACATATGCAAAATTCTTAAAAGAGCTTTTAACAAATAAAAGGAAGTTTGAAGAGCTATCAAGCGTGGAACTCAACGAGGAATGTTCAGCTATTCTCCAAAATAAGCTACCAACCAAATTGAAAGGTCCAGGAAGTTTCACTATTTCCTGTTTAATTGGTAGTTTAAACATTGAAAAAGTATTAGCTGATTTAGGTGCCAGCATTAATTTGATGTCTTACAAAATGTTCAAGCAGCTTGGTCTTAGGGAACCAAAACCCACTAGGATGAGTATCTAATTAGCTGATAGAACTATTAAATATCCTATGGGAATTATTGAAGATGTTTTGGTAAAAGTAGATAAATTTATATTCCCTGTTGATTTTGTTGTGCTTGACATGGATGAGGACGTTGAGGTACCTTTAATTTTAGGTCGCCCATTTTTAGCTACTGCTAGGGCTGTTATTGATGTAGGTGATGGTAAACTTGTACTTAATGTAGGTGACGAGGAAGTTATTTTTAAGATTTATGATGCTATGTGATACTCTAGAGAGTAAGATGATTCCTGTTATTTTATTGACTCTATTGATCATTCTATTCAAGATTCTTTTCAGGAAATCTCCATAAAGACACGTTGGAACTGTGTCTTGTCCAATGTGAGGAGGCAGATAATGATACCATTGAGATAGGGGAGATAAAAATTGAGTTAAACTCTAATGAGTCTCTCCCAAGACAAAAGAAGTATGAGGGCATTGAATTAAACAACGAACTAAAACAAAAACCCTCTATTGAAGAACCTCCCAAATTGGAACTGAAACAATTACCAAATTACTTAGAGTATGCGTTCCTCGGAGATTGTAACATCCTAGATTAGGGGTTATGCGTTCGTGCATAATTCATGAGATAGTGGGCTCAGTGGGTGTGTTGGATGTGTTCTGAGGAGTTTTAGGAACCCTAAGATATGAGGAAATGTAAGGAAATGTAAGGAAATGTATGGAAATGTAAGGAAATGTATGGAAATGTAAGGAAATGTAAGGAAATGTGAGGAAATGTCCTGGAAATGTAAGGAAATGTCTTGTCTTGGAAATGTAGGGAAATGTCCTGGAAATGTAAGGAAATGATCTAGAAATGATTCAAAAGAGGAAAGTAAACATTTCGGGAAACTTGAAAATGTAAGGAAATGTTAAGTTTAAAGGAGGCAAACGAAAATTTTTGGAAACTTGGAAATGTAAAGAAATGTCAAGTTTTAAGGTTTAAAAAGAGGGAATTAAGGCAAGGTGGCCTTAAGAAAATTAATAGGAGGAATTTGACACACAAACAGGCTTGGAAAAGTGGCCTGAAGATATCACTTAGGGCCTCTGGAAATGGCGCCACATGCAAGGGTGTTGGGCCTGAGTTCGAGTCACATGGGTAGCAAATAAAAGAAATTTTATTTTTGCTTCCAGAAGCACAGAGGTGGACGGCAACAAGGCTTTTAAAAGGGGAGTTTTATTCTCTTTAAAATTCGGCTAAAAAGGGGATAAATAATGGATTTATTTTAGATTATTTTCAAGAGATAAATGAGGATTTATTCTTTAATTTTTAAATAAAGTGATAAAGATATGAGAGTGGTGGCCAAGTAAGGGACTCTAGCCTAGTAATTTTGGCTATAAAATGAAGAGTAAGGCTATTCTTCATTCATTCTTTTCTGTTCTTTGGAAGCCTCTGCCGAATTCTCTTCACCAAATCTTCTTCTTCTTTAATTTTTGCCAAGCCGAAATACCTTGTGTTCTAGCCAAATTCTCCATCTTTATTCTTCCTTCTCTTTTCTTTCTAATCCCTCCAAAAGCCGGAAGTAAGCCTTTTAAAGCCATAGCCGAATATCTTAAGTGGTTTCAAGCTTAGGTGCTGTCGATTTCTTCAAAGGTAAGAACAAGTTTGATTTCTATTCTTTTCTTTTAGATTTGTCGAAATCTAGGACTAATCCCATCAATATTCCTGTTGCCGAAACCTTGAAGAGATCTTTTGGGATTTACTAAGTGTCAACTACAAGGAAGGAGAAGTTCTTTTCCCGAAGGTACACCATAGGCCGCGTGTTCCCTAGTTATTCGGTGAATTTCGGGATTTAAAATCCACAAGGTAAGTGTCTATAGCATTCGGCCAAGGCTTATTTTGATATCTAGATCTATTTCATAATTGTTTCTAACTAATGTTTGGCCGAATACAAGAAGGAATACTTTCGGGATTTGGAAATTGCAAGGTAAGTTTTAGTGTACTAATCCTACTAGGATTTGGATTTATGGCCGAATGGTTCTTTACTAAGTATTGAATGATTGATTAAATGTAGAGATCTAAGATCTAAGGCATTAGATCAAGCTTTCTGGGATTTGGATTGGAAACCCTAAGCGAATCAGGTGTGTAATCCACACTAATTCTTAATATGTTTTATGGCAATATTTAATATGTGCATGTTTATAAGAATGTGAATATGGCTAAGGTACTGTGTTACGGTACAAAGTACTCAGGTACGTTTCCTACTCATACTAGGATTACGAAATATGTTACATTTAACATGTGAAAAGTGACATGAATGTGAATTTAAGTATGATATGCATGATATGAATAATATGGGGCATTCGGGTTATATGAGAAAAGGGAAGTGAATGTGACGACTTCGGTCTCACTATCTGAATGTGGTGGCTTCGGTCACATTATCTGAATGTGGTAACTTCGGTTACATTATCTGAATGTGGTAACTTCGGTTACATTATCTAAATGTGGTGTCTCATGACACAATTATCTGGTGGCTATGCCACGAATTATATATGGGCGATGAGCACGTCGACTGCAGCGACTGCCTTCGATGGAGTGTAGCGGATGGCATCTAGGTTTGGGTTCGGGTTTGCATCATTATCTTGAATTATTATGTGAACATGATATGTATGGTATGCCTAAATCTATTAAATTTTAGTGTTGGTTACACATTGAGTCTGTTTGACTCACCCCGTTGGGGAATATTTTTCAGGTGATGAACAGTAATGGACCGGGCTCGGCAGAAGCTTAGGGATGGCCATGCACAGCAATAGATTTACGATTTGGACTTTTATTTTATTTTAAGTATTTTAAATTTTAATTTTGGGAATATTTGATGTAATAAGGCCATGGTTGAATTTCTTTATTTCCTTTTTACTTTTATTTATTATGGTTACAAATTATTATTTATGGATCAAGTAAATTTATTTTTTTTAAAATAAACTCCAAGTGTTTTGTCACCTTAAGTTAAAAAAAAGAGTTTTAATGTAATATTAATTGGTTTTCAACACAAGCCCAACCCAAAACAATATTTTTAAAATTTGCACAAGTTTTTCCGAAGTAACAAAAGAACTTTGAACCGGTTTACTTGAGGAACATACCAGATCTGGTCCAGGCTCGTGGGCCGGGTGTAGGGTGTTTCAGAGATAATTCTACACTACCGATAATTATTGCTTCAGACTTGAGACCCAATGAGAAAGATGAGCTACTACAAGTACTAAAGGAGCATAAAAGAGCCATAGCTTGGAAGATTTCTGACATTAAAGGGATCAGCCTGTCGTTTTGCACCCACAAAATTTTAATGGAAGATGAATATAAATCGTGTGTGCAAGCTCAAAGACGATTAAATCCCAACATGAAGAAAGTTGTTCAATCTGAGGTAATTAAACTTCTAGATGCTGGAGTTATTTATCTTATTTCTGACAATACTTGGGTGAGTCCTATGCAGATTGCTCCAAAGAAGGGAGGCATGACTGTTGTAGCCAACGAGAAGAATGATTTAATTCCAACAAGAACAGTCACAGGTTGGAGAGTTTGCATTGACTATAGGAAGTTGAACGATGCCACGAGAAAAGATGACTTTCCCTTACCATTCATTGATTAGATGTTAGAAAGATTATCCGGGCATATGTACTATTGTTTCCTAGACGAACTCTTTAGCTACTTCCAAATTCCAATAGCTCTTGAGGATCAAGAAAAGACAACATTTACATGTCCATATGGTACGTTTTCTTATCGTAGAATTCCTTTTGGATTATGTAATGCTCCTGCTAATTTTCAACGCTGCATGCTAGCCATCTTTGATGAACTTGTGGAAGATATTATGGAGGTATGTATGGACGACTTCTCGGTATTCGGTAATTCTTTCCACCTTTGCCTTAAAAATTTAAAACAAGTTTTAATGATATGTGAGGAGACGAACCTTGTGCTTAATTGGGAAAAGTGTCACTTCATGGTTCGAGAAAGGGATTGTGTTAGGTCACAAATTTTTTGGTAAAAGGATTAAAGTTGATAAAGAAAAAATTGAGACCATAGAAAAATTACCTCCTCCTAGTTCAGTTAAGGCTATTAGAAGCTTTTTAGGACATGCTGGATTTTACAGAATATTTATTAAAGATTTTTCTAAAATAGCTAAGCCTTTAACAAAACTACTAGAAAAAGATGTGTCTTTCAATTTTAATTAGGAATGTTTAGAAGCATTTAATACCCTCAAAGATAAATTAATCAATGCTCCAATTATAATTGCACCTGATTGGAATTTGCCCTTTAAACTAATATGTGATGTGAGTGATTTTGCAGTAGGTGCAGTTTTGGGACAGCGAAGAGACAAGTATTTTCAGCCGATTTATTATGCTAGCAAGACATTGACGGCCGCACAAGAAAATTACACCACCACAGAAAAAGAATTGCTAGTTGTGGTCTTTGCATTTGATAAATTTAGACAGTATTTGATATTATCTAAAGTTGTCATTTACACTAACCATTTAGCTCTTCGTTACCTCCTAACTAAATCTGATGCAAAACCTAGACTTATAAGATGGATTTTACATTTTTGGAATTTGATTTGGAAATTCAGGATAAGAAAGGGGCTGAAAATCTTGCGGCAGACCATCTTTCTAGGCTTGAGAATCCACATCTCAAAGAGCTCGATGAGAGTGAGATAAATGACTCGTTTCCTGAAGAACAAATCTTGGCTATATCCGACTCCAAGGTACCTTGGTTTGCAGATATTGCGAATTACTTAGCTGCTAACATCCTACCAAAAGGGTTGACACATCATCAAAAAAAGCGATTCTTTGCTGATGTGAAAAACTATTTTTGAGAGGATCCTTTTCTTTTTCGTATTGTGCAGATCAAGTAATTCGAAGATGTGTTGCGAAGTTAGAGGCAAGTAAAATCTTAGAACATTGCCATTCATGACCAACAGGAGGACATTACAGTAGGACTAGGACAACACATAAAACACTCAAATCAGGTTTCTATTGGCCCACTCTGTTCAAGGACGCTAACAGGTATGTTACTTCCTGTGATAGATGTCAGAGAACAGGTAATATATCTAAACGCAATGAAATGCCTCAAACATATATGCTATCATGTGAAATATTTGATGTATGGGGTATTGATTTTATGGGTCTGTCGAAACCATTTTTATATTTAAAAAAAAAACGAGGATCGACTTTAGAAACGAAAATGGAGTCACCACCGATCCCTTTTTACTTAGGTGTGATCGGATCACCTTATAAAATGTTTTATTTCAAAACATTGATTTTGGCCTACGAAATTCAAGAAAACAGGTTCAGGAGTCTGTTACGTACGAGGAAGGGTTAACACTCTCGTAACGCCCAAAATTGGTACCGAATTGATTAATTATAGTCTTAATGTCGAAAATTTTAAAAATATGATCCTTTTAATTGAAAGAAAGTAAAGATTCACTTATCTCAAAGAAATAAAGTGTCACACCCAATAAGTTAGAATGCAACATTTCAAGATTTCGAAAATAAGCTTGCCTTTATTTGTAGAGAATTCTTATCTCGAGATACAAAACATCATATTCAATAAGTTAGGATATAACATCTTGAATTCTCGAGAATAAGTTTTGATTTGAAGTTTATAAGTTTCGATTTAAAAAGAAATATTTAATATCTTAAGTCCAACTAGAAAAATCGAAACCCAGTGAGTTAGGGTACAATTTTTCTCGAAGCTCTCAGATATTATGTATCACCGTACCCTTTTTTTTTAAAAAAAAAATCTTTTGAATAAAATGCGACAATTTAATCAAAATGTATTTTTTATTAAAAATGATTTGAGTAAAATATTGTATTAATATATCACCAAATAACAATTCACCATAATTACAAGTCATATTAACGATTAATACGAATATAGACAATTAAAGAATATAAAATAACGAATGATATAAATAATAAAATAACTATACTAAAGCACACATAAAATAATAATCAAATAAAAGAGCATAGATAATCAAATAAAGATATAGAGTAATAAAGAATGAAAAATAAATATAAAATTTACATACAAAATAAAAATAAAATGACAATATAAAATGAATGACATATGCCAAATAATAAATAGATACTATAAATAAATAAAAAAACATATAAAAAATGACATGGCAAAATCTAAAATGGATATATATATGTATGTAATAAAATAAATATATATTTTAAACGGATAGTATATAAAAAAACTTGAATATATGAAAATACATATAAGAGATGTAATATAACAATTTAATATATAAAGAAATAATATATTTAAAATAATCAATACATAAAAGATTTTATATTATTAATAAATTAGTTTAAGTAATATACACTATACAAATTTTAAATTAAATATAATATAGAATTTTTAATAAAAATGAAATAATTTGATATAATACTAAAATAATTTAAAAATAAATAAAATAAAAATAAAAAGGGTTTTTTTTTAAAAAACAAAGAAACAGGGATTAAATAGAAATAAAAGTAAAATGTAAAAGGACCATATTAGAACGCGCGCCACACTGTAGGGACCTATTAAGCAATTATGCCTTATCTCCTAAACGATGTCGTTCCATCTCCTACTTTAAAATGGCCCTAAGGACCAAATTGAACCGAAGACCATAATTCTGGGCCAATTTAAAAATAAAGAAAGATACGAATCAAACATATTTGTAAAATTGCAATAATACAGAAGGACCCTTACAGCAATTATACCCTTTTCATAAAATGCGCGGATCCTCCCCGGGTATTGGGTCAACGCGCGAATCCTCAACCTTAAAATGACGTCGTTTTGGTCATTAATTGGCCACACCAAAACGATGCCGTTTCCTTGGCCTATATAAACTAAAAACCTGTTAAAAAAACATTTTAAAGCCATTTTAAAAAAAAAACACACAGAGCTTCAAAAAGCTCACTCTCTCTCTCAGTCTCCGGCCTTAGCTCCGGTGACAGACTGCCGCACGCGCCACTGTAGACGGTAGCCGAAGACCAGAAACTTTGGTTTTTCAGCATAAATCGAAAGGTAAACTCGTATTTTTATTTTTAATAGTATTTTGTATATAAAAAATATGCATGAATCGAAAAGAAAAATAAAAAACTTAACGAAATAAAATAATAAAAAATCACCTTCTTTTTTTGATTTTTTTGTGTATTAGTTCTCTGTGTATATTTGCGTGTATATCCCCGTTTTACAGATTTCATTAGGGTTTTTATAACCTAAAAAATAAATACAAAATCCCAATCTGCTGCTACTGTCTATTTTTCTTTCCTTGTTTTGCAGGTAAATGGCGAGAAACTCGGCGATGGAGCGCTATCCGTGCGCTGATTGCGGTGTGAGGAAGGTCTGCTGCAGCGCCTAGGGTTTTCCAGAAACCCTAGGTCTTCTGATTCTGTTTGGTATTTGGGCCCTTTTGGGCCCCGTAGGTTTTGGGTTTGTTGGGTTAGGGGTTTAGTTTTGGGTAGTGTGTTTTAGGCTAATTGGGTTTGGGTTTGAATTTTGGTTTTGTAAATGGATTGTAAAAAAAACAAACTGGCATTGGTTTATTTTATTTTATTATTTTTTACTTATTCAAGCCCGGGCATAAATGGGCTACTACAGGGTCCATTCCTTAGCTCATTTGGGAATAAATACATCTTAGTAGCGGTTGATTATATGTCAAAATGGGTGGAAGCTCAAGCTTTACCTACTAATGATGCTAGAGTGGTAGTGAGATTTCTTAAGAAATTCTTCTCTTGATTTGGAACACCTAGAGCAATTATTAGTGATAGGGGTACTCATTTTTGTAATGCTCAATTTGATAAAGTCCTAAAGAAATATGGAGTGCACCACAGCTACCCCTTATCACCCTCAAACTAGTGGACAAGTTGAAGTAGCAAACCGAGAGCTTAAGTGTATTCTAGAGAAAATCGTAGAATCAAATAGGAAAGATTGGGCAATAAAAGTAGACGACGCTTTATGGGCCTATAGAACCGCTTTTAAAACTCCCATAGGAACATCTCCGTAGAGACTTGTTTACGGGAAAAGTTGTTATCTACCATTTGAATTAGAGCACAAAGCATTTTAGGCTATAAAATTCCTAAACTATGATTTTAAACTTGCAGGTGAGAAAAGATTGATGCAATTGAACAAGTTAGATGAGTGGCGAGCAAATGCTTACGAGAACTCATGATTATACAAAGAAGCGACAAAGCGACGTCATGATGCTCGTTTGAAGTAGCCTAAGCAATTTACAGTCAGAGATCTTGTTTTACTATACAATTCAAAGCTCAAATTGTTCCCTGGAAAGCTAAAATCAAGATGGTCAGGTCCATTCGTAATCCAAACCGTCTTTCCCTACGGCACAATAGAGGTAACTCACCCGACTTATGGCACATTTAAGGTAAACGATCAACGACTTAAACTTTATAATGGTGAGGATTTTAGAGATAATAGAGAGGAGCTTCAGCTCCGCGAACCACCGTAACCGAGCGAAAACAAGGTAAGTCGAGCTTAGACTCTAAACAAGCGCTTCTCGGGAGGCAACCCAAGCATTAACATGCCTAATTTACTAATTATATTTTATGACATTTTCAAAATTAAATTAAAAAAATGGTGTTTTAAAAACCCACACGGCCTTGACACACAAGCATGTCCTTGGCCTTGTGGATCCTGGAGCTTAAATTCCCAAAAAATTAATAGAGACACGGCCTAAATATAGTCCACACGGGCGTGTCCTAGGCCGTGTGAAAACTGGAGGTTAATTTTTCAAATTTTTAAATTTAAAACAAGTCAGAGGGCTACACGGGCAATACACATGGCCATGTGTGAGATCACACGAGCGTGTGGGATACCAAACGGGCATGGGAGAAGTGAAGGACATTGCACATGGCCAGGACACACGGGCGTGTCCAAGGCCGTGTGAAGACTGGGCTATAAATCTCGCGACGAACATGGGCTGGAGATATATCACACGGGCGTGTGACACGGCCGTATAGCCTAACACGGGCCGTTACACGACCGTGTCACCTATTATAACCCCCAACCCTCTTTTTTTTTCTTCTTTTTTTCCTAACCCCCAAACGCTAGCCGCCACCTCCCCACTCCAACTCCGTCGCACGGTCGACCCTCTTACTCTTTTTTTCTTCCCCTTTCTTTTTCCTTTGCACCATGATACCCCTCCCCATCTTCCCTTGCGCGACCAAACCCCTCACCTCTCCTCCTTTCCCCTTCCCTTTTTCCCTTTTGCACAGCCCCACATACCCACCCCAACCAAACCGACCCCCACCATCGGCCTCCTTGCCGTCTCCTAGGCGACCCATCATGTAACAACCCAATTTTGAGTCTGATCAGATAGAGTAGTTTCGGGACCACCTAACCAAGTCAAAATATTTATTTTATTATTCTATTAGTATTTTCAGCATGATAGTATTACGGTATAAAAGTTTCATAAAGAAATTTTATCGATTAAATAGTTAATTCGGTAAAAAGGACTAAATCGCGTAAAGCGATAATTATGAGTTCTATTGCATAAATGGCTTAAATGACATTGGTTGTCTTAGTGGGAGTCCTTGCATGTAAATTATACCATTGCCTTTTTGAATGGACGGTAGTGGGTTTAAGTTTGCATGGCTTTATGTTTTATTAATAAGGTTAAATTTGTAAATTGGTTAATATATGTTATATTAGTAAAATAAAATAGAAAAATGTCTTTATTTTCTTCATGCATGGCCGATTATAAGAAAGAATTCTTCTTCACATTTTTAAGGTTCGGCTATATTGATGCTTGATTAAGGTATCTATTGAACTCGGTTTTTGATAATTGTTATGTTGTTTAGATCGTTGCTTAGTAATCTACAAAGCCCGTGCCCTAATTTCTGAAATTGGTGATGTTTTTAAAATGTGCTATTGTTGAATACTTATGTATTTTAATGTTTCTTGATAAATTATTGATGGTTGTTTATATATATACAAGTTTTATAAAGTGATTTTTGACAAAATTGAGTATTTGGGAATAAATTGAAAAAGATAGAATTTTTTTGGCTAGAAATGTGAATAAAATAAAAATATGGGCTGTTTTGATGCTATAGAAAATTCGGTTATGAATGGGTATATGAAAATTTTGTGTAATTTTGCATATTTATGTATTATGGGCTAAAGTGTTAAAATGTGATAGTATAAGGGTTATTTTATAAATAGGTCAAATTACATGTTTATGGATTAAATTGAATGTGTTGTTGATTAAATGGGTTGGATTTGAATTAATATAGATCAAGAGAAACAATTATCAGAATTAGATCAAGGAAAACGGAAAGTAGACGAATAGTCGACGGATTACGAGGTAAGTTCGTATAGCTAAAAATCGAACTGTTAGATATGCATAATTATTTAAATTGAATATATATATGTATGCGTAATGAATAATTTACTAGAATTATCGGCTCTATGAATATGTTGCTGCCACCGAATTATATGATTAATTGATACAAAAATTATATGTTACAAGTATCTGAATACAAGTTTCCTAATACATGATTATATGATTAAATATATTATATGGTACAAGAACTATATGAGTAAATGAGATATGGGATGAATTGGTACTTGAATAAAAAAAATGTTATAGATGTTATATATGTACAGGAATTAGACTGGATAATAAACATGGCTTATGCAAACTAAGCATTTGAATATATATGTTTTAATTGAATTGAAAATATATGAATTAAGAAATTGTTATATTAAAGATCGTTAATTTTGAATTTAAATTAGTTTAATATGCTGTTTTTAATTTTATAGAGTTATAATTGAGATAGTTGAATATGATTATGCATGGAAATAATATATTTGAGTTTAATTCGACTGAGTTACGACATTTGAAAGTCTGTATGAACTTTATGGAATAGCTAGAATTTTCAATATATGAATTATGTATAAGATGACTTTATAACAGTGATATTCGGGCTCTGAGCCTAGCAAGCCTTGCGCTGGTGAATTAAATCAGGCTTTGTGCCTAGCAAGCTTTATGCCGGTGTATTAAATCAGGCTTTGAGCCTAGTAGGCCTTGTGCCGGTGTGTGATACAGGCTTGTGCCTAGCAGACTTTATGCCGGTGAATTATTATAAGCTTTATGCCTAGCAAACTTTATGCCGATATGGCATCGATATGTGATTGCATATAAGACCACGTCTGGGACTTGGCATTGTACGATATGTGTGATTATCCATGTATCCTATCCAATTCCAAATGGATCAACGAGTAATTTACCAATTTGTAATATATAAAGTAAAAGTTATAAGAGATATAAGAAGTACATGATATATGTTACATAATTTATATGAGATTATATGCTAAATGAAATATAAGTTACATGGATTATATGTTACAATTATATGTGTACATGATACATGATACTTGGTATACATGATTTATATGTTACAGGAATTACATGATTTATATGAATACATGCTATACGAATTACATGAATTACATGGATATTATATTGCTAGTTATATGATTTACATGAATATATGTTATACATGTTACATGATTTACATGAATTGACTGCTACACGAGTAGATGAATTATAAAGATGATGTGTTACATGAATTATATAAGTTACAAGATGAAATCTTATATGAGATATTTGATGGGTATAAATGAAATGAGAGATGAATTAGATATTAAATAGACATTATAAGTTTGGTTTCTTCCTTGTGAATGGATGAACTATTGTTCTTACTGATGAATTGATGTTATATGGTATAATTCTGCTATCGGTTATATGAATGTGTTACAGGTCATTTGAATGGAAATAAATTGATATGAATATTATGTGAATTTAAATGCTTATTGTTTTTACTCATGATGTTTTGATGAAATATGAATAGGTAATATTTATATGGTATAAGTATAGATGGCTACCAAGTATATGGTTCTTAATGAGCAAGATACTGAGTATTCAATGATAGTTTCATTGATTTGACTGAAAAGATGACGATGTGAAAATAGAAATGATGATACTCGACAAGTAAGTGACATTGATAAATTCATGTGATATGTGAGTAGATGTGATAAATTACACATGAATTACATGACTATTAAGGAAATAAATATTGAATTAAATAAGGCTTGTTCAAAAGTAATCAAATTGCTTAAAATGACAAGCTAATTGTTAAATCTTTTATATAGTGCTGTTAATTATACGAGCTTACTAAGCTTATTAGCTTACTCTGTTTATTCTCTGTATTTTACAGTGATTCAAATGCTCGCTCGGGTTGGAAGTCATCAAAGATTTCATCACACTATCTAGGGGGTAATTGGTATTTCTAAACTCTTTCATGTGGGATAATATGGCATGTATAGGCTAGTTAATAAGTTGAATTATATAGTCACTTGTGTATATGAATGAGATATGATCTGTTGTATTTTGATCAAGCTATGTGATATGGCTTGAGTGAAAATGGTTGATTTGATATAGAAGTATTATATGATGTATTCATCTTGTGATAGTTTTGTTAATTGGCATTTTGGTATAGATGATATATATACTTGAACATGTTATGCAAATGATGCTTGTAGGTACATGTCATAAGAGCTGTGAAAATGGCTTAAACCGAGCCTGTTCTGTGCCACACGGTCAGAGCACACGAGCATGTGACTTGATCGTGTGACCCTATTTCGTAAGTTTTCCTATATCTTTTATATGTTATTAAATTATTCCCCTTTGTATAATTAGAATCTTATTTGCTCGTTTTAAGCATGCTTGATAAAAGTTAAAATTTTACTATTCCAAATTGTGTTACAAGTCTGGTAATGCCCTTACCTATTCCGGCGACGGTTACGGGATAGGAGTGTTACACATCACCATGCCACCGCCGACCGCCGCACCTCTGATTGCTAACCCCTCACCGTCGGTTCACCCCTTTTCCCCCATTTTTGATTCTTTCTTTCATGATTTTTTATTACTCTTACTTTTATTTTTTTATTTTTATTTTTATTCTTATTTCTATTTTGATTAGGCTTATTATTGTTTCTAATTTCTTAGTTCTTTTGATTGTTTATATTATTTAGTTTGATTTTATTTTTTCTTCATTACAAAATTTAATTGATATTTTGGTACTACTTCTTAGTGTTCATGTTATTTTACTTAAAATACCTTTAGTTTATTCCTTTTTAATTACTATTGCTAATGCTCTTGTCTTATGCATACCATAAAGTTAGTATTATTTATTTATTGTTTCACAACTGTTCATAATAATTTCAGTGTTTGGTTTTTGCATAACTTGATATTCGAATTCACTATTTTAGGAATACATTGTTATTTAGGATTATTTGGATAATACATCCTTGGCTTGTGGTGATGCTTGAATTATTTATTTATTGAAAATCTTTTACATTTTCAGGTACATCATGACAAATACTTGTGGCAAGACTAAGGTCGCCGTCCTCGCTTCGAAAAAGCGGAAGGGTCCTGGCGCGACCTCCTCAAGCGCCTCTGCTGAAGTTCGCCATCCTTACCTCAGATTTTTCGCGGACCCACCAGAGGACTTATTTCAGCTCTTTCACATACAGCCACTAGGTTTGGGCCGATGGATTGACTGGGCCGCGTTAGAGCAAGTCCACTTTGCTGATGAGGTTCGCGCTTTCATCATCACAGCCCCATGGGACTGGTTCTTAGTATCGTCGAGCACACATATATGGAGCTTACTTTGTAGTTTTGCTCGACGTTTCACCTTCAGAACGTCATGTCGGTCCATGACGAGCCAGGCACCATCACTTTTCGCCTTGGCGGTTTGGTGCGACACATAAGTGTCCCAGAATTCGGTGCTACTTTGGGACTCTACACAGAGGAGTTCATGTGCACCGAGGACTTCTTTCAGCTTCATCGACATATTCATCACTCGCCTTTGCATTTTTGGACTGACTTCACGGGCGGCCTGACACCCTATGACTCTAGTCGCTCGAAGGCGACTTCTCTCTCTCTAGCCTTACGGTATATTCACGCACTCCTCGCTCACACCTTAACAGGACGGCGAGAGAGCATCGGAGTCGTCATCACTCATGACGCCTATTATCTATGGAGCATAGTGTATGGCCATATATTTGATATGGCTTACTTCATCGCTTTATCCTTCCTCTATCAGATTGATCGCCACAGGAAGGGCCCTATCTGCTTAGGCCCTTACGTGACTCGTCTCGCTTGACACTTCGGTCTCCTCGACACATCGGAGCAGTCCTCCACACTCACACTTGTCGGCCAGATATCCCCTTAAGGTATCTCGAGCATGCTACACATGAGGATGATCGAGCGGCGTCGTGGATTTGACCCTCCTTAATACAAATTGTTTCATTCTATGCTCAAGATGAACCCGAGGACTTCCCTGATGATGTTCCTCCCTCTCATGAGGGCCAACCTCATCCTCCACTTTTGAGTCACCGACATCCTTCTTCTGCTACTACTTTGACAGACATATCCGAGCGTCTCACTCGCTTCGAGCAACAGTGCTTTCAACGGTTCAACAGTCTTGAGGTTACATTGCAGCAGATCTGCCACCATCTCCATATTTCATCTTCGGCGCTGACCACTCACGACGCGTCTGACGATGAGGACCTTTAAGTCCATCTATTTTATTTTATTTTTATTTTTATCTTTATTTTTATTTTATTATTTTATTTTTATTTTTAGTCTATTTTCCTTTTATGTTTCTTATCATCTTTTCAAGGACTTGTCTTTTATATTTTGAACTCTATTTTAGTTTTTATGATTGTTCCTAATCGAGTAATCCCTTAATCTTCTTCCACAATTGTGTTTATTTTCTTAATAGTTGCTCAGAATCATGCACTTCACTTAGCTATATCCACAATTATGCTTTCACTTTTCCACGGATTTCATCCAAAATTCAGGGCAGTTTCACTTCTCTCCCTCGCTTATGATATTCTCATTATATTGTTACTATCTATTTTTGGTACATTGAGGACAATGTACATCTTAAGTGTGGAGAGGTTAATTATAACATTATTAGAAAATCCCTGAATTATGTCTTGTTCTTAAGTAATTTTCTCATATTACTATTAGAATGAATTTCTATTGACTTATGATTTTTTTATATGTTTTGGATTAAGTCATAGGTAATTGTGCATTGATTGTTTAAACTTTAAGACATTAGAGAATCAAGCATGATAAGTCTATTTTCAGAATTAAAATTTGTTAGGTTGTTTTTCCTTGAAGTTTGAAATTTGCAAGATTGACATCAAAAACCATAATTTTTGTGAGATTTTAAGCCTTTTAGAGCATACACTTTTCTTGCTCACTTTATTATTGGTTATGAGTGTGTCAATATCGATTTGTTATTCTAGAACTTGCTTCGATTATGCATGCCGAGACCACACCTTTGATTTGATATACTGAGATGATAAAGGCACATAGGTTTTAACCCACTTATTCCATTAAAAGCTTACATTCATAATTAACCCTTAGTGAATCCCTTTGAGCCTAATAAATCGTTTCTTGACTCACCCATTAATATTAACCCAAAACTCATTTTTGATTCGTTGTTCCCATTTTATTGACTCCCTTTTTGTCGAGATTTGATTTAGTTAGTTGCCTAACTATGTTCTTTTGTTTCAGTTGTTAAATTCTTTCTTATTATCCACAAAAAAAATGGAAATATATATATTCATTTATGTTGATTATTACTAGTCCTTCAAGTTTGAGCTTAAGTAATTAATTTTATTTTCTGAGAAGAAGCTCGTGATTTGCTTTAATAATTTTGATTGATGTACTTTTTCAGTATTAGTTTATTTTTTCTAGTACGTAATTTATCAATTCGATCTCGATTTCAACCTTCTTTTTCAGCCTTCATCCACACCTTTAACACAAGCCCCATTACAACCCTTTTAAAGACCTTTTGATTTGTGTATCATCTCATTTTATAGTGGTCGAGATTTGATTTTCATGCAAGTCTATGATAATAACTTTTCATGTTTAACTTTTGAGTGCTTAATTTTTGAACCTTAAACACTTATAAGTGATTTGAGTGAATTTTTAGTAAGGATGTCGAATCTTGT
Organism: Gossypium australe; assembly: GCA_005393395.2. Taxonomy (NCBI): domain Eukaryota; kingdom Viridiplantae; phylum Streptophyta; class Magnoliopsida; order Malvales; family Malvaceae; genus Gossypium; species Gossypium australe. The sequence continues at coordinate 121,712,118 of CM016625.1, forward strand.
GGGTTTTAAATTAAAGATAATTATTTAGATAAGGGGACACACCTATGTTTTCATGCTATAAAAACGTGTGACTTGGATTGTTTGAATCTTTAGTGCTCTTTTAGTTAAGTTATCAATGTGTGATTATTTGTGAATTTTGATAAAACATTATTGATGAGAATTATAAATTGAGGAAGTTTAATTTTAATTGTGAGTTGAGGATTTTGCTTGAGGACTAGCAAACGCTTAAGTGTGGGGATATTTGATAAACCATATACGTAACACATTTTAATCTCATGCTTAGCGTGTTTTTGGATGTTTTATTATACAATTTTGTGAATTTGATGCTTCTAATCCATTAAATTCATGTTTCTATACTTAGGTGAGCATAGGGAAGCAAAATGAACGAAAAACGAGCCAAAATAGGACAAAACGGGCTGTCTTAAGGATCCACACGGCCAAGCCAATATCACATGGGCTGGACACAAGCCCCTGTGTCAGCCCGTGTCGATCGTGAACCATGTCAGATTTGTACAAGGCCTGGGCATTCTTACACGGGCTGATCACACGCCCGTGTCCCTATCGCACCTTATTTTGATTTCACGTGGAAAAAGCCAGTTTTTAGGTATTTTAAGCATTCTAAAACCCATAAATACATACTAGAAGAAGACCTAAGGGACACGCAGAGTAAAATGAAGAAATTACTCGAAGGACGCCGTCGGAATCATCTCGAAAGCAGATCCACTCCAAGATTAAAGATCTCCAGTCGAATTTCCTTCGAAGTTGTATTGGGTTTTTCATGTCTTGTTGTTTTGTTTATTTTGAGATGTTTTCCTCTATGAGTATGAACTAAAATCCCTAAATACCTAGGAAGGATGAAACCTACGATGGATCTTATTATTTAATTGTCTGAATTACATGATAAATACTTGTTCTTGTTCTTAATTATGTGTTCTCAATTCTTGATATAATATTTTCAGGGTATTAATTCAAGTTTGATGTACTTATTTAGTGGAGCAAAAGTCCCTGTTTAAGAGTAGATCTAGCATAATTAAGCGGAGTTGATTGCAACCCTAGAAATAGGATGACATAAATCTGCCGAATTAGAGTCAAATCTAATAAGGGAATCCATAAATCGAGTTTATGCGACGATATGGGTTTTAATTAGAAAGAGATTTCAATTAATCAACCTAGAGTCAGTTGTTCTTAGTCTCGAAAGAGATATTAACATAATTTAGGGATTTCTACGGATCAAGGCAAGTGAATAAATCGTTTAATTCAGAATCATAATAATAAGTGAAATCTAGGTGGATTTCTCCTTGGGTATTGTCTCTCTCATTGGTTTTCTTCGAATATTTTCCCAATTTTATCTCTGTCGCGCTCATAGTAAATTAGTTAGTTAAATTTTAGATTAAAACACCCCTTTAATTATTAGGCTAAATAATAAAAATATAGTAATTACTAGTATTTTTAGTCCTCGTGGATACGATATTCCAGACTCACCATAGCTATACTACTGTTCGATAGGTGCGCTTGCCTTCATCGAATTATTAGTTAGTTCGTGAGATCATCAGCGAGTCAAGTTCTTCATCCGGAAACCCCCTTGTGTAACCCTTAACTCAACGATAAACTACTCATTCTGGAGGCATTCCTTTCGTTAAGGACACACTGTTGTTTTTACTGCTCCTTGAAGCGACACTTTTGCTGAGAAAATTGCTCTTCCAAACGTTGCAATTTTTCTTGAGTTTCTGAGTACATGATGCTTTTTGGTGAGAATCCTAGTGTAGAGGGGTGGGGGTCATGGTTGGTGGAGTAGGCGTGGTTGTGAGACAAGTTATGGCTTCGTGCAAGCAACAGGTTATTCGTTCCAAGGGTCCAAAAGGGGATACGCTAGATTGTGGTTGATGTTAGCGGTGAGCAAAATCTGATTCGATCCGAAAAACTTGATAAAAATTTCAAATTTTAAATTAAATAGTTTGAGTTATTTGAGATAATCAAGTTATTCAGATCAACTCGAATAGAAAATCAAAATTTTTAATTTAACTCGAATATGAATTACACAATTCGAGTTATCCAAAAATCTGAATAAGAAAAGACAAAACTACGTCATTTTGATAAATGTTTACCTTCTTTAAAATTAAAAATCAAAACCATTAAATTAAAAAGCAAAACTACGTCGTTTTGATAAATGTTCACCCATTAATTTAAAAGGCAAAACCATTATATTGTTTATGTAGTTAAATAATCTTGTATATTGTCTACTAGTTAAATAAGCGGTCCATGTAAACGCAACATTAAGGATAAATAATAGGATTTGTTAACTCGACTCAACTTGACTCGAAATTTTTTGACTCAATTTGATTCGAAAAAATTTCAAATTGAGTTCGGTTGCTAAAATAGGATTTGTCAACTCGACTAACTCAAAATTTTTTGACTCAATTCGACTCGACTCGACCGAATGCTCACCCCTAGTTGATGTTCTGTTGTAGTTGGGGGGTTGGGGCAACTGGGGAAGTGGTTCATGTTGGCACAGCAGGAGGGATAGGATTGGGAACTTGAGGATCCCTTAGAGCTTTCATCGGCTGCTCTAAGATAGGTAAGAGGATACTTGTGTATTGCAGAAAAGTTCCGATAGGGATAGAAGAAGTATCCTGGGGTAGGGTTCAGGCCAAAAGAAGCTCCTGAGCCAAGCGGGATGGATGTGTTAAATGGAGCAGAGAAGTTAATCTGGTTGGCTAGATCATTGGTTTAGTTGGATGGGTTGACGGGGAGGCCATTCTAGGATTGTGAAGCCATGTTGTCTACACTCACTACACCAATTGTTGATAAAGTGATACAACAAGGATATGTGGTGGTTGTTGCGAAGGATATTTTACCCAGTTGGGGCAGGAGCCGAAGGTTACAAATAATGAAGGTGAGGAAAGTATCAAGGTTAAAAGCTGAAGATAAGTTGACAGAGTATAAGCTTGGTATTCTTGGAGAGTCGGTCCTTTCTTCACCATTCTTGGAGGTATTTATAGGCGAGAGTTCTGTGTAGGATGATGTTAACGTGTTAGACTTGCCCTCTAGTCATTATTACGGAACGCGTGGAGCAGATGTCTTCGATGAGACGAGGATGTCTATGATAGAACTAACCCTATCATTCACTCTAACTTGATGATGTAAGACACTTGAATCCATGTGGTGTTTGATAATCTGGATGACGAATGACTTACACTTATCCGGAAAACCTTACGGGTGACCTTTCAGTTTGCTGCCAATTGACATACCATTTGAATATCTTTTTTATTTACCGACACGAATAAAAGTACTACAATACGTAATGAAATGATTTACGGGGACTCATGAGTAATAAATATGAGTATATATGATTGTTATGGTATGATATGGTTTTAGAAGGTTGCAGCCTTGTGATTTTCAATAAACTAACCGTTATGATTGTCATTCTTCTTTTGCTTTCAGCTTTGGACCAAACAGATTCTTTTTAGTTTGGCAGCATTCGACGCTACTTTTTGATATATGAATGTGGTGATACAACCAACGTAAAGTTGCTTTCCCTGTTGTTGGGATTTTATTCAACAAGAAGGCTTAAAGTTTTAGTTTAATTCGAATAAAGACAATCCTGCTCTCTAACTTATTTTATTTTGGTACAATATCAATTCCAACAAACCTCATCCATTAAAATGGTTTTCTTTAAACAATTCATTTAATATTTAATTTTTTGTATTGAATTACAAGATTTACAAAAATATCCTTGTGTATAAAATAAGTCTATTATTACGAGAGTATTTTTATATTTTCAATAAAAAATCTATATATGATGAAATTTGAACCCATATTTCCAACATCTATAATACCTACTTTATCACTTCGACAAAAATTTAAGTTAGTATTTGATATACTGACAGTTTATATTTTTTTTTTATTTCACAAGCAATTTTAAAAATTTATCATGTTTCTTCTTTTTTTTTAAAAAAATATTTTAGTATACGTTAACCCCTGATCCTGTTTATGGGTCTAAAAACTCCACTAGCAATATATCAAATATTTTCCCAAAACTTTATTTTAATTTTTTGTATACATTTTAATTTTATTTTACGAACTTTTTCATCAACGTCGTCCTTTGTGTGTGTGTGTATATATATATATATATATGCTTATATTAAATCCTTGACTACTTGACTAAGTTGGTGTTACAAGCCAACCGGGCTCCAACTTAATTGAGATATTATAAAATTACCCTTTCACATATAAAGTAACAAATATTAATACAAATATATTTTTGTGTTTTCATTTTTTTTAATAAAATAAAGGGTAAACCATACAGATAGTCATCTAACTATTTAAAATTTTCATTTTAAGCATCCAAAATATAAAAAAAATTGTAATTTAAGCACGCATGTTACATGATAGAATTTGAGCTTAGGACATATGCATATCAAAATTTTAACTTTATCATTTCAACCAAAGCATCATTTGGATTTTATATAAAATTTTAATAAATATACTTATTACATAAAAAAAATTTTATCCACGTAATGGGTGTGCCATAAATCTAGTATTGATATTGTTAATTGGGTCAGTATCACAAGTCAACTTGATACAAATTCAAGATTAATGAGTTCTTTTTTAAATTAAGTTACCGCTCTTGACTCTAGCAAGAATTCAGTTGTTAAATAAATATTTTATAACTATATTTTTAATGTTGTTTTTTTTTTATGAACATGATAAAATTTTGACATTTTGATAACATGTTAAATGACCTAACATTAGAGGCAAATACAACGGGGCAGGATTAGACTGCATTCAATATTTTTAATCACATGTATTTACGTATTTAAATTTATTTTTACTCACAATTTAAACTAATTTGTTTTATTTTAATTTCGTACATATTATATATAGTCATTATTAATTTCAAACCATATGTTTAATTATTTATTGAATGCTATTATTAAACGCACACATGTGTTCTAAACACGTGACTTTACGGGTTATAGATTTATTAGTGTTGATAATGTCGTTGATTGAATTAGTGTCATAAGTTAACCCAATATGTGCTCAAGATCGATGAGAATTTAAAAAAAAAAATTATCACTCTAACTATTATTCAATTATTAAATAAATCTTTTATAGCTAGATTTTTAAAGTAAGATTTTTCCTTCACAAATATTACATTATAATTGTGTAGTTAGGCTTCGTATTTTTTGATTTTTCTTCTCTCAATTAAACTCTATTTTTAGTTTTTCACTTAAACTCAAATTAGTGTAGGTTATTTTAATATTAGTTACCCACTTACACTCTGATTAGTGTAGGTTATTTTAATATTACTTGACCTACAAATTTAGCCTATAAATAGACCATTTTCTCACCCTAGAATTTTAAATAATTTTGTGTTTAATTCTTATTTTCGGGTTTCGGGGTTTAGTTTTGTCTCCATCTTTGTACTCTTAGTTTTTACCGTTAATTATAGTGAAATTATCTTTATTTATGATTTTTTATCATTTTCGGATAAATTTTTCCATGTAAAATATTTATGTTTGATCTTTTCTATTTTTTTATTATTTTACTTGTTAATTACTTAATCACGTTTATTTGATATTCAGTTAAAAAAAATTGAAGTTAATTTAGTGATTGTTGAGTTAATCTTGAGCCAATTAAATTTGAGGATTTTAATTTTTAGCTTAAGTAGTTTACGAGGCTAATCAAAGATTCATATTTTCAATTAATATTTCTTTGGAGCCTGAATAATTGAATTTAAAAGCGAGCATCGAATATAATCTCATTTTTTACTAGATAAATGAATCAATGATTTTAATTTAGCCAACTCAAATCATTTTAGCATTTTAAATTAAATTCCGGGTGTGTTTAGATGGACGGTACGTTTTCATATGATAAGTGTAAAAATAACGATGACAGTAATGTTAAATACTATAGCGATATTGAAGCGTAAAACAAAAAGTGAACTGAACACACCCCACCTCACCTCACCTCACCTCACCGTCCATTGAAACCCACCCTCCATCTTCAAAATGAAAGCGGATAGAATTTGAGTTTAGTTCAAATTATTGGAACAAGTAGACTAAGTAAAAAAAATGAAAAATAAAAAAAATCTATTAATTGAATTCACGATTAATTGGACAATTTTTATTCACAAGTAAAAAAAATTCACGATTAATTGAATAGAATCTTATTTAATTTATAATTAATTTTAATTTGTTATGATGTAAAATTACATATTTTATATTTAAAATAGTGGGAAAACACTAAGTAAAAATTATTTCTCAAAATATATTATTCATTATTGATTATAGACTTGAAGAATAAATTTATTTTGAAATATTTATAAAATATTTAAATTTTATTAAAAAATCATAAAATAAAGTTTATTTTATTAAAATAAATTTTAAAAAATTAATATGAAAAAATTGAAAATCAAACTGAAGTTAAAAAGTTAAAAAAAAAAAACCACTGAATTAAAAATTAAAAGAAAACTCCAGTGGGCTGAACTCAACTCTGGTAAACTACTATTTACAAGAATTTAATCTCCCTTTTATGTATTAAAAATCTCAATCGAAAAAACAAAAATTATGGGATAATTGTTTGATATGATTAAAGAATGAAAAAAATATGGTTTATCATTTGATAAATAAATTTTCGAATTAATAGCTATAATTTTGGAATAATTGAAAATGGACCACTTGTAACAATAATATTACAACAAAAGGTTAAGCTTTATTAAATTAAATAAGTTCATCTACTGGCAAAGCCATCATTGATTTTATTGTCTTAAATGAAAAAGAAAAGCTTAATTTTATCACCGGCATGCGACACGTGATAATCATGAATTATAATTATTTTTATTATGTTCTCATTATTTCATGAATCTAAAATTTTCAAAATTTCTTCCACGCGTATTTGAGATTCATTCTTAAAATTTAAATTTAATATTAATTTTATTAATTTAAAAATATTTAATTTGGGGTAATTGTATAATACATGCTATCAACGGAGACAGAGAAGGGGAAAAGAGGTGATGGTGTTAAGGAAGGCTGGTTCATCCATTCTAGGGTCGAGAGTCAAAAAAGTAGAGGGGCTCAAGCAATGGCAAATCCAGGAATACGATTTAGGGGGCAGAGGCGAAGTTAGAAATTTTTTTTGGGAGGGGCAAAATTAAATTATATATTTTTATGACAGTAAAAATGCAATTTCACCATTTTAATAACCTATATATTTATAATTTTTAGAGGACTAAATCAAATTCTTATCATTTTGGGGGGGCCAAAGTGTAATTTTACTATTACTAATTTAAAATTTCAAAAATTATAAATAGCCTAAATGAAAAAAAAAATCATTCTAGGGGGATCTAGGCCTTGGTAGCCCCACCTTAGATCTACTCCTAGACCCAAGCAAAGCTAGTAGAGGGTTTAGTGTATTAGGGTTTTTGAGAGTGGAGAAAAGTCCTCCTACAATGTTGATACCTTTGGATGTTTATAGGTAAGTCTGGGTTCATACCCAACTATGCCACTCAATCAGTCTTATGTGGTCTAATGGAGGGTCCAACCGGATCCAAATTGAGATAGGGATATAACAATAGCTCCCCCTAGTCGAAAGGTAGATTATAAAGTGACTGTACCTCAAGATCATCTATAGGTTGCCCCCTGTTTATGGTAGTTGTAGCAAATAAAGTAATCAGAAAAGGTACAATTATAGTGAGGCTATTTGAAATTCATGCGCACCCTTTTTAATAATGATCTTTTGGATGATAATTCTATTGATAGTTGACTCGTAGAAATTTTGTTTTGTGATTTAGCGGGTGGTATGCCCATTGGCTCGACAATTCGAAAATGTATATTGTATACTCGAGTGGTGTAATCGTCAATTTGAGGAACCAGAGTCATGCAGTGGAGATGTGTTGTATGTATATCGCGGACACGATTATTGAAAATATAAAATAGATGAAGTTCAAGCCATTCACTGGCAATATAAAATGTGAGAGATGCAACCCATTCATTGGTAATATGAAACGCAAGAAATACACACCATCTATTGGCGATATAAAACATAAGAAATGTGCACTATCCATTGCATAAGAAATGCACAAAGCTTGTTAAACCACGAGCGGGAGGATTATTCGTGGTCATAAATAATGGTAGCGAATGTAGCTTTTGGCCTGAGTTTTTGACGAGAAATATTAGATAAGTGCTTACGGAAAGTGGTATTATAATGTTGATCTTGAGAAATAAAGTGCGTGTGCTTTTTAGTTATAAAATTTATTTGTTAACTTAACTCTAATCTTTATGAAGATGATGTGCCTCACCTCTGTCAAGAGCTCGAACAGTTCATGGAGGGGCCCGAATGTTGAAGATATGTCTCACCTTCGTCGAGAGCCTGAATGGTTCACGAAGGGACTCAAGTGTTGAAGATATACCTCACATCGATCGAGAGCCCAAAGGGTTCACGGAGGGACCCGAATCCCCTACTCTTAGACGCATGGAGGGAGGCTTACGGAATGAACCACAGGTCAGCCGCACTACCGTGGCTTTTGCAGCTTGAAATTACGTGGAGAGTAAGGTCCTGTCGCATCGAACCACAACCATCAATCAAGTCTACTCGGTTGGATTTATATGATAAAAATCATGTTGAATCACTACCGTCGGCATAACCAACCCGAATTTAAGTGATGAAAATCATGTCAAATCATAGCCGTCAACCAAGTCTACTCGGCTTGGACTTATGTGACGAAAACCATGTTGAATCACTATTGTCGACCCAGCCGGCCTAGATTTATGTGATGAATGTAGAGTCATAAGTACAACATGTAGAATTTATAGATATGACATAAATATAAACAGTGGATAAGATCCCCTCTCGAACAAATATACACTATAGGAACATACATATATGTAAGGCGGTATAACCACCCATGGGAACCCCTCGTGGGTTCTTTTGCCCAAAGTCATATAGACATGTATGTACAGGCAAGTATAGATAAGCATACCGAATGTTTACCGTCCGTGGGGTGTAACCATTTGAAGATGTGAATGGAGACCTTGGGTGGTAGCTGCCCATGGTGTGTACGCGCTCATGTGAGCTTTATGAAATAGAAAGATACAACAATAATTTTGGATGATTACAGCAAAGGTTAGTCGGCGAGGTGGAGCTGCGAAGCACGACCCATCATTCTTTGGGTCAAATGTGTAAATCTCCCCCCCCCCCCCCCACATACAGTTAAAGAGTATGTAAGGATCCATTTTAAAGACATTAGCACATTAGCAACCATCGGTATCAAATGATCTCAAACCTCTTAATTCATAACACCTCACCTCCAATTCATAATATGTAACAAGCACATGCAAACACAATGAGTCACATTGCTACCCCTTCAAAAATAATAAATGAAATGCACATTTTAATATTTCAAAATAATATTTTTAATATTCTAAAATCAATTCCAATGATTTTTTTTGTTGAATAAATTCAAAAGAAAATTAAGCCAAATTTATGGGCAGATTTTATGCTGATCATCAATTTGGTCAACGATTAAGAAAAGAATTAGCAATTTCATCAAAATAATTACTATTTGTGTTTCTATTACCCCCGTTAAACATAGAGATCATGAACCAAAAGTCTTGCTTATAACAGTAGTAATAGTAAGGCAATTTCATCAATACTCTTTTTTCGACTTTTTTTATAGACATTTTCACAAACATTTTACAAGCAATGCCGTAAAGAAGGGTTAAATGCCCCACGCGTACACGAAAATCAATGGAACAAGAGAGGTAAAAGTACGAGGGAAACCCTGTAATTAGGGTAGATTAGATTTAGCTCTCTCTACCATAAATTAGTTTTTATATATTTTAAAACGTATAAATTAGTTTATTCGTAATTTTTTTCTGTTAAATGATGATGTGGACATGCTGAATTTTTTTTGTGGGTAAACTATAAAAAAGATCACTCAATTATGCCTTTTATTCTATTTTGGTCACCTAACTATTAAGTTTTTTCAATTTAGTCACTAAAATTTTCGAATCTAAATATTTCAGTCTCCTTTAGCTTATGAGGCCTTTTTTTATTGGTCTAGCACCAAAATTAGCCCTTTAATGTTTACACACTCTATCAATTTGATCTTAAATATAAAAAATTTCAACAAATTTAGCCCTTAATGTTTACAAAATTTGTCATTTTAGTTCTAATTCTAAAAAATTTAATAAATTTGACCCTCAATATTTACAAAATCTATCAATTTAATCCTAACTCTAAAATTTAAAATATATTTAAAAAAAATCATTTTTAGCTCCTTATAATCATCGACTAATCCATGTGAGATATTATAAGAAAAAGAGTACACTCTTTCAAGCCACTTGCAAAATAACTCTAAAATTTGGGATAAAACACAAAAAAATTTAAGATCCAAAAGAAAATAAAGGCATTAAAAAAGTTATTTGTTTGGGTAGTAATGCAACCAATTATTCCAAATAAGTTCCAAATCAATTGGTCTGGTCTAGTGTGAAACCTAAATTATAGTAAAAGAAATTGTTGCAAATGACTTAAAAGAGGGTATTCTTTTTCTTATTTTAATATCTCACATGGATTATTCGATGGGTTATAAAGGGCTAACAATGATTTTTTTTTTAAATATGTATTTTTTTAATTTTTAGAGTTAGGACTAAATTGATATATTTTGTAAATATCGAGGGTTGAACTTATTAAACTTTTTAGAATTAGAACTAAAATGAAAATTTTTGTAAACATTAAACTCTAAATTTATTGATTTTTTTATATTTAGGATCAAATTGATAGAATATGTAAATAATAAAAAGCTAATTTTGTTACCAGACCAATAAAAAAAGCCTACATAAGCTTAGAGTAATTAAAATATTTAATTTTAAAAAGTTAAGTGACTAAATTGAAAAAACTAATAGTTAGGTGACAAAAATAGAACGATAGGCATAATTAGGTCACTATTTTTATAGTTTAACTATAAAAAATAATTCCAGCATGTCCACATCATCATTTAATAAAAAGAAATTTAAGGGAGAAACTAATTTACATATTTTAAAATGTAAAAAAAATAATTTACTCATTTTATGCATTCTGCCCCTAAATAGAATGGCTTCACTGACTTCACTGACTTCACTGATTTTTGTACGTAACAGGAGGTTATGAAAACAGAGAGCCTAACCTTCATTAAATAGCCCTTTGTTCCATTCTTACTCTTTTGAACCATCCACGTTCAAAGGAGGCCAACATTTTGTACTCTTTTTTTTTTCTCAATGGCGGCAAGTGCAGTTCTTAGATCATTCCCTATTCTGATAACATTCCTTATGCTTTTAGAACAATTTGCGTTATCCCAAGTGGAAAACCAGTTCATCTTCAATGGTATTTATGATCCATTTTCTCTAATCATAAAACGAAAATGATCAGTATAATTTCCTAATAAAGCTGGAAAATTTCACTAATCAAATATTTTAAATAAAAAACTTAAATAAATCATCAAATCATCGATTATGTAAAATTGGCAGAGATCAAAATAAGAATTGAATGAAATTAAATGAGAAATTGTAAATAAAAGAATAAAGTGAACACCATCACCAGTAAATAGATCAGAGTTTTATCATCAGCGTTCAGTCTATGTTCATCGTATTATTGTTAACACGTGTTATAAATAAAGATAGAGAAAGGAAGGGATAGTGTCGAGGAAGGCCGATTTACCTATTTTAGGGCTAAAAGTTGAAAAAGTAGAAAAGCTCAAGCAGAGCTAGTAGAGAGTTTAGTGTATTAGAACTTTTGAGGGTGGAGAAGAATCCTCTACAATGTTGATACATTGGGGTATTTATAGGTAAATGTGGGTTTTTACTCAATTATGTCACTCAGTGAGTCTTAAGTGATCCAATGAAAAATTCAACCAGATCCAAATTGAGATAGGAATATAATAAAAATTATTTTAATCCAATTTAATATTAGATTTGAAAGTAGCTTTGCTGATTTAATTTTATGCATGTTTGAAAATATCCATCAATGAGATCCTTGTTTTAAGATTTTAAGTTCGAATGTTATATTATCTAAGTTTCCAATTCTTAATTTAAATTTAGGTTCAACTCTCACTATGTGTGGGTTTGGGGCTCAGGTCCCCCTAAAATAGAAATTTTTTTATTCAAGTTTTTTAAATTTTTTATAATTTTAAACTAACAAAGGTAAAATTGTATTGTGACCCCTCCTAAAAATGAAAAAAAATTGATTTAATCCTTTAAGAATTATAAAGATATAAGGTATTAAAATGATGAAATTATATTTTTACCATCATAAAAATTACAATTTATTTTTACTCCCTGAAATAAATTTCGAATTCACTCCTAGTTCGATATATATTTGTTATCTATTTATTTATTTGTGTATTGTAATGATTAACTCTAGTTGATTTAGATTTAATTACAGCTATGCAAATATATTATACATTTATCCAACCACTTTCATATTAAATAAATATAACATAATGATTAATTTTAGTAGTAGTTATATGGAGTGTTTATTAAAATTATAATTTCATTTGTGGATTGTAATTATACAAACATATTATAAGTATATATCTAACTATTTTTATGCTAAATAAATATGTAATAAGTAGACATATCTAAATGATGCTGCATAGGTAATCTATTAGGTAGCAAGTTTACGTTAAGACATTCACTTTCAATCTGGTCAAGTGTTTAAAGAAATGGTTATTGTTCGAAACTCCAAGGAATTTTGGTCGGCTTATTTGTGATTTACGTAAAACCCTAATTGGCCATTGCCCCAGGAAATCAAATCAAGTGAGAAATTTGATAAAATGATTAAGTTAAAAACTTTAAAAAATAAGTTTGAAATCCTATTATCATTAAAAAAATTTAAATCTTACGATAGTCTATTAGTTCTTGTACTTTAATTTAATCAATTTTAATTTTTGTATTTTTTGAATTTTTAATTTAAATAGTAGCAATTAAATCCCTTTGATTAAATTTAATTACGGGTCTTGTACCACGCATACAGTTATCGGTTTAATCTAAATTCTCCAATTAGATCATTTTTAGACACTATATTTTTAAAATTTTGAAATTTTAGTCTTGTTGTAAATGACAGACGTTAATCCATTAACTGAATTTTTAGTGAGTACACATATGATAATATGTTTGGCATATCAGATCTTGGAAATAACAAAACTTAACTTAATAAAATTTAACAATTATCTTTGCTGAAGACTTGAATTTTAAAATTTAAGAAATACAAAGACTAAAAATAACTAAAGTAAAAGAACACAGACTAAATCTACAACTTTTTGTAAAGTACAGAGACTAATAGTAAAATTTAACTTATTATTTTACTAAAAAAATATGAAAAAACAAAAATACACTTGTATTAATATTTATTTATTTATAAAAATAAAAATATAATAATAATTTTTAAATGAATTGAGGAGATTAATATAATTATAGATATAGATAAATTGAGAAAATGTTGATTCCAAATTCTGGAACTTTAGGCGTTCGATGCCATTTCCAGTCAATTAGAAGTAAATAGATAGAAAGTCTACAGTGGCATTACCGTAATAAAGCCGCATACGCAAACCCAATTTGGTTACACCTCAACATCTCTCATGTCTACTTCACTTTTCCCCTTTTTCTTTTGTTTTTCTTTTTATCCGTTGAAGCTTGAAAACTCCTCTCTCTGTGTTGTTTTTTTCCCTTTCATTTCTCTTTTAAAGCACAAAAACCCCTTAGTTCCCTAACTTTTCCCTTCTCTCTGATCTCTATTTCTGCTAACATTTCCTTCAACTTTCCCGACAGAATTCCATCCCTCGCCGGAACCAATGCCAGTCACCGGCGAAACCGATGATGGCAACAATAACAACTCTATATCTCACATTCTTTCATACAAAACGCCCCTGTTCAACCTTAAGCTCTACTTAGTAATCTCAATCTTCCTGGTCTTTTTTCTTCTTCTATTCTCTTTTACGATCTTCCTCTGTTGCCGTTTAAACAGAAATGCCCGGAAACGGAAAGTGAAGCATAGCTCAGGTCTGATTCCGTTGGTCTCCAAAGAGATTGTGGAGATCAAGGCGTTGGATCAACATGCCGGTTGCTTTAGAGACGAGGGCAAGATCGGAATCCTGGTTCCCAAGAAGAGTAACGAAGGTGTCAGCGACGATGCCTCCGGAGCTAGTGACGTGTCGGCGGATGCTCAGAATATCGGGTGGGGTCGATGGTATAGCATGAGGGAGCTGGAGATGGCGACTCGTGGATTCGCCGAAGAGAATGTGATCGGTGAAGGTGGTTACGGTATCGTTTTCAAAGGCATTTTGCAAGATGGTTCGGTCGTTGCTGTAAAAAATCTGCTTAATAACAAGTACGTAAAAAGAGCTTCCTTAAGTTATTCTTCCCTCTGTTTGTTTCTGGGGAAAAGACAAAAGCAGTTTCCTGGAAAACTCATTATCTTGTTTATTCTTTTAATTTTTTTAATTTTTTTTATACCTTCTAGATCCAAGACAGACTGTTAAAAGCTCATGCTTTTGATTTTTTAAATTGCTGTTTTGACTTTAATCTACCTCTTTCAATCTACTTTTCAAAATTGTTAAGTAAAATTAACTACATCTCTTTGTTGCGTGGCGCAGTATTAGGAAAAGTAAAAAAAGAAATGGCTACTTTGTTCTTTATTGCTTTAAAATAAAATAATCGAACCATTTTTCGCTTTCTTTGCTTTTACTTCGCCTCTCATTTCTTTTAATGTTGACTACGAAACGGTAAGTAATATAAGATTTGTTTATTAATTTTATTTTAGTTTTTGTTTAAGCGAAATCGCTGTTGCATTGTTAACAGGGGGCAAGCAGAAAAGGAGTTCACCGTAGAAGTTGAAGCCATTGGCAAAGTGAGGCATAAGAACTTGGTAGGATTAGTTGGGTACTGCGCTGAAGGTGCTCGAAGGTAAATTTTTTATATGCAACTTGACATAGACAAACCTTTGTAATGAACCGTAAAATACTAAATTACTATTTCTTCAGGATGCTTGTGTATGAATACGTAGACAATGGGAACTTGGAGCAGTGGTTACATGGCGATGTAGGTCCTGTTAGTCCGCTTACCTGGGATATAAGAATGAAGATTGCGATAGGAACGGCAAAAGGGTTCGGAGTTCCCTCCTTTTTTTACCTTGCCCAGGCTCATGACACATTATTTATATTGCATCTGCCTGGAAAAATAAAAACTTTTACATGTGCAGTTGGATATCATCTTATGTGCGCATTACTCGCGTCCTTTGTGTCTGCTTAGAAATCTTTTTATGCTTAGGATCATATTGATTGAGAAGAAAAAGAAGCTAAAAGTTGAAAAGTTAATAATACATGTATCGGCTTAAGAGCAGGAGAGGTTTCATCAAAACCTCCTATGCCCTGATTTTGTATCTTCATATTGTAAACTTTCATTAGTCTCTAATCTCAAAGTGGCATCTAGTTTTTGTCGTACTTGCATCCTTTTTCAGGTTTACCCTCCACTAATTATTATGTTATTACTTACTTTGCAGGTTAGCCTATTTACATGAAGGGCTGGAACCTAAAGTTGTGCATCGGGATGTAAAATCGAGTAATATTCTTCTTGACAAAAAGTGGAACCCAAAAGTATCAGATTTTGGACTAGCCAAGCTCTTAGGATCTGAAGCTAGCTATGTGACGACTCGTGTTATGGGAACATTCGGGTTTGTTCTGTTTTTGTCTATATTTTTGCAGATGAGAACATATTCATACCCTACTCTATTAGTTCTTATTGTGTTGTATATTGGGTTTTCTTTGCAGTTATGTATCTCCGGAATATGCAAGCACAGGTATGCTTAACGAGGGAAGTGATGTCTATAGTTTTGGAGTTCTACTCATGGAGATAATTACAGGGAGAAGCCCAATTGATTATTCTAGGCCACCTGGAGAGGTAAGAGTGTTTCTCCTGCAATAATACCACTAAAACACTACAATAACACCATCTTTGTCTGATGTATTTCAGATGAACTTAGTTGATTGGTTCAAAGGTATGGTAGCGAGTCGTCATGGAGAAGAGATTGTGGACCCATTGATTGAAGTTCAACCGTCACCTAGAGCTTTGAAACGAGCATTGCTTGTTTGTCTCCGCTGTATAGATATGGATGCCAATAAGCGCCCAAAAATGGGGCAGATTGTTCATATGCTTGAGGCAGATGATTTTCCCTTCCGCACTGTAAGTCCTGTCGCATGCTTTCTTCACAACCTTGTATAATTCATCCCTGAGTACTGAAATTCTGAAAACATACTGAGTCCTTAATATATATGATACCTTTTTATTACACTGAGTGAATGATTTCATGCTGAATTTTATGCACACCGAGCATTTAGGGACATCAGGTGTGCCAGAGGCCGACAGTTTCTGGTGGCTGACATGTTTATAAAAACCTTTAAACAGGCTGATGCAGTAATCTAATTGTCTATTACCTTGGGACATGAGATGCCAGTTCCGTTTTGCCCTGCTTTCAGCTGTTTTCAGTTAGTTACCTGTTCCTTTTATTTTGTCTGCAGGAGCACCGACAGGCACGGGAGAGAGATACTGTTCCACCCTCTGTGCCGAAAGTTGGTAATCCGAAGCATTTCGAGAATGTTGACATAGAGAAATCAAGATGGAGATAAGTTATTGTTTGTTAAAAGGCATTATGATTGATGGTTCCTGAAGTCAGCTTATGTTGTAGAATAAGTTTTATATGAAAAGATCTTACACACCTGGGATGTGCATACGCATATACATATATATAATTTTTCTTACATTGTTGATACACTGCAGCATTTTAGAATTCAAGGAGCCTTGTAAATATGTAGTTGCCAATTTTAATATTTGATATTATAGATGAAACCAGTCTGTTTAAGTACATCGATCCTCTCCATTCCAACACGGATGAAAAGCATGATATTGTGTCTGTCAAAAACATGTTACATAAATAAAATAAAATAAAATAAAATAAAAAAAAGCCTGGTATCTTAGGTTAAGGGGGTGTTCAAAAATGGTAGCAGAAGTTAGAACATTATATTATATAAAATTGAATTTTATGTTTGATTAAAAAAAAGTTAGATTTAAGATAGTCAATCTGATATGAGTCAGTTTTGAAGAAATTTAAAATATAGCCATGTGAAAATGAGGTTGAGATGGTTGGGTCGTGTTACATCATTTTTGGGTAAACAGTCATTGTTGAGTATGATGTAAAGGAACCGAAAACATGTTGAATCAAAGACACAAGCGAATGCTTATTGCCAAAGGCCTGCCAGCCGTCTGATTTTCTTTATATATAACTTCAAAATAAGGATTTTGAAATTTTAATTTATAAAATGCACTTTAGGTATGATCTCATCACCCGTTTAAAATTTAAAATATAATAATAAATTTGAAATTCTCGACTTACGAAATTGGTTCATATAATTAACTTTGTCGTTCATTCAATGTTAAAAAGATCTTTCTATTTATTTTTGCATCGTCCAACTACTTGAATTAAATTGATGAACCAAGCTTGCCGCTTATAGGTAAATGACAAGGGTGAATTTAAAGGGGCATGCAGAGGACTACCCCCAAATTACATTTCAGTCCCTTCAAAAATCAAATTATAAATTTATATATGGTAAAATTGCTCCTTGACACCTCAAAATGAGAAAAAAAAATTATTTAGTTCTTTTCGAAAATGATGAAATCATAAACTAATATATATGATAAAATTATATTTTAAGCTTTAAAACAGTATTTAGACTTACTAATTAATCCAATTTGAATTCTGATTAATCTAAACTTTTTACCAAATACTTTTCTTCACTATTCTTAAACTCAGATATTTGGGAAGCGGACTCCAAACTAAAACTATGAACACAAGGTAACCGATAGATCTAAAAACTAGGTTTTTCAATTTTGCTTCTCTTCTAGTTGGCCACCACCTCAAAATTATAGATCTCATATTATAATTGCTTTGATTAGGAACAAGTATAATCACTACTTAAATATAGAATTTAAAACTTAGAAAATTTTAAATTATTTTAAGTACAAAAAAATTGCACAAAATAAATCTTTCTATAAAAGAGTTTCTCCCTTATGCGTCTGGAATGGCCAGCCAACCTCTATATTTATGAAGAAAACATATTGAAGAGTTTAATATTAATTCGAAATTTAAAAATAATGAAAACACAAGAATCCTTGTACAAGTAGTACACCAATCAGCTACTGAGGGGCTAAGAAACCCCTTAGCCGACTTTGCCGTGGTCGAATAGGGCTTGCTTGGCGACAAGCTATTGGTTATGAGCCTTGGACCTTAAATATTTTACATTGTAAAACTTCATCAATTCAGCTCCTTAGTTAACGAAAGCCACTGTGGAACTCGCTTATTTGTTAGATTTTTAAAAGATTAAAAATTAGTAAACGTGAATGGATTTCAAACTAAAAAAGAAAATTAATGAAATTAAAAAAAAAAAAAGAAGCAAAACGAACCCAAAATAAAAAGGTTTTGAACTATCATCCAATCCAATTATTCACAGTGATTTTTGGATTTCTTTTTGTACAATTTATTTTTAAAGTTAAGGCTGGTGAAAATAATTATGTAGTAAATTTAGAAAAAGTTACATAAAAGCCGAATATGGTTGTGCTTTAAATGATAAAATTAGAGTCAGCTTAATAATTTAAGTTTAAATTTCATTATATGAATGTATTTTCTGAATTTTATATAAGATAAAAATACCCTAAAAATGTTTATTACTTTGTTAAAATAATAATCTAATAATTTAATAACTAAGGTGAAACCCAATTCAAAAGTGACACTTAGTCAAAATCTTTATACATAGATATATTTTAGAATACAAATAAATGTTATAATTTGAATAGCTCAATATATAAAAATAAAAAAACTATATTAGTTAATAAATTTTAAATTAATTTATTATGAATTAACTGAAAATAAATAATTTATAAACAACCCCTTTTAGCTTGTGGTAATATCTAACACGTATAACAGCTATCGCCTAGAAACCAGAACTCTTCCAAAATCCTTTTCAAGAACCATTTTCACCCCCATATAATTTCCTGTATTCACTTATCATCCCAAGGAATCGATTAGAACCAGATTTTTAACAGGCTGTACTAGCATTAGAAAAAAAGTCGGTTCTTTCATAAACTATTATTAAAAAAAAAAGGAAAAGAAAGCCGACTTTTTTTGAAATCACATTTTCCAATGAATACTCCCGGCTGATTTCAAAATTACCGAACGTTCCTTAAAACAGAACCAAAAGAGAAAAAGCCGCACTTCAAAATTCATGACATAGAATTATGATGTATCCTATTCTTAATCCCATATAAGAAAATCTATATCTAAAAAATAGAACAGTAAAATCCTTCCCATGAGCGTCACTCGCATCATAGAGTATTAATGCAAGATTAACAGATAGCGACCTGGTAAATGCAAGCGAAAACCAAGATTAAGAAGCAATCAATCCTTCCTACTAGCTTATATTTTTCATTTTTAACGTGTTGTGTAGCCATAAGCCTCCCGTGTCTCATATAAAGCCACAAATAGTATAAAAGCCGGACCATATGCAAAAAAATTAATTAAAAAAAGTACAAACAAACAAAAAAATGGACAACCTACCTAGCCGCTAGCTACAATCTCATGAATGACATCACTAACAGCTTCGTCCTCGGATCTAACAGCAAGTTTCATAGCTACATCCTTTGGACCGTCAATTCCAAATTGCAAACGCACTAGCACCTTCACATTCCCTATGTATACTCCTGATAGTAGACATGTGTGTGACCTTGAATTGCTTGGTACAACCTCCGTCCCCTAGACTCCCCACACCAAAAAGGAAATCATAAAATTAGAGTGGAAACTTGACAGTGCAATGTAAGGTAATCAAGGTAAAACACACTGCATATCCTTCACAACAGCATATAGCAGAAAAACACTGTGCAGTTACCTCACAGGGTTGCATGCCAAGAAGATTTATGACAGCATTAACAGCTTCAGCCAGGTTTTCCCTTGGGCCAAGGCCGTATTCATCTACACGCTCACAGTCTGGACCCATGCTTTCCCATGCATTCCTGAAATTTGAGACACCCACTTTCAACATGTAATCAGCAGCAACAACTTCAAGCTCCTCTAGTTGGTACTCATCCTCTACTCCATCATCCTCAGCCTCACCAGTACTTGGATCAACCTAGAAGAATATCAGTGTGAGCATGACACATGGAAAACAAACTCCTTCAATTCATGCCAAAAGGCTATATAGATAGATATATGCACAGAAGGTTTCTTCACAAACGTGTGATCATTCAGAACCAATTTAAATGTGAAGGCTTCACATAATGGGTTGTCATTCAGAACAAATTCAAAGCTGATGCATGGTCATGAAACAATCCAAATAAAGGAACATTATTGAAGGCCATAAATTCTGCCAAAGCCAGAAAGGGAAGAAGTCATACCTCTTTTACAATGAACCTCAGCATATTTGAGAATTTTCCAACAGCTGGGACCCCCTCTGGCTTCTCAAATGCCACAAAAGTCTGTCCAGGTGAATCATATGGAAGTGATCTTAAAGGCTTTGAAGCTACTTCAGCAAATTCCTCAGCCTCTGAAGCATCCACAATAACAGTGACCTGGAAATGAGCAGATTAAGATCTCAACATAGAGTCTATCATAGGTTTTGAGTAATTTATAGATGCTTTGTGTAATTTGATCATTTACATTCTCCAATAATTGCTCTGGAATAGTATTGGTGCAGTTGTACTGAAACACAACATGGCCATCAAAAATATGTTTGACAACATTAACAGCATATTCTGTTTCTGCTTCTGTCAGCTCCACAGGTGCAGAGGACTGGCCAATAAGAATTAGAAACAATGTAAGCTTAAAATAATGCCTAAAACACTATACACATGGAACACAAGTCAAAGTCAAATGAAATACCTTGAAAAGTTTGCCAAAGTTTGAGAACTCGGGAATTGATGAAAGAAGCTTCTCATAAGCATCAATAGTTGAGGGCGGGCCAGGAGGAGGACCACCAAGACCAGTTGGCTTTTTGCCAGGAGCTTTCTTCTCAGCAAGTGGCTGAATCTTGACCTCCTTTGGTACAGAATTAATGTCAAAAGACTCTTCAGATGGCTCCTACACCCAAACAACAAAATTAAAAACACGTGAGATGCAGAAAAGAAGGAATAAGTGTAACAGAAATTTAGAAACTTACATAATTTTTTAGACTTCTCTCGAGGTTCACTAGAGGGATATCTAGGGAGCCAAAGAGAAACTCCTTCACATCTTCACCAGTTTCAACAACTGCACCATCGGCGACAAGTGTATTAAGATAAAGCGTAGCCCTGTCACGAACCTATAGAAAAATTTTAAATTGCTCAGATTGTTTGAATATGAAGGAAAAGGCATCAAATTTGACTTCCTAAAGCTGGAATTAAGCATGCATCAATAACAAAGGAAAGGACAATAATGCATGCATCGGCATATACTAAAACTGTCCAAATACAAACAAAAACTACAAGTGCAAACAGTAAAAAAAGGGGATTATTAGACTCACCTCATCATCAGTGTCAAAGAGACATCGTCTTAAGAGAACAAATATGTGAGGCTGCAAAAGAATGCCTGGCCAATAAGTCACAGGTTAAGTTTACTACAGAAATTCAAAAGAGAAAATTTAAGATTTCACACCTTCAATGAATCAACCATAGCACCAAATTTTGCAAGGGTGCTGACTGCACCTGCCCGGACAGTAGCATTCTCAAGATGTACACGGTTATAAATGTATCGTATATATTTACTTGGATCTGAGGTTTTTGGGCCTTCAATCCCCAGAAAATGAAGTATCTATAATACAGTGTTGAGAAAATTTTAATATAAGTCATAGATGGGAGAAAATGGGAACAAAAAGCATAAAGAGCATGACAGAGATGATGAAAAGTAATAGATGAAAATGCTACCTGTGTGGAAAGATATGTGAATTCACAATCTTCGATGAACTCACACAAATGGAGCAATCCACTCTCCTTTGCTTCAGGTATATCTCTGATGAGAATCACAATCGAATCTACAATGGCCTTTTTATACTCAAACCCACCTTCTTCCCTAAGAATATTGCTTAAGAAGTTCATCCTGAAGACAAAAGAGGATAAAGAGAACTCAAGGCACTAGAAAAGAAATATCTAGTAAAGCCTACTGACCAATAATACAGAGCCAAGTATCCCTTACAAAGATCTGTGCTTCAATGGGAACTTTAAGCATAATGATCTTATGGCTTCAATGACAACAATTTTGAACTCATCAGCAATATCCGACATAAAGGTAGTTATCTGCTTCATTAGGCGATCCACACTAGACTCATTTCCAGTCTTGAGAAGGGTAGTGATTGCAAGTGTGGCAATGCTTCTATTTTGGTCAGAAATTAAACTCTCCATGTCAATATTGCAGTTAGTGACAGCAATGGGATGAGTCATTGCAACCTGAAGAAATTTAGTCAAATAGTCAGAAATCAGAATGCACAGAAAACGCATGCACTCAACCTAGAAAGAAACAACAATCATTTATGATCAAAACGTGTGTATATGCTTTATAGACAATATAGCAACAAATTTCCAACAGGCTCCATAAGTGCATTTGAACTTCTGAAATTTGCAGAAGAAACCATCTCAGCCCCTTCACTAGAGTGTTCAGTTTGCATTTTCGTAGAACCAACAAAATAGATGTCTGTATAATAGCATAACATACTACTGAGAAAAGGAAAATAAATGAACCTTGTTCAAAGTACGAACTGCAGCAAATCTCAGCACTGGCTTAGTAGAGCTCAAAAAGAGCTGAAGAACTGTAATTGCTGGTGTCAGTTCTCGGCTTGTAACACCATTGAGCTCTGTGATTGCTCTAGCAGCCTCAAAAATTACCATCTCAGCCTTATGGCGCAGGCAACCCTCAAGGAAGTCATAGAAAGGACGATCCCCTGTTTGAGTATTACTAGCTGACTCACGAATAACCTGCAGTTTCACCAATTACTTCATAATGATTATGAACAAAAAGCTTGGAACAATGACAGATATATTAGAGAAGGTGAGTACCTGACTAGTATAACGTATCAACAGGCATTGAGCTAAAGGTGAGCGGACACTTCCCCTAGTCAAACTACTAACCAGCTTATTAACAGCTAGTCGATCGTTTTGTCGTATCTGCAAGTATGAAATCACATACATTCATCACAGATGTGAATCGATTCCACAGAGTGAAAGTTCAATTTAATGATCACCATCCCCCAAATCCAACCATGCATATAAACATACAAGCAAGGATGCAAAAGTACCTTGGTTCTACTGCATCAGAATACTTTTATTACATACAGTTTTTCTACCACTTGCAGCAGAAACCTATAAATACTGTTCTAACTTGGATAATGATCCAAGCATGCAATGTCTTAAAATCCCGTAAAAACAAAATCAACAAGACTGCTAAAATCAATCAGAAGATATGAAAAACTGTGACCGCAAACTATTTTCAAGGAAGACTCTTATCTTCATAGACATGAGGCAATCAGTTGGGCCTGAATCTACCAAAATGGTTTCCGCAAGCAAATAATTTCCAACCAAGACATGTAACATACCTGGTGGAGCAATGCCAGAGCATGAAACTGCACAAGGGCTGCCCTTGATTGAACAGCTTCTTGAACCTCATTACTCCATCGTTTCACAATCTCAGGATTTGTCTGGAAAAATATTTATGGTATGTTAACAAGTCATCAGAGATTTGATGACTAATCTAAAAACTATATGAAAACAATACAAAATCCTAAGAAAAGAGTAGCACCTGAAGCAAGTGTATACCACTGACTAAGGCTGCACTTGCAACAACAGGATTTTTGTCAACGATTGCTTGTTTCAAGTATCGCTCAATCTGGGTTAGAAGAGTCCCATCTGTTATCCGGCAAAGCACACGAATAGCATTTGCTCGATACATATCAGTCTTGCTAGTCATGTCCTTCATAAGAGAGCTTGTGACAATAATAACCTATACTCAACGGGAACAATAATTAATTAGTATGTAAATTTGCACGAATGCATGAACAATCAAAACTTTATTCAAGAAACATGGAAATTCAAAAGATATATACCTCATCTGCTGATGGAGATAGCTCCTTTATTATCACGTAGACCATTCTCCTCAAACCTAAATCTCTCGATTGGAAGAGCTTTGTCACAGCAAAGAAAACTTCTGTAGCTTCTACCTGTTCAAATAACAGGAGAAAATAGTCATTACTCATTCACAATGGAAAATTTCATGACAATGCAGCAGTTCCTTCAACATACAAACTTACTACAGTAGAAATCCATACAACATGGTCAAATGTTTGTAAACTAAAATTTTAATCTTTCTGGCACAATTAAAAAGACAGACCTTAGTAAATGTTTCTCCTTGGTTCAACAGATAGAGAAGCTTTGTTATAACCTACATAGAAACATCTAGAAAGATTCAGTCACTATAAAATGCAAAAACAAACACACCAAATAGAATGATTAAAATGCAGTAACCTGAGAGCATCTTCGAGGGTCAAGCTGAGGATCATTGAAAACCCTAGCTTCTTGAAGAACCGCACCCTTCTCAATCCCCAAAAACGGAGAGTAGTCCGCTGTTCATAAAACAAAATTACAAAATTAACTATAAAATACTTATCAGATCACCTAAAATGCCATGAGAACTCAAGAACGATACAAACAGAACTCTAGATAATAGATAAAAACCGTGAGATCCACATCAAATCAACAAAACGTAAACGCATCAATTGAAATTAACAAGCTACAATGCCCTTTCTGGAATTTAAATCTAGTGGAGCAAGAGTATAGATCAGATCAACTAGAAGTCAACCAAATTCAGCTAAAACTATAGCGTAACTCCTGGAAATTAGATAAATTACGCAATGCATCTTTAAATCAATCGAAATGAATCAAAACCGTACAGATCTAGAAGCTAAAAACTGCCAAATCAAGTATTTGCATTAATTAAACACGAAGCGGATAATCATTTCCAAATTAGCAGAGAGAGAAAATAAATGAATGAATGGAAAAATAAAAAATAAAGGAGTGAAGAGGAATCGAAGAAGAAGAAATTTGAACTTACCTTCATCGTCGTGATCGTCGTCTTTCTTCAGAAAAGGCTGCGCCATAGTTAATTGAAAATTTGAATCTTTGAGATCTACAGCGAGTGATATAGTTTCTCCTCTTATATATCTGCAGGGGTGAATATTTCCCTCCTCTCGCTCACTTCTTTGCTGTGGTTTTTTTAACGCATTGGTACTTTTCGAAAGAAATGTTAGGAAAGGGGTGGAGATCTGGTGGATCTGGTCATATTTACACAATTACTGTTGATTTCTTTTGCTAATAGAACTATGCCACGTCAATGAAAGTAATTTAATTACGAAGTGACTTTTTTTACAATAAAAACAATATTATTTGCGTGCGATTGAAAAAACATAGTGTTAGGAAGGCCTAATTAGTAATTAAATTAAAGTGTAATTGCTTATAATTGTATAAATACAAAAAGTCATTTTGCATTATTTCGGAGAATAGAATCATACACAAGCACTAGACACAGATCATAAACTCTTTAATTTGAGCCATTAAAAGTTTCAAATTGTGGTTGAAAGGATATTTATAGTTCTAAAAAATTTTTTTTTCATATAAACAATATAACATTAGTATAACATAAAAAATGGTTGGATTGTATTAGTACGTTGCATATTTCATAATTCCATTCGTTGGTGGATTTGAGATGATCCATATTTTGGAAAGTATATGGAAGAAAGAGATATTAATAATATTAGTGATAAATATTTAGATGATAATGATAAGGATAATATGTTAAATGTTAAAAGGGAATAACTCAACAAATACGAAATGTTAGAACAATTAGATAAAATGCATATGATGTTTATTTTTCTTGTTATTTTTATTAGTAATCCTCTTATCAACTATTTTTTTGGACTAATATATTACATATGATTATTTGATTTTAATTTTTGTTACTTGTTTAGAAATTTTGTATCGCATTAATAATTTTTGTAGTAATTAATATTTATTATGTAACTGGGTAATTATAATTTGTACTACCAAACATGACATAGGGAATTACTATATAATTACGCTTTATCAGCCAAATACATCCAAATACTCTGTGATGTCCAAACTGACCTTAAAATATTAGTACTTTAAAATATATTATTTCAAAATGTTAGTGTATCATGTGTTTGTGCTTTCAGTTTAGATACCACTCTCCAAGCATTTGTGAGTTTGAGAATAACAAAAAAAATATTTAGTAGAAAGCTTGGATTAGTCTGAGGTTAAAATCAGATTGATCAAAAAGCTTAAAGACATCTCAGGAGGATCGATAGGACATAACTTATCTCCCTTAGCATTGGACATTATTGTACATAAATGCTTTGATTAACTTTTGTTATTGTAATATATAGAGCAAGAAATTCCTATTTATTAAAATTTTTAGAATTCTATTGCACAAATATTTTATATATTTTGAAAATCAAATCTAACACTAGCATGTTGAGCAATAAGTTGTACAATCAATTTATCAAACATAACCATGAATATTCTCAACCATGTCATTGTCACCTAAATGCCATTTATATCTTTCTCGTCCTTAAAGAGCGTGTCAAATAATGCAGGCAATATTTCCATCATATGATACTACTTACCCCAAGGTGTAGTCAAGGTAAAACAGAGTCAAAGTATTATTATGTTATCATTTAGAGACCATTAATGGAGGTCACAGGTATTATTTATGGACATTCTCTCATTCAATCATTTAAAAACATATAAGGTTTTAAATTCCAATTTCATGGATTAATGATTATATGTGCAGATAAGATCAAATGACCTTATTTCCTAATTTATATGACTTGCTTCATCATACATGCATGACATGTTTATCGATTTTATCAACATTCAATCAAACGTAATATAATAATTATCTAATCCATAATTGAAAAATAAAACCGACTTTGACTAGCCAAAAATTTCCATGGTTTCATCCTAGAAAAAGGAAATAAATAATTAAATTAAAAATTACTGGTTTTTTTTCCAAAGCATTCTTTAGGCCTTCCAATTTTCTAATTTTTGAATCCTTGAAAAAGTAAATTCTCAAAAGTGCTCCAAAACTCAGAGAATCGAGGTCGTTGCACGTGAAGCCCGTAATAAGTTGCCAACACAGTGTGCTCCCAACACCCTCTCGTATGCATCATCCGCGTTAGGGTGCAATACCCCATGTGTCGTGGTGCTATCACTTCTATTGTGGCATCATCCCCGCGCCTCCTGCGTGTTGCCGCTAGGCAAGGGCGCAATGCCTCGACCCTTTCTAACTAGCGCTAATCAGCTGGGGCATGATTCCCCATCCATCCCTCATCTAGCGTGCCTGCTGAGGCATGATGCCCCAATGACTTGATGTCAAATGTAGTAGTTATTTTAGGTCATTTCTACACTTAATGAGCTTGATTTTTTTAGCACATTTATAATTAATTATTGCATTTTCACTATTAGTAGGTTAGAAATAAAATATTAATAAAATAAGTATCAGAAATAAAATATTAATAAAATAAGTATTTTTACGTATTTTCTGTTGTTTCGATGACATGTAAGGCCGACTCGGGCCTCGTGAGTGACTAATGGGCTATTTAAGTGTGTAGAATGTCAGTTTAGGTCCAAGAATACGAGGAATGATGATTGGACCACGAGATAAGGAGCCCGACAAGCCAACAAAGCTGCCAAGGCCTGGAACACACTTGATGTCGTGGCGAGGAGCTTCCTCTCGTCACAACGACGTGATGATCATAGGAGGAACTTCATGGTGGCGACGTTGTGATGAGGAGCATTCCCACATCCCGACGATACGACAATGGCAGGTCAAGATATTGACGATTCCTTAAATGACACTTTTGGGAAATTTCCATATTTGGACCCTAACTTTTAGCAAAATATTTTATTTATTGGTATCTAAGTGTATTTAGGTTTAAGTGATCACCAAGTAGCCTGTTTCTTATATAAGCAACCTTAGGGTCACTAGAATTGTGTACAGACTTAGACAGATAATTTTTCTATTCAGTTTTTCTTTGTATTTTCTTTTCATGTTCGTTTAGCCGGAATTTTTCTATTCCGATGTGAAGACAATTGTGAGCAAAGATTGCTCCAGGATAGCGTTTCAATATATTTATTCATGAGCATTCTCCTATCTCTTTTATTCTTTTATTTAACTTTCTTTAATTTGGCCGATTAATCATTGTATGAATAAATGAATAGATTATTGTGCTTTATTTATATTTTGCATGATCCAATTAATAAACTAAATTATTTGTTAAGTGATTATTTATTCGAAATTGGTTGTTTATTCAAGGGTAGTTATTATATTAGGGAGTGGCGCCCCTGATAGAATATCGAGATAGGTGAGATCGGAAGGGTATCATATCGTGTATAACTTGTGCCAAGCAGTGAGACTCGAAAAGGTATCCATATGCCTATGAAGAGACCGGAAGGGTGACTTAAGTGGTAATCTTTAGTGAAGATGAACTAGGAGGATAGTCTTAGCTAAGTGTGATAAATAACTCAATTTAGGATAATTAATTATTTAATTAGATAATTAGGGATTTAATCGATCATAAGCTAAAAGCTCGCATTTTCAACATTAGGAATAGGAAAGTCTATTAGGTTAATTTAGGTTAGTTAAATTAACTAGTTTAATTAAAATATTAATTTTGATTCGTACTACTAATTTGTGACTCGATTAGATTAGTAATTATTTTTTCTAATTAATTTAATAACAATTTATCCAATCTACAATCCCTTGGGTACGATTATTGGAATACTTTTTAGTGTTTTGTTGTAAACTTTACTACATTACAATTTGACCCATATGCTTGTGGAAACCACCAATTTAATTTATATATTTTTTGTGTGATATTTAACTATAAACGATAACACATTTATTGGCGGTCAAGTTGTTGGCACCATTGTCGGGGATTTCAATGGTGAAATTTTTGTTAGATTGATTTCTATAAAATAATATTAATCGAAAGACAAATGAGCTAGATAGTGTTATAACTTTTATTAATTAATTTTATTTTAGTATAAAAAAATTAATTTGAATTTCTGTAGTTAAATAAATATTTTTATTTTAATATTTTTTTATTTACCTTGTCGATTATCAAATTTAATTATGAATATTGGTTTTTATAGGTCGGTGTACGAACAATCCAAATTGAGTTAGCTATACGGAGATTTTACAAACCAATGGAGTAGTGATTACAAAGACAAGCAACTCAAGTGTTCAAACGGACTCCCACATAAGCTGAGCAAGTATACATCCAAGAGGTATGGAGATTCGACGAACGAATGGGATGACAACGAAGTATACGATGAGGGAATATATGAACAATGAGAGATCATGGAGAACCAAAGATTGCTCATGCTAGAATTGCTTCAACGAAGAAATGAATGATGGAAGAGATATATGAGCGACCTTTAGGGACATCCAAGTATTTAGCCAAAACTCCTTGTGATTCATATGACTATACGTCCGAGAAGGAAAGCCGTGAGCGAGAATTCCAAGCTAAATCAAAGAAAATCCAATAATAGTTAGATCAATTAAAGGAATTTTTCTGGCAAAAATCCCAAGCAAGCAATCAATTGGAAGAGGTCGTGCATGATGTTCTTAATTTCTCAAATAATTCGCATGAAATATTGTTGTGTGAAGAAATGGAGCAACTATTTTCCACACGTTTCGAACGATTGGATAAGAAAGCCGAACTATTGGAGGATATGATGTCGTTCATGATCAAGGAACTCCAACAAACTTACAAAGTAAAGACTCCATTAGAAGATGTCGTACATGATGTCTCCAATTTCGATCCGAAGGACCAATGTATCATTGACAACAATCCGAAATTAAATCTTGAAAGTCAACAAGAGTTTGGATCCGGAGATAGAAACAAATTGAATATAACTGAAGATGTCTCTGATCCAATTAACATAGATGTAACAGTAGATTTAGAAGTAGATGTAACATTAACCATTAATTTGGAGCTTAAACTGATTCGGAGTGGATGTGCCAATGAGTCGACACACCTTCTAGCCATAACCGAGGAGGTGCCAACCGAAGAAATTAACGAGTTTATTTCATTCTCGTTCGATAATAAAGATAAGCTTGGGCAAGCAAAGCTTCTTGCGACATAGAGGGGAGAAAGCTCGAGCCAATAATACCCCGAAAAATAATTTGGGGTTAGCTCAGATTTAGCACCAAGTGGCTCATGATGTGGATGTTTCACCAGTTGAAGATAAGGTGATATCATTGGAATCGACCGAGGGTGTTGGTTCTAATTTATCGGTAGTGGAGCAAACAATGAATCAAAGTATAGAAGACTAGTTGGAGATTCTTTTACGGTGCGATACGGATCGTCCCGACTCCGAAAAAGGATTTTGCTTTTAAATTTTATTTTTTATTGTTTATTTTTACTTTATTGTAAGTATTTAATTATGTGTTTTTTTTCACAGTAGTTACGGAGTTCGTGAGGTGGATTAAGGCAATTAAGCACAAATCGAGGAGTCCGACATGATCCTAAAAAAAGAAAATACAAGTTGGGAGATTTTCAAGTTATGTCGTGCCACACACCCTCTATGGCATGACACCACATAACGAGCCAGCTTAATGAGGGTAGCAACAACTCGTGTCGTTGTGACGAGGGAGAATGTATCATTCCGATGAGCTCCCACATCCTAACAACCATTATGTGCATGTCATGACGAGCCACAGCGCCTCCAAATGTGAAAGGGCTAAGTTATAATCCATAGTCATGATAAGCCATCATTGCTAGTAGTGACGAGCCGAGATTCCAAGTCACAACAAAGTGATCGAAATTGTGACACTATTACAAGGTGTCGGGACACACCGTGATGAAATGACTCGAGGAAGCATAATTATTACAACATCGCGATGAGGAGGGGATTCCGTTGCGACAAGCCAACTACTATGTAATGTTTCAGTACCCTAGCGGTCCAGACCCATGCAATTCTCGCCATTTTTCGTTCTTTACAAACTTAGCAACTATAGTTTTTAATTATTTATTTAAGTTTATATT
The DNA here is from genome assembly GCA_005393395.2 of Gossypium australe. Taxonomy (NCBI): domain Eukaryota; kingdom Viridiplantae; phylum Streptophyta; class Magnoliopsida; order Malvales; family Malvaceae; genus Gossypium; species Gossypium australe. Next base: position 121,743,277 of record CM016625.1, read on the forward strand.
TTATTCGTAAGTATTTTCCATTCACTTAGAGAACACAAATCCCGAGAGTTCCAAGACAACAAGGGTTCAACCTTTTCAAGGAAGTTTTCTTGTTCACACTTTAATTCTTTTATATCAGGACAATGTTTGTTCTAAAGTGTGGGGGAAATACATATGATTTAATTATTTTTCAAGTTTGTGTGTTTTAATTATTTTATTTAATTATAAAAACATTATTATTATATATTTTTGTGTGCTTTCTGTTTTTGTGTATGAACCCCACAAGTTATAAAGCACTACAAATTCAAGCCAAAATTGCAAGGAAGAGTCAGTCCCACCATTTGCAATAGACCTTTAACACTAATCAGGTAATCTCTATTGTAACACCCCTAACTTGACCTAGAAGTTTTGGCTAAGTCGAAGGCGTTACTTTCGGTCATCGAGGTGATCTTGTAAAGCCTTTCTTTTACTTGCATTGATTTTGTATGAAAAATCGCTCTGTTGTTTTTAGGAAAACATTCATTTGATTTAAACCGGTTTTTTACTTAACAATTCATTACAATATTACTAATATAAAGATTTTGGAAAACAAGGTAAGATTTTTAAGGAAGGACTTATCAAACTTTTAAGAATTTTATAAAGCAACAAAAAACACTTAAAATAATGGATTTCTAAATGGAAAAGCAAAACATGCAAATATCAAAGTATTATCTAAGTGTCATGCCTTAAAATGAATAAGCTAAACAATTTTACCGTAAATATAAAAGCGAAAAATAATTAATAACTACCATCCCGAGAATGATTAAAGGAAACTTTTAATAAAAACTTCAAAATAATAATAATAATGAAAAACAAGCTGTTAATCCGAGGTTCCTCTGATGCCTTTCTGAGTCATTGTTTTATGTGCTACCTGAGAGGGAAAGAAAGGGGAATTAGCTTACAATGGCTCTGTAACACCCCTTACCTGAGACCGTTGCCGGAGTCGAGCACGAGGCATTACTAGACTTAACTTACTAGTTCGGAGCATAAAAATTGAAACTGTCCATCTGCATCATGTTCACTAAATGAATTATAACTTGAGTTACGAAACTCGAAATCTAGATCCGTAAATTTTCCTTGAAACTAGACTCATATATCTTCTTACTGTAATTTTTCTAGAATTTTTGGTGTGGCCAATTAGTACAGTTTATTAGTTAAAGTCTCCCTTATTACACAGTTTGACAGTTCCAACCTCTCTTCACTAAAAATCAATTATCCCATAATATAAAACTCTTTTTCTTACACCGTTTTTTTTTTATAAAAATGGACTCAATAAGCTTTAATTATATATCTCATGCACAACCTAATTCCATTTCTACTATTTTTGGTGATTTTTTAAAATCACGTCACTGCTGCTGTCCAACTATTCCCCTGTATATAATTACATAATTTCTTTAAAATAACTATCAACTAGGCATTTCATAACATCCAAAACATGTTCTTAATTAACCATTTTAATGGCTAATCATTACCAAGTATTTACAAGCCAATATTAAGCCATACCATAAGGTCATACACACAAAATGGCTAAGTCCCTATACATGCCATAACTTAAAACGTTCGAATCACAAAATACCAATATAATTCTTTTGATAGTGTGTAATGATCTCTGACGTCCTTGCGATCCCCGAATTGGCTTGTAATACTATAAAAAAAATTAAAGAATGGGAGTAAGCATAAAGCTTAGTAAGTTTACATGTAAATAGATAACAACATTCTTAATGAATTATCTTATGCTTTTCTTATCAAGATCACTTAAGCTTTTAACTCAATATACTTAAACTTGTATTCTTACCTTACCTTTTAACATGAACTTGTCTTACCTTACCTTTATAGCTTGAACTTGTCTTACCTTTACTTTGGTATACTCTTTGAATTTTCCCGTTGAACCACTTGGAATACTAAGGATACGCGGGTACCTTTCCTTATGAAACTTAACCATTGCCATGTCTTGACATGGTCTTACGTGGTATCCTTGCCTTATGAACTCACCAATGCCATGCCTTGGCATGGTCTTACATGGGACCTTTGCCTTATAGTAACATATCAATGCCATGTCTTGACATGGTCTTACATGACTTCCTTAAACCCTAATGTCATGACATTTGTATCCTACACATTCCTAAGGTTCAACCGGAACTTTCTGAGATAGCTTTTCCATCAATTCATACTTGAGTCTTTAAATAATAAATTTACAGAATAAATATGTAAATGCTGGAATTTACTAATATTAAATGTAATATAATAGAATATTGCATTTATTTACCGCAAACTTACCTCGAAACCAAAATACGATAAACTATATCGATTTAGTCCACTATCTTTTTCTTTCCCCGATCTAACTCCGAATTTCGTTCTTCTTGATCTATAATAGCAAATTTAGCTTATTTAATACTCACATTTACTAAAACAGTCCTTAACTCTAACTTTGGCAAAATTACAATTTTGCCCCTAAACTTTTACATATTTACGATTTTGCCCCTAGGCTCGAAAATTAAACTTCAGCCCTTATTCTTATGTTTTATAACATGCTGGACATTTTTCCCTTCTATAGCAACTTCAAATTCTTACTATAACACATACTCATGAACAATAACAACTTTTACCAATTAGCTCGTTTTACTCGTTTTTACCGAAAATCACTTAACATGCATAATCTACCATCAAACATCAAAATACACAAGCTTTCAACAATGCCATAATTCAAAATATTCACCAAAATAAAAAATTCAACATGGGTTTTGTAGATAACTTAGTAACGATATCGAAAACGTAAAAATTATTAAAAACCGAACTCAAATCACTTACCTATTGAGCTTGTAAAGGCTGAGTATTACAAAGCTTCTTCTCCCTATTCTTTTCTCTTAGTTTCGGCCAACCATGAGGAAAAGATGAACACTTTCATCTTTTATTCATCTTTTATCAATTACATTACTATAATATATATTAAACTAACATATTTTAACATAAAATATAATAAAAATTCCACTCATCACTATTACAAACACATCATGACCGGCCACTATGCACATTTCTCTTTCATTTTGTTTATTTTATTCTATTATAACCACCAACATATTAAAATAATGCACCATTTTCACCTAAAGAAGTAATAAACAATTAAATCATCATTTCATGCACACCAACCGGCCACTAACCTCCCTTTATGGCCAAATTGCTACTTTAAGCCTCAAATTTATTAAAACATCAACAATTAAGCACTATCTCATCTAACCATCAAATTTTCAATTTACGCGATTAAGTCTTTATTTCAAATTAAACACACAGACAGATAAATTAGCTCACGAAAATTTACCACATGCTTAATCACATATCAACGGCATAGAAAATAAGATTAAAATATTTTACTAACTCGAATTTATGGTTTCGAAACCACTATTCTGTTTAGGCCCTATTTCGGGATGTTACATTTCTCCCCCATTTAGGGATTTTCGTCCCCGAAATTCTTACCTGTAAAGAGATTTGGGTACTGTTTTTGCATAGTCTCTTCGGGCTCCCATTTCTACTCGGGAACTAATACGACTGCAATAAACCTGAAGGTATCTGATGTTCGGCCTTTACCTGCTGACAGATCAAGCATCTAGAAACAAACTCTGATATATCTCTTTTCATTCCTGTCCACCAATACATTTTCTTCAAAACATTATGCATCTTTGTACTACCTAGGTGAATGGAAAAAGAACTGTTATGTGCTTCCTGTAAGATTTTCCTAATAAGCTCATCATTCTTTGGTACACATACTCTGTCTCTGAACAACAAACAATCGTCAGAACCGATTTGAAAATCAGACTCTACACCTGACTCGCACTGAACTCTTTTGTATTGCAACTCACTGTCATCTTTCTGAGCTTCACAAATTTATTCAAGAAACGTCGGTTTAGCTCTCAACTCAGCTAAAATAGAACCATCATCTGATAATGCCAAACTAGTGTGCAAAGTTCTCAATGCAAATAACGATTTTCTACTTAAAGCATCAGCAACAACATTTGCCTTACCCGGGTGATAATCAATCACTAGCTCATAATCTTTAATCAACTCTAGCCACCTTCGTTGCCTCAAGTTTAGATTTTTCTGAGTCATCAAGTACTTCAAACTTTTGTGATCAGTGAATATTCGGCATTTCTCACCATATAAGTGATGTCTCCAGATTTTCAATGCAAATACAATAGCAGCTAGCTCTAAATCATGTGTCGGATAGTTTTTCTCATGTGGCTTTAACTGTCTAGAGGCATAAGTAATTACCCTTCCTTCCTGCATAAGTACACAGCCTAGTCCATTCAAGGATGCATCACTGTAAATCACAAACTCTTTACCCGGTTCTGGTTGTACTAAAACAGGAGCTTTAGTCAACAATACTTTTAACTTGTCGAAACTCTGTTGAAACTTCTCAGTCCATTCAAACTTGACAGCTTTCTGTAACAATCTTGTCAATAGAGTAGCTATCTTGGAAAATCCCTCTACAAATCGTCTGTAATAACCGGCAAGACCAAGAAAACTTCTGACCTCTGATACATTTCTGGGAGGCTTCCAATCAACAATTGCTGAAATCTTACTCGGATCAACTCTAATACCTTCACCTGAGACAATATGTCCAAGAAAACAAACTTTCTGTAACTAGAACTCACTTTTGCTAAACTTGGCATAAAGCTGATTATCTCTCAAAATCTGTAAAACTGTTCTCAAATGCTCTGCATGCTCAGTCTCATCATGAGAATAAATCAAGATATCATCAATGAACACGACTACAAACTTGTCCAAATAAGGTCTAAAAATTCGGTTCATTAAATCCATGAAAATAGCAGGAGCATTAGTTAAGCCAAATGGCATCACAAGAAAGTCATAGTGACCATACCTAGTTCGGAAAGTAGTCTTTGGAACATCTGACTCTTTAACTCGCAACTGATAGTATCTAGATCTCAAATCTATCTTAGAGAATACAGTGGCTCCCTTCAATTGGTCAAACAAATCATCTATTCTAGGTAATGGATATTTGTTCTTGATGGTTACCTTGTTAAGTTGCCGATAGTCTATGCACAATCTCATGGAACCATCCTTCTTTTTCACAAATAACACTGGCGCGCCCCATGGTGAATAACTAGGTCATACAAAGCCTTTATCAGTTAATTCCTGTAGCTGAGCTTTCAATTCTTTCAATTCTATTGAAGCCATTCTATAAGGAGCAATAGAAATAGGTGTGGTACCTGGAATCAATTCAATACCAAACTCAACTTCTCTGATAGGAGGCAAACCTGGTAGTTCTTCCGAAAACACATCAGGAAACTCATTTACCACTGGCACTGATTCAATTTTCAACTTTGGGTCTTTAGTATTCAACACAAAAGCAAGATAAGCTTCACATCATTTCCTTAAACATTTCTGACCAGACATAACAGAAATCATGGAAATTGAACTATCTGACTCATCTGAATTAACCCGAAAGAACTCACTATTTTCACATTTCAACTCAATGAATCTCTTTCCACAATTCACTATCACATCATGTGCAGTTAACCAATCCATACCAAGAATCACATCAAACTCATCAAATGGCAATAGCATGAGATCAGCCGGAAAACAGTAACCTCTAATCATCAAAGGGCATTTTTTTACATACTTTGTTTACTAACACATGCTGACCTAATGGGTTCGATACTTTAATCACAAATTCCGTAAACTCTATGGGCATGTTCATACTAGGCATTAATTTCATGCAAACATAGGAATGGGTTGAACTCGGATCAATCAAAGCAATAACATTAACATCATGAAGAGAAAATGTACACGTAATTACATTGGGGGAAGATGCCTCTTCACGAGCACGGGTAGCATAAGTCCTTGTGGGTGCTCTAACATCTGATCTTGTTGCTGTATCTCTAAATGTACCTCTACCTGCCCCTACTCCCGAATTTCTCTGAGGTCTACCTCTAACGGGGGCATTACCTGATCTTGCACTCGATATTACTTCTTTTTTAACCATTTTGGGACACTCCTGAATGAAATGATCCGGTGCACCACATCAGAAACAACCAGTCTCAGTTGCTCGACATTGACCTAGATGACGTCGACCACATTGAGGACACTCGGGTCTATCAGGCTGAATACTGCCAACACTCGTAATCGAAGTGGTTTGAGCTTTTGAATCCATAAATCTTCCACCTCTGTTTCGGCTAGAATACCCAGCTGAAAAATTAGATCTCGTAGAAAACTCTCTAGGCCTCTTGGATGTAGACTGAAATGACTTGCTCATCTGTCTTTTCTTCGTGCCTTGCATCTCAATTTCAGCTTTACCTTTTCTTTTTAATAACTCTTTTGCCTTACAGGCTCGTTCAACTAAAGCAACAAACTCTTTTATCTCTAATACACCAACTGACAGTCGGATATCATCATTGAGTCCATCCTCAAATCTTTTGCACATGATAGCCTATGAAGACACACACTCTCGAGCATAACTGCTGAGTCAGATAAATTCACGTTCATAGTCGATCACAGTCATCTTACTCTGTTTTAACTCAAGGAACTCTTTTCTGTTCTGGTCAATAAACCTCTGACTGATGTACTTCTTACGGAACTCCTCCTGAAAGAAATCTCAGGTAACTCTTTCCTTCGGTACTACTGACACAAGTGTCTTCCACCACTGGTAGGCCGAATCTCTAAGAAGTGACACCACACACTTAATACATTCTTCCGATGTGCAGGATAACTCATCAAAGACTCTGATAGTGTTCTCGAGCCAATATTCAGCTTTCTCTGCATCATCATCTTTGGTAGCCCGAAACTCTTCGGCCCCTTGTTTTCTGATCTTGTCAACGGGTGGCCTTTCTCTTCTAACTGTATTTATAACTGAGGAAGCTACATGAGTGGTCTGAGGATCATGAGGGGGTGGAGGTCTAACAGCCGGGTTCGTACGAACGAACTCAGCAAACCAATCATTCATAACTTGGAAGAAGGCTTCTCGAGCCCCTCTTCCCTGACTAACTGTAACGGGCCTTTCATGACTATCTGGTGGCATCGTCCCTTCAGTGGGAGCAGGCGCATTACTCTCTACATCATCTGCACCATCTCGTTCGGGATCCATAACTATATAAGAAAAACATTTTTAAAATTGTCAGGAGTCGTCACACTATCAAAATATAAGTATGGCATGTATAGCTAGACTCTTACTCATACTGAATATTTCGAGCATCGACTAAAATCTTGCTCTGATACCAATAAATGTAACACCCCTTACCCGAGACTGTTGCCGGAGTCGAGCACGAGGCATTACTAGACTTAACTTACTAGTTCGGAGCATAAAAATTGAAACTATCCATCTGCGTCATGTTCACTAAATGAATTATAACTTAAGTTACGAAACTCGAAATCTAGATCCGTAAATTTTTCTTGAAACTAGACTCATATATCTTCTTACTGTAATTTTTCTAGAATTTTTGGTGTGGCCAATTAGTACAGTTTATTAGTTAAAGTCTCCCTTATTACACAGTTTGACAGTTCCGACCTCTCTTCACTAAAAATCAATTATCTCATAATATAAAACTTTTTTTCTTACACCGTTTTTTTTATAAAAATAAACTCAATAAGATTTAATTCTATATCTCATGTACAACCTAATTCCATTTCTACTATTTTTGGTAATTTTTCAAAATCACGTCACTGCTGCTGTCCAACTATTCCCCTGCATATAATTACATAATTTCTTTAAAATAACTATCAACTAGGCATTTCATAACATCCAAAACATGTTCTTAATTAACCATTTTAATGGCTAATCATTACCAAGCATTTACAAGCCAATATTAAGCCATATCATAAGGTCATACACACAAAATGGCTAAGTCCCTATACATGCCATAACTTAAAACGTTCGAATCACAAAATACCAATATAATTCTTTTGATAGTGTGTAATGATCTCCGACGTCCTTGCGATCCCCGAATTGGCTTGTAATACTATAAAAAAAATTAAAGAATGGGAGTAAGCATAAAGCTTAGTAAGTTTACATGTAAATAGATAACAACATTCTTAATGAATTATCTTATGCTTTTCTTATCAAAATCACTTAAGCTTTTAACTCAATATACTTAAACTTGTATTCTTACCTTACCTTTTAACATGAACTTGTCTTACCCTACCTTTTTAGCTTGAACTTGTCTTACCTTTACTTTGGTATACTCTTTGAATTTTCCCGTTGAACCACTTGGAATACTAAGGATACGCGGGTACATTTCCTTATGAAACTTAACCATTGCCATGTCTTGACATGGTCTTACGTGGTATCCTTGCCTTATGAGCTCACCAATGCCATGCTTTGGCATGGTCTTACATGGGACCTTTGCCTTATAGTAACATATCAATGCCATGTCTTAACATGGTCTTACATGATTTCCTTAAACCCTAATGTCATGACATTTGTATCCTACACGTTCCTAAGGTTCAACCGGAACTTTCTGAGATAGCTTTTCCATCAATTCATACTTGAATCTTTAAATAATAAATTTATAGAATAAATATGTAAATGCTGGAATTTACTAATATTAAATGTAATATAATAGAATATTACATTTATTTACCGCAAACTTACCTCGAAACCAAAATACGATAAACTATATCGATTTAGTCCACTATCTTTTTCTTTTTCTTCTTGATCTATAATAGCAAATTTAGCTTATTTAATACTCACATTTACTAAAACAGTCCTTAACTCTAACTTTGGCAAAATTATAATTTTGCCCCTAAACTTTTACATATTTACGATTTTGCCTCTAGGCTCGAAAATTAAACTTCAGCCCTTATTCTTATGTTTTATAACATGCTGGACATTTTTCCCTTCTATAGCAACTTCAAATTCTTACTATAACACATACTCATGAACAATAACAACTTTTACCAATTAGCTCCTTTTACTCGTTTTTACCAAAAATCACTTAACATGCATAATCTACCATCAAACATCAAAATACACAAGCTTTCAACAATGCCATAATTCAAAATATTCACCAAAATCAAAAATTCAACATGGGTTTTGTAGATAACTTAGTAACGATATCGAAAACGTAAAAATTATTAAAAACCGAACTCAAATCACTTATCTATTGAGCTTGTAAAGGTTGAATATTACAAAGCTTCTTCTCCCTATTCTTTTCTCTTAGTTTCGGCCAACCATGAGGAAAAGATGAACACTTTCATCTTTTATTCATATTTTATCAATTACATTACTATAACATATATTAAACTAACATATTTTAACATAAAATATAATAAAAATTCCACTTATCACTATTACAAACACATCATGACCGTCCACTATGCACATTTCTCTTTCATTTTGTTTATTTTATTCTATTATAACCACCAACATATTAAAATAATGCACCATTTTCACCTAAAGAAGTAATAAACAATTAAATCATCATTTCATGCACACCAACCGGCCACTAACCTCCCTTTATAGCCAAATTGCTACTTTAAGCCTCAAATTTATTAAAACATCAACAATTAAGCACTATCTCATCTAACCATCGAATTTTCAATTTACGCGATTAAGTCCTTATTTCAAATTAAACACATAGGCAGATAAATTAGCTCACGAAAATTTACCACATGCTTAATCACATATCAACGGCACAAAAAATAATATTAAAATATTTTACTGACTCGGATTTATGGTTTCGAAACCACTATTCCGTTTAGGCCCTATTTCGGGATGTTACAGGCTCAGTGTGAGACTAAATTCTAAATCATTACATATAATTGACAACAATAACGTATATAAAAAATCAATAGTTTTATACGATGCAATTAATGTTTTAAAGTTACTACCCGTCCATGTTGTCCACCCTCGAGCATTGCTCGACACTCCAAAAACCCATTACAATTGCTTGCCATCCTGGTTTGATTTTCGGAAACAATGGTCGTTCACTTGTCATCTGTAACAATGACTTTTACTATAATAACTTATCATCCTAATTGCCTGGTTTTAATGGCCTTTTAAACTATCATCCCAATTTGGTTAAATTTTGATGGTGTTTTTAATCTACCATCTTGTCTTGTCCGGTTTAGATGACATTGTCACCTACTTCGTGCAATACTGACTTTCGATGTGGACTTAATTTGCCACTGTTACTCATTCATCCTCCATACTCAATTTCATGTAATTATGCACATAAACTTAGCATGTTCTATGCTTTTTATAATCATTTTATGCTACCTCTAATATTTTATACTGGCATTATATGGCATGTATTTAAGCATACATTTATCTCATTATCACACAATTATGTATAATTGGTACGAGTAAATAAATAAAACACAATGTCACATGCACATGATTTTATGTGAATTATCAGTCTAGTTATTTAACATGTTTACAGGTTCTCATGGTCATATAGGCTTGCATGTACCTAGGGTTCGTACGGCATATATACTCACATGCAACTAGGGATCACATTAGGCTCGCAAGTTCCTAGGGTTCACACATAGGTTCGCATGTTCTTAGGGTTCGCATGTAGGCTCGTATGTTCATAGGGTTCGCACATAGGTTCACATGTACCTAGGGTTCGCACATAGGCTTGCATGTACCTAGGGTTCACATGTAGGCTCGTATGTTCCTAGGGTTCACACATAAGCTCGCATGATTCTAGGGGTTGCATACATATAAGCTTGCCTAATCTTATGATTCACATATAGGCTTGCAAAATTATAAGGTTCGCATATCATAGTTCACATATAGAATCGAATAAGTTTGCATATATTATCAATAATGTGCTCATAAGTGATAGCTTGTAAGAGGGGTTCGCATGTTACAATTATACAAGTTGGCTCGCATAAACAGGGGTTTGCACGTATGTTCTTGGGCTTGTGTATTAAATCTTATATGGTTTTACATATGGGTTCGCTTAACAGGGGCTCGCATGTACAGGTTCACATGCAAAAAATGGGGTTCACATACATGGGGTTCGCATGCAAATGGTGTTTCACCTACAAGGGGTTCGCACATGAAAAGGAGGTTTCTCCTAGGGTTTGCCTATACTAGTTCTCTGCTTCCTATTTGATTCAATTATACACAAAGATTAGAGTTTAGATCCCACGCCTATTTTGAAGACTTTAAAAACCTTTTGTTTGGAGAGGAGATTAAAGATCTTCTTGAAGGATGTTTTTGAAAAGTTTGGACTCTTTTGGCTTTGAAAATTGATTTGGGAGTGAAAGAATTTTGAGGATGTTTCTTGAAATTTTGATTGGTAATTTCTAGGGTTTGTCTTGAAACTAGCTACTTATGAAGTTTGTTCAATTACCAAATTGTGAAAAGTTTTTTTTGAGATTAATGTGGACCAAATTTTTTTTTAAAATACCAAATTGAAAAAAATTACCAAATTCAGAGATTAAATATTGTTTTATCTCTTAAAATTCTACTTACATTTGATTTTAGGTATTTTGAATTATCAAAATATAAATGTCAAATTTTATTAAAAGTCCCAATACTATATGTTTTTGGTTATTTTAGTCTCTTTATTATAAGTTTATCATTTTTAGTTTTTCCACAAGCCATACATTCTCAGTCATGAGATCTTTTTCCCCCTTAATTTTGTTAACTAATATAACTTTTTTAAGGAAAAAGATGGTATAATGTAGCATTTATATTTTAACTTTTTACAATTAAATAAATATTATAATTAATTATTATTTTTAAAAGGTGCAAAAATTTATTCAATTATAAAAAATTGTATATATATATATTGTAATAGCCCAATTACGACCCTAATCAGAACGGTGGTTTCGGGACCACGAATCCGAGCCGAAAAAATTTCCTAATATTATTTTTGTTTTCGTGTTTAATAACTATGAATGGGTATGTGTTGAAATTTTGTGAATTTAATTGCTTTGGTGTGCTTATATTAAGAGAAAGGACCAAATAGTTAAAGTAGAAAAAAAATAGCCTTTATTAAGCTAGAAGGGTTAATTGAATTGTTTTTCTTGCATGTGAGGACTTGCATGTCAAATTTCCCATATTTCATGATTGTGGACGACAATCATGATAGGAAAATCTTTTTAGTGTTTTATAATTTAAATTATTATATTTTAAGTATGTTATAATATGTATTTATTTTATAAAACAAAAGAAACATGTTTTATTTTCATTCTCTCTCTCTCTTCCTCATCTTCTTCACCGATTTTCTTACAAAGAAAAGGAGAAAGCTTGAACCTCCATTTTCGGCCATTGCATGTAGTAATAAGGTAGGTATTTGAGCTTTGTTTTAGTGAATTTTTACATATTTGAGTTGGTTACCTTGAGTACTATCAAAACCATGTTAAAATTTTGAGATTTAAGCATGTTTAGATTCGGCCATGGGTGAGTATTTTTGGTTTGTTGTGTTTGATGGAAAAATGTTTAGAATATGTTTAAAAACAATATGCTTTAAGTAGGAAATTTAGATAAAATGGATAATAGTGGTTTAAATTGTATGAATATTGTAAACACCCAATTTTGCCCGGGCCCATCAGAATAAACCAGAAAATAAGAAAATAAAAATAATGCAGCTCTTTTTACAAAAAAAAAAAAAAACCAAGCAAACCCAAACAAATGGCCCACTAACCAATTACCTGAACTACCCAATGCTCAAACAGATTACCTACCCAAAATACCCTAGCCCAACTCAAACCCAAATTCACGCAGCCCAAATGGCCCAATGCCTAAGCAGCTAACAGAAGACCTAGGGTTTCTGGGAAACCCTAGCGTCGCAGCCTCGTGCCCCAGCTCTTTTTGCGCCGTAAGCAGAGATACCCCAACAGTCGTGCCGTTTCAAGTGGATCCCAGCAGTCGCACCATTTCAGTGGGATGCTGACCGTCAGTCACGCCGCGATCTGCGCGTAGCCACCGTCTCCTGGTTCCAAACCTGCAAAGGAAAGAAGCAAACAGCAGAAAGGAAACCAAATCGCAGTCAAAAAGGAAATAATAGGTTTAAAAAAAAAAGATACGTTTTCCTTTTTTATTTTTGGGTTATAAAAACCCTTGTAAAATCTGTAAAGAACACAGGGAAATTATCAAAGAAATAAACAGAGTTCTTCAGATACAAACACTCGGCAAGCAGTAAATCCATAGGTGATTTTTCCTTCGTTTCGTTTAATTGTTATCTGTTACATTTTTTTTTGCATATAACGTTTGTCGAGAGAGTAACAAGGAAAGGGTATACCTTCTCAATAGCCTCCGGCCCCCGGCCGTGGAGGCGCGTGTGCGCGTGACCTGGACGGGCGAGGACGAACGGGCAGAGTTCTCCTTCTGCTTTTCAGAGAGTTTCAAAGTTTTTTTTTAAATCCTAATGCTAATAATTTTTTTTTCCAGAAAAACTAGTATTTATAACATAACACGAACGACGTCGTTTTGATAAGGCATGACCCGCGCGTCGACCCGGATCCGAACTAGGGTCCGCGTGTTTTGGATAAAAAAGGAAAATTGCCATTTCAGCCCTCCTTATTTTTATTGTTTTTAATTCCGTTTAATTTAAATTCTATTTATTTTAATTTAGCCTTAAAAGTTTAATTAATTTTTAATTTAATCCCTCGGTCCGTTTTAAATGAAAATCGGAACGACGCCGTTTCGTAAAAAGGTTTAATTGCTACATTAGTCCCTGAGTTTGAGCGCACGTTTTTAATTCAATCTTTTTAATCTGTTTAATTGCTGTTTAACCCCTATTTCTTTATTTATTTTTTTATTTACTTTATTTTATTTTAAATTATTTTAATTCTTTTATATTATTTTCCTATATTTATTAATATTAATAGTTTATATGCTTTATATGCATTATTTTATATATTTAATTATTATGTATTATTTTACTTAGTTTTAAAATTTTTATAATTTTATAATCTATATATTATTTATTATATTATGTTTTTTATATATTATATAGTATTATATATATATTTTGTATAATGTCTATTATAATATCTAACGTATTTTATTTATATTATTTATGTTGTGTTATACATGTTTTTTTTTCTAAAATACTTTATACTATTTATTAATTATTTTTACCACTATCCTTTTTATATATATTATATTATTAAATTATATATTTATTATAGGTATCTTTTATTTTAAGTTTGCGTTATTTTATATAAAAATTATTAGTATTATTATTTTTAAATGTCTAATATATTATTCTCTCATTTATTGTTATTACACGTTTATTTATTTATTTGCTTTAGATTGTATATTATTGTTTAATATAGTTCATTATATTTGTGTTATTATTTTATCAATTCATTGTTAGTACGATTTGTAGAATACACTATCACTTATATTTTTTATTTATAATTTGTTTCAATATATGTTGTGATATCCAATCTAAATCATAGCTTTCATAAAAACATTTTAAATCGATACGTTCTATTCAAGTGGTTTGTAAAATATAGTGATATGTGACATTTAAGGGATCTCGAAAAGAATTTTGCCCTAACTTATTGGGTTTGATTTTTCTCGTGAAACTTTAAGTATTACATGTTTACCCTTTTTAAGAAATTTGATATTTATCAACTTCAAAATAAAAAAAAAAACCTATTCTTGGGAATTCAAAGTGTTTTGCCTTAACTTATTAGGTTCGACATTTTGTGCCTCGAGGTAGGAATTTCCTCAAACGAAGACAAGCTTAATTTTAAAGTAATGACATACTATACCTTAACTTATTGGGTAAAGTATTTTATTTCTTTGAAATAGGTAAGTCTAGATTTTCTTTCTAATAAAAGGATCATATTTCATAATATTCTTTACTTTCGACATTTGGACATGACTTTATCAATTTGGTACCAATTTTTGGGCGTTATGAGGGTGCTAACCCTTCCTCATACGTAACCGACTCCCGAACTCATTTTCTTGTTTTTGTGGACCCAAAAATGTTTTGAAATAAAATGTTTTACAAGGTGATCCAATCACACCTAAGTAAAAAAGATTGGTGGCGACTCCCATTTTTATTTTTAAAGTCGATCTCCATTTTTCTAAAACCCGATTTTTAAATGGTTTCGACAGCTTGGCTACTCCGCTGGGGACTTATAAGAGAGTCAAGCCGTAAAATTGATAGTTTCATGTCCTAAATCCAAATTTAAAAATTTGGTTTAAAAATTATGATCCTTTTTTGCATATGATTTTATCTTTGCATTGTATTACATAGCCGTTGTGGTCGCACCCTTAAGTGGGAGCGGGAAGCTACTCCTTCGTGAGGTTTTCACCTCCGTGCAGGATAGTGAATCGCTTTCGGGATGCATCCGTACCTATGTCTTCGTGAGGTTTTCGCCTCCGTGCAGCCATAGGGAAATGTATTCCCCTGAACCGAACTTGGTCCGTATGAGCCTATAATGGGTGAGGACCAAGGAATCTGCTGGTTTGGGTACCTTAAACTTTAGAACTAAACCCACATATAGAAAACCTAAGAGCTTACCCTAGGTAGATCTATACCCTAACTTTAGCAATTATCCAGATAGGTGATAAATTATTGGTTTTACACTTTACTCCATGTTACTGATTAATTGTGTTTTATCTTGTTGCATGTCATTTCATATCTTAAAGAGGTATCAGTTCACGATCAGTTTCCAAATTAGAAAGCTGGTTATGGAGAATGAATTCCTTGATAAAGTGGAGGACAATGCAGCTGTCCGTAGGTGGTCAGAGCAGACACAGTTAGAAAAGGGAGATAGCTTAGTCGAAGGGTATAAGTCTGAGTTATGGGATTACACTCGCATCAGTGTGACGCAGAACAATCTTCAAGAATTAAAGGAGATATGGGATCAATGGAATAACGAAGTTAAGTATTTGTTTTACAGTAACTATGGAGACTTGCCGTATCTGTTGGATATTAAGGTAGATCAGCATTTATTTCGCGCCATTTCTCAATACTGGAATCCTGCGTATAGTTGCTTTACTTTTGGAAGAGTTGATTTGGTACCTACAATAGAGGAGTATACAGCTCTCTTGCGATGTCCCAAGGTTCAGGTTGATAGAGTTTACTCGAGAGCCCCTAACGTTATAACCTTCGTGAGAAAATTAATGAGTATCACCGGGATGAGAGAGCAATGGGTTACAGCTAGAATCAAGCAAAAAGGTGAGTATAATTGCATCTCATGGAAAGCTTTAAATGACTTGATTTAGAACATCCTGATGTGAAAAAAAAAGTCGATATATTTGCTTTAAGTATATATGGGTTAGTGATTTTTCCAAGGGCATTGGGATATGTGGATGAAGCTGTTTCAGACCTCTTCTATCGACTTGACAAGCAAGTCACACCTGTTCTGGCAATCCTGGTGGAAACATTTCGTTCTTTGAAATACATGTAGGAGAGCTAAGGAGGGCAGATTTATGGGATGTGCACAGTTGTTGTTGGCTTGGTTCCATAGTCACTTTTGGAAAGTGGACAGGGTTTCTCGTCGGGTTTTCTTAGAAAACTATTCTCCATTGAAAGAGATAGTGGATACACCAAGGAGGGACGACATAACCGAGGAGAATTGGATGGCGCTTCTACAAAATCTCCGAGAAGAGGATGTTGAATGAAAAAACTCCCTGGATGATTCCTGATAAAGTTTTGTATCGGTGTGGAAGTTTTGATTGGGTCCCTCTACTGGGAATTTGGGGAGCTATTGGATATGCACCTTTGCTCGTATTAAGACAGTTCAGATCGAAGCAATTTATACCGGTTACTCATGGTTTAGCTCAGAGCGAATTCTCGTATAAAGGAAATGGTTACAAAAAGATGGTTAAGGAGATTGCTAGTGCTTGGAAGCAGACTTGTTACATGAAGAGAATAGACGTAGGCCCAATAACGACTCCAGAGTATTATGGATGGTGGAGTAAGAGAGTCAACGACAATATCCCTGTGCCAAGTTCAAATGAAGCTCGACCAATTGAAGAATTTCTACGAGTGGTTCCATCGGAAATGGAGATAATGAAACAAGATTTTAAAAGGACAAACTCAGAGCTTGAAAAGAAAATAGAGAAGTTAGAAGAAGAGAAGACGTACTTGAAGATTGATGTTGATATTCAGAAATCCGAAGTTGAGAAAGTAAGGAAGGAGAAACGGAAGATTGAAGAAGATCGAGATAACTTAAAGATAGAGTACAAGAAGATGCGACTGATGATAAAGAATGCTGGATTGGGAAAGACTTCACAACAGTGGAAACAGGAGGTTGAAGAAGAAAAGGCCAAAGCTGACTATTGGGAGAGAAAGTTTCGAGAGATGCAAAAGAACCTGGCTGAAAGTTTAAACGAAAAGGAAGAATTGCAAGCTAGAGTGGCTGAACTTGGACGGTCCCTTCATCATTACCGGAACCGTAATTCCATAATTGAGTTAGAATCAAGCCTTAATAAGATCGAAGAAATGAAGGGTCGAATTGAAGAGTTAGAATCAGCACTGCACAATTGTGAACTTCGGATCGAGTGCCTAAAGACGAGGGAGGGACATTTGCAAGAAGAACTCCATCATTCGCACGGTCAGGTCAAGAATCGAGACTATCTCATGGGGGAAGCCATAGACCAAATAAAGGAGGTAGCTTATTATCTACAGACTTTAGCAGTTCAGGCTGATGTATTGAGCATGAAGTATGAGCTTCAGTCAGATCGCAACCAAGAGTTAGTGTCATTATTAGGGAAAATTAAGACTTTAAGGCTTAGGGTGAAAGCTTATTTGTAGCCCATTTTATGTAAAAGAATTTATTTTCTAATAAAGTTTTCTACAATGAAGTTGATCAGAATCGATGCCTCTTTGCATTCATGCATTTGCATTACATAACATCATATGCATTCAAATTCATAGAGAGAGTCTAATTAGTCTAAATCATATAGGGGAGAGAAAGAGAAATAAAATCTGGAAGCTGAACACCCTTACGGTACACGAGCTAAATCAAGAAAAATGGACCAAAGAATGGAGCAATTCCAAAGGGATATACAAGACCAGATGCAAGAGCAGATGGCAAAGCTCCAACAAGAGATGAAGGACCAAATGTTGGAGGCACAAAAGAACATGATGGCCCAAATGGCCCAAATGATGAATGGGATAATAGATAAAGCAAAAGGTCCCATAGTCAATGCTGAAGACAATGAGGACTTTCCAAGGGGATTCACTCACCACATGAACAAATGCAGCCTCAGGAACCTCTCCAAAGGCCATCCATCACCATTAGGCCTAAACAGGGACAAACTGATCCTAAACCACCCATGAACCTTCAAGTGGGCTCGGGATCTAACCCTGGGGATAACCCTGCCAACCCCGTTATTCCTGACCTAGACTTGATAGGGGAGGAAAGAATCAGAATTGAATCTACAAAACAGTTGGAGGATCGTTATAAGTGGTTAGAGGAAAAATTTAAAGTTTTGGAGAATGCTGACCATTATCACGGTATTGATGCCAAAGATTTGAGTTTGGTCCCAGATTTGATACTTCCTCACAAGTTCAAGATGCCAGAATTTGAGAAGTATAATGGAACTACTTGCCCCGAAGCCCATATCACAATGTTCTGCAGACGTATGACGGGTTACGTGAACAATGATCAACTTCTGATTCATTGTTTCCAAGATAGTTTGACGGGAGCAGCGTCTAGGTGGTATAACCAACTCAGCCGCGCTAACATTAGCTCGTGGAGGGACTTGGCTCAAGCTTTCATGAGACAGTACAACCATGTTACAGATATGACGCCTGACCGAATCATGTTGCAAAACATGGAAAAAAGGTCAAACGAGAGTTTTAGACAGTACGCGCAGCGATGGAGGGAAGTAGCCATGCAAGTTCAACCACCTCTCTTAGAGAAGGAAACTACGATGCTATTTATTAACACCCTAAAGGCACCATTCATTACATATGGTAGGAAGCACCACCAAGAGCTTCGCAGACATAGTTATGGCAGGGGAAATGATCGAAAATGCCATAAGGGGTGGTAAAATTGAAGCCGGAGAATCCAATAGGAGGTCAGCTCCTAGGAAGAAGGAGAATGAGATAAACAATGCGAGTGCATCCAACAAAGGGTACTCAAAGGCGGTTACTATTAATCAGCCGAAGGTGCTTACCGTTGGACAACAGGGGTTGGCAAAACAAGAATCAGGTCCCAAACAAAATGTTGAAAAAGTTCAATTTACGCCCATTTCCTATGACATATAAAGAGCTGTACGAAACGTTATTAGAGGAACGCATAGTATCCCCATACTATTTACAGCCAATGCAGCCTCCGTATCCTAAATGGTATGACTCAAGCGCCCAGTGTGATTACCATGCGGGAGCAGCAGAGCATTCCATAGAAAATTGTACTACTTTCAAAAGGGTGGTTGAGAGGCTTCTTAAATTGGGGGTTGTCAAGCTTGAGGACATGCCTAATACGGTGAACCGACTACCTAATCATGGAAACAATGGGGTAAATGCAATTGGAGAGGATTATATCAGAAAAGCTAAGGGGCATATTTCAGATGTGAGGACTCCATTAAGAGCAGTTTGGAGGGAGATGGCAAGATGGGGGCTAATCAAATCAAATCTTAAAGAGAGAACTGAAGAACCCAGAAGCTATTGTGAGTTACACGAAGTGGAAGGACATGAAATCCAGGATTGTGCTGAGTTTAAGATATTGGTGCAAGGCTTTATGGATAATAAGGAGTTGGAGTTTTGTGGAGAAAGTTCAGAGGTAGGAGAAATACATGCGATCGAAGGAGAATTGACTAATCAGAAAGTCAATTATCCAAGGATCATTATTTCTCGACCAAGGAATGTAGAAGGAGGAGTACAAGTCGCACCTAAAGTGATAATCCAAAGACCTGTATCCTTTCCTTACAAGGATAACAGAGCTGTACCATGGAATTACAATTGTAGCATAACAACACCAAGAGTAGTGATTGCAGCCAGTACTTCCAAGGAGGAAGGATTCTATACGCGGAACGGGAAGCGCTACGACTCAGTAAAGGCAAGCACTGAATCGGAGAAGCTAAAAGATGTGACTGTTGAACCTGAAAAAAAGCTTGATACCCTTTTCAATATACCTGTAAAGGAGGAAGAGGCTAAGGAATTTCTAAAATTTCTAAAGCACAGTGAATACAGCGTAGTAGAACAGTTGCGCAAACAACCAGCTCGTATTTCAGTGTTAGCCTTACTTTTAAGTTCGGATGTTCACCGCGAGGCTTTAATGAAAGTGCTAAACGAGACTTATGTTGCTAAGGACATATCTGTTAACAAGCTTGATCGATTAGTCAGTAACATAAGTGCTGATAACTTTATTTCCTTCAGTGATGATGAGATCCCACCTGGGGGCATGGGGACAACTAAAGCCTTGCACATAACCACTCGTTGCAAAGGGTATACTTTACCAAGCGTGTTGATTGATAATGGATCAGCCTTGAATATTCTACCATTGTCGACATTGAAAAGATTGCCAATAGATAGCTCTCACATGAAGACGTGCCAGAATATAGTGAGAGCATTTGATGGTACTGAAGAAGGGTGATGGGGAGAATTGACATACCTTTGCAGATTGGCCCAAACACATATGAGGTGGACTTTTTAGTGATGGATATAAAGCCTTCATACAATTGTTTGCTGGGAAGGCCCTGGATTCATTCAGCAGGGGCCGTGCCTTCGTCTCTTCATCAAAAGTTGAAGTTAGTAACGGATGGTCGATTGGTCACTATAAATGCGGAAGAAGATATTATAGCGACTGTTACTAATAATGCGTCATATGTAGAAACAAATGAAGAGGCCGTTGAATGCTCTTTCCGTTCTTTAGAGTTTGTCAATGCAACATTCATCTCGGAAGGAAGTAAAGTTCCAGTGCCTAGGATATCCAAGACTACAAGAATGGGTCTACAAATGATGATAGGGAAAGGAGCTTTGCCAGGGAAAGGATTGGGCCGATACCTCCAAGGGGAGATTCAAATACAGATGATGAAAGAAAAGAGAGATCGTTTTGGCTTAGGATTCAAGCCGGATATTAGACAAAGAAGGATGGACATAGAGAAGCAACAAGAGAGAAGAAGGGCACGCTTGAATGGAGAAGATATCCAGTGGAAACCAATTACATTTCCCCCCATATCCCAAACCTTTGTATCTGGGGGAATAATTCATCCTGAAAGAGGGTTGTTGGAAGGAATTCACATTAATGCCATACATGAAGAGGGAATCGAACAAAGAAACCTAATGAGCATTTGCCCTTATGAACCTGGAAGCATTCTGGACAATTGGACTGCGGAGGAGCTCCCTGTAGTTTTTAGGAATTATACAGAGTAATATTCAGAACGCTTTTTTATTTTGTAGCCTAGAAATAATAAAGATCCCTTTGTGAAATAGGCTTATGTTCAGAATTTATTATTTCAATAAAATACATTTTGGATAATTAACTTGAGCAAATATTCTTCTAATTGCCTCTCAAATTGTAAATTTCTTTCATATCATGTAGATGATTGTCCTCAAAATCATTTATTCCTTGTATATTCTTTCATACCGATTACAGGGCCCTAGATATCAATGACATGAGCAACGATAATATAGACCCAGAAGCTTATTTTGAGCGAGACATGCGATTAGGAGAATCTCAGGATTTTGATGATGACCGAGAGTGTGGCTTATCTCCAGATTTGTTAAGGATGGTAAAACAGGAAGAGAAGCAAATCTTGCCCCATGAAGAAGAAATAGAGAATATAACCTTGGAAGAAGGAAAGGTTGTGAAAATTGGGACGCATATAGCTAAAGAGACAAGACGAGATCTTATTGAGTTATTGCGTGAGTTCAAGGATGTCTTTGCGTGGTCATACCAGGATATGACCGGGTTAAGCACTGATATTGTGGTACATCGCCTTCCTATCAGAGAAGAATGCAAGCCAGTTCAGCAAAAGTTACGAAGGATGAGGCCTGATATAGTATTGAAAATAAAAGAAGAGGTCCAGAAACAGTTTGATGCTGGTTTTCTGCAAGAAGTCAAATACTCAGAATGGGTTGCCAACATTGTTCCAGTTCCTAAAAAGGATGGAAAGGTCCGAATGTGCGTAGATTACAGGGATTTGAACAAAGCTAGCCCAAAAGACAATTTTCCTTTGCCGCATATTGACACGTTAGTGGATAATACAGCAGGATTTTCTTTGTTTTCCTTCATGGATGGCTTTTCAGGATATAATCAGATCAAGATGCACCCCGAGGATATGGAGAAAACTACCTTCATAACACTGTGGGGCACCTTTTGCTACAAAGTTATGCCTTTCGGATTAAAGAATGCTGGGGCAACATACCAAAGAGCCATTGTAACCTTGTTCCATGACATGATGCATAAGGAGATTGAAGTGTATGTTGACGACATGATTGCTAAATCTCGAACAGAAAAAGGGCACATTGAGGTCTTGAAGAAGTTATTTTTAAGATTGAGAAAATTCCATTTGAAACTCAATCCGGCAAAGTGTACTTTCGGAGCTCGATCAGGAAAGTTATTGGGATTTGTGGTTAGTGGGAAAGGAATAGAAGTTGATTCAAGCAAGGTTGAAGCGATACAAGGATTGCCTTCACCGCGTACTCAGAAAGAAGTTCGAGGTTTTCTTGGAAGGCTGAATTACATTGCTCGGTTTATTTCACAATTAACTGAGAAATGTGATCCCATATTTCGTCTTCTCAAAAAACACAATCCAGGTGTATGGGATGATGAGTGTCAGAAAGCTTTTGATAAAGTCAAAATGTATTTGTCGAATGCACCAGTATTGTCTCCGCCTAATCCAGATAAGCCTTTGATATTGTATTTGTCCGTTTTCAATAACTCCATGGGATGTGTGTTGGGACAACATGATGAGACAGGAAAAAAGGAAAAGGCGATATACTATCTTAGCAAAAAGTTTACTGATTGTGAAATGAGGTATTCGACAATCGAGAAGTTGTGTTGTGCTTTGATTTGGACAACTCGGAGATTGAGACAATATATGCTATATCATACAACTTGGCTGATTTCCAAGCTTGATCCGTTAAAATACATGATAGAGTCCACTGCTTTGAATGGAAGAATGGCTAGGTGGCAGATTCTACTATCTGAATTCGATATAGTCTATGTGACCCAAAAGGCTATCAAAGGAAGTGCCATAGCAGACTTTTTAGCTAGCAGAGCTTTGGAAGATTACGAACCTTTGAGTTTTGATTTCCCTAATGAAGGACTGATGTATGTGGCAAATATAAAAGATTGTCGCTGGAAGTTGAATTTTGATGGGGCATCGAATGCTGTGGGAAATGGAATTGGGGCAGTTTTGGTATCCCCTGGTGGTGATTATTATCCATTTACATGCAGATTAGATTTTGACTGCACAAATAACATGGCAGAATATGAAGCATGTATTATGGGACTTCGAGCAGCCTCAGAACGTAAGATTAGAGTGCTAGATGTGTATGGAGATTCTGCCTTAGTAATCTACCAGCTCAAAGGAGAGTGGGAGACAAGAGATCCCAAATTAATTGATTATCGAAAACTGATTCTGGAATTGATTGAGGAATTTGATGACATTACCTTCAGTTATCTTCCACGCGATGAAAATCAGATGGCAGATGCATTGGCAACCTTGGCTTCTATGATTAAAGTAAATAGACCAGAAGATATGAGGCCTATTCAGATGAGTATTGTCGAAGTTCCAGCCCATTGTTATGACATAGAGGAAGAAGAAAGAGATGACCATCCTTGGTATCAAGATGTATTGTGATACATGAAAAATCGCGAATATCCGGAGAATGCCACCGAAAATGAGAAAAAGACTTTAAGAAGAATGGTCCTTGGTTATGTCTTGGATGGAGATGTTTTATACAAAAAGGGAAAAGATCAAGTGCTATTGAGATGTGTTGATGCTGTTGAAGCTAAACAAATTCTCGAAGAAGTTCATGAGGGTGTTTGTGGAACACATGCAAATGGATTCACAATGGCCAGACAGATCATGAGATTTGGATATTATTGGTCTACCATGGAAGGAGACTGTATCAATTATGCCAAGAGATGTCATAAATGCCAAATTTATGGAGACAAAATTCATGTGCCTCCGTCACCTTTGTATGTTATGACTTCCCCGTGGCCTTTTTCCATGTGGGGCATGGATGTTATTGGGCCAATCTCACCAAAAGCTTCGAATGGGCATCGCTTTATTTTCATGGTAATCGACTACTTTACAAAATGGGTAGAGGCTGCTTCATATGCTAATGTCACTAAGTCAGCAGTTAGTAGATTCTTGAAGAATGAGATTATTTGTCGATATGGAATACCTGAGAGGATTATATCCGACAATGCGCTAAACCTGAACAACAGTTCGATAGCAGAAATTTGTAACCAATTTGGAATCAAACACCATAACTCGTCTCCGTATCGTCCGAAAATGAATGGGGCAGTGGAAGCGGCTAACAAAAACATCAAAAAGATAGTGGGAAAAATGACTGAGACTTACAAGGATTGGCATGAGAAACTACCGTTTGCACTTTATGCTTATCAGACGTCTGTCAGAACTTCTACTGGTGCAACACCATATTCGTTGGTTTATGGGATGGAGGCCGTTTTACCTATCGAAGTAGAAATTCCTTCTCTTCGTGTGCTGTCAGAGATAAAGTTGGATGAAGCTGAATGGATTCAGGCTCGGTATGATCAGTTGAACTTGATTGAAGAAAAAAGACTAAGGGCTATTCGCCATGGTCAGATGTACCAGAAACGAATGATGCGAGCCTATAATAAGAAAGTTCGCCCAAGAGAGTTTCATGAGGGGGATCTTGTGCTGAAAAAGATTCTTCCAATACAGAAAGATTTCAGGGGAAAATGGATGCCGAATTGGGAAGGACCATATGTGGTGGAAAAAGCTTTCTCTGGAGGAGCACTGATTTTGACTGAAATGGATGGGAAAAGTTTACCCAATCCTGTGAACTCAGATTCAGTAAAGAGATACTTTACTTGAAAAAGAGAAGAAACCAAAGTGAAAACCCGCAAAGGGCGCTTTGAGTTTCTAAAAAAAAAAAAACCAAAGTGAAAACCCGCAAAGGGCGCTTTGAGTTTCAAAAAAAAAAGAGGGAGAGGCCAAGGCGAAAACCCGCAAAGGGCGCCTTGAGACCAAAGGGGTTTTGAGTTGAAAACCCGAAAAGGGCGACTCAAGGTTTGAATGGACGGCAGCCATCTCGCTACACGCAAAATAACAATGAAAGGAAGAATGTCGCATATTGGGGAATCTACAAAATACTTTGGATCTTCTAAATGCATGATGAACTCAAGACAATCTTCATAAAGTTTGTATATGGAAGCTCAATCGGCGATATCTAGGGCATCTAAATCTTTTGTATTATCTTGGGATTCTCTTTCGTCTTAAAGATATGTTCCAGTTAATTTTTCTTTGTACAAATCGTTCTTTCTAAATCATCCTATCTGTTGTCTATTATTCGTAAATGTGTTGCATTGAAATAATGATTGACGAGTTAATAATTTCACAAAAGGAAAGTTTTGCATATTACTTTGGAAATTTCTAAACAGGACAAGGAACTGAAACAGGACAATTGTTTGGAATTTTCATGTGCAAGTATCTTTCCGAGAATATTTCTCTGAATTCTTTGTCCAATTGACAAGAGAACGTGATAACATCAGATCATAACACTTGGAGACGAGGCTATGAACTAAGAAAGCCTCGAATTGAGAGGAATGGAAGGAATTTGAAATAGACCTGACACCCTATATGTGCAGATAGGTCGAATTTGAAAGAGTATTTGATTTTCATTATGGTACAAGCCTCATGTGTTCAAGATTCAAGCAGAGTTGATTCGAAAAATAAGCGTGGACCAGATTTAATAAGCATGATTGATGAGTGAAAATGAGTGATAACACCTAAAGTAGGAATCATACTCAGAACATTTTTATATTTTTCATTAGGTGCATGCGATTTACTCTGGTCATTGCATTTTAATCTTTTAAAAAGGAATCATTTCCATGACATATTGCATGCATGTCATATAACCAAGTCTACAGGACATGTCTTTCAGTGGACGGTGTAGCAATATCAGATCGAAGACATCAATCTGGTGATCCCTGAAGTTGCAGGGATCAGATTGAAGATAGCAGATTTGATCTTCCTGAAGTTGCAGGGAGCAGATCGAGAACATCAATCTGGTGATCCCTGAAGTTGCAGGGATCAGATTGAAGATAGCAGATTTGATCTTCCTGAAGTTGCAGGGAGCAGATCGAGGACATCAATCTGGTGATCCCTGAAGTTGCAGGGATCAGATTGAAGATAGCAGATTTGATCTTCCTGAAGTTGCAGGGAGCAGATCGAAGACATCAATCTGGTGATCCCTGAAGTTGCAGGGATCAGATTGATGATAGCAGATTTGATCTTCCTGAAGTTGCAGGGAGCAGATCGAAGACATCAATCTGGTGATCCCTGAAGTTGCAGGGATCAGATTGAAGATAGCAGATTTGATCTTCCTGAAGTTGCAGGGAGCAGATCGAAGACATCAATCTGGTGATCCCTGAAGTTGCAGGGATCAGATTGAAGATAGCAGATTTAATCATCCTGAAGTTGCAGGGAGCGGATCGAAGATATCAGTTTGGTGATCCCTGAGTTTGCTGGGATTAGACTGAAGATAGCAGATCAAAAGATAGTAGATACTGCCTTTATGAAGTTGAAGCTATCAAACTTACTGAAATCAAGATGAAGTTCCAATACCGGTGAAGTTGCAGTGGTTTTGGAGTCATTTGAAGAAGACAAGAATTAAAGAAGTCGAAGCTCGGCCAAAACCGGGCAAAATTGGTCCTTTTATAGTCTTTGCTCTATTCTCGTTACACGACAATGAGCAAAGAGGGGCAGCTGTAAACACCCAATTTTGCCCGGGCCCATCAGAATAAACCAGAAAATAAGAAAATAAAAATAATGCAGCTCTTTTTACAAAAAAAAAAAAAAACCAAGCAAACCTAAACAAATGGCCCACTAACCAATTACCTGAACTACCCAATGCTCAAACAGATTACCTACCCAAAATACCCTAGCCCAACTCAAACCCAAATTCACGCAGCCCAAATGGCCCAATGCCTAAGTAGCTAACAGAAGACCTAGGGTTTCTGGGAAACCCTAGCGCCGCAGCCTCGTGCCCCAGCTCTTTTTGCGCCGTAAGCAGAGATACCCCAACAGTCGCGCCGTTTCAAGTGGATCCCAGCAGTCGCACCATTTCAGTGGGATGCTGACCGTCAGTCACGCCGCGATCTGCGCGTAGCCACCGTCTCCTGGTTCCAAACCTGCAAAGGAAAGAAGCAAACAGCAGAAAGGAAACCAAATCGCAGCCAAAAAGGAAATAATAGGTTTAAAAAAAAAAGATATGTTTTCCTTTTTTATTTTTGGGTTATAAAAACCCTTGTAAAATCTGTAAAGAACACAGGGAAATTATCAAAGAAATAAACAGAGTTCTTCAGATACAAACACTCGGCAAGCAGTAAATCCATAGGTGATTTTTCCTTCGTTTCGTTTAATTGTTATCAGTTACATTTTTTTTTTGCATATAACGTTTGTCGAGAGAGTAACAAGGAAAGGGTATACCTTCTCGATAGCCTCCGGCCCCCGGCCGTGGAGTCGCGTGTGCGCGTGACCTGGACGGGCGAGGACGAACGGGCAGAGTTCTCCTTCTGCTTTTCAAAGAGTTTCAAAGTTTTTTTTTAAATCCTAATGCTAATAATTTTTTTTTCCAGAAAAACTAGTATTTATAACATAACACGAACGACGTCGTTTTGATAAGGCATGACCCGCGCGTCGACCCGGATCCGAACTAGGGTCCGCGTGTTTTGGATAAAAAAGGAAAATTGCCATTTCAGCCCTCCTTATTTTTATTATTTTTAATTCCGTTTAATTTAAATTCTATTTATTTTAATTTAGCCCTAAAAGTTTAATTAATTTTTAATTTAATCCCTCGGTCCGTTTTAAATGAAAATCGGAACGACGCCGTTTCGTAAAAAGGTTTAATTGCTACATTAGTCCCTGAGTTTGAGCGCACGTTTTTAATTCAATCTTTTTAATCTGTTTAATTGCTGTTTAACCCCTATTTCTTTATTTATTTTTTTATTTACTTTATTTTATTTTAAATTATTTTAATTCTTTTTATTATTTTCCTATATTTATTAATATATTAATAGTTTATATGCTTTATATGCATTATTTTATATATTTAATTATTATGTATTATTTTACTTAGTTTTAAAATTTTTATAATTTTATAATCTATATATTATTTATTATATTATGTTTTTTTATATATTATATAGTATTATATATATATATATTTTGTATAATGTCTATTATAATATCTAACGTATTTTATTTATATTATTTATGTTGTGTTATACATGTTTTTTTTTCTAAAATACTTTATACTATTTATTAATTATTTTTACCACTATCCTTTTTATACATATATATTATATTATTAAATTATATATTTATTATAGGTATCTTTTATTTTAAGTTTGCGTTATTTTATATAAAAATTATTAGTATTATTATTTTTAAATGTCTAATATATTATTCTCTCATTTATTGTTATTACACGTTTATTTATTTATTTGCTTTAGATTGTGTATTATTGTTTAATATAGTTCATTATATTTGTGTTATTATTTTATCAATTCATTGTTAGTACGATTTGTAGAATACACTATCACTTATATTTTTTATTTATAATTTGTTTCAATATATGTTGTGATATCCAATCTAAATCATAGCTTTCATAAAAACATTTTAAATCGATACGTTCTATTCAAGTGGTTTGTAAAATATAGTGATATGTGACATTTAAGGGATCTCGAGAAGAATTTTGCCCTAACTTATTGGGTTTGATTTTTCTCGTGAAACTTTTAAGTATTACATGTTTACCCTTTTTAAGAAATTTGATATTTATCAACTTCAAAATAAAAAAAAAAACCTATTCTTGGGAATTCAAAGTGTTTTGCCTTAACTTATTAGGTTCGACATTTTGTGCCTCGAGGTAGGAATTTCCTCAAACGAAGACAAGCTTAATTTTAAAGTAATGACATACTATACCTTAACTTATTGGGTAAAGTATTTTATTTCTTTGAAATAGGTAAGTCTAGATTTTCTTTCTAATAAAAGGATCATATTTCATAATATTCTTTACTTTCGACATTTGGACATGACTTTATCAATTTGGTACCAATTTTTGGGCGTTATGAGGGTGCTAACCCTTCCTCATACGTAACCGACTCCCGAACTCATTTTCTTGTTTTTGTGGACCCAAAAATGTTTTGAAATAAAATGTTTTACAAGGTGATCCAATCACACCTAAGTAAAAAAGATTGGTGGCAACTCCCATTTTTATTTTTAAAGTCGATCTCCATTTTTCTAAAACCCGATTTTTAAATGGTTTCGACAAATATTATGGAAATTATTTTAGATTTGAGCATAGAGGTGCTCTTTACATTCGGCCAAATTTGGAGTGAACATATATGATGCTTATTTAGCTTGTATGTTTGGTTATATATTGAAATATATGTATATATTGAGTTAGTATATTCGGCCATAAGTGATGAAGAAGTAAATTATGTGTATTCGGCTTTTATGAAATTAATGGTGTTAAATTATAATATAAATGATGCATAGAGACTTGTATGGGGATGGTGAGTATTCGGCCCTTAAAAGGGATAATTAAATCCTTGATATTTTGTGTTTTGAGTTTTAAGGATTTTATTATAAACGTTGTAAATGTTGGGGGTAAATTGGTAACTTGTATAATTATATGATTTTGCATTTAATTGAATGAATATGTGGTTGAATGAGTTCAATTTGAATCATTTAGATCAAGTACAAAAGGAGAAAGTTTTGGATCGGGGAAAAGCAAAATTAAACGAGTGGCCGAGAAGCTTGAATTGTCAACTATCGAGGTAAGTGTTTAAGCAATTGGAATGAATTCGATAACTTTTATAATGTAATGTATACGTTTTAATAAATAAATGGTGTGGATATTGTTTTGAGTTTTTGAATGAGATATGGAACCCTATAGTGTGATAGCCGAATGTGATTATATATACTAGTGGAATTTTGTATGTGAACTATGTGGAAACTTGATGTATTTGGGATGGCTATGTAACTGTAAGATGAATTGTAATTTATCATGGACCATGAGATAGGTGATGGTATGCTTGAAAAACTATCTATGCACTTATTTGAATGGGGCCGAATGTGTTAAATAGACATAGTAAGATAAGTTCGGCTAGAGTACGGATATATAAGTATATCATATGCATAAAATGTGGATACTTACATATGTGGTTGATGTGAACAAGAAAAGGAGATTTGTTAAGGAGCACTGTGTGTGCGAGAGTGAAAAGTAACGGCTCTATGTGAGCGATACGTTACGGGCAATTTGCACTAAGTGTGCGGAAATGTAAAGTAACGGCTCTATGTGAGCGATACGTTACGAGAAATTTGCACTAAGTGTGCAGGAATGTAAAGTAACAGCTCTATGTGAGCGATACGTTACGGAAAGCTTGCACTAAGTGTGCGGAAATGTAATTATCCAAATGTTGACTAATGAATGGAGATATTTAGAAAATGGCATTTATGAAAGTGATGCATGAGATCTTGGGCAATATAGTATTAACGAGGTAAGTTGTTTCTACTTCATGAAATTATAGGACAAGATGTGTATATGTTAAATAAGGTTTTTTATTCAGATTAAAAATGTGGTATGATAAAATGCGGTTTTGAGGTATGTGAAAATAGGTAAGGGTTGTATATTAATTGGTTGATTATGTATATGATTATGAACTCTTTTATGATTGAATTGATCCATTAAAATTCGGCTAATGAAATGTTGATCTTGAAATACCATTGCTTATCACTTACTAAGCTAAGTAAGCTTACAGTTGATTTTATTTGATAATTCATAGGTCTTGGAGCTTAAGTTCGTACTCGGGAAATTCTTGTCAAAGTCAAGCACACTATCAACTACTATTTTGGTACCTTATTAAAGTTGATCTTTTGTATTAATGGCATGTATAGGCTATGTTACTCTTGAAGTTGTTTCAAATGATGTGTATATGTAATTGTGTTTTTATGCATGCCATGCGAAAATGGCTAAAATATGATAAATTTTGGGTTTATGAGAGTTCAGACATGTTAATATGTTATGATCATGGTACATATATATACATGGGAAATGTGCCTATTATGTTACAA
Organism: Gossypium australe; assembly: GCA_005393395.2. NCBI lineage: Eukaryota > Viridiplantae > Streptophyta > Magnoliopsida > Malvales > Malvaceae > Gossypium > Gossypium australe. Next base: position 121,774,475 of record CM016625.1, read on the forward strand.
ATATTTGGTTGATTTGGATATGGTTTATACAAGTTTCGAAAGTAGTATGCATTTCTATATAGGTAATGGACTTAAAAGATGCTTGATGAATTAGTCTTGGAATGTGGCTTGGTAAAACTTATTATATGTTTCAAAAGAGAGAAATGAACTTATAAGTTCTTATAATGCATATATGTATGTGAGTGAGACTATGTATATAGATATATAAATGATTTGGTATGGTATGAAATTTTGGTGTGAGTTGTTTGCTTAAAGAGCTTAGTTCCTTGTTGGTAAAAATTGAAACTTTGGCTATATGCATATTCGGTCATAGGGAATAATTTACCAATTGAATAGAAATTTATACCATTGGAAATTTATATTTAATATTTCAAATTGGTATGTTAGAATTGTGATATATATATATATATGTGTGTGTGTGTGGGCATGTAAATGTTTTTATTATACAATGATAGTATAATATTTATTATACAATGATAGTATAATATTATTAATGATGAAATTGATTATGATCAAATTGAAAGATGTAATTCTTTGTAAAAATGATTTATAGGTATATGTTAATTTGGGAATTTGTTTAGTCATACCTCGTAACCCTAATCCGGCGACGGAAACGGGTTAGAGGTGTTACATATATATATATATATATATGTCATATCATCACATATTCTAGTAAAAGGACTAAATCTACCAAAAACACATAATGAGCTTCTATAGAATTTTGCCCAATATAAATTGATTCAAATTTACCAAGAGTGCTCCCCTTGAAAACCAAGAGTGCTCCCCGATAGAATCCTAGAGAGAGCAGCAACTGCTGTGGCTTGGGATGGCAGAGAGTGGTGGTGTGGAGAGGGAGACCAGCGAGGAAATCTCGTTGTTAGCAGAAGAGCTGATCTAATTGTCTATCAAAAGGTCTTTGGTGGTGCCTGATACTAAACCAACTTTGATTTGTTCTGTTTGGACACGAAAAGCTTTTAATCCAGAAAGTTTTAAAGCTCAGTTAAAAAGTATATGGAAGACCATGAAAAAGTTTGAAATTAAAGTGGCTGGGCAGAACTTATTCACCATTGTGTTTGACGCAGAGGAAGATCTGGAACATGTTATGGAAGGGCGCCCTTGGCTTTTTCGTAAGTACCTCATTCTTTTTGCTAGATTAAATAATCCAACAGAGAGGGATCAGATTCAATTAATTACATCGCCCTACTGGATAAAAATTGGGCCATGCGCACCAGAGTATGATAAGAAGGATCTGATGCATGCAATTGGAAGTACATTTGGTGGTGTTCTGAGATCTGAAGTTAATGATGATTACTGCAGAGTTCGAGTTAATTTGGATGTGCAAAAACCCCTTCGAAGAGGTATTTTTGTTTCTAGTGATAATAATGTTAAGTCCTGGATCCCTTTTAAGTTTGAAAAATTACCACTATTTTGCTTTGGTTGTGGGAGAATGGATCACGGCCTGAATGATTGCCAGAACTTTAACCCTGTAGAAAAAAGTAGAATTAGAGAAGATCCTCCATATTCAATAGCATTGAAAGCAGAATCAAGAATGGTGGGAAAAGAAAGCATACGATTTGAGACTTTTATAAAAAAATTGAGAACACAGCGTACTTATACAGGCAAATCTGGAGCACGCTTTGAAAAGGAAGAAAATACTGATGGTGTTGGTGAGGATGGACAGTTATTAGGAGGAAAATTGTTGGGCAGTTGGGTTGATGGTCTACAGGAAAAAGAGGAGAACATTAGCAGTTTGGGACAGGAGCAGCCACAAATGAATTCTGATATAGGTGAGAGATGTCGTAAAACCCCGTGCAGGTCCAGCTGGAAAAGATTTACCCCAACAAATCAGAGAGATTATGCTACACATGCTAGTGGTGGGTCCAAGAGAAAATATCTAATTGCGGAGGACGAAAACATGGAGGATTATAGTGGTGAGGAAAGGAAAAAATTGAAGTGCAATGATTTTGCAGGGAGTACTTTTGAACAGATAGACACCATGTATGTTGATAAGGACATGAGTATTGTTTCAAGACCTTTAGAATCGGCGGCTGGCAGTGAGCCAGTTGGCCGGGCACAATGAAACACATTTGTTGGAATGCTCGTGGGTTGGGGAGCCCACGGGCAATTCGAAGGCTGCGACATTTACTGAAGCAGCACCATCCCCATCTGGTCTTCCTCATGGAGACAAAGTTGGATTCGAAACGCATGGATAGAGTAAGGAAGAGTTGTGGTTTTATTAATGGTATCGATGTTGAAGCAGAAGGGTCACGGGGGGGACTTTGTTTGGCATGGAAAGGCGGTATTGGGATTACGTTGAGGAGCTACTCTAAAAGGCATATTGATGTGTTGATAAAGGAAGATGGTATCCAAGAAGAATGGAGGTTTACCGGATTCTATGGTTCGCTATATGTTAGGAATCAAAATCATGTTTGGAATTTACTCGAAAGATTAAGTCAGGATAGAGACTATCCTTGGTTTGTTGTCGGTGATTTTAATGAAATCATGTATTCTTTCGAGAAAAAAGGGGGTTTGCCAAGAGATCCGAGACGAATGGAGATTTTCAGGGATACATTAGCAAATTGTGGTTTAATGGATGTAGGTTATTCAGGAACTTGGTTCACATGGGAAAGAGGCAATCTACCGGAAACAAATATAAGGGAAAGACTTGATCGTGGGGTTGCAAACGAAAAGTGGCTGTCTTTATTTCCAATGGGGCGTATTCAACACCTTCCGTTTGCTACATCGGATCATTGCCCGTTACTCCTTCATACAAACAGTGATAACCTCTTCAAATGTAATCGTAGATTTCATTTTGAGACTTGGTGGATTATGGAGGAATCATTTGCAGAAGTGCTTCAGAATATTTGGGAATCATCGTCAGAACCTCTAATGGAAAAATTAAAGACTTTGCAGGCTGGTTTGGGAAAGTGGGCTAAGGCACTAAAACGGGAAAAAGGGGAAATAAAGAAGAAATTAACAGAAGATCTTGAGGCTTTGTTGATGGAGGATAGAGATGACGAATCGTTGGCCAAAATTATCGATAAAAAAATTTATTTGAATTTGGAGATTGATAAAGACAAGAGGTACTGGGAACAAAGAGCTAGAGTTAATTGGCTTAAATTTGGAGATAGAAATACGGCTTTCTTTCACAAAAGTGCAACAACTCGTAAGAAGGCAAATTTCATTACTAAACTGGTGTCAGATGACGGTTCAGAAATTGTTGATGAAATAGGTTTGCAGGAGGCTGCAAAGTCTTATTTTGAAAACCTTTTTGCAACAGAAGGTGTGATTGATCCTAATCGGGTGCTGGAAGGAATTGATAGATGTATCACGCAAGAGATTAATGATGAATTACAATCACCTTTTACGGAAGATGAAGTTTACGCAGCATTAAAAGGAATGGGACCAATAAAGGCTCCGGGCCCGGATGGATTCCCAGCTCTATTTTTCCAAAAATTTTGGCATATTGTTGGAAAAGAAGTGCTGGAATACTGCCTAGGAATTTTGAATGATGGGAAAGGGATTGAATCTGCAAATATGACAGATATCGTGCTTATTCCAAAGGTCTCACAGCCTACAGCCCTTGTTAATTTTAGACCTATAAGTCTGTGTTCTGTTATATACAAACTTGTGACAAAGACAATTGCCAACAGATTGCAGACAGTTATAGGGGGCTGCATTGATAAGGCCCAGAGTGCTTTTATTCCAGGACGTTTAATTTTAGATAATGTGATTTTAGCTTACGAATTGCTGCATACTTTTCGTCAAAAACGAACTGGAAAAAAGGGTTATATGGCGGTTAAGCTGGATATGAGCAAAGCGTACGATAGGGTGGAATGGGGTTTTGTTATGCAAGTAATGAGGAAGATGGGTTTTTCAGTAACATGGATAGAATTGATAATGAAGTGTATCACAAGCGTTTCATATTCAGTTATTATCAATGGAAATCGGGGAAGGCCTTTTCAATCTTCTAGAGGCCTCAGACAGGGGGATCCACTCAGCCCATTTTTATTTCTTTTTTGCAGTGAGGGGTTATCAGCTCTAATGAGGTTGGCGAAGCAAAATGACGTAGTCAAGGGGGCGAAGGCTAGCAGACACGGGCCAGAAATTTCACATTATTATTTGCAGACGACTGTATTTTGTTTGGTGAAGCTACCGAAAGGGGTGCCAGGATTCTTAAAGAAATATTACAGGAGTATGCACACTGTTCTGGACAATGTGTTAACTTTAACAAATCTACAGTTTTCTTTAGTGCAAATACGACTGAGACATCAAAAGCAATGGTTTCGTCTTTGTTAGAAGTTCAGATCTCAGATAATCCGGAGAAATATCTAGGCCTTCCTAATATGGTTGGCAGAAGAAAGAGAGAAGCGTTCCAGAATTTGGTAGATAGAATTACAGCAAGAATTGAGGCTTGGAGCTCACGGCTATTATCCCAGGGAGGTAAAGAAATTTTTATCAAATCAGTTCTGCAGGCCATACCTACCTATGCAATGTCTTGTTTTCTATTTCCTAAGACTTTATGTGAGAGGATTGACAGCAGAATAGCATTTTTCTGGTGGTAAAAAGGGGCAGGTAAACGAGGCATACATTGGTGCCAGTGGAAGTTCTTGTGTCGACCAAAAGAGGAGGGGGGTTAGGTTTCAGAAATATGGCTCAATTCAATCTTTCTCTTTTAGCAAAACAGGGATGGAGATTGTTATTATATCTAGATTCATTAGTGGCACAAGTTTTTAAAGCGAAGTACTATCCGAATGGAAATTTTCTTAATTCTTGTCTAGGGAATTCACATTCCTATGTGTGGCGAAGTATTTGGGCAACTAAGGATATTCTACAGCGGGGTTTTATATGGAGAGTGGGAACGGGTCAGGGTATTTCGATCAGTGAGGATGCATGGATTCCAGATTACAGTAATGGTCGTTTAATGTCCCGATTTGTTAATTTGCAGAGTGATAGCGTTGCAGAATTAATTAACAGCAGTAACAGAGAATGGGACAGAGAGTTGATTTTGAATACCTTTCCAGCAGATGTAGCAGATCTGATTCTTCGCATCCCTTTGTCACAGAACCCCCATGTTGATTTGCTAGCTTGGCGTGGTGAACCATCAGGAGAATTTTCTGTAAGGAGTTCCTACAAACTATTACAACATGTGGATCTTACAGCTTACGCTTTACAAAATAACTATAGAGACTTCTACAGAAAACTATGGCAAATAGATATTCCAACTAAGATTAAAATCTTCATATGGAAGTCCTCTTGGAACTACTTGGCTACAAAAGCAAATATGTTGATCCGTCGGCTTGCAGCTAATAGTCTATGTCCCCGTTGTGGGCTGGAAGAGGAGAGCATGAACCATCTGTTTAGAATGTGCCCTGTTTCAGAGGAAATTTGGAGAAATCTATTAGATCTGGATATATCATTTTTTACTCAGGAGGAGTTTGGAGACTGGCTTACCATGGTACTGCTTTCTTTGTCATCGGAACAGTGTCGTACTTTCTATGTAACAATGTGGGCCATTTGGGGAGATCGCAACTCTCGCATACATGATAAAACAAGAAGATCGGGTCAAGAGACTGCACATTTCGTTGTCAGTTATATCAAAGAACTTGATGGAATTAAAAAACCAACTCATCATACCATTGCTTTGGACATCAAATGGAGGCAACCTTTGGATCAGGAAGTAAAGATTAATTTTGACGCGGCTTTTGATGCAAAGAATAGATGCTCGGCGTCTGGGGTTGTCGCAAGGGATAGTGCTGGTCGTGTTCTCGTCTCTGCAACAGACGTTCATCAAGGGGTTGAATCCGCGTTCGCTGCTGAAGCAATTGCATGCCGACGAGCGACTCAAATCGCAATCGACATGGGAAGAGAACATATTAGTATTGAAGGAGATTCATTGACCATCATTAAGAAATGTAACCAGACAGATCTCGACAAATCACAGATTGGGGCGTTCATTTATGACATTCAACAGTTGAAGAACAAGGGTAGCAGTTTAAAGTTTCTGTATACTCCAAGATCATCAAACAAACTGGCACATATACTGGCAACAGAAACATTAAAGAGGAACGAGAAACTTTACCTGCTGAATAGCGTTCCCCGATTTGCAGAGACCCAGAGGAGGAACGATAGCATTCGGGAGCCGGATTGAGAAGGAAGAAATGGGAAAGGAAAGAGGGGATTTTTTTGAAAATGAAATACATCAAATGAAGAGATCAGCTTATCCCCTCGGTAAGGAACCATCGCCATTAATGCTATGAGGATTGAAAGGGACGTTTCGGGCCAGGCGATAAGACAACTCATTGGGCAGTACAGGTGTCGGTTTTTTTGAATTTTAAATTGGTATTCTAGAGTCTTCTTAATTTAGAGCTTATTTGTCTTTTCATTTTGTTTTTTTTTCTAGTTTCCGGTGTACTTCTGGCCCAATATGTTTGGGCCATATATTTTGTTTTTTTTTTTTAAATTAATGATGAATAAAGCCCAATCTGATATTTGTCAAAAAAAAAAAATTTACATTTAAGAATTTAATTTGGGTAAACTACTAAAATAGTTACTTTTGTTTCTCTCAGATTACATTTTAGTCATTTATGTTTGAAATGTTACGTTTTAGTCACTTGCGTTATTGTGTTGTAACATTTTAGTCACTGAGCGTTAATTGTCATTAATATTGTAATGGTAAGCTTACGTGGCACATTAAATCATAATTTCAAACAAAAAATTAGGTTAAATTATAAAATTGGTCCATATGTTTTTTCATTATGGACAATTTAATTTTTTTTCTTCCACATTAAAAGAGATGGAGAAGGGAGGAAAATAAAAGGGAGAAGTAGAAGAGAATGAAAAATAAAGAGAAAAAAAGGAAAGTCAAAAGAATATAAAAGAAAAAAATTGCTCAAAATGAAAAAAATATAGGGACCAATTATATAATTTAACCTAAAATTTTTATTCGGAATGATGATTTAACGTGCCACATCAGTTTATCGTTACACTGTTAATAACAATTGACGGCTCAATGACTAAAATGTTACAACACATTAACATAAGTGACTAAATCGTAACATTTCAAACATAAATAACTAAAATATAATATGAGAGAAACGAAAGTGACTATTTTGATAATTTAACCATTTAATTTATTTTCCTACAGAACTGCAGAAATAAGAAATGCTAGAAAATGCAGCCAATTTTCCTCGGGAAATTTCTCTTTCAGACAAACAAGTCCACGAGCCCCTTGTTCACTCTCTCTCTTTCAGATATAGAAAATTTTAGCTTTCTTTTTCCTTTACATCTATAGATCCGTCGGTTCCTTACCTTTCCTACGATGCCATCTCGCCGTAGAACCCTTTTGAAGGTCATCATCCTAGGCGACAGCGGGTTAGTATGTTTCTAGGGTTTCCAGAACGGATCTTTCGATTCAAATCATAACTTGTTGTTTGTTTCGCCTGCGATTTTCTTTAGTTTTTCTTTTTGGTTTTCAAATTAATGTTTAAGACTGTGATTGATATGTGATTTGCAGGGTAGGGAAGACGTCTTTGATGAATCAGTATCCTGCAGCAGCCGTTGCTTAATTAAAAATTAACCAGTATTTAATTATTTTTTAATAATAGTAATTATGATCTGAGTTAGGGTATTGTTTGCCTTTACATTTTGCTTTTAGATATGTTAATAAGAAGTTTAGCAATCAGTATAAGGCAACAATTGGGGCTGATTTTTTGACAAAGGAAGTGCAGTTTGAGGATAGGCTTTTCACCTTACAGGTTAGTTTTTGTTGCTGAGCTCTCTATTTGATTTGGTATAAAGTTAATATCCTTTTCCTTGTGCTTGGAAACTAGCATTTATCAGTTATCTTATGAGCTTGCTTCAGATGTATGCATTTGTTTTTTGGGATCTTAATTTCATGCCGATTATGGTGTCTTTTTTTACTGAGAAAGGTTTGGTTTTGATCTCTAGCTCGTGAATCAAGCTTAGGTTTGAACTATCATAAAATAGAGCTTAATGAGGGGTTCTTAATTAAATTTCCATGTTCAGAACCATGATTTAAAAATTTGGATTTGGGTTTCATTTACTATATAAAATACAAGAATCAAATGCTTATCTTATTTATATGTTAGTGAAGGTTCAACATGGTTATTTATTTGAAAGGTATAAAAGCATGAATTTCAATTTCACCACGAAATGGTCATTCAACAAGTCCATGAATTTGAAAAATAATCATTTTTGTTGCATTTACATGTGTTATTCCACAATTTATATTACTTTGAAATCGAAGTTTCCAAACACAATTTTAAGATCTCAAGCAAATGCATCTTACTTTGCACTTTTCTCATTAATTCAAAACTGCCAGTGCACCCCCCATTTTTGTTTATTGGCAATCTTGTCAAAAGTTTCTTTTTTCCTGGTTATAGTGTTGAGGGGCAGCTAGTTTGCAATGATCTAGAATGTGATAATTAACTAGGCTATGATGTTGTCCCACACGTACAAAGACCTAGGTGGATCACTTGATGAATTTTGTCTCATCAAGGTCCTATGATTTAGCATTTGACAACCTTATGGAGCAGGACCACCATTGAGTATTATCTAGTAAATTGCAGCATTACATTCTAAGATAAGTTTATATTAGCTTTTATATGTCATTTTGAGCTGGCACCATGTTAAAAGTTCATCATGTTATTATCTTTTCCCAGATCTGGGATACTGCTGGCCAGGAAAGATTCCAGAGCTTAGGTGTTGCTTTCTACCGTGGTGCTGATTGCTGTGTTCTTGTATACGATGTCAACTCAATGAAATCATTTGACAACCTTAACAACTGGAGAGAAGAGTTTCTTATTCAGGTATACATTCTAAACTCATGTGAATGCTACTGTAAATAATTAAATCAAGTCTCCGAAATTTATTGAGTAGAGAAATTATGATTTGAAAACCTCTTGCAGGCAAGCCCTTCAGATCCAGAGAATTTCCCTTTCGTTGTTTTGGGAAACAAAGTTGACGTGGATGGTGGAAACAGTAGAGTGGTATATATTTTTGTTAATTTTTTCTTCTTCTAGTGGCATTATAATTATATGTACTCTCTCCCCCCAAAGATACAATTATCTACTTCTCGTGGACTCTCTAGGTGTCCGAGAAAAAGGCTCGAGCATGGTGTGCCTCAAAAGGAAATATCCCATATTTTGAGACCTCTGCTAAGGAGGGAGTTAATGTGGAAGAAGCTTTCCAGTGCATAGCAAAGAACGCCCTGAAGAGCGGTGAAGAGGAAGAAATGTAAGTTAATCAGCTTTATCCATGCGCTCATATTCATTCCTATTTAATTTTGAATTATGTGAAAACTGTTGAGCTTTAATTTAGTACCGTCCTCTTCTGAAAAACAATTTCGTACCGTCAGCTATAAGTTGCTACATATAGATATGCAACACCATTTTGATGGACAAATTTGAGTAGCAGCAGCTAAAAGTACTACTATTAATTTTTACTTATTCCATGTTCAATTGTCTTTCAATGTATATTTCATCGCAAATCATATCCATTTTGAGGACCCATTTCTGCTGACGGAAGTTGTTAACAACTTAGATTTTGGAATTATTTTTTAATATCTTTATTTCATTTCACTTTGTATTTATTTGATTAAAACCTTAACTTCTTACTTATATATTTTCTTTCATGTTCCTCTTGTGGATATTCCATCCGTAAAGATACTTGCCTGACACCATTGACGTCGCCAGCAGCAGCCAACCAAGGTCAAATGGATGTGACTGTTGAAGCATATCATGTGATAATTTTTTTCCCTGTCGGTAAGCATTACGAATGATTTGGCCAACCCAACCATTGTTATGGATTCATGTGGGGGATATACTGTACATTATTGTATGTGTGAGGAACAAAATAGTCTGTTAATTCTCTTTTGGTGCCCTTGTATTTGTAACGTCTTCATTTGTTTAGTATTCTTGTTTTTTAGTCAGCAGTACCCAAAGTATGGTTATTTCAAAATATCAATCCAGGGAGCAACTTTGCTTTCTTGCTAGATCTGTCCATGGGTTGGGTCACTCGATCCGGCCCAAAAGCCTACCCAAAATATGGAATTTGCAAATATTTTATTACATAAAATAAATTTAAAAATGTACAGTATATGGAATTTTGTTATATGGATATCAAATATGTAATAAAATTCTGGTCCATTATAATGAAAATTTAACAGTGTTAATAAATAGATTTATATTTTTAAAACTCGAAAGTAGAGAAATTAAATTCTTAAAAATAAAAGTGTAAAAATTTGAATTTAATAGTACAAAAATATAGGATATATTGCAATATTTAAAATTTTACCCTTAAACTTTAGTTAAATAAATATTTAACCCAGCGTGAAGCATGAGTAGAAACAAATAATTTAACGTTGTAAGAATTTGAATAATTCTTATATTTTTAATAATTACTTTTATTTCTTTTAATTTTAAAAGTTTATGATTAGGTGTTATTTTATATGTTTACAGATTAGTTTTTAAATGATTTTTTTAATAGAATATTAAAAATGCCAATGAAGAAGGAAGTCACATGCTTTGAACTCTTGTCAAATGAGTTTTTGACAAGAGTTTTAATTTATTTAATTTTAAAAATTTATGAGTAGGTCTTATTTATATACCTTTTGGTTCTTAATTGGTTTTAATTTATTTAATTTAGTTATTGTCTTTAATTTAATTTGTTATATTATTGAACTTGATTTATATTTATGAATGTAGGTTTAAATGAAAACATCATAATGCTTTTTTCTCTAAAGTGCTATTTTATCTAATCATTTATTCCGGTTAAAAGAAATTCTCTCAGTTAATCTTATTATGTCACATGATATTTTTAACTAAAATAAAAAAATTATATTTATATTAAATAAAAATTAAATCAAACCATCATATTTAATACTCACTTTTCATCTTATTTTGGAATTTTGAGATTAATTAATAGATTATTTTCTTCTTTGGAGCATATATATATATATATATATATATATATATATATATAACCTTTAAAACTCGATAAAAGCATCACAATTTTACGAAATTAATAGCAGTTCCAAAAAGCTAATTCTGAATAAGAGATTTAGAATTTTTTTAAAAAAATAGTAAAGAGTACCAATAACTACAGTCCAAATTATATATTTCCCAATCTTCCATGGCTCAAACTTGACAAAATGCCGCTACTGCTATTGTGACTACCAATAGAATTATCCAGTCCAATCTTGCTTCTCAACTGCCCATTAAACTCAATGGTAGTGCTAACTTTCCAAATTGGAAAAAGCAAACGACCATGTAACTTGATAGTCGTGGTTTAACGGATCATCTAACAGGTGTTACATCTCCTCCTCTAGTGAAAATTTCAACAAATAATGTTAATCAAGAGAATCCTACTTATGTAAAATGCTTTTGCTAAGATTGTCTTATCCAACAGGCTATGCTTGCATCTTGAAAAACTCCTTGATCATGAAACGTTTTTCCAACATGAAGATAAACCTCACTCATCCACTATTACAGTAGTTGTGGCTACAAAAACTCCATTAAAAAATCCTCTCCATCGCCAAAACATTCGTCATAGTCCTCCAAATAGATCATGACCACCCTCTGACAAATGATGCACTCCCATGGGACAATGACATCCTCAAAACAACTAGTGGCGACCTTCTAACACTACATGGAATTCTTCAAATAATCAATGGTGCCATCTTTTCCCTTGTAGCAAGGTTTCAATGTCAATTTTGTTATTATTTTAGCCATACAACTTAAAATAGTCTCATTAAAAAGTTATCGCTAACTATACCTCACAATCAAATCAATTATCTCCCACCTGGATTCTTGAAATATGTGCATCTTATCATTTAACTGATGACTCCAATAATTTGTAAAATATCAAGACATCCATTAGTATGGAAGAAATAGCTATAGGTAACGATAATTGGATTCCTATCACAAAAACTGATTCTACTACTTTAAATGCATCAAACTCTAAGTTTACACTTTCCAAAACTCTTTATACTCCTTATATCAAACAAAATTTAATTTTTGTTTCTATATTTTGTCGAGACAACCTAACATCTTATGAATTTTTATCTTTTCATTTTTTTTTGTGAAAGACCTTGTTACGGGAGCTCTATTGGTGTGTGAGAGGACTAATATCAGATTGTATGAATGGTCAGATCTTCAAACACCATAATATTTTCTACATCCATCCAAGCTTCTTTCCAAGTTTGGCATAGACAGTTAAGTCATCCAAGTAGTCGCTTCTTCGTTTTATTTTAAATAAATTTGCATTAATAGTTTTATATAAAGACCATTTCTCTTATTTTAATGCATGTTCCTGCAATAAAATACATTGACTACTTTTTTGTCATACTACGTTGTCAAATAACACACCACTTAAAAGAATTTATATTATCAGTAGAAAAGTTATTCTGAAGATAAAATAGAATGTCGGTAATAATAATATATCGTAAAGAAAAAGAGAAATAAAATAAAGAACATACAGATTTTACGTGGAAATCCTTTCGGGAAAAAACCATGGGCAGAGGAGAAAAAAATTCACTATGTCGAATTCGAATATTACAAGAGGAATAGACTATATTTATTTATAGGCTTGTAAAACCATATTCTAGTAAGATTGAAACACCTTATTCTAATCAATATAAAATAGATGGAGTTTAATAAGGTTTAAAAAACCTTATTCTAAAATAAAATAAAAGAAGTGTAGTTCTATATGAATTTTACTTTTATTTTATTTTACCACTGTATTTTATTTAAATAAGAATTCGGGTCATTTAATTCTAACAATATCCACCTTGACACAAATTCTCAATGAACAAGTTCTTCATCGTGAACTCTCAACGAACAAGTTCTCCACCTCTTCCATAAAACCCCTTAAGGGTTTAACTTCAACAATGAACAACCAAGTCTAAGCAATGCTCAAACTTGGTTATAGGAAGTGACTTAGTCATCATATCTGCAAGATTTTCATGAGTACTAATTTTGCTCACAACAATATCACCACGAACAATAATATCACAAACAAAATGATACCGAATATTAATGTGTTTGGTTCTCTCATGAAACATTTGATCTTTTGTAAGGAAGATTGCACTCTGACTGTCACAAAATACTGTACTGATTTGAAGGTTTTCATTGAGTTCACTAAAGAGTCCTTTTAACCAAATAGCTTTTTTACAAACCTCAGTAATCACCATGTACTCAGCTTCAGTGGTAGACAAAGCAACTGTAGTTTGCAAAGTGACTTTCCAATTGATTGTACAACCTCCAATTGTAAAAACATAACCTGTAAGAGATCTTCTTCTATCAAGGTCTCCAGCAAAATCAACATCAACATACCCAATGACTCCATCTCTAGTTCTTCCAAACTGTAAGCAAATATTAGTACTACCTTTTAAGTATCTTAAAATCCACTAAACTACTTTCCAATGTTCTTTACCGAGATTCGCTATGTATCTGTTAACTGCACTGACTGCATATGATAAATCTGGACGTGAACAAACCATAGCCTACATGAGAGATCCCACTACACTAGAGTATGGAACATGTGACATGTACTCAATCTCATCATCTGATTGTGGAGACAAAGCCGATGAAAGTCTGAAAAGGGCTGCTAAAGGAGTACTAACAGACTTAGCACTCTGCATATTGAACCTGCAAAGAACTTTCTCAATGTATCCCTTCTGACTTAGGTACAATTTACTTGCTTTTCTATCTCTGAGAATCTCCATACCAAGTATCTTCTTTGTTGGTCCTAAATCTTTCATCTCAAATTCTTCACTTAGTTGGACTTTGACCTTTCTTATCTTACATTTATATTTTGCTGCTATCAACATGTCATCAACATAAAAAAGTAGATACACAAAAGAACCATCACTGTTTTTTTTAAAGCAAACACAACTGTCAAAACTACTTCTTTTGAAATAATGAGAAGTCATAAAGGAATCAAACCTCTTGTACCACTGTCTTGATGACTGTTTCAAACCGTAAAGGGAATTTTTCAGCAAGCAAACATAGTCCTCTTTTTCTAAGACGGTAAAACCTTCTGGATGTTGCATGTAAATATCTTCCTCAAGTTCTCCATGCAAAAATACAGTTTTTACATCTAACTACTCAAGCTCCAAATCATGCATGGGCACAATACCAAGCAAAGCTCGAATCGAACTATGCTTCATAACTGGGGAGAACACATCTGTGAAGTCCACTCCTGAAATTTGACTGTAACCCTTTGCAACAAGCCTTGCTTTATATTTGGGTTCTTCAACTCCTGGAGTCCTTTTTTTCTTTTTAAACCCCTATTAACAACTAACAGCCTTTTTACCTTTAAGAAGTTTCTCAAGATCCCATGTTCTATTTTTGTGGAGTGATTCCATCTACTCTTGCATAGCAAACATCCACTTTTCTGAGTCTTCACAGTTAATCGCCTCAGAATAATTAGATGGCTCTTGGTTTGCATCTATATCTTCAGCCCACATTTAAAGCATAAGCAACTAGATCAGCCTCAGCATACTTCTTTGGAGGTTTAATTTCTCTTCTAGTTCTGTTTTTGGCGATAAATTATTGTGGTGAAGAAGCAATTCTTTTCTCAATTTTTGTAATGGCTTGAGGAGTCGTCTCTATTGTAGATTCTGTATTAATCTGATGCTCCACCTATTTTTGATTTTCTTTATTGGAAGAGTCTTTAAGAGATAAGTTAGGTAGCATAGCAGTTTCATAAAAAACGAACATCTCTGCTAATCACAACTTTTCTATTTTCAGGATACCATAACTTATACCCTTTTACACCAGCTTTATAACCAAGAAAAACACATTTAATGGATCTCGTTTCCAATTTTCCATTATCAACAAGAGCATACGCAGGACGCCCAAAATCTTTAAATCAGAATAATTAGCAAGATTACCAGACCATATCTCTTGTGGAGTCTTTTTTTTTCAATGGCAACGAATGGAGATTGGTTGATCAAAAAACATGCAGTAGAGGCTGCTTCTGCCCAAAACAACTTTGGTAAGTTGGCATTTGACAACATACATCGAACTTTCTCCATGACCGTTCTGTTCATTCGTTCTGCAACGCCGTTTTGCTGTGGAGTATGACGAACTGTGAAGTGTCTCACGATCCCTTCTGACTTGCACAATTTATTAAACTCATCAGAAAAAAACTCTAAGCCATTGTTTGTGCGGATGTATTTTATTTGTTTTCCCTTATTTTTTTCAATCATAATTTTCCAAGACTTAAATGCGGAAAACACATCATTTTTCTGCTTCAGGAAGAACGCCTAAACTTATCTAGAAAAATCATCAATAAAAGTTAGCATATAATTAGCTCCACCTCTCGAAGGCACTCTGGATGGCCCCCACAGATCAGAATGAATATAATTTAACGTTCCTTTCGTATTATGGATTCATCTGGTGAATCGAACTCTCTTTTGCTTCCCAAAAACACAGTGCTCATAAAACTTCAGTTTGCAAATTCCTTGCACATCAAGAAGTCCTCTTTTGGTTAATTCTGTCATACCATTCTCACTCATATACCCTAGGCGCATATGCCAAAGTTTAGTAATATTATCATCTGACAAGGAAGAGGAAGCGACAGTTGCATCACCAGTAACAGTAGAACCTTGCAAAACATATAACTTGGCAGTCTTTCTCTGCCCTTTCATCACAATAAGGGAATCTTTGAAAATCTTTAAAACCCCACTTTCAGCTGTGTATTTGTACCCTTTTGAATCAAGAGTACTCAACGAAATTAAATTTCTCTTCAATTTTGGAACATGTTGTACGTCACTAAGTGTTCTAACAACTCCATCAAACATCTTAACTTTAATTGTTCCAATACCTGGGATTTTACATGAAGCATTATTTTCCATCAAAATAACACATTTAGACACTGTTTCGTAAGTTGTAAACCAATCCCGATTGGGACTCATGTGGAAGGTGTAGCTTGAATCAAATATCCACTCCTCGCTCACTTTAGAATTGTTGACAGAAGCGACTAGAAGTTCACCATCGCTGTAGTCTTCTACAACATCAGCTTCACTAGAATTTTCTGGTTGTTTTCCCTTTTGATTCGCAGCCTTTCTTTTGATCTTGTTCTGTAGCTTATAGCACTCAGATTTAATGTGTCCTTTCTTCTTACAGAAGTTACAAGTTTCACATCTTTTTGAAGACTTCGATCTACCCTTAAATTTACCACGAGGATTTTGTTCCTGTGTCCTTCCACGATCATCATCAGCATTACGATCTTGTCTCCCACGAACAATGAGACCCTCTCTCTGAAAGTCGATTTTAACCACAAGATGCTTCTTCTTATCATACGAGGTCAAAGAATCATAAACCTCATCAACTATGAGAAACTCGCGGCTATATAAAATCATGTCTCTAAATGTTGAATAAGACAGGGGCAACGAACAAAGTAGAATCAACCCTAGATCATCCTTGTCATACTAAACCTCCATGACCTCCAAGTTTGAGAGAATTTCTTTAAACACTGTTAAGTGTTCGTGTACAGATGCACCTTCCTCTAAACGACGAGCATAAATACGCTGCTTCATATGCAACTTGCTTGTTAGAGTTTTCAACATACATATTTGTTCCAGCCTCTTCCATAATGCAACGACGGTCTTCTCCTTCATCACATCCTGCAAAATTTCGTTGGACAAATGCAGATGTAATTGTGTTAACGCATTTCGATCCTTACACTTCTTCTCTTCATTTGTTAATGTCGAAGGCATCTTATCTATCCCTAGCAGGGCATCCTCCATATCCATCTGCGCAAGAATTGCTTGCATCTTAATCTGCCACAACGCAAATCTGGTGTTACGATCCAACAGCGGAATTTTATACTTCAAAGACGCCATTACCGTGATCGAGATAAACTAGAAGCTCTGATACCAATTTGTGAAAATAAAATATAATGTCGATAATGACAATATATCGCAAAGAAAATAGAAATTAAATAAAGAACACACAGATTTTACGTGGAAACCCTTTCGGAAAAAAATCACGGGCAGAGGAGAAGAAAATTCACTATATTGAATTCGATTAATTATAAGAGGAATAGACTACGTCTATTTATAGGCTTGTAAAGCCATATTCTAGTAAGATTGGAACACCTTATTCTAATCAATATAAAATAGATAGAGTTTAATAAGGTTAAAAAAACCTTGTTCTAAAATAAAATAAAAGAAGTGTAGTTCTATATAGATTTTACTTTTATTTTATTTTACCACTGTATTTTATTTAAATAAGAATTCGGGTCATTTAATTTTAACAGATATTATATTACTACATTTTTGTGTATTACTATACCAAATATACTTAATTGTACACACTCCGAACAAAAGATAAGTCCAATCAAATTTTAAAAATTTCCAACCATTAGTAGAAAAACTATTTTAACAAGAAAACTATGCCATTTTACATTGATAGTGGTGGTGAATCTTCAGGTATGGATCTTTATCTCCAATCCCAAGGTATAGAGCATCTTTTTTCCCTACCTTATATCCCCACAATGGGTTGCTCTTGTCGAAAGAAGACATCGTCACATTGTTGGAAAAACCAAACACTTCTCCATCAAGCATCTATAATTTTAGATTTTTGGGATTTTTACTTATCTGTATGCCATTTATTTAATTAACAAGCTAGCCATATCAACTTTCTAAAAAAATGAATCTTCCTACAAAAAGCGGTTTGGAAAAGATCCTAGTTACATAGATATAAAAACTTTTGATTGCTTGTGTTACTCTTTGATTCGACCCTATACTAAAAATAAGCTCGAACCTATATTCAAACCATGTGTTTATTAGGGTTTTCCCTTAATTCATCATTGCCATCAGTGTTATGACCCAGATATTTCAAAACTATTTCTTTCTAGAGATGTCAATTTTACTAAAAAAAAAATTCCCTTATTTTTCTTTTCTAGCATATTTTTTTTCAAAAATTAATTAGGTTTATCCATTTTATACCAAAAATAATTTTGAGTCTAGTGAAAAATCCTTATCCAATGCTACTTCCTCAAGTATCTCTCAAGATACTTCCAAATTTGAACTTCTTTCTATAATTTTGATTGAGTCTGTTACCACCCACCAAAATCAATTGAATAATTTGTCTACTCCTCATACCACGCCTACATTTGCCACATCTCCATTGAAACTCCCACAATCAAAAAGGTCAAATTTTATGTTCCCTATTTTACTCTTCCATCCCCACCCCCTCCACTTCTTACTTTGTACAATTTTTTTATAAAAATAACCTAAAAAATAATTAATTATTTAAATAATTTATTTTTTTAATAAAATACGAAAATAACCTAAATTAATTTTTACGCAAAAAAGCGTTTGGTGCCACAAACATGCCACGTCAACAATCTGCATTAAAAAATTAATTTTTTTAGTGAAACCATGTAGAATAGCGTCACTTGTATAAATACTAGGGAAATACTGTAATTTTTGAAAGTATGGGAGGGTTTAAGCAATTTTACCTTTTTCTGGTGGAGTCAAATAAATTTGCGCCACCAGATTCCAAGACAGTAGCCTGTTTGCCTAATTACCTATTGAAACAGGTAAAAAAAAAAAATTCATTCACGTTACTTTTTTTGATTCTTTGTAATTTTTCTTTTTAAGTTTTTTATTTGTCTTTTATTTTTTTGTTTGTTATTGGTTTTATAAAATTTGAAATGTATATTTGAAATGTTTTATAATATTATTTTTTAAAATTTTAAATATATTTTTTAATTTTAAATATATTTTTTAATATTATAAAACATTTAAAATATATTATTTTTAAAGATATGACATTTCAAATTTTTTTTTTGTTTTATAATATTTTAAATGTACATTTTAAATATTTTTTAATTTTAAATATAATTTTTAAAATTATATTTAAAATTTTAAAAATTAATATTTTATTTGATGGCTCCACCTGTAACACCCCCTACCTGTATTCGTTGTCAGAATAAGGTACGAGGCATTACCAGAGTTTACATTTTTTTTTTAAAAACCGAGACCATTCCAATTCAACATATTTTTAAAATAATTCATGCATATTTATAAGATAACTTTAACACATAAGCCATACCAATGGCTGACCTTACATTCATTTCATATTAACATTTATTTTATTAGCTTATACATGCCATTGATTTCCAAAATAAAGTTTCTTAAAATACCGAAATATTGGGGTTGATAGTGTGATATGTCTCTGACTGAAACCGACCTCCGAGCTCTCAACACTACAAAACAGGGAAAAAGGAAATAGGGTAAGCACTTTGTGCTTAGTAAGCCCATGTAACAAGAATTATACTTACCTAGTATTTTCAATACAAGCGATAAACATTCGTATACTCATTCAATGCATTATTACCCTAACATTTACAAACTCAACATTCAAGTTAGTTCAATAATTTCCATGTATCAATAATATATATATATATATATACTATGATTGATGAGCTCATCAATACCATGATTTCCATTTCTTTAATATTTTCTTTTTATATTTATCCCGTTGAATTACTCGAAATTTCGATGGATTTTCAGAGGTAAACTTTTGTGTACAAATCCGGGTCCGTCAATTCATATTCATGTGCGCAGATTTTCATTTCAGAGAGCACACTCCCGCGAACCTCATCTTTACAGCGGGATTACCAGTCCAGGCTAAATCCCCTGTAATATAAACTCATAGAGTATTGTCGGGATTACCAGTCCAGGCTAAATCCCCTGCAACGACAATTACTCTAATGAGCTTGGATCTGAATTACCAGTCCAGGCTAAATTCAGACCCTAATTCGGATTACCCGTCCGGGCTAAATCCATTTTCCACATATTCTTCGGGAGGGCTATATCAGGATAGGATCACCCGTCCGGGCTAGATCCTTTTTACCGTCAATTCCTTTACAGAAATCCATCGAATTCCTTTCATTCAACCGGGATTTCTTCCCCTTTTTATAAAATATATCAATATTTCATCAATTTTCATACAATGAACATTCGAATTATATTCACATCAATAACATACATTTCAAGCATTTAAGAATATAATTCAAGTTAGATGAACTTACCTCGATATTAGTTCGTTTACAAAATCTACTAATCCGGGACTTTTTCCTTTCCTCGATTTAGCTTCGTATTTGAGTTTTCCGAATCTAAATAAATAAATTCAATCATCAATTCAATACATTTCATGTTCACATGTAGCATTTTCTATAATTCTATTATTATTTTTAGTTTATTCAAAGCTGTCTACTTGAGTCACAGTCACTAAATTATTTATTTCTCGAGCTACAGAGCTCCAAATGAAGAACCGTTAATTTTCCTTGAAACTAGACTCACATATCTTCTTCCCATAAAAGTTTCAGAATTTTTGGTTTAGTCAATAAGTACAGTTTATTCATCAAAGTCACCCCTGTCCTGCTGTCTGGCAGTTCTGACCCTTCTTCACTAAAAATTAATTATCTCTTTATACAAGATTCAGATGATGTTCTTGTTTATTCCTATTGAAAATAGACTCATTCAGGATTCTAAACATATAAATTTAAGCCCCTAATTATTTTTCTTCAATTTTTTATGATTTTCTAAAGTCAAAACAGAGGAACCCGAATTCATTCTGGACCAGTCTTACAAAAATCTAAATATCTCAAAATACAGAACTTCTTTTCTTTTCTTGTTTCTTTCATATGAAAATAGACTCAATAAGCTTTAATTTCATATCTCACTCAACTTCTATTTCCACTTCTACGATTTTTGGTGAATTTTCAAACTTACTCAACTGCTGCTGTCCCAAAACTATTTTCTTATAGCTTGTTTTACAATTAAGTCCTTTATCCAATTCTAACTTCAAATTCTTTCAATTAAACCACTAATTCATCATTTTATTCATCATATGCTATATTCAAAAACTCTAAAACTTCAAAAACTTCAACTTAAATTCATCAAAACTTTGTTCTAAAACTTATAAAGCATCAAAATTAAAAGAAAAGGACTAAATTAACTTACCTATTAAATATCCAAGCTTCAAACTTTAATTTTCCCTTTTCTTCTCTCTTTTCTCTT
Source organism: Gossypium australe (assembly GCA_005393395.2). Taxonomy (NCBI): domain Eukaryota; kingdom Viridiplantae; phylum Streptophyta; class Magnoliopsida; order Malvales; family Malvaceae; genus Gossypium; species Gossypium australe. The sequence continues at coordinate 121,795,539 of CM016625.1, forward strand.
TTTCTTTCTTTCCTTCAGGTTTGCTCTCTGTTCTTCTTTTTTTGTTTTATGCTTTTGTTTCTTTTAGTTTGTTTTTATATATATAATATAATAATATAATAATATAATATATAATATAATAATATACTTAAAAAAAATCTCAGATTTTCATCAATACACCGCCTCAACTTTACAAAATGGCATTATTGCCATTTTGGTCCTTCATAATTTCTTTTAATCTATAATTTAACTTTTACTTTCATTTCAATTTAGTCCTTTTCATTTAATTTCCTACCCAAACGTTAAAATTTTCTAACGAAAGTTTAATACCACGTTACTAACATTTTATAAATATTTATAAAAATATTTCCTATCATATAAATACTCATGCAAATATATTGAAATAAATTTCTATTTAAATCAGATTTATGGTTGCGAAACCATTATTCCGATAATCTTGAATTTAGGCCATTACACCACCACTTTACTACAAGTGTAACTTTTTTAATATAAAAATTTAAAATTTAAAATTTTATTTTGGTGGAGTCATTCTTTATGGTTCCACCTCTTGGTTCTCTAGCATATATAGAATGGTGAAATTGTTGTGTTTAGTAGGAGAGTTCAAAAATTCTGTTGAAGATGAATAATGAGGTGTTTTTGGTGTACGTTCTTTTTTATGGTAAAATTGTAGAAGGCAATGTTGGTTGTGTATTTCAAGGTCGACAAAGAGTAGGGTTGCTATTCAAAAAAAATGTAAAGCTAGTAGAAATGAAAAGGAAGAGCAGTGCGAAAATAGCTATCCGTTGTGGAAGGGCGATGTCCAGATTATTTTACAAGTTTCCAATCTCTACAGATTCATTCAAATTTTGTGAGATGCAACTGTTAGATGATTATGACTTGGGCACTATGCTGGAAATATGGTGGTCGACTGGGAGTGAGAACCCCTAACCAGCTGAGTTATTTGCTGAGTTAGTAGACATAGAGCTTGTTGAGAATGTTAGTCCAATAAGTCAACATCGCGAATTTGACTTTGATCTTAATGTCGGATGGACAGACCATTTAGAATGCGGAGGGACATTGCAAATACCCGAAAATCCAAATTATGGTGGGAGTTCGTATAACAATCCTACCCCCGGTCCTCGTCTACAAATACATTCGGAGGTGATAATAAGCACAGAGGCAGATGTTGGAGAAATAACCAATAATGGTGAAGATTCTGATCAGGACGTTGAAGATTTTAGTGACCCCGACGTTGATGAGGTTCCGGGTGATATCGATGATGAAGGCTCGGAGGAGGTTGAAGATGTTCACGACCCTTCATTCAGTAACCCGAGTCGCGGCATTGTTTTACAAAATGAACTTGGGGGCGACATGTTAAATGTAGATCCAGATGCAGCGCATGCATCCAAGTTCCTTTAGTACGCCGATGTAGTACCTATTCATAGATTGGTGTGAAATTCGCAGTTAGAGGAGTTGTTCGTTGGAAAACGATTTGATAACAAGGTGGACTGTGTGTTTGCCATCAAATAGTACATCATGAAGTTGTCGATTGATTACAATGTTGCCAAGTCTACACCAACATTATATGTTGGGGAATGCTGGAGAGCCGGCGATGGGTGTGGTTGGCAGGTTCGGGCTGCATTTATATAGAGGACTCAACAGTGACAAATACGAAAATTAGAAGGGCGTCATACATGCACTGCCGCACGTATGTCTCAAGACCATTGAAAATTGGATGCAAAAAGTATTTGCAACTGCATCATGCCACTAGTGAAAGATAGCCTAATCATTCCTGTGTCGACATTGATTGCGGACATGCAAGCTCAATTCCATTACAAAGTGTCGTATAGGAAAGCGTGGTGGGCGAAACAAATGGCCATGCAACAATTGTACGACGACTAAGATGAGTCCTACAATGAACTTTAGTGTTGGATTTCAGCGATAGTGAAGTACATCCCAAGAACTATCGTGGACTTGCAAACGTTGCCTTATAGAGGCCCGAATGGACAATTGGAACTGGGGAGAAGAGTTTTCCGTCGACTGTTCTGGACTTTCGATTCATGTGTTAGGGCCTTCTCCCATTGCAAACCGCTACTGCAAGTTGATGGAACATGGCTTTATGGAAAATACACGCAAATACTTCTGATTGCGGTTGCACAAGACGATAACAAAAATGTACTACCGATCACTTTCACCATCGTGGATTCGGAGAACTCCGAATCGTGGGCATATTTCATTCGGAACTTGCGGAGGCATGTTGTTAGGCAAGACAACATTTGCATTATCTCCGATAGATCGGAGGGCCTTGTTGCTGCGATTCGGCAGTCCAAGGTTCCGTGGAGGTCCATCTACTGTATTCATCACATCTCTATCAACTTCCACAATAAGTACAAGAACAAATACTGGCACAAACGAATCATGAACATGGGTAAAAATATCGTATTTAAATTCATATTTATAAATATTTCGAGTCCATTTCCTAATTGGGATGCTAACGTGTTTTATCGAAATACATACGTAGGATACGAGCTGGAAACACACCGATTCAGACATAAGTTGGTGAGGTTAGAGACTGATATGGCGGGGTCTAAACTTCTCTCAGACAGTGGTTGGGTAGCATGGAGTTGTGGTAATGGGCTCAATGTTTTGATGAGGGGTACCGATACGGTCATATGACAACTAACCTCGTCGATGCCATTAACTTCGTCTTAAGGCGTACGCGTCACTTGCCAATTTTAGCTGTTTTTTCAACTACATTTTACAGGTTAGCAACCTTAATGCCAAAAATGGGGTTGAAACAAGCAAAACAGTTGGAGGCAGGACCCGTGCACGTCAAAAAAATCAAGGATGCCATGAAAGAGAACGGCCAAAGGGCTAGGTCGATGAATGTAGAAATATATTCCCGAAACTTAGAAACTTTTCGAGTGACAGAGTATATCGGTTGTCGGTTGGGGATCTCGCCACAGTCCTACGAAGTTGATCTCCGAAACAGACAGTGTGAGTGCGGGATGTTCCAAACACTACGGTACCTGTGTGTGCATGTGGTTGCAGCGTATGCTTCCTACAGTTTGAATGTCGAACAATATATCAACGATGTGTACACACTCGAACGTATGTTGCGTATTTAGGGTAACGAGTTTCTTGTATTAAGGGATGTATCGACATAGGAAGTGCAACCGCCTGCGTTAAGTATGGCATGACCCGCTCGTCCGAATCGTACTTGTGAAAATGAAACCACGACCTCAAAACTCGATACCCATCCTGTATGGAAATTTTTTTATAAAAATATGATAAATCAATTATCTATATAATTTAAACATAAAATTATATATTGAAGAGTAAAATTGAAAGGTTGAGAAAACAAAAACATCACATTTATACTATACCAATGTAGCCATTGTAAGTATTTTTTATTTAAGTTAAATTAAATAAGTAATAAAATATTGATAATAGAATGAAGATTTGTCATAAAATATTAATAATAACACGTAGAAATCAAATGTGATTATTATGTCCTAATCATAGTTAAACATTAAAACTAAAGGCAACCATATAACTGCAAAAGGTACATAAAAAAAACAATGTCCTAAAAAACATAGGTGGTATGGGTAAATATAAAAATAAAAAAGACTTAATTTTATTAAATCGATATCTATAACAATATATAGAGTTTTACATATAATATAAACTAGACATATTCAAACTAGAAAATTTATCTTACATACGAAAACTTTTATAAAAAAAATATTCACTCATTAAAGACAAATATAACTTTTTTGTATCCCACAAATGGAACCAAGCATAGTAACAATGCAAAATTAAGCAGAAAGATCATTATATTAATATATTATATATAAATTTATGAATGTATCATAAATTAAAAAAATATAATTAACACGTAGAGATCAATTTCATGCAAAAAAGAGTTAAAAAGAGATAATAACAACAAAATAGAGATCAGTTTCATGCAATTAAAACATGTTGAGCAAAGTAGCGCTTAGTAAGAAAAAATAAGAAACTAAAATGATTTTTTTATTTAATTTATAATTAATTTTACTGTTTCGTTGATCCTCGATAAAGTGTGATCCGTATTTGCTCTAAAAAATATTTTGATATCTGCATAATTTTAAAAAAATACATAAATTAAAAATAATTAATTATTATATTACAATAACTATAAAATATAAAATACAAAATAAAAACTATAAATAACTTACTTTTTTTTTTCTCCTTTCTTTCTTTCTTCTACAAATATTTGAAGGGAAAGCACTACCTTCTTAAATAAGACGTTGATCTATTTTTTTTTTAAACTAACAATTAGGCTAATGACTGGTCACGTCATTGATATCATTGGTACGATGTGACCAGTTATAATTTATATTTTAAATTTTTAATATAAATTTTTACTTTTTTTAATATATTTTAAAAAAGGCCACAATTTTTTTAACAAATAAATAATTTTTTTTTATTTTTTTCCAATCAATTCAATTTTTACTTTTTTAAATAAAATATTATTTTTAAAAATTTTAAATAGAATTTTATAAAAGTTTGAATATCTTTAAAAATAATTAAAAAATCATAAAAAAAATTATATTTAAAATTAAATAAAAAAAATTTTAAAATATACATTTAAAATATTATAAAAAATAATAAATTTGAAAGGTCATATCTTTAAAAATATACTTTAAATGTTTTATATTATTAAAAATATATTTAAAATTTAAAAATATATATTTAAAATTAAAAAATAATATTATAAAACATTTAAAATATACATTTCAAATTTTATAAAATCAATAATAAACAAATAAATAAAATAAATAAAGGACAAATAAAAAACTTAAAAAGTAAATAAATAAAAACTTAAAAAAAAAAACAAAAAAATGAAAAAGGACAAAGAATCAGAAGAAGTAACGTGAATGAAAAAAAACTAAAAAATTTACCTGTTTCAATAGGTAAATAGGCAGGTTAGTGTTTTGGAATTTAGTGAGGACAATTTATTTGGGTCTACCAAAAAAAGGTAAAATTATTTAAATCCCATACTTTAAAAAATTACAGTATTCCTAATATTTATATAAATGGCGCCATTTTAGATGGTTCTACCAAAAAATTAATTTTTTAATACAAATTACTGATGTGGCATGTTGGTAGCGCCAAATACTTTGGTTTCATCAATTTTTACTATAGATTTTAGATTATTTTTTATATTTTATAAAAAAATAAATTATTTAAGTAATTAATTATTTTTTGAAGTTATTTTTATAAAAAAACCCTACTTATACTCGTAAAAACTGACCACCACCTTCCCAAAACCTAATGGTCACGTCCTCTCAAATCTACCTTCATTCATCTCCTCCAACTGAATCAACCATTGTGCCTCAATCTACTACTCCCTACCCTCCTCCGTCCCAAACACCCAAGCAAATCTAAACCCATACATACCCCTTCCATCTCGCTTAGTCGCTAGATCCCAAAACAAGATATTCAAAACCAAAAAGCTTGCACTACATTGCGAATGTTACCTCCTCCGTCCCTCTTAGGACTTATAAACATGGTTTAAAGAATCCTCTTTGGAAAGCGACAATACAAGCACTAAAACAAAATCTAACTTGCGAATTGGTTTCACTTAATGTGTAATGACCTGAAAATTAGTGGTATCGAAAAGTGTAGTTTCGAAATTCTATTTCCATAAACGAGACCCGTAAATATTTTTATTAAATATTTACAAAGTTATATTAGAAGTGAATTCAATTTCGGTTAGATAATTTCGTTGAATTAGTGCTTAACTAGAGTACAAGAACTAAATCGTAAAAATATCAAAAGTTCAATTCTTAAGGAATCTACAATTAGAATTTAATGTGAGGGTCTTATATAGCAAATATACTCCCTTAGAGTTGTATGGCCGGTTAGTAAACTTTTATATTCATAAAACGTTATAAAATTTATAACTTAAAAAAGAGAAAATATTTTTCTCTAAAAAATCATCAAAATTTCGAAGGTAGGAGAAGAAGAAACTCACGAATGATAAAGGGTTTGAAGGTTTTCAAGCTTTAATTAGTCAGTTAATTTAGTCTAATTTTTATGTTTTAGAGATCTCGATAGCTTAAATTAGCTGAATCATGTCATATTTTTCGATATTATTAAAGATTATGAATGTTAGCATTGTTGAATAGTTGAAGTTTTTGGTGTCAATTTGATAGATTTTAAATTTAGAGCAAATTCTATTTAGCATAGTTATCATTTAAGAACAATTAATGTTCGGAACATCTTTTGTTTAGAATGATAACATTTCAAGAACAGTTATGTTCAAAACAAACACGGTTTAAAACTTTTATTTAGAATAATCGTGTTGTTTAAAAAATAGACATTAATCAAAACAAGTTTTTTCAAAAAAAAAAAACACATCATCATAGAACAACTCTTGTTTGGAATAATCTCTAATAAGAATAACTATGTTGAGAATAGTTGATGTTTGAACATGTCAAAATAACTTTTATTCAAGAACAACTCTTATTTAAAAAAAAAAAACCCTTTTTAAGAATAACTTGTATTCTAAGAGATGTTCTGCAAAATATGTTTCATCATATATTGCTACACCAAAGTAGAAAAAGTGAAAATAACCTTAGAATATAACAAAATTCTTAAGCTATATTCACTATGAGAATGTTTGAGAGAGCTTAACTTAATGGATCAGATATAAAAATAATTCAGAAATATTTTTTTTAACTTTTTTTTTTTTGTAATATTAAGTACTTCTCTCTTATTTCGAAAACATAATATAGGCTACTATTCACTATGTGCATTACCAGCAATTTAAACTCTTTACTAACAAATAAAAATAAAAATCATTAGTATCTTTGCAATAGAAAAAATTAGTGTCGTTACTCCTACTAAATGCTTGGTTTTGTAACTCTAATTCCTCCAACTTATAAATATAAATATGAGTTCTCACAACTTATCTTAGGACTTTTGGTATTTTGACATTCTAAGTGTCAAAGCTCTCTCTAAAATGCTTTCAAATTAATCTTTTGCTCGACTTTATTCTCGGTCACCTACAGTTTCTCTGTACCTTACAAACCATCAACTATTGTTACTCTCAGTGTTTCAATATCTGTTCCAATTTTTTTCTCCGCTTTCTCTCGATTCATTCCATTCACTTGCTTGCAATGCTTCGTGTACATTCTTGACATGGTGTTGGCCATTTTGCAAGCCATTGAACTATACCAAGACTGTAAAAGGGTTCGTTGGGGGAGGCAGCAGGTAGTGGTTCATGGGAATTGACAGCAAGGAAATCAACAGGAACAAGCTTCTTCCCATAATGCGTACCAACTAATATTTAACTGGGCTTTATATGACAATTGGAGTGGCATAGCATGGCAAATAAAGCCTTGATATGGACATGATATCCTGTGAAGGAATTCTAAGATATATGCCAATGATAAAATTCTTGTTGAGCTCCATGGTAACAGGGAAATCCTTGTTGAAGTGAATGCCAGGAGCCTGTCAAGTTGCAAGCTGTGGAGAGGAAGCAAGCAGGTTCGAAGCATTTTAAAGGAGGAAACATCAAAGACCCATGAGAATAATTTAGGCAGGATTCAAACTATGTAATTGTCACGCGGACACACCCTCACCATAGAAGGCTTAATCGTTGCACACTAATGGGACTGTTGGACCGGGGTTCTTGTTGTCGTCTCTTTGTTATCTTGTCTTTCTTTTGCTGGTTTATGTTTTGGTTTCTTTTATGATATGGACTGTTGACCTTGTCAACTTTTCGATTTATATATAAACACTTTATCCTACAAAACCTCTACCGGAGAACTCCTTGTATGAGCTACCTAAGCGCCCTTCCCTTCCAATGCTTCGTGCTCTACGCTCTTCATCAACAACTATACTTCCCGAGCCGCCTCAACCCCAAGCTTTTCTCTCTACAATTCATCCCCACATTGATCCTTCCCAAACAAAATGCACAACACCAAAGCCCTTTCCCTACACTTCAACCTTACAAACTCTCTTGCAACCTATTAGGGCAACAAATCCATGCCCACATGACCCTTCACGGGCTTCAACCCAATGCTTTTCTTGGCGCCAAAATGGTTGCCATGTATGCAAGTTCAGGTGACCTTGAATCAGCTGTAACAGTTTTCCGTAAAATAAAAGACCCAACTTCTTTATTGTATAATTCAATTATTAGAGCTTATACAAATAATGGGTACCCTTTAAAAACTATAGATATTTATCATGAAATGCATTCTTTACGGCTTAAGGGTGATAATTTTACGTTTCCTTTTGTGCTTAAATCATGTGCTAATGTATTGGATGTTTGGATGGGAGAATGTGTTCATGGACAAAGCTTGAGATTTGGGTTGGAGTTGGATGCTTACGTCGGCACGTCTTTGATTGATTTTTATGTGAAGGTAGGTGAATTAAGGGATGCAAATAAGGTGTTCGATCTAATGACTGTTAGAGCTGTGTCCTCATGTGCTAATGTATTGGATGTTTGGATGGGAGAATGTGTTCATGGACAAAGCTTGAGATTTGGGTTGGAGTTGGATGCTTACGTCGGCACGTCTTTGATTGATTTTTATGTGAAGGTAGGTGAATTAAGGGATGCAAATAAGGTGTTCGATCTAATGACTGTTAGAGCTGTGTCCTCTTGGAATGCTTTGATTGCAGGGTATATGAAAGAAGGGGAGATACGGGTAGCTGAGGACTTATTTCGGGGGATGCCGTGTAGGAATATAGTTTCTTGGACATCTATGATTTCTGGCTACACGCAAAACGGGTTAGCTGAGGAGGCATTAAGTTTGTTTGATGAGATGTTGAAAGAAGATTCTGAGGTTAAGCCTAATTGGGTAACAATTATGAGTGTTTTACCTGCTTGTGCACATTCAGCTTCTTTTGAACGTGGGAGACGGATTAACGAATATGTGAATAGGATTGGTTTGGAATCAAATCCTTCGGTGCAGACTGCGCTTATTGCTATGTATGCTAAATGTGGTAGCCTTGTCAATGCTCGTTGTTGTTTCGATAGAATACTGGAAAATGAAAAGAATTTGTGTGCTTGGAATACAATGATCACCGCTTATGCTTCTCATGGTCAGGGTTTGGAATCTGTCTTGACTTTTGAGAACATGGTTAGAGCCGGGGTATACCCTGATGCAATCACATTCACAGGGTTGTTGTCCGGTTGCAGTCATTCTGGTCTTATCGAGTTTGGATTAAGATACTTCAATTCTATGCAGACAAAGTACTCTGTCGAACCAAGACACGAGCATTATGCTTGTGTTGTAGATCTTTTGGCACGTGCTGGACGATTGGCAGAAGCTAAGGAGTTCATTAAGAAAATTCCAATGCAACCCGGACCTAGCATTTGGGGTGCATTGTTAGCTGCTTGCAGGAAAAGTAGAAATTTAGAGATTGCCGAGATGGCGGCAAAAGAGCTGTTCATTTTAGAGCCGGAGAACAGTTGTAACTATATTCTGCTTTCGAATATGTATGCTGAAGCAGGCATGTGGAAGGAGGTTGATAAATTGAGAGCTCGTTTAAAATGTGAAGGCATAAAAAAGAACCCTGGATGTAGTTGGATTGAGATCAAAGGTAAAGCGCACTTGTTCCTCAGTGGAGATTTATCTCATCCTCAGTCGAAGGAAATATATAACCTGTTGGAAGCATTGCCTGAGAAAATCAAGGCAGCTGGTTATATACCAAACACCAGTTTTGTGTTGCATGACATAAGTGAAGAAGAGAAAGAACAAAACCTCATTATTCACAGTGAAAAGTTGGCCATTGCATTCGGACTACTTAACACAAACCCTGAAGTAGTTATACGCATAACTAAAAACCTCCGGATCTGTGGGGATTGTCACACGGTTATCAAGTTCATATCAAAAATCTATGAACGAGAAATAGTTGTGAGAGATGTGAATCGATTCCATCACTTTAGAGACGGAGCTTGTTCTTGTGGGGACTATTGGTAATTTTGTAACAAATTCAAGTGGCAGTGTGGCCTGCACTTGGAAAGCAATCAGTTTGTAGACGTTACAGGTCGTAAAAGTTCAAAGGCATGATTGCATTGGCATGGATAGTTTTATGTAAAATGCTTTAGTTCTGGACAAGTTCCTATAGGAAGTTTTCAAGGATGTATGCTATTGTTCCTTTTACTTTTTATGTGCTGAGCTGAAAGCTTTGTTCTAGAAAAATAGCTTTTCTTCTTGTCAGCATGGCTATCACAACTAAAGATGTCAAGCTACAAGAAAATGTTGTTGTATCTAATAACAGAATAAAATAGATTTTCATTTTCCACTTCAGAAATTGTTATCCTATGCAACACCGCCTACTGAAGTTAAGAGGTTCCTACTGCTTGGAGATGCTGTAGGGAGAACCTACGAGCGAGCGAGCGAGCAAGTTATATCATATGTCCAATCCTAGATTCTGAAAAATGGAAAATGATTGGGGTGAGAGAGGCTCGAACTCTCGACCTCAGGATAACTCAGAAGCTATGAGACCTACGCGCTAGCCAACTGCGCCACCACCCCATTGTTGCTTTGAACGATGTCTTTGAGAATATATCTTAAGTTAAATAGACTAAACAATGAACGAAGTCATTGCCCTGGTAAATAGAAGCCCATCATTGCAGAAGAAAGCATTTAGGGCACGTTTGGTTCGCTGTAATGGAATAGAGGTGTAATGGAATAGAAGTGTAATGGAATAGAGGTGTAATGGAATAGAGCTGTAATAAGTAATTCAACTGTTTGGTTGAATGGAATGGAATAGAGCTGTAATAGAATTCTTGTGTTTGGTTGAATGGAATGATGTTGTAATAGCATAAGGAAAAGAACTAAAATGACCAAAATACCCTTAGTAGAATTTTTGTTAGGTAGATGATTATTGTTATTAAATTTTAATAAGATTATTATTGAAAATAATTTAATAAAAATAATAAATAATTTAATCATTTTAACATAATTATTATTAAATATAATTTAATAAAAAATATAATTTAATAACATGCTTAATATAATTATTATTATATGAATTACAAAATCAAAATATATAATACTATAAAAAAATATATAATCTATTTTATTATTTTTAAACTGCAATACATATATGTGCTAAAAGATCATTACTGAAACAGATAATTTAATTACTCTATAAAAAAATTAAATATTAGAAGCAATTAATTTGCTTCAAAAATAACTCATTTATTTAAAATAACTCCATTCACGTTTCAGAAAAATCAATGCTCAATTTGCTTCAAAAATTCATACATCAACCTTCAACTCTATAACCATTATCTCATATTACATTCCTTCCCAAAACCAAATAACTAGGACACAAACCAACTTCTTACTATTCCGCAAGTTAACTGATCCGTAAATTAATCTGCCATCCCACAACCAACTCAAACTCCACCCAACGTCAATCGGCTATCATAAATGGATCTACCTCTCCAAGGATCAGCAACCAGAGGCCCTATATTTTACCGATGCTTCGACCAAACTCCTCTAAAACAAGTTGAACAGCATCAAATGTCTTAACATATATAGAAAACAACATGAAACAAAGAAGCACATTTCTATTAAATTATGACACCTTCCCCTTATAGAGTTCTATAATGAAGTAATTCAATAACTCATACCATACAAAATAACCTATCCAAAGCCAATTTAATGCATTTGAGTCGTGACCAATGTCAAATTTTAAAACATAGAGAAAGAGCCAACAATAATACTGCTGCGCCTATATTTATAGCTACATTTTTCAGGCTATTTTTCTGGCAAAGAGCAGCAAACATGGCGCCATGAATATCAAACTTCTGCAGCTTGGGATGGCTATTAAAAAACTCTACGAAATCGACTTCTGGAAAGGGTAAAAGGGACTCCAAATCTCCAGTGAATTCAACCTTCATGTAGAGATGCTTCACCTCTCTAGACCACTCTAGCATTTTGCTTATTGCATCCCAACACCATTGGACCCCTCTCATTGATAAGGATTCAAGGGCTAAAACCTTCCCAAAGTCTACCATGTATACTCTGCCTAAATGCATCACAAAAGCAAAATGGTAATTAAAATTCCAATTCAAGTTTTTCCTAGTTCCTACACAGAACTGGAAAAGCATAATATAAAGTAGAATAGTTACCTGAATTGTTTGCTTGAGCGATGAATGCACCAGCAATAGCCATGAAGCAAGGCCTGAACTGGTGAATGGACTGTAAACAACAAGCTCCTCTAAACATGTGATTGACGAAAGCATTTTCCAGATAACAATGTCCGGGCTATCACTGCCGGTGTAACCATCAAACGAGTTACAAGGAAAGTAGAGACTCTTAAGGTAAGGCAATGACTCCTTCCATCTCTTGGATACACAATTACAAACTGCAACATCCCTAGCATTGTTCAAGTGTGACAAAATGTACTGAATTATGGCATCAGGAAGAGATTCCATTCACTGAGAAATATCATCAAACACGTAACTGTCAATAATTAATTAATTATTGGAGAAGCCACCACGATAGATCAATACAAGTATACTCCATGAACTAAATACTAATTAAAAGGAATACGCAAGCATTACATAATTCATAATTGAAACAGATATTTGCTGGCTTCTAACATGAACATTCAGGTAAAAAAAAAAAAACTATTTCACAAGTTGAGTACCTTGGGAGCAGTCATGGGATATTCTTCAGGCAAAAATATTCCAACTTGAAAACCCCTCCTAAACTAAATATTCCAAACAAGAAAATGAATCATATTCTTTAATTGTAAAATGAGATATTGCCAAAAAGAACTTCCCAACACCAGACTAAGCACTGGATAACACTGAAAAAGCATGCTAATTGAACCTACATTTTAAGATTGAAAACATGGGTCCATGTTTGCTTACAAAGGTTAGAAACCAAAGGGAAAAAAGAAAATGAAATAAAATAAATGCTGCATAAACCAATTTTCTGAACAATAATACTGCTTAAACGAATTGCGATCATTTTAATGACTGACCGTTGGGGATGGTGTCACTCTTAATGACGTAAATCAGCCATAAACATTGAACAATCAAACAGAAATTATACATTTCTAAACCATTGGATGAAAAAAATAAACTACCTTCATATGGAGACAGTGTGGGACCAAGGATCATCACATTGAAATGTCGCATGTTATCCTCTGATGGCGAAGCACTAATTCCAGGTGCTGCGGGGCAAAAAAAAAAACTTTTAGCCAACAGGAAAAAAGAATTTCTTAAAAAAAAAGGAAACCCAGAAAGTTAATTTTGTTGCTTATAACATTGAAACAACTAAAAGCACAAAATTTAACAAGAATTTCTTTAAAAAAACGAAAGCTAAGTACTTACCTGGTTCACTGAGCAGACGATGAGTTTCCTGTTTCGATCAAAGGTAAAGAATACCAGAATTAAAGCATGGAAAATTAACAAGAAAAGAAAAGAAAAGAAAAGCTTTCTTCAATGTAAGAAGACGCTCTTAAATTAATTATCTGAAGCTTTTGATTCATTAAAAGCAAAAACAATAAAGCTATGAAAGCAAAGTGTAGAAACCCAGAAAAGGAGAGGAGGGAGATGGAAAGAGGAACCTTAATTATTCCTCGAGGGAGATTAGTATCGGCCATTGCAAGGATCGATGGGTGAACATAAACAGGGAAAACAGATTCTGGGAATTGAAATAAAAAGGACTCTTTTTGAGGTTGAAAATGAAAGCAGAAATGGCAGCGGCAGCGGCAGCAGCAGAAGAAGTGTAAATTTTGGGTTGTGAAGTGGAGATTAGGAGAGCGTAATTGGTGTTTCAGGTGAGAAATGGCAGAGGGCAAAGTGGGGATCATTTTTGCAGTGAAGGTCTCCTTAAACGCCGAATCACTAATCGGTGGTGAGGAAGCGGAATAGAAATCATGTAATTTCATTGAATAGGCACGTAATGGAATAAGCCCGTAATGGGGTATTACGTTGAACCAAACATGTGTTTAGGGTGGGCCCACGTAATAGGAGTGTAATGGCTATGCCATTACATTGAACCAAACATGCTGTTAGTTTTGTTATAAAAAATACATAAAGATTACACTGTGTGAAAATCTGTTAGTTGACTGCAACTTTTCAACTTGGAACCATTGCCAATGTCTTCGACAACAACCATGCAGTGGAGACCAGCATGAGCATAGGCAGGGGGCTCCTCCAATTTTTTTCTCAATTACTATTTCATCTCAAACATCAAATATCTACTTTCTTTCTTTAATATTTTATATTTCCACCTCTTCCGTTATTAATTTTATAATTTAATCTCAGTTATGGATAATCATTATAAACATAAATTCATAATAAAGTTAACACAGTCGATGTAATCTATTTGCTTACAAAAGCCAAAGAGCCTAATCACATATACTTAATTATGTTTCATATAAATTATTATGTTAAATTACAATAACCCACATAGAAGTCTACATATAAAATTACCATTTAGTATCAATTTTTAAATATTTGAAACCCACATATCTAAAAAGAAAAACCACCTAGTTTCCATTGTTCATATTATTCCTTTTTCCATTTTCCCCCACTCGGGTAATAATATGATATAATCTAGTTATTAGTATATTCTTGAAGCTGATGTACATTGAGCCGGTTTTATTGGAATGATAATTTTTTTTAAAGTTATACTTGAATGATAATTTGGTCTTCCTATATATATAATTATTAAGGAAGCATTAAACTACTCTTACCATTTTTTCTTTTGGAAAACAGTATTCAAAGTTAGTAAATAGTTGTTCTTATATAAATTCTTAAAAATATATACATGGTTGAAAAGTCACGCTTTTGATTAGAGGTATTTATAGATGAGGTTAGGTTAGGTTAGGTTCGGGTCGAACTTAAATATGATATTAATATATTTTATATTTGTCTAAGCTCAACTCGGTTCGAAATATGGATATAAAATTTTGCCCGAACCCGTCCATATTTGCAAAAGACTAACTCAAGTCTATTTTAGACCTATTTATATTATATTTTAAGAATTTTTTAAAAATATTTATATTTATTATTTTAATAGTAATAAAAAATTTTATTTATTGAAATTTTTTATATAGTAATCTTAATATTATTTTAATGTTTAATTTAGAGTTGTAATAGGCCTATTTTACCCGGGCCCATCAACTAATTTAAAAAAAAAAAAACAAATAACGAAAGTCTTTTAAACAGTTTTTTACAAACCCAAAAGAATTACAATAACCCAAAAGTTTAACAATAAGTCCAATAGAGACCCAATACACGGCCCAATGTCTAACCTAGCCCAAATTACTAAAAAACAAGGGTAAAAATCCAGAAAATACCAAAAAAAACAAAAATTACCAGAAAGGACAGGGTTCAAAAATATTGACTGGAAAGGACAATTTTCCCCAAAAACGCGTCCACGTCAGCGCGTTTTTGGGGGAGAACGGCCTAAAGCGCGTCCCCGGGGGAGCGCTTTTGGCCTTTTTCCCCCAAAAATGGCGCTGACGTGGAAAGAAAATGGGCTATAGCAAGTGGGAAGAAAATGGCACCAAAATTAGGCACCGAAAGTTGATGTGATGTGAAAATTGGTATGGGATAATTGCAATTTTGGTCCTTATTTGAATAGGTACTTTGCAAGATTGATCCCTAAACCTCAACTATAAATAGGCCTAACCATTTCTCATTTTCTTCATCCCACAATTTGCCATTCTCTAGTTAAGGCATTGTTCTCTCTCCCTATTTGTAAATTTTCACTTGTATTTTTGGAGTGAAATATATTTGTTAGTGCCCGAAGACGTAGGCAAAATTTGCCGAACCTCGTTAAAATTCTGGTGTTCATTATTATTTATTTTTCATATCTTGTGAGTGTGATCGTAGTTATTTATTGTGCTATTAAATTACGATTGAGGGATATTCTGTGTAACGGCCTAATTTTTAGTGGTGCCGGAAATGGTGATATGAGATCACTAAATCCGGCAAGTAAGATTGAATAAGATAGTAATTTAATATTTATGAGTCAAGTGAGAATTTAGAAGAATTTGTGGATTGGTGAATTTAGTGAATTAAAAGAATTTATTAGGTCAAATGGGTCAAAAACGAGGTATCGAGACCTCAAATTTGAAAATCGAGCCATAAATATTTTTAGAAATATTTATGGAGTGTTATTAAGTTAGTATTAAAGTTTGGTTGAGAAATTTAAATGTTTGGGTAGCCAATTTAATAAAAAGGACTAAATTGTAACAAATGCAAAATTTCTAGAAGAATTAAATAGCTCAAGTGTTAAAAGAAAGAGGATTTATAGGGCAATTAACCCAAATGTGAAAAGGCTGGACGGCAAGTGGAAGAAAATCATCACAAAGATAAGGATAATAAGGGCAAAATTGGAATTTTGTAATTTTAATATGTTATTAAGATAAGATTGAAAATAATCTAGAGTAATCTTCACAATTATCTCAGCCAAAAAAAAAAACATCAGAGGAGTTCTGGAGAAAGCTTGTTTTCATACTATTACATCCTGTGAGTTTAATTCATGCTTTTTATTGATAATTTTTATGTTTTTATGACTTTTACAACTAGATCCACTTATAGAATTCATTAGTTTTGGATTTGGTGAGTAAAATTAAAAGTTAACCTTGCTGAGAAATGGAAGTTTATGATGAATTATTATGAAATTTAAATTTTAATTTCATACTAAGGTGGTTTTATTAAGTGATTTTGATAGGAAATGATATTTAGGACCTAATTGTGAAAAAGTTGTGAATTAGAGGTTGGTGTTGAAATTTAGAATATAAAAGGTTGTGAAATAGTTTGTAATGATAGAATAAAGTGTTGATTGAGAAAAATTAGTTCAATTGATGGCTGAATTGAGCAGGGACTAAATTGTAAAAACTATAAATTTTGGGGTAAAAGTGCAATTTCGAAAATTGAAGAGCATAAATTATGAAGTGAAATAGAAATGAAATATATGCTGATGAGTGAAAATATTTTACATTATAGATCAAGAAACCAAAGAAGAAAGAGGAAAAGAAAAAGTTGCAGAGTAGTCCCTAAATTTCAAAATCTTCTACAAATCAGCCGGGTAAGTTTATATGGTTGAATTTATATGTTTATTTGTGAATGATTGAATGATATAATGTGCTGTTAAATATGAATTTGCTGTGGGATTGTGAAAAATATGATAAATGAAAGAATAAATTGTGGTAATTCAAATTAGGAAAAACGCAGAATTGAGTACGTTCGTGTCGTGACATGTGATGAATTGACGGATAAGATCATGGTTAATCCATGGCAAATGTGAAATGTAGGTATGGTATCATCCATACCGAGTTGTGAAATGTAGGTATGGTATCATCCATACCGAGTTGTGAAATGTAGGTATGGTATTAACCATACTGAGTTGTGAAATGTAGGTATGGTATAAACCATACTGAGTTGTGAAATGTAGGTATGGAATTATCCATACTGAGTTTTGAAACGTGGCACTGAGCAACGACGTACTCAAATTCGTAAGACGTTTCCTAATTTGATAAGAAGTAATATAAAATGAGTGAATCAAATGGAAGAGATTGAGTAGTTGTTAATGTTGAGCTCAACTATGTGAAGGATTTTAACAATGGTTGTGAATGGCAGGGAACTTTAGTAAATGTTTTGTTATTGTTTTGGAAATATTATGTGTGGTAAGCTACTTTTAAACCTATGAACTTACTAAGCTTCATTAAGCTTACTTGTGTGTGTTTGATATTTTTTATGTAGATTGAATTAAAGAGAAGTGGAAGATCGGATCATCACAGCAAAACTCACTATCCAGATCAATTCCGGTAGCTTTTTCTTTTATGTTTAAAGGTTTATATGGCATGTATAGAGTTTAAATGAGATGGAGTAAAGATGTTATGAACTAGTTAATGATATTTTGCAACGAAACAGTTTTTGAATTACAGCAGTAACGTGATTTTGAAAAATCACCAAAAATAGAAGAAATGGAATTAGAAAGTGAAAGAGATATGAATTGAAAGCTCTTTGAGTCTATTTTCATATGAAAGAAATAGAGTAAGTAAAAGATATGGAAATAATGAGATATTTAAATTTTAGTGAAACTGGTTCTGAATGAATTCGTGATCCCCTGTTCTGCCTTTGAAAAATCATTAAAAATTGCACAAAAATAATTGTGGATTAAAATTTATATGTATGAAATTCTGAATGAGTCTAGTTTCAAATGAGCTAAACAAGGAGGCCATCTAAATTCTGTACAAAGAGTAATTTGATTCGTAGTGAAGAGAGGTCAGAGCAGTTGAACAGTAAAATAGGGGAAACTTTAATGAATAAACTGTACTAATTGGCCACATGAAAAATTCTGGAAAAATTACATTAAAAAGATATATGAGTCTAGTTTTAGGGAAAATTAACGGATCTTAATTTGGAGTTCCGTAGCTCCAGATATAAATATTTTAGTGACTATGACGCAGATGGACAGTTTTAAATTTTATGCCGAATTAGTAGTTAAGTTTAGTAATGCCTCGTGCTCAACTCCGGCAACTGTCTCGGGTAAGGGGTGTTACATTCTGGCTAGGAAAGATCTGGTACTTAAGTGATCCTTGTGATCCACCTCTCTTTCCTGGGAATTGAACTTAGTGTGATTTTTCAGTACATTAATTATACTCTTTTACACCGTCCACTTGCAATGAGTGAACGTATTAATGCTGTTATTTACTACGATGGTGAAGTGCGTGACACCGAAAATGGTGTTGTTTTCTTATCGGAGAACACAGCGCGATTGAGTTTTAAGCGGAACGTCGATTTGGTAGAACTTCGCAAAAGAATTAGGTGTAAAATATTCGGAACAACGCTAATGAAAGTTCAGTCTATTAAGTATAGATTTTGCGCTTCGGTGGATCCGGTGAGATATGACTCATTCGATATCAAAGGTCCTCGGAGCCTTGAGGCAATGGTGGAGACTCATCTTGCCAGTGGTTCACCCTATATCGAGGTATTTGTAGAATTTTCATCTCCAAGTGATCTGGCTGCGACCTTAACATCTAGTATCATTCGAGGGGAATACACGACCCCAAGTCGACACTCTGTAAGTGGGAGGCAAAACACAGAAGTGCCCGTGTGCGGTGGTAGTATGGAAAACATAACCCCTACACGACACTCGGTTGGTGGATGGGACATGCATATTCGTCATTCGACGTCGGATGACAGAAATACGTATTGGGAGACGTCATCAACTTCTAGTGGATGGCAATCCACATACGATTGGGATCGTTACGAAAGATGTTTAAGGAGGGATGATGTATTATCGACGACATCCACCAGTGAGGGGCCCTCGTTTGTTGCAGGTTATGGAGGATCGGACGATGAATCCGATGTGGATCCACCTCGGGAGCCAGGGCCTGATGGTGTAGAAGTTGGATTATTTTCTGAACCGGAGCCCGTTCCAATTGTACCTGAAGACGTTGAGGGCGGTTCAGACGAAGAAGAAGAAGATCCGCTATTCAGGGCATACTCACCTCCAGCGCACATGCATAATGTCGATCTATCTCAAGATGATGCATTGGAGTTTCCTGAACTACCACACCGGACGCGTGACCGTACAAATTCTTTGTTGGATTCGGAGCAATTAGAAGTTGGTAACCAGTTTTCCAACGAGAATACTTTTCTTGCTGCATTGAAACAATACAGCATCAGGAACAGGGTTAACTACACTATGGTTAAATCAAAGCTCGATAGGTACGAGGCAAAGTGTGCAGTGCAAGACGGCACATGTTCATGGAAAATCATGGCGTCGTTGAGGAAAAGGACAAGGCTGTGGGAGGTGAAAAAGTACAAAGGTCCGCATACATGTCTTACCGGTATAGTACCACTATGTGTTCAATGATTTCGAATAACACTAATATTATGTAATGTTGCATTATTTAACGTACTTCATTGACAGGTGTAACACAAGATCATCCGAGGATGGATTCAGACATGTTGGCTGATTTAATAATCCCGACGGTGAAGACTGATCCCAAAACTACAGTGCCGGCCTTAATTGGCAATATTCGTAGCCAAATGGGGTACACGCCCTCTTACAGAAAGGCTTGGATAGCCAAGCAGAAGGCGTTGGAAAAATTGCACGGTCGGTGGGACGTTTCATATAATGAAGTGTGGCAGTGGTGTCAGGTGCTGGAGAGGTATGTCCCAGGCAGCACAACAGACCTTGAAACGGAACCGCCGTACTACAACGATCGTCTGCTCCGTGGATGCGCAGTGTTCAAGCGTCTGTTTTGGACATTTAAGCAATGCCGAGATGCTTTTACATACTGTAAGCCATTGGTACAAATTGACGGTACCTTCATGTATGGTAGATATACGCATCGGCTATTGCTAGCTGTGGCACAAGACGGCTGTGGGAGAATCCTTCTGATTGCGTTCGCAATAACACCGGGGGAGTCAGCTGATGATTGGGACTTCTTCCTATCTAGGTTAAGGAGGCATGTTTGCTCCCAACCTGACATATGCGTTATATCGGATCGGGGCCCTGGAATACTTGCGGCAATAGAACGCCAGGGAAGCATGTGGCATCGCACACACCATCGATATTGCCTGAGGCATGTCGCATCCAACTACTATGGGCAACATCGATCTAAAAGAGAGAGACGTCAAGTGATCGATATGGGTATGAAATATCTATTAATAAAAAAAATTATATTGCAAAAAACTAAATTATCAAAGAAAACTTCTTATTTTAGTGAAGAAGACTAAATTAAAAAAATAAAATAAAAAATAATTTTTTATTTTATTAAAAAAATTCAAATTAAATTACATACAAAAAAAATACACAACTTTTATTTTAGTAAAGATATTAAAATTAAATTACAAACACAAATAAAAAAACAACTTTTTTTATTCAAAAAATAAAAAAAATTATTACAATTTAAAAAATAAAAAAACCCATCCTAATCATCGTTATCCTCTCCCATATCCACTGTGGAATCTTCACCGGCTATAATAACCCCGAAGGCAATGTTGATGCTGGTGGGAACCAGTGCCACAGTCGGGCGGTCGGCGGTTACGCGTTGGATTCCTCCTTCTTCTAGCTTCCGGCGGGGGTCGTGGAACCTCAGGCGGGGAATCGGGTTCTTCCGGCAGTGGGTCTGGTTCTGGGTGTTGCGATGATGACCCACCTTGACAAAATAATGACCCCGGAGGTGTTTGCATAAACCACGGCGGGGGTGACTGCATCTCGTACGGTGAAGGAGCCTGGTAGAAACTACTGCTCTCCGACGGCGCCTCCTGTAATCCCACACCCGAAGTCGGCCTCACGATCGGCTGGCCAACGGGAGTTGTCGGGAACGGACTCGAACCCGGCCATGCATTCCAACCTGGGGTGGGACTAGGAAAAGGAAACATATATGGGTTAGGATGATACATATAAGGGGCAGGGTACGCACCTGGCATAAACTGTGGATGCTGTGATGTCGGTGTTGTCAGCTGAACGGATGGGCCCGGTGATTGTGTAGGCACTGTTGATGGGCCCGGTGATTGTGTAGGCGCTGTTGATGGGCTCGGTGATTGTGTAGGCGCTGTTGATGGGCCCGGTGACTGTGTAGGCGCTGTTGCTGGGCCCGTTTCATCACCCATTCTCCTTGGATGTAAAGGGGCCCGACGTTCCCTTCGCTCGCGAATTAGCCGTCGCCTCTCTTCATCCGACAACAGATACGGCTTGCCATGGATTCTAAACCATGGCATGTACTCCGGCACGCACGCTAACTCAGGAACTATGATCGGTTCCCGGTTAGGTAAAAAGTCATACCGGTTCTCCCACGTCTCGATATGTTCTGACCAAAATCTTGGCCAATCCGTGTGCTGCTGCCGTAAGTCCATTTTGTGCTCATCATCGAGCACCTCAAGAGGCACGGGAATCGGTTGCTGGCATCCAAATTGCCGCAGAACCCGATCTGACTGGTGCATCTCCACGGTTGAGTAGGTGATTAGCGGGACCTTAACGTGCCAACTGTTCGGATTTTGGAGGAACTCCTCCGGAATTACTGCCCGAATTTCGGGATCCTCGTACGGTGTCCATTGAAACTATATTAACATTACCAAATTATTAGTTATATACATAATACTAGACACTACATACGAAATACTAAATTATAATAACGAAATTCGACACTTGTGATTCCGACCGTTGTTCCAATAGGAGCCGTATATCCTCAAGCGAGTTAGGTATTCCAACATGACTCCTCCTCAAATGGTTCCACCTAATTAAATAAACTTTTAGCATGCAATTATACTATAAATCTACGACAAAATTGTAAAATATAATATTAAATTTACCTCGTTATCAGTGGGAATGAATATGGCTGGTCGAGTCGAGGACGTAAAAATGGAAATCGAAACCATGCCCATGACTGCAGTAGTGATAGGCAACCTCCGATTTTTGCTTTACTCGGCAGCGTCGCCCTGCACATCTCCCGGTATAACCTCGATAGCACGGCAGACCCCCAACTCAATTCACCGACTGCTCTGAAATCAACAAGTTTCAGGAGCCATCTCAGGTGGACGAGGTTTCTAGAGAGGTCCGACATCAGATAGCCTCCAATTATCTGAAGTATGTATGCCCGCGCATACCGTATTCTTTCTTCTTCGGTCGAATCTTCATTCGGCTCCGGGAATACGTCTCGTAACCAAGCCATATCGATCCGAGCTCCTTGAATTTTATCCGGAATGGCACCCAGAAGCTCGTAGCATACGGCCATCCAATCGAGAGATGTTACGGACCCGGTGACTACCGACCCATCCACCGGTAATCCCAACTGTAACTGCACATCTTCTAAGGTGATGGTACACTCTCCGCATGGCAAATGGAAAGTGTGCGTCTCGGGTCTCCACCTCTCTATCAACGCGCTGATCAAAGGCGGGTCCAACTTGAACCCCCGGCCTATCGTGGCCACGTGCCAAAAACCCGCTTCCCGCAGGTAATTCTCGATCAATGGCGATGGGGGACCAGGCATGTTGCGAATATAACATTGCAACACCCGATCTACAGACTGTTTAAAAACTTATAAAATTCTAAATTAATTAAAATTGCATAATTAAAAAAATTTAATAATATTGAAAAATTAACATTCAAACTTACCATTTTCTTTTGCTCGACAGCAATGTGGTTGTTGTCTAGGCGACGTAATTCCCCGGCCATTGTACTCCGATAAAGAATTTAAAAATTTTCCAAAAAATAGATATATTAAAAAAATTATAAAGGGATTTTTTTTAAATAGTAAAGGACTATTTTGAAATTTGAGCGTAAATTTGAAGGACTTTGAGAGAAACTTGAGAGAAAATTGAGAGCAAATTGAGAGAAAATTGAGAGAAAAATGAGAAAGGATTGAATTGTGAAAAAAATGAAGGGTTGGGGGGTATTTATAGCTTTTTTTTCCTGACCGTTGGCCCCCCAACGGTCAAAAAAAATTTGACCGTTGCGGCCTAAAGCGCTCCCTCGGGGACGCGCTTTAGGCCGTTTTCCCCCAAAAACGCGCTGACGTGGACACGTTTTTGGGGAAAATTGTCCTTTCCGGTCAATATTTTTGAACCCTGTCCTTTCCGGTAATTTTTGTTTTTTTTTTGGTATTTTCTGGATTTTTACCCAAAAAACAACCAGGAAACCCTAGGGTTTCCCCTTTTGCGCCACAGCCTCCAGCGCCGCAAGCTTCCAGTGCCCGCCGCCTCCGCGCGTACGGCCTCTGTACTCCTCCACGCACCACCGCACGCCACGTAGGACTCCGTACCTGCACGGGGAAACAATTGAGAGCAGAGAATAGCAAATAGAAATGTATTTTTTGTTTTTCTTCTTAGATTTTTTGGCTATAAAACCGAATGGAGATTCTTGTAGTTTTTTTTTTTACGACCTACTGGTTACAAACACTGTTTTTAAGCATACAAAGGAATATACGAAAAAAGGTGATTTGCCCCTTTATTGTGCCAGTGTTCTTTTTTTTTATTTTCTCTTGATTTTCATTTTTTCATTTTCTTTTTGATTAAAAAAAACACGAAATAATAAAAAAGGAAAGGGAAAGATTACCATCGTAAGTTTCCATCCACGTCTTCTCCGTCGCAATCGGAGTGAGATATGAACGTTGATCGAAGGGCAAAGCTTTAAGGTCGGTGCTTAAGAGCATATCGGACCTTCATGTACCATTACGCATCGTTTACAGTGGCGTTCTAGTGATCGGACGAAGAGATTTTAGAGGCGGCTGAGAGCAAGGCAGAGAGGGTTAGGGTTTCATTTCGTTTAAAAAAAAAAGGGGGATTGGTTTGGTTGTCTTCTTTTCATTTCTGGTTTAAGGGATTATTATTCAGTGAGGAAATGACGTCGTTTGGGCTCATTCCAATAGCCTCAAAACGACGTCGCCTAATATTGACCCGACTTGACCCGATCCGTCGCCCATGGGATCCGCACGTTTTTGCGGTGATGGGATATTTATGCAATTAGTCCTTTTCTGTCGTGCCGACTTTCGATTAGATCCTAGGTACATTTGCATTGTTTTTTTTAATTAGTCTCTGTAATTCACGCGCACTTTCAATTTAGTCCAACTTAAACATTGCGTTTTGAGCTTTGGAAATATTTGCTAGTTTAGTCCTTGATTGTTTACGCGCATTTCATTTTGATCCTGGCATAAGTATTAATGATTTTATTTATTATAAAGCAGGCTTCTAACTTTGTTTTGTTTCAATTAAGTACCCTTTTTGTTATTGTACATAATCTTTGCATTTTTATCAAATTTAATTCATCTATTATTTAGTTTTAAACTATTTTATTATATGATATGTAAAATATATATTTATACTATTTATTTTTAAATTATTATTTATATGTATTACCTATTTTAACTTGTTTTAATATAATGTTTATTAAAATTCGTTTTACTATTTACTTAAACTAATTATATATATATATATATATATTATTCCTTCAAAATTGCTATACATTATAATTTCTTCTCTTATAGATATTGTTTTAAACCTTTTAAATTTTTATATTAAATTATCTTAAATACCTTATTTTGGATTTTACTTATCCATTTTAAAAAATGTTTCAATATTACTTTGCATTTTTATATGTAAATTTAAATATTTTATAAATCATTTGTTTTAAATTATCATATATATATTGTTGATTTTTCAAGCTATTTCTTACATTTTTTTGAAATTTGGTTATTATTATTGTTAAATGTTAACAGTCTATTTATTTTTAATTTGATTTGGATTCATTTCTTATTGTGGTTATATATATCGTTTAATTTATTTTCAAAATTTGTTAATGCGAATGTTGGAATAATATAGGTTGAATGTTTATCTGTCTTGTATGTCGCAATTTGAATTCATTGCTTTCGTATTGTTCGTTTATATTATATTCGATCATTTATGCTTTCCAATAACATGCTTCGTTAACATGTTTTGGCGATAATATGTCATGGTTCATATGCATGTTATAAAATTTTTCATTTTATGAATAGCCATTTAAATGTTTTAGTTCAATCAATTATCTCTTAATTAAAACATCAACTCTCTTATTTTATTTTAAAATAGCCCAATTAAATAATCTTCAAAATAAGGCAATATTTGTGTGTTTGGAAATTCGAGGAATCGTGCCCTATCGTGTTGGGTTTCGGTTTTCTGTTTGACCAAATAACCAAACATCCTTTTAAAATTCTGTCCATGTTTTCAAAACAAGGCAATATTTTTGTGCTTGGAAATTCAAAAAATCGTGCCCAATCGTACTGGGTTTCGGTTTTCTGATTGTCCAAATAACCAAATACCCTTTCAAAATTTCAGTGCATGAGCTTTGAGAATTTTAGGATGATCTCGAATTCGAGGACTTAAATTGTCGTATCCTAACGTGTTAGATGTGACATTTTATTCCTTCGGAACAAGAGAATCTTAATATTCAAATTCGAGTATCTTCAAACGGGACAAAGAAGATCATAATTTTAACATCTTTTTAAATTTTTGACATAAGGACATTAATTAATCAATTTGGTATCAATTTTGGGCATTGCGAGGCTACTAATCCTTCCTCATACGTAATCGACTCCTGAACCTGTTTTCTTAGATTTCGTAGACCAAAATTATTGTTTTAATAAATCAAAATATTTTATTAAAATAATTCATTTCAAGGTGATCCGATCACACCTCGAATAAAAGATTGGTGGCGACTCCATATTTCACTTTAAAGTCGATCCCGTTTCTAAATTTTATAAAAAATGGTTTCGACAAGAGTATTATACGTTTATTTTTTTAATGTGTTACAATTTACATAATAAATAAAAATAATGTAATATAAAGTATTATAAGTTTAAAAACGGGTCAGATCAGACTAAGCCGGGCTCAAGCCTTGAATGTTCAAGTTCGAGCCGTTCATATTTTAAACGAGCCTGATATTTTAAACTTGAATGTTCATATTTTTTTTTTTAACTCGTGTCGGAAAACATAAAACAACAAAAAAAATTCTAAACAAAATACCAATAATTTAGTCAAATTTTATTTAATGAATATCCATTTTCATAGTATCGATGAATAGTAAATTTTAAAGAGTCAATATTCTCTTTTTTTTTTCTTCCTTAAATCTATATAAAAGTATTTAAAGTAAAAACAAAAACCCAAACAACCACATGCCGGCCTCTCAAATTAAAATAGTTTATTTGCTTAACCTCACCGAGTAATATATAACGAATGCATTTTTTTATTCAAGTAAAGAGTGTTAAAAAAATATTTAAGTAAATAGCCAATTGGTATATTACTATTATAAAGAGACGTGTATTTAAGCGTTTAAATAAAACAATTTATTAATTACAAAATATTTTTATTTTTTTAATTGCTATTATGCACATCAGTCAAAGAGTTGAATCTTAGACAAAAATTGACATCCATTATTATTTAATATTAACACAAATAGGTTAAAATATGTTTCTACATTTGAAATTTAATATTTTTATTATTATTTTTAAAATTTTATTCATTTTACTTGTCAAATTTTAAAATTCGGTGTAATTGTTAACACCATTAATTTTTTTTAATCTTCCAAATCCCTTTAATAGTCTATATTTAAAGTTTTGTGGTTGTCTATTCGAATAATGTTGTCTCTAAAGATTAAACTTGTAATCTGTTTTTGAGTGTGCAATTTACCTTACTACTGTACCCAACGCTTGTTGGTTAGTTAAATTTTTATTATAGAATGTATATGATGGATATAAAAATGGGTTAAAATATGTTTCAAATCATTGTACCCTTTATATATTTGAAATTTAATCTCTCTACTATTATTTTCAAGAATTTGGTCATTTTACTTATTAGATTTTAAAATTCAAGCTCAATTGTTAACACCATTAAATTTCTTCTATTAAATTTGCTTGTGCGACCTTTTGAAATTATAAAAAAAAAATACTCATTTGATAGGCATGTAACAAAATATGACATTATAAAGAACTTGAATTTAATAGAACTTTAGCAATATTAATAATTGAACTTGTATTTTCAAATACAAAAAGTAGTGGGGCTGGATTATTGAAATAAAAGTAAAAGGACTAAAATCCAAATTTGAGAAAAATATAAGGACTTGAAGCGTATTTAATATTTTAACCATAAAAATAATATTTTAATTGCAAATGCCGACAATGATTTAGGAGTTGGACTTTTGTTTATAATAAGATTTTCCCGAAAAACCGAAACCCAACTACCCAAACAAGCCCTTCGGAATCAGCATGCATGCATACATTCAACGCTCCAATCATAAAGTCCTTTTCTACTACTGCTGCAACTTGACGCGCGCTTTGGTTAGGAAAAAAAAAAAAAAAAAAACTAGAAACAAAGCAGCCAAATAAGATTTGAAATGGAGGATGAGTTCGTTTGACCCAGTGCTGATTCCCTCATTCTCTGCAACTTCCGTCCTGTTTGTCTTTGTCATCACCCTTATCTTCCCTTTTGCCTGAAAATCTACCAGTCTTCAACGAAAAACAAAGATGCACAGACAGAACATGAAGATTGGTTTTGAGGTTGCTTGTTTTGTTTTCATGTCTGCCCTTCCCTTCATCTTAGCTGATTCGCCTCCTGCTTCCACCACCAACTCATCTGTAAACTGTCCAATGGACCTCAACTATGTGACAAGAATCCCATGGAACTCATCTCTTTGTCTTAACTTCCACCCTAACTCAACCTCCAAAGCTGAAACTGCACAAGAAAACTGCTGCATATCTGTCTTATCGGTCTTTGGTATTGGACTTGCCCAACATCTTAAACAAACCTCTCTCTTCGGGCTACCCAATTTGGCGGCTTCTCTTTCGTGCCTTGAAGATTACCAGTCAAAACTCAACTCACTTTCTCTTCCTAATAACCTTGTTTCCCTTTGTGTTGAGCCTGAGCAGTTTGTGGTTACACCTGAGCTTTGTGCCGGCATACAAACAACAAAAGATTGGGTCGCAAAGCTTGGGGAATCCACTGAACTTGACCAGGGTTGCAGACCTGATCTCAGTGATCTCACTGCTTGTGATACTTGTCTTCGTGCAGGTAACCAAGTTCAGTCTGAATTGGTCTCCATTGATGGTAATACAACTCACAGTACCGATTGTTTTTATTTTACTGTTCTATATGCTGCTGGGATCGCTAATGAGCTTGGACCTGAAAGTAATGGAGCTTTGAAATGTGCTTTTTCGTTGGCTTTGAATGAACAATCTAGTTCATCCGGTAAAAGACATTCAGTCCTTGTTTTTGGCTTGACTGGTGCTGGGGTTGCACTTCTTGTTGCCTTTTGTTTATTGGGGTTATACTTTTGGTATGAAAAAAGATTTACAAAGAAACGTGTTGGTGGCTCCGGTTCTAATTTTGAAGAACAAAGGTGTAGGCCAAAATTGAGGCCTAATACAGGTTCGATTTGGTTCAAACTTGAGGATCTTGAGAAGGCGACTGGTAATTTTGCAAACAAGAATTTTATAGGGAGAGGGGGGTTTGGTTTTGTTTACAAAGGGGTTTTACCAGATGGGAAAGTGGTGGCCGTAAAGAGGATTATAGAATCAGAGTTCCAAGGAGATGAAGAGTTTTGCAATGAAGTTGAGATTATTAGCAACTTGAAGCATAGGAATCTGGTGCCTCTTCGAGGTTGCTGTATGATGGAGGGTGATGAAAGCTACGATGACAAAGGGTGTCGAAGGTATCTTGTCTATGATTACATGCCGAATGGAAATCTCGATGATCATTTGTTCCATTCGAAACTGGCAAGTAAACCATTGAGTTGGCCTCAGAGGAAGAACATAATTGTGGATGTGGCAAAAGGGTTAGCTTATTTGCACTATGGAGTGAAGCCTGCAATATATCATAGGGACATTAAGGCTACGAATATACTGCTCGACGCTGAAATGCGAGCGAGAGTGGCTGATTTCGGGTTGGCAAAGCAGAGCCGAGAAGGCCAGTCTCACCTTACTACTAGAGTGGCAGGAACTCATGGATATTTGGCCCCTGAATATGCTCTTTACGGGCAACTGACCGAAAAGAGCGATGTTTATAGTTTCGGTGTGGTTGTTCTAGAGATAATGTGTGGGAGAAAAGCTCTCGATTTGTCATCATCGGGTTCACCGCGTGCGTTTTTGATAACAGATTGGGCTTGGTCACTGATAAAGGCAGGACAACTCGATGAGGCTTTGGATCGTTCGTTGATCGACAACGGGGATTCCGTGAATTCAAACCCAAAGGCTATAATGGAGAGATTTGTGCAGGTTGGGATTTTGTGTGCTCATGTAATGGTAGCTTTAAGGCCTACTATTTTGGATGCACTGAAAATGTTAGAAGGTGATATCGAAGTTCCTCGGATCCCAGATCGACCAATGCCTATCGGACACACTTCATTTTACGATGGCAATGCTTTCAGCATCTCACCAGCATTAAGTCAGCCACAAATGCATACAGAAGACATGCTTAGGTAATCTGTAATTGTTTGTGGTTTGTCACACTGTTGTAGTTAGGTTCTATAGGCTAACTGAAGTTGTTCTTACAAGCTCAAGCTCTATTTTTCCATTCTTATGATGTCTTTAGTAAAACAATGAATTTTACATTCATGATCATGGAAAATAGAGTGGCAGTTACAATCTTGCTTCATGTTGATGCATTGGAATGTAAATATGTGGAGCTCATTTTGAGCTCAAACATTCATTTTTTTTGGGTGATGCGATACCTTATGTATGTAGGTTTTGTATAATTATTATACACTAGCTCCACCTTGTTGTACTAGTTTGTGCCATGGTGAATTTGGGTAAATATCAATTTATGAAGGTATCAACATTTCTTTCATGTTTGTCTCAATTAAATTATACCATTATGTCTAAGAATTACCATCCCTATATATGGTTAGAATTTTGAAACACGTTGAATGGTAAAAACACATTAATATTTTAATCCGAGCAAAGTTTAAATTATTCTGTATTAATTTAAGATCAAAACCCTGCAATTTGATTCAAAATTATTTGCCCCCAAACTGGGCATCTCCTTCCATTTTAGTACTTAATGATTTTTAACGCAATGTCATACTAATGAACCTCAATTGGCAAAGAGAAAATGTATGGTTGATTTGTGAATTATTATTTCGCCTGTATGCCTTTGCTTTTTGCTTGTAAGTGTGGTTAGCAAACATTTTAAGGGTGTATAATATACATATAAATCTGAGGTAAGTGGGTGATTACTGAACTTCAACATATGATAGCTCAGACTCTTCTGGTATTAGAAATGGATACTTCCATCTTCACTTTGCTGAAATCTTTATAGTGGAAAAAATAAATAAAAATAGAAGTGAATATGTTCATCAAACTGGTTAAAGAATATAAACAAAAATGGATGCTTCTCTTACATCTTTTATAAAGTTCGCTAGACACGATGTAATCCGACGTATTAATTGACTATGAATCAATCCTTTTTATGTTGGCATAAATGTATACTAACCGACCTTTTTTAGGTTGGCTTTGGTTGGCACATGAGCCAACTCTTTAAAAGTCGGGTCAAGTGCGACTTAATCGGCTTTTTTATAAAAATAACCTTAAAATTTAATTAATTACTTAAATAACTTATTTTTTTGATAAAATACAAAAGTAACCCAAAATATACCGTAAAAATTGGTAGAGTTAAAGTGTTTGGCGCCACCAACATGCCACGACAGCAATCTATATTAAAAAAATTAATTTTTTTGTGGAGCCATATAAAATAACGCCACTTGTATAAATACTAGGAAAATACTGTAATATTTGAAAGTATAAGGGGGACTTTAACAATTTTACCTTTTTCTGGTGGAGCCAAATAAATTGGCGCACCAGACTTGAAAAAATTAGCTTCCGAAACCTTATTTCCCTATTCAAATAGTTTAAGGCCAATTTTTTTACCCTTTCACATCAAATTCTTTAAATTGTCTTATTACTTTTTTTTTTCTTTCTTTTTAAGTTTATATTTATTTACTTTTTTTTAAGTTTTTTATCTATCCTTATTTATTTATTTTATTTATTTTGTTTATTATTTATTTTAAAAAACTTGAAAGGTATATTTGAAATGTTTTATAATATTTTTTAAAAAATTTAAATATATATTTTTGAAATTATTTTTTAAAATTTAAAATTTTATTTTTTAAATTTTAAATATTTTTTAATAATATAAAACATTTAAATATTTTAAAGATATGACCTTTCAAATTTATTATTAGTTTTATAATATTTTAAATGTATATTTTAAATAATTTTTTAATTTTACATATAATTTTTTAAATTATGATTTTTAATTATTTTTAAAGATATTCAAACCTTTTTAAATTCTATTTAAAATTTTAAAAAACAATATTTTATTTAAACAAGTGAAATTTTAATTAATTAGAAAAAAAATATATTTGTTAAAAAATGATTTATTTGTTAAAAAATATGACTTTATATAAAAAATATATATATTAAAAAAGTAAAAATTTAAATTAAAAATTTAAAATTAAAAATATATATTATAACTCGTGTTAGTGATATTAGCGATGTGACCAGTCATTAACATAAATATTAATTAAAAAAAAAGATGAATGTTATATAAGGTAGGGTTTGGTCCCCTTCAACCTCAAGGAAGGAAGAAAATTTTGTATTTTTATATTTTATAGTTATTATAATATAATAATTAATTATATTGTATTTATGTTATTATGCAGATATCAAAATGTTTTTTGGAGCAAATACATATCACACTTCATCGAGAATCAACGAAACAGTAAAATTAATTATAAATTAAATAAAAAAATTGTTTTAGTTTCTCGTTTTTCCTTACTAAGCGCTACTTTGCTTAACATGTTTTGATTGCATGAAACTAATCTCTATTTGGTTGTTATTATTCTTTTTTAACTATTTTCTTGCATGAAATTAATCTCTACGTGTTAGTTATAATTTTTTAATTTTAGTACACATTCATAAATTTATATATTAATTTTTTAATATGACGACCTTTCTGCTTAATTTTACTATTTACTGTGTTTGGTTCCATTTGTGGGATACAAAAAAGTTATATTTGTCTTTAACGAGTAAAATTTTTTTTTATAAAAGTTCTCGTATGTAAGATAAATTTTCGAGTTTAAATATGCCTAGTTTATTTTATATGTATAGCTCTATGTATTATTATATATATCAATTCAATAAAAATAAGTTTTTTTTTTATTTTTATATTTACCCATACCGCCTATAGTATTTTAGGACATTATTAATATTTTTATGTACTTTTTGTAGTTATATAGTTGCCTTTAGTTTTAATGCTTAACTATGATTAGGACATAATAATCACATTTGATTTCTACGTGTTATTATTAATATTTTATGACAAATTTTCATTCTATAATTAATATTTTATTTCTTATTTAATTTAACTTAAATAAAACATACTTAAAATGGCTACGTTGGTATAAGATAAGTGTTTGTTTTTGTTTTCTCAACCTTTCAATTTTACTCTTCAATATATAATTTATGTTTAAATTATATAGATAATTGATTTATCATATTTTTTATAAAAAATTTACCATACAGGATGGGTATCGGGTTTTGAGGTTGCGGTTTCATTTTCCCAAGTACGATCTGAACGAGCAGATCATGCCATACTTACAGTTGGCGGGATTTGGGGACGTCGCATTAATCCGGAGGTTTGACTTGAGGGCGAACTTAATATCTACCTTGGTTGAGCGGTGGTGTACGGAGACCCACACCTTCATTATGTCGTGCGGGGAGTGCACTATCACATTGGAAGACGTCGCTATACAACTTGGGTTGCGAGTTGACGGTGCTGTGGTCACGGGTCGAAGCAAAGTGTTGGAACCTTCAGTACTATGCCAAATATTGCTTGGATGGTCCCCTAGTGATGGGGAACAGAATTTCACATGCTTGACATTGGCATGGTTGAGAGCAAATTTTAAAGAGTTATTGAGCACTGCCACTGAGCACGAGGTGATGTGTGCTACTCGAGCCTATACTATGCAGCTGATCAGGGCGTACTTATGCCGAACAACACGTCTAATAGGGTCCACTTAAAGTACTTGCCTCTATTGGAGGATTTTTCTCGTGCCGGTAGTTACAGCTGGGGATCGGCAGTGTTGGCCATATTGTACTATGAGCTTTGCCGAGCAAAAAAACATGGGGTTAGTAACATGGCTGGTTGTCTGGGTCTGTTATAGTCTTGGGCTTTATATAGGATGTCGTTTCTAGCATCTGTTAGGCACCAACCATATTCGTGGCCACTTATAAATAGGTAAAAACAAAATTATACTTAACATTTAACGACTCATAAGTGTGAATAATATTTTCCAAAGTTTAACTGCTAACGTGTTTGTTTCGGTTTCAGATGGGCCACGTCTCCAGGAATTGGTGTGAGCCAAACATTAATCATTTACCGCCAAATGATAGAGGCGTATGCCGGAGACAAAGTAATATGTATTAATATGGTTTAAGTAACGATGATTTAGCTTATCCACTTGTAGTATGTGATGTGACTTAACTCATTATGTTATATTGTGCAGTTCTTATGGATGTCGTATTCTACACTGAACATTGCAACCCTTATTCCTCAGTGGGTTCACGCTGAAGCCCATATGTGGTGCATTAACATGCCGATGCTCAACTTCACAACCGTTGAGTGGTACAACGGTGATCGAGTTATGCGACAATTTGGGTGTAGACAATATTTGTCGGTTGAGCCAAAACAATTTGCTGATGTCCATGGTAAGACCATGAGGGGAAACATACAACAGATTGGAGCATGAAATATCAATGTTATGTAGCACTATAGAATGTCTGGTACGACAGGCGGCCTGAGATGTACTCCTGCATGTTTGACTTCAGTCCCTCGACTGAATACATGCAATGGTACACGACTCGATGGCGTGTTCATTTATATGGCGGACAACTTATGATAGTATCAGGTCACAGTTACAGGTGTGGAAATCAACCTATGGGGGAGCTAGAGGATCAACATATGGTGGAGCCCGACTCGGAGGACTAACCTTTAAACACATCGGACCAATGGGTTGACGCTTTTTGTGATGAGTCGCAGAGCAGTTCATATCACCCAGACATTGGCGGTTCAAGTTCATATCACTCGGACATGGGCGGTTCGGGTTCATATCACTAGGACATAGGCGGTTCAAGTTCATTTCACCTAGAGCAACCATCGATATCATTTGATATGTTTGGTAATAACATGTAATCCACCCCGCCTCAGGCCATGTTCAATCCAGCTGTCGATCCTCCTGATATGTATAGTACACCCCAACGTCCACCCTGTCAACGAAGGCCCGTAAATCGCTATGGCCCGAATGACAATACCACTCCCGATTTTTTCCAATTTTCAGTTATGTAAATTTCAAGTGTTATGTAATATTTGTTGTATTGGTTTAGGGTTTCACAACTTATATATTAGTCTTTTTTTGTATAATTTATAATATCTTTTAAAGTATTAAAAGTTGCAACGATTAATTTTAAATAAAAGCTTAACACTAAATAATACAAATTTTATTTCTAAAAGATCATAAAATGCAAACATCAGGTACAACATTTAATTTCTTTCAAACTATGAAGATTGACCAGCGTAGACATTTCCATAGGGACATTTGCTTCGATTGTGGCCAACTATTCTACATATGGTGCAACGCTTTGGATCGACTTATTTTCTTATATCCATGTCGCTCTGAATCCTAATTGTTGTCGGTCGACTTTTGACTCACCTACATAGTGACCGATCTGGCAACATCTCGAAAGCAGGTGGTTGGACTTCCTATGTCGATACATCCCTTAATACGGGGAACTCGTTATCCCAAATACACAACGTACGTTCAAGTGTGTATACATATCGCTGATATATTGTTTGACATTCAAACTGTAAGTAGCACACGCTGCAACCACATGTGCACACGAGTATCGTAGTGTTTGGAACATCCCGCACTCACACTGCCTATTTCGGAGATCAACTCCGTAGGACCGTGGCGGGATCCTCAACCGACGATTAATATACTCGGTAACTCGAAAAGTTTCCAAATTTCGGCAATATAGTTCTACATTTCATCAACCTAGCCCTTTGAGCGTTCTCTTTCATGGCATCCCTGGTTTTTTCGACGTGCACGTGTCCTGCCTCTAACTGTTTTGCTTGTTTCAACCCCATTTTTGGCATTAAGGTTGCTAGCCTGTAAAATGTGGTTGAAAAAACTGCTGAAATTGGCAAATGATGTGTATGCCTCAAGACGGAGTTAACGGCCTCAACGAGGTTAGTTGCCATATGACCATACCGGTACCCCTCGTCAAAATATTGAGCCCATTTCCACGGTTCCATGCTACTCAACCACTGTCTGAGAGAATGTTTGGACCCCGCCATATCAGTCTCTAACCTCGCCAACTTATGTCTGAATCGGTGTTTTTCCAGCTCGTATCCTACGTATGTATTCCGATAAAATGCGTTACCATCCCAATTAGGAAATGGACTCGAAATATTTACAAATATAAATTTCAATACGATATTTTTACCCATGTTCACAATTCATTTGTGCCAGTCTTTGTTCTTGTATTCATTGTGGAAATTGACAGCGATGTGACAAATACAATAGACGGACCTCCACGGAACCTCGGATTGCCGAATTGCAGTAACAAGACCCTTTGATCTGTTGAAAATAATGCAAATGTTGTCTTGCCTGACAACATGTCTCCGAAATTTCCAAATGAAATATACCCACGATTCGGAGTTCTTCGACTCCATAATGGCAAAAGCGACCGGTAGTACATTTCTGTTACCGTCTTGTGCAACAACAATTAGAAGTATTTGCGTGTATTTTCCATAAAGCAGTGTTCCATCAACTTGCACTAGTGGTTTACAGTGGGAGAAGGCCCTAACACATGGATCGAAAGTCCAGTATATTCGACGGAAAACTCTTCTCCCCAATTCCAATTGTCCATTAGGTCATGTATAAGGCAACATTTACAAGTCCATGACAGCTCCTGGGATGTACTCCACCATCGCTGAAATCCAACCCTGAAGTTCATTGTATGACTCATCCTAGTCGCTGTACAATTGTTGCATGGCCATTTGTTTCGCCCACCACGCTTTCCTGTACTACACTCTGTATTAAAATCGAGTTTGCATGTCTGCAATCAATGTCGACATAAGAATGATTGGATTATCTTTCACTAGTGGCATGATGCAGTTGCAAATACTTTTGGCATCCAATTTTCGGTGGTCTTGAGACATACGTACAACAGTACATGTATGACGCCTTTCTAGTTTTTTTGTATTTTTCACTTTTGAGTCCTCTGTATAAATGTAGCTCGAACTTGCCAACCACACTCATCACTGGCTCTCCAACATTCCCCAACATATAATGTCGGTGTAGATTTGGCAACCTTGTAATCAGTCGACAACTTCATGCTGTATTGTTTGATGACAAACACACAGTCTGCCTTGTTCTCGAATTGTTGCCCAACGAACAACTCCTCGAACTATGAATTTGACGCTAATCTATGAGCAAGTACTATATCGGCGTACTTAGGGAACTCAAATGCATGCGTTGCATCTGGATCTACGTTCAACATCTCGCCCCCCAGGTTCATTTTGTAAAATAATGCCACGACTCGGATTACTAAATGAAGGGCCGTGAACATCTTCAACCACCTCCAGGCTTTCATCATCAATATCGTCCAGAACCTCATCAACATCGGGGTCACTAAAATCTTCAATGTCTTGATCAGAATCTTCACCATTATTGGTCATTTCTCTGACATTTACCTCTGTGCTTATTATCACCTCCAAATGTATTTGTAGACAAGGACCGGGGGGTCGGGTTGTTATACGAACTCCCACCATAATTAGGATTTTTGGTTATCTGCGATGTCCATTCGCATTCTAATTGGCCTGTCCATCCAACATTAAGATCAAAGTCAAATTCGCGATGTTGACTTATTGGACTAACATTCTCAACAGGCTCTAAGTTTGCTAACTCAACAAATAACTCAATTGGTTGGGGGTTCTCACTCCCAATCGACCACCATATTTCCATCATAGTTTCTAAGTCATCATCATCTAATATCTGCATCTCACAAAATTTGAACAGATCTGTAGAGATTGGAAACTTGTAAAATAATTTGGACATCGCCCTTCCACAACGGATAGCTATTTTCGCACTGATCTTCCTTTTCATTTCTGCTAGCTTTACATTTTTTTTGAATCACAAATCTACTCTTTGCCCACCTTTGAAATACACAATCATCATCACCTTCTACAATTTCACCATAAAAAAGAACATACACCAAAAGCACCTCATTATTCATCTTCAATAGATTTTTTGAACTCTCCTATTGAACACAACAATTTCACCATTCTATATATGCTAGAGAACCAAGAGGTGGAGCCATAAAGAATGACTTCACCAAAATAAAATATTAAATATTAAAATTTTATATTAACAAAATATAAAAAAGTACACTATAAAGTGATGGAGCCATTCTAAATGGCTCCACCAAATAAATATTAGTTTTTAAAATTTTAAATTTAATTTAAAAAAACGTTTGAATATCTTTAAAATTAATTTAAAATTTAATATTTATAAAAATTATATTTAAAATTTTAAAAATTTTAAAAATATACATTTAAATATTATAAAACAAATAATAAATTTGAAAGGTCATATATTTAAAAACAATATATTTAAAAATATTTAAAATATTATAAAACAAATTAAAAATATTTAAAATATTATAATACAAATTAAAAATATTTAAAATTTAAAATATACATTTAAAATATTATAAAACTAATAATAAATTTGAAATGCCATATCTTTAAAATATTTATATGTTTTATATTTTTAAAATATACATTTAAAATTTAAAAAATATTATAAAACATTTCAAATATACATTTCAAGTTTTTTAAAATCAATAATAAACAAATAAAATAAATAAGGACAAATAAAAACTAAAAAAAAAGTAAATAAATATAAACTTAAAAAGAAAGAAAAAAGTAATAAGACAATTCAAAGAATCTGAGGTGAAAGGGAAAAAAAAAAAAATTAGCCTTAAACTGTTTGAATAAGGAAATAGGGTGTCAGGAGCTAAATTTTTGAAGTCTGGTGGCACCAATTTATTTGGCTCCACCAGAAAAAGGTAAAATTGCTAAAGTCCCCTTTATACTTTCAAAAATTATACTATTTCTCTAATATTTATACAAGTGGCGTCATTTTACATGGCTCCACCAAAAAATTATTTTTTTAATGTAGATT
The DNA here is from genome assembly GCA_005393395.2 of Gossypium australe. Taxonomy (NCBI): domain Eukaryota; kingdom Viridiplantae; phylum Streptophyta; class Magnoliopsida; order Malvales; family Malvaceae; genus Gossypium; species Gossypium australe. Next base: position 121,834,283 of record CM016625.1, read on the forward strand.
GTTGACGTGGTATGTTAGTGGCGCCAAATACTTTGGCTCCACCAACTTTTACTGTAAATTTTGGGTTATTTTCGTATTTTATCAAAAACAATAGGTTATTTAAATAATTAATTAATTTTTTAAGGTTATTTTTATAAAAAAGCCGACTTAACCTGATTATTTTTAAGTTGCCTTTGATGGAGCCATGAGCCAACTCTTTAAAACTCGGCATATGAATGCTTTATTCCAACCTTTTTTGGGTCGTCTATTTCCTCCTATCCCAGCCTTCTTAAAAGGTCAGCCTTAACTAGGTCTTTGTCAACCCTTCAAAAAAATCGTTAAGTATTAAAGTAAAAAAGTGGTAGAAATTTAAATAATACATTAAAAAATTGTCAAATTGTACTTCTTTATCTCATTGTCGAAAATTCTATTTTTTTCAATCTTAAAATTTTAAATTTCAAAACATCAAAATCAATTAAATAACTTGTTGAAATTTTTTTATCCTTTGATAGTGTCATCCGATTTGTTACTATAATATTGAAATTAATTAATTTATCTCCTAAAATTTAAACTTTTATTTTATGTTTCCAGATTGTCTTTAATAAAATCAACTTGAATAACTTATATTTAATAATGGTCCACAAAGCTTAAATTTCTTTTGGTTATATGGTCTTGAATCTTTCATGCTAAGTTAAAAGTAAAGAAAAAAATGTTGGAACCGTTTTGGTTCATGGGTTATCCCCACTTTTGCTACCCTCAACCCCCACATTTTGCTACTCACTACTTTGTTGTGTGGTAGTAGGTGTATGTGGATAGTGGGATGGTGGTTTTTGATGGGGAACCACCACTATAAATACTCCAAGCTTAAGGTCCCTAAGCATCGAAATATATTTTTTGAAAAAAATTCCATTAGTGAGGTTTTCAAGTGCTTAGAAGATTTTGGCATTTTTGTGTTTTCCAATTTTCGTGTTTTTATATAGCTAAATACAACGTCTTCAAGGAAGGTGGTTTGGGGTTTCAGAACATGGCCCAATTCAATATTGCGTTACTGGCAAAGCAAGGGTGGCGGTTGTTAACTTATCCGGATTCGTTAGTAACACAAGTGTTTAAAGCGAAATACTATCCAAATAGGGATTTTCTGCATTCAAGGCTGGGAAATTCGGGTTCTTATGTTTGGCGTAGTTTGTGGTCGAGCAAAGCTATTTTGGAAAAAGGAATTTTTTGGAGAGTGGGTACGGGCAGGGATATTTCAGTTGCGAACGATGCATGGATTCCGAATTGTTCCATTGTTAATTTAGCGACTGATGATCCTTTAGTGTATTTTGATAAAGTCTCGGATTTAATCATTAGTCATGACAGAAAATGGGATAGGGATCTAATAGAAAATACCTTTCCAGCAGAAATAGCTGAGCAGATTATTCGAATTCCGCTGGCGTTGGAACCTCACGAGGATCTTCGAGTATGGAGGGGCGAATTGTCTGGTGACTTCTCAGTCCAGAGTACTTATAAACTATTACAACAATTTGAACCTACAGCTTACGCTTTACAAACTTCCTACAAAGAATTTTACAAAAAATTATGGCGGATCGATCTTCCTTTAAAAGGTAAGCTACTGATTTGGAAAATTTCTTGGAACTATTTGCCAACTAAAGTCAACTTGGCTTGTCGGAGGGTTACTAGAAGTACTTTATGCCCTAGATGTGGTCAAAGTGCAGAAGATATGAATCACCTTTTCCGTGAATGCCCTGTGTCAAAAGCAGTTTGGAGAGATATGTCAGATCCAGATTTTGTGATGTTTCCAGGAGCAGAGTTTATAGACTGGCTTACCAGGGTTTTGGTCCTTCTTTCTCTTGAAAAATGCAGACTTTACTGTGGGTTGTTGTGGGTCATTTGGGGAGATCGGAATTCCCGGATGCATAACGATCGAGGCTGCTCTAGTCAGGAGATGATAAAGTTTGTTATCGGGTATATCAAAGAATTAGATGAACTCAAATCGGTGAAGCAAAAAACCATGTTTATAGAGAAGAAATGGAGGCACCCACCTGGACAGATGTTGAAGATTAACTTTGACGGAGCGTTCGAGGCGAGAAGAAAGCGCGCGACACTCGGAGTTGTAGTTAGGGACAGTAAAGGTCGGATCTTACTTTCAAAATCAAAACTTTATAACGGTGTTGAGTCTGCCTTTGCAGCTGAAGCATTGGCTTGTCGTTTGACAACCATTACAGCCTTCGGAAGAAGTAGAGAAGAAGTTATAATCGAAGGAGATTCTATGTCTATCATTAAGAAATGCAATAATCCAGAGTTTGACAAATCAGAGGTTGGGGTTTTTATACAGGACATTCAAGGAATGAAGTCAAAATGCAGATGTATCAGATTCGAGTATACTCCACGAAAGGCTAACAATCTTGCCCACATATTAGCAACAGAAACCATGAAAAGGGGGAGGAAGTTTACCTGTTTGATGTGGTTCCAAGCTACGCAGAGAGCCAGGCAAGGGATGACAGCGAGAGAGAACCAGACTGAGAAAGAGAGAACGATGGAAGGTCTGGGGGAAGTTTCAAAATGAAAATCAAGAGGCGGTTTGTTTTCTTCCCTTAGAAAGCTGTTTCGCCATTAATGCGAAATGATAGATGTGATGTAGTAGGTAGGCGAGCAGATGATGGGATTGGGCTGCAATAATGTCAGTTTTAATTTTGTGTCTAGAGTCTTCTATGAGCCGTTTCGGGTTTTTAGGATTTTCTTTTCTTTTGTTTTCTTTTTATTTTCATTTTGCTGGGTCACAATGTGTTGGGCCTGGTTTAGTTGTTTTTTTAATAATTAATAAAGCCCAATCTGTCTTAATTTCAAAGAAAAAAAAATACAACGTCCTCATCAGTTCTTTGACGTGCTCGACAAGTGGTGTTACAACATCTGGATTTTGACATTTAGTTCGGACAATGGCTGAAGGTATTTCTGTTTGATTTTTCGGCTGCTTAAATTTTGTTTAAACCGGGATTTGTGCTTACATTTCTCAAAATAACGATTCCATGTTTCTTGAATTATTTTCAAACATTTTTTGAGAATTTTTATTACAAACTTTTGTGCAAAATCGTTGGATTTTATTAAAGTGAAATTTCTAAAATTAATTTTGTTATAAATATTTTAGTGAAAAATTTTAGAGATTTGTTGTTTGAATATTTTTTATGTGCCTTAAGTAAATAATTGTATGTGAATTATCTGATTATTAGTTACATACATTTTTAGGTGCATAAAATTTTTAGACTTATTGCATAAGGTATTTAGCAATAAAACTACAAAATATATGTTTAGGGATCCAAATAATTTTATTTAATTAAAGAATCAGCCACAACAACTTTAATTAAATGAAATTATTTATTGTAGTAAGGATCTTATAAGGTTTATAGACATTAGATGTTGCATAATGACTTAGCAACAATCTTAAATAAAAGTTAAGGATTAATATCTAGCTTAGTGATTTTCATAATTTTATTTAGTTAAAGACTAGTCACAACATCTTTAGTTAAGTAAAATTATTAAAGTTAAAAATCACATACGGAAAACATAGTATTAAATCTCATTACATAATTTATTAAGATAAAATTATTAAATGATTTTTCATAGTTACCCACAAGAATTATGAAAATGAATTTAATAATTTTTACCAAAAGGTTAGTAAATAATTCTATCATAAAATGAATCTAATTAAATTAAAATTTTAGCCCACATGCAATTTTTATGTCACTAGATTCATTATTTACATAATTTGCATTGGTAGATTATGATTTATGTTTACCTCAAATTTCTGTTAAGGATGTATGTTCATTTATTTTGCAATTTTACAACTTGTGATTATGTCTGATAATAAAGTAGATATCCCTAAATTAACTAGTGAGAACTTTAAGTTTTGGAAGTAGAGTATTGTTCTCCAATTGGGGTGCTTGGATATTGACTATGCTATAAGGAAATTTGAGCCACATATTACTGAAACCAGCACTCAGGTTGATCTTGCTCTGTATGAAAAATGGGAGCGATCTAATCGCTTAAGTATCATGTTCATAAATAGTAAGGTTCTTGCTGATGTTCGTGGCTCAATTGAGCATTATGGGAATGTCCAAGAATTATTAACGGCTATTGAGAAACAATTCAAAACTTCTCAAAAGTCATTAGCCAACAACACCCTAATCATGAAGTTCACATCAATGAATCTCACTATCGTGAAAGGTGTATGTGATCACATCAACAAGATGAGAGATTTAGCAGTTCGATTAAGAGCACTTGAGGTTGAAATGTCTGAAGCTTTCTTGGTGCACTTTATATTTAACACTCTTCCACCTCAGTATGGGCCATTTAAGATCTCCTATAAAACACATAAGGATAAGTGATCTATTGATGAGCTTTTGAACATGTGTGATCAGGAGGAGGCTAGACTCATATTGGAGATGGGAGAGAGTGCACTTACGGTTACTCAAGGAAAGAAAGCGATCCAAGCCAAGCAAAAAGGGAAGGCTAAAATGTAACCCCAAGCTAACATAAAGAAAGAGTCCAAATGTTTATTTTGTAAAAAAAGGGGACACTTAAAGAAGGAACGTGTCAAGTTTAAAAGCTGGTTTGAAAAGAAAGGTACATCAATCTCACTTGTTTGCTTTGAGTCCAATATGGTTGATGTTAGTTATAACACATGGTGGATTGATTTTGGTTCTACAATCCATATCTCAAATCCCTTACAGGGATTAAGAAACCTAAGGGAACCGCTGGGAGCTGAGGGACACATCTATTCAGGAAATAAGATGGAGTCACATGTGGAAGCAATTGGAACATGTGAATTAGTGCTTAGGAGTGGTTTTGTTTTAATTTTAGAAAAACTTTTTATATTTCTAGTTTTTCTAGAAATTTAGTTTATATTTCAAGACTTGCACCCATTGGGTATTGTTTTAGTTTTTTAAACATTGGTTTCAATTTGTTTTATAAATCAAAATTTGTTTGAAATGGTGTTTTATCTGATGGTCTTTATTCTCTTAATTTGCAAAATAATGTCACTCAGAATGTTATGCATGTTCAAATTGGTACTAAACGTTATGTTATAATTAAAGATTCCTCTATTTTATGGCACCGGAGATTAGGATACATCTACATTGAAAGGACTAAGAGATTAGTAAATGATAGGGTACTTAGTACTTTAGATTTTACTGATTTCAATACTTGTATAGATTGCATTAAGTGCAAGCAAACTAATAAGTCAAAGAAAGGTGCCAAGAGGAGTTCGACCATATTGGAAATTATCCATTCTGATATATGTTTGCTAGATATGGATGTGCAAGGTCAGAAATATTTCATCACTTTCATAGACGATTACTCACGATACATGTATCTCTACATGTTTCATCATAGTAGTGAAGCATTAGAAGCCTTTAAAGTTTTCAAGGCTGAAGTAGAGAAACAATGCGATAAGCACATTAAGATTGTGATAACCGAAAGAGGTGGTGAATATTATGGTAGATACATTGAGGATGGACAAGCACCTGGTCCATTTGCGAAGTTTCTTTAAGATAACGGTATAGTTGGCCAATACACCATGCCAGGCTCACCTGATCAAAGTGGTTTTGCGGAAAGAAGAAACCAAAATTTAATGGACATGGTACGAAGTATGCTTAGTAGCTCTAAGATGCCTAAGTCCTTATGGGTTGAAGCTCCCAAGACGGTTGTGTATATATTAAATTGAGTTCTAACCAATGATGTCCCAAAGACACCATTTGAGTTGTTTAAAGGTTGGAAACTGAGTTTGTGACATATACGCGTATGAGGATACCCGTTTAAAGTAAAAGTTTATAGCCCACAAGAAAAGAAACTGAACCCAAGGACCATTAGTGGGTATTTCACTGGATATGCCAAATGGTTCAAAGGATACAGATTCTGTTGTCCATCTCATAGCACTAGAATTATGGAATGGAGAAATGCAAAGTTTCTTGAGAATGACTCAATCAGTGGAAGTGATCTGTCTCGGGGTACAATTCCAGTAGGTGAATCTTCCACCTTAGGTGAGAGATTGGTTATTATACAAAAAACCCTTCAAGCTCAACCGGGTGTTGAACAACCAATCAATGAAACTCCACAAGCAGCTGAAAACACTTCAGTAGATTAAGTTGCTCAAGAAAATTTGGAAATTATTGAACAACCAGTTAAACACCGTAATCCATAAAAAATTCTTGGTTCAACATTGAGGTGATCTACTAGAGAAAGGAAATCAACAATTTCTATTGACTATATTGTGTATCTGCAAGAGTCTGACTATAATATTGGAGTTGAGAATGATCCTGAGTCATTTTCACAAGCTATGAGTTGCAAAGAGTCAGGATTGTGGTACAATGCTATGAAAGAATAGATGAATTCCATGAAAAGTAACAAGGTTTGGGATCTTGTGTCGTTGCCTGAAGGCATAAAAGCCATTGGATGTAAATGGGTCTACAAAACAAAAAGAGACTCAATGGGCAACATAGAAAGATATAAAGTTAGACTTGTTGCGAAAGGATTCATTCAGCGAGAAGGAATTGATTATACTGAGACATTCAGTCCTGTATCTAAGAAAAATCCTTACACATTGTGTTAGCATTAGTAGCTCATTTTAACCTTGAGTTGCAACAAATGGATGTGAAAATTGTCTTTCTTAATGGTGACCTAGAGGAAGTGGCATACATGAAACAACCTGAAGGATTCTCCTCTAGTGATGGTGAACACTTGGTATGTAAGCTAAATAAGTCCATATGTGGATTAAAATAAGCCTCCCGATAGTGGTATTTAAAGTTCCATGAAGTTGTCTCTTCGTTTGGTTTTGTCGAGAATGTAATGGATCAATACATATACTAAAAGGTCAGTGGGAGTAAAATTTGTTTCCTTATTCTATATGTGGACGACATTTTACTTGCAACAAATGATAGGGGTATGTTACATGAAGTGAAACAATTTCTTTCTAAAAATTTTGATATGAAAGATATGGGTAATGTGTCTTATGTCATTGGCATTAATATTCATCGTAATAGACATCGCAGTATCTTAGGTCTATCTCAAGAAACCTATATCAACAAAATTTTAGAAAGATTTGGGATGAAAAGTTGTTCACCGAGTGTTGGTCCTATCGTAAAGGGTGATAAGTTCAATTTAAACCAATGCCCAAAGAACAAATTTGAGAGGGAGCAAATGAAAAACATTCCATATGCTTCTGTTGTTGGAAGCTTGATGTATGCTCAAGTCTGCACAAGACTTAACATTGCATTTGCAGTTCGAATGTTGGGAAGATATCAGAGTAATACAGGTATTGATCACTGGAGAGCTGCAAATAAAGTTTTGAGATATATTAAAGAGATAAACGACTACTTGTTTATGTACAAACGATCAGACAATTTGGAGGTGATTGGTTACTCCGATTCACTTAAATCAATATTAGGTTACATATTTATGTTTGCTGGCGGAGCTATATCTTGGAAGAGCATGAAGTAGACTTTAATTACTACTTCCACTATGGAGGCTGAGTTCGTTTCATGTTTTGAGGCTACCTCACATGGAGTATGGTTGAAGAGTTTTACTTCTACGCTTAGACTTGTGGGTTCAATTTCTAAGCCGTTGATGATATATTGTGACAATTCAACTATTGTCTTTATGGCTAAAAATAACAAAAATGGAAGCCGAAGCAAACATATCGACATTAAGTATTTAGCTATAAGAAAACGTGTTAAAGAAAAGAAAGTGGCCATTGAGCACATTAACATTGAGCAGATGTTAGTTGATCCTTTGACTAAAGGCATGCCACCACACAAATTTAAGGATCATGTTGTCACTATGGGACTTGTTCCCACCTTGTAAATTTTCATTATAAGAATGGTTATTGTAATAGGCCAATTTAGCCCGGGCCCATACAAAAAATAATAATAAACCCAAAATAATAAAATAAGGTCTATCTACAAGCTTGACGTTTATGGAAATACAATCTTCAAGGATATGCAATCCTAGAAGATTTGGTATACAATCTTAGATATGATATGCAAATCTTAGATATGATATGCAATCCTAAAATATATGGTATGCAATCTTAGATATGATATACAATCTTAGAAGATATGGTATGTGATATTAGAAGATGTGATTTTGTAATCTTAGAGATTTAATTTGTAGATACCTTTTAATCTTAGCCGTTGATGTAATTGATCTGTACCGTTGGATTTGGGGAGGCTCAGCTATAAATAGAGGCCTCTCCCTTCATTGTAAAGGGGGACTTAAGTTGGAAAGCAATAAGAATTCTTGAGAGCATTCACTCAAATTTCTCTCTCTTTTGTGTTCTTATTTTCTGTGGCTTGTTCTTATTTTGTTCTTCACTCATCCTCATTTATTTTCGAGTTGCTTCCGTTCGAGTTAGATTTTGGTGGAGGAATTTCGTTGAATCCTCATATTGCGGGAGTAAGGTTGACTTATACGTTTTTTTAACTTTTTAATAGTTATCTATATTAATTTATTAAGTTATAAATAAATAAATATTATTTTGTTTTGTTTAATTATTATTTTTTACATATTATTTTAGTATTATATATATTAGATATTGTATTATAATTTTTTTTAATTCTACACGTTATATAATATTATATTATATCATATATATTTAACTAAATTATTTATAATAAATATTTTTATATTTTTTAAAATCATCATATATTATTTTTTTTAACACATTGTTTATATTGTTTATATCATATGTATATCCTTTTTATCTATTATTTAAATTGGTATGAAATATGTTCATAGTTAATTTTATTGTTTATTATATTTGTTTATACTTCCTCGTATATTTGCAATTGCTTAGTATAGGAATTATCATTTGTTGTATTTCATATTATTATTGCCTATCTTAAATATTAGCATGTTATAAATATTTATGTTCGATAATGTATAAATGTAATATTGTCACATGGATTATAATTATTTGAAGTATAAAATACATTTTTTTGCAAAGTTACTATATTTTATTTAAAGTTTTTTTAAAAAATAAGGCAATGTTTAGGTATTTAGAAATTCGGAAAATAGTGTCCTAACGTGTTGGATGTGATTTTCTGTTTAGCTAAATAACTAAATATCTTTTTAACAAGTTTTATAAATCATGAGATGATTCTTAATTACAAGGGTTTTAAAATATCATGTCCTAACGTGTTGGATGTGATGTTTACATTCCTTTGGGATAAGAAAATCTCAAATTTTCACTTAAAGTGCTCAAAGTGTTTTTAAAAGAGATCATATTTTTTAAATACTTTTAAATTTCAAACATTTGGACATGATTTTATCAATTAGGTACCAATTTTTGGGCGTTATGAGGGTGCTAATCCTTCCTCATACGTAACCGACTCCCGAACCCGTTTTTTCGTTTTTCGTAGACCAAAATTGAATGTTTTAAAAAATAAAATGTTTTACAAGGTGATCCAATCACACCTAAATAAAAAGGATTGGTGGCGACTCCATTTTCGTTTTTCAAAGTCGATCCCCGTTTTTTAAAACCCGATTTAAAATGGTTTCGACAGTTATAATGAAACTCTGTTAAGTTTGATGTTTCTCATATTTTGTGCGCACATTAATTTGATTGTTTTGAAAAATGTCACTAAAGTTTGGACCTAGAATAAACATTGGGTTTATTCATTAAGAAATTTGGGCTAAAGTGTTGAGGCATGATATATTGTAATACATGGAAGATACTACTCAAATTCTAAGAGAAAATATCGCCATAATTCATGCATTATGTTTCGAATTTCATTATTCATGGGCAATACGAACCAAGTGGGAGAATATTGGAACCGTTTTGCTTTGTGGGTTATTCCTACTTTTGCTGCCCTCAACCCCCACATTTTGTTGCCCACTACTTTGTTGGGTGGTAGTGGATGTATGTGGATCATGGGATGGTGGTTTTTGATGGGGAATTACCACTATAAATACTTTAGCTTAAGGCCCTAAGCATCGAAAATGCATTTTCTGAAAACAATTCCATTAGTGAGGTTTTCGAGTGCTTAGAAGACTTTGGCTTCTTTTGTATTTTCCAATTTTCATGTTTTCGTATAGCTAAATACAACGTCCTCATCGGGTCTTTGACGCGCTCGACAAGTGGTGTTACAACGTCTAGTTTTTGACATTTGGTTCGGACAATGGCCGAAGGTATTTTTGTTTGATTTTTCCGCTGCTTAAATTTTGTTTAAACCATGATTTTTACTTACAAAAAAATCTTGCAATTAATTAAATTAATTGATTACTTTTCGTATGGGTAAAGAAGTGATGTAAAAAATTATGGGGTTTGTTTGGCATGAAAGGTAAAATTAATTAATTTCAAGGATTTTTTTATTTGCTTCTAGCTTAGCAAGAGAGATTCAAGATCATATAATCAAAAGAAATTTGAGTTTCATAAACAATTATTAAAAATGAATTATTTGATTTGGTTAAGAATAACTTGAAAACATATAATGAAATTTTAAATTTTATAAGGAGATTAAATTAATTAATTTCAATATTATAGTAATCGGTTGACATTACAAAGGGATAATATTTTTTAACAATTTATTTAATTGATTTTAAATTTTGAAAGTTAAATTTTCAATATTTAAAAAGGAATTTAGAACTTTCAGAAATGGGGTAAACAAGTACAAATTACAATTTTTTAATGTATAATTTGAGTTTCTACCGCTTTTTTATTTTAATCTTTAATTTTTTTTACTCAGAATAGTACTTTAAAAATTGATATTTTTGAGTGATTAAAATAAAAATGACCTAAAAGTTAGGTGACTAAAATGCATAATTTTAGTTTCTATCGCTGTTAAAGACTTAACGTTTGAGTGATTAAGGGTGTGCTTAATTGGGTGGAAAAATATGGATAGAATGAGGGAGAGAAAAAGTAGAAAGAAAATAAATTTTGAGTGTGCTTGGTAGGAGAGAAAAATAAGAGGATAGAAATAGAGAGGCAATCATTTTCCTTTCTCATGCATAAAAATCAATTTTCCAAATTGGAATGATGAGAAGAAAAAAAATGAGACGTAAGTGTATGTTAGTTCAAAATTCTACATTTTTCAAATTTTTTATTTTCATTTATTTCAATTTTCAATTCTTCTAAGCAATGAAGGGAAAGAAAATTACTTTTCTTTTCAATTTCTCATCATTCCTACCAAGCACACAAATGGAAAAAAATATATATATATATATATATATATTTTTTATCTTTTTACCTCTTCAATTTTTCATATTTCTAATTTTCTTTTCACTCTACCAATAAAAGCCTAAAGTTGGTTTTAGATGAGCGATGACATTGCCTCCGGTTAGGCTAAACATGACGGTGATGGTGAAATTAACTATTGACACAGGGAGATAGAATAATATACCAATAAGATTAAATTAGTAATGAAATATATCTTTGGATTCAAATGGAGTTATGAAATAGAAAATAACCATAAAATATATTAGACTAAAAATTGTTTATGACTTAAGTTTTAAATTATTTAATATTTAGGACATTATTAAATCTATGTTCAATTACAATTTTATTGATAAAATAATTATATTCATCATAATGTTATTGCCTTTGTTTTTATTATTTATATAGTTAGTTATTTCTATTTAAATAATTCTTTATACTAATTAAAGTGTATTGATAATTAGTTGTAAATATTTTCAATAATATTCAGCATATTATTAAAAAATCTAAAAATCAAGTTGGAGAACCTCCCTTGCTTTGTAAGCATTTAGAGAAAGGGAGTTGAAAATTCAGCTTCATGTTCATCTTCATCTTGGTGAACAACCACCAAGCTACAGGTCATATCCCTCTCCACTCGAAAATGGAGTGCTTCACGGCTCTCCCTCTTCTGTAACTTCGGTAAATGCCTCCTATTTTCGCCCTTGGAATTGCAGGGATTCCCGATATCCTCTCCACTCCTACATTCAGAGATTTTTTTCAGCTCATCTTCTTTTTCACTTTTCTATTTCCTGCGGCAGGCAGGGTCATCTCTTTCGTTTCCTTCTCCAATTTTCAGTTTTCATTTACCTCTTTCCCCTACTTTCCACCGTCTACTGCCAAATAACGCCACCCACACCAACCGTGGGTAAATGATGGTTGGAGCTTTAGCCCTATGTTCTAACATGGAGATGCTTACGGTTGCAGCATCTACAAACACGACATTTCATATCCACAATACAATCAAAATATAAACATTGAATTCGTATTTGCGAGGCCAACGCCCTTTGTTTAAACGTCATCATCGGACACGTTAATGCATGCAGCCATTATAACCTTCAAAGAGTGGTTTCAGAGTGAATGATTTGATGTCCAAGTTCAGAACGTGAGATATACATTACGTGCAGCTTTGCTCCCCGTTTATGTAATTCCCTGAAAAATGAAACAAGTGACACACGTCATGTGATGACATATTCGTCACAGTCCATAATACCCCTACACCTACATTTCCCAAATTATGCTTTTTTTGGTCATTCAATGACTCCCAAAACCGTTAAACACACTGCCTTTTTTTTCTACCTTCTTATAACAAGTTTTCTCTTCTCTTCTGCCATGGATGGTTGTCTCTCTCTCTCTGTATCTTCACGTAAGTACTAATTTGGAAATTTATCACTTCCCGATATCTCTTCACTAATCGTTCCTTGGATTTATTTGAACCCAATTTCTATAGAAATCAATTCGAAAATCTCAAATGGAGAACCGTTTTAGAGCTCGCTTTTGTGTTTTGATCCTTCTTGCTTGTTCAATATATTCCGGGTTCACATTGGTTGGAGCTCAAAATCGAAGACCAAAGAACGTTCAAGTTGCAGTTCGGGCTAAGTGGTCGGGTACTCCATTGCTTTTGGAAGCCGGGTCTGTTCCTACTTCTCATTCCATTTTAATTTGGCCTTCTTGGGTTTTTTATTTGTTCGATTATCTTTTGTAATTTGTTGATGTTTGTCTGTTTTCAACTTATTCATGTGGTGCTATCATCGGCATTATTAATTTCTTTCGACCTGTATATTGATTGTTTTCAGAACCTATCTAAATTCTTCCAACATTTTTCTTTTATTATTTGTTACAGTGAATTACTTTCAAAAGAGTCGAAAAATCTTTTCTGGGAGTTCATTGATGACTGGTTACTACATGTTGCAAAAACTGATTGCGATTCTCATTCAGCTAAAGACTGTGTTAAGAAAATTCTGAAACATGGTAGCTTTCTTTTAAGTGAACCATTGGCACCATTATTCGAATACTCCTTAAGTTTAAGATCAGCATCCCCGAGATTGGTGCTTTACCGGCAATTAGCAGAGGAGTCTCTTTCTTCTTTCCCACTGCCTGATGACAGTTACTCAAACAATGAGAGAGGGTTAGATGCTAATGAAACCGCAGATATTAAGAAGTTTGATCCCTTGCTTGTTGGAGTAAATCCAAAAAGCCCAGGTGGGAAATGTTGTTGGGTGGATACTGGTGGAGCACTGTTCTTTGATGTTGCAGATTTGCTGTTGTGGCTTCAAAGACCTCATGAACTGTAATGTTGCTCTTTATTGTTTCTTTAATCATATTTTTAGGTTTGAAACTGATAATTGTTGTTTATGGTTGAATTATTGTTTCTTACGTTTGTTGGCTGCCAGCAGTGGAGATGCCTCTCAGCAGCCTGAAACTTATGATTTTGATCATATCCATTTTGATTCAAATATTATGAGCCCAGTTGCTATTCTATATGGTGCTCTTGGAACAGATTGTTTTAGGGGGTTCCATGTTACCCTAACTCAAGCTGCCAAAGAGGTCTGTTATTGTGCTCTTGAAGTTTGTTGCCTTTTCATTCTTTACATGGATTTCTTTTACTTAAAAATTTTGATTTTTCATTTTTCTTACATCGATATTTTCTTTTTTATTTTATTACTTTATGAATAGTCTAAATCACATATTACCTGACAAACATCGTTTGAAGTAAAGCACCTATCGCAATCACAATATACTAGAACTCTTGTTTGAAGTAGTAGCTTATTAGAAAAAGGGACTTATATAGATCATGATCATTGTCTTTACCTATGCAAGATTCATCAGTTGCTAGTGGGAACATTCCTCACTGGTTTAAAGCTCTGACTCAATATTATTATTTGATCTGCTAATGATCTCCAGAATTTATTCACTTATATGCGTAATCGAATTATTGAATGTTATAGGTCAGACAGGATGCTATCTGAGTACGGTTTTCCCTTTATTGGTTTCCCTTCATCTCTTGTATAAGAATTCTTATATCACACTTTTTGGTGCAATTGCTATGGCTACCTTTATTTCCAGGGAAAAGTTAACTATGTTGTCAGACCAGTATTACCTTCTGGTTGTGAAGCAGAAGTTGGCCTCTGTGGAGCTGTTGGTGCAAGGGATTCCTTAAACTTGGGTGGCTATGGTGTAGAGCTTGCTTTAAAGAATATGGAATATAAAGCCATGGACGACAGTGCCATAAAGAAAGGTTAGAACTTTTGATGTAGCAGTTGCAAATTCAGAAGCCTGAACTAGTGCATGACCTAAGTATGCTAATAGGTTTATTTTTCCGATGTATTATTTTTGTATGTTTCTGATACTTTTTGGGTAGTTTGTGTTTATCTTCTATTGCTTTTGGTTGGTTGCCCTTACTGATTTTTTCACTTGAATTCCATTGTGATATTTCCTTGGTAGATATAGCAGTTTCTAGCGCTTGATGTTTGGCTTATTTGTGGCTCCTCTTGATTAATATTGTGATCCCTGATATGGACGTTTGTGCCATGCACCTGCTCTACCTTGGTTGTTCTCTGGCTTTTGGATACTTTTTCAATCTTTAATAGTCTTATATATATATATATATATATATATTCTGAGGTATTGTGTTGTACGAATTCATCTCCTTCTTTGTAGTCCTCAGTTGTAATTTGATAGCATAATAAGGCCTGTGTGCTGTTCTATTACATATTCAAATATCTTGAAAATATTGCTACATTTCTGGGTTTTTTGTTTATGTTAGCATGCTTTCTTGTTTGTTTAATAATCACTTGCTTTATTGATTTGATTTCTGAGGTATCTAAGGGCTTGATGTATGAGTTTCAGGTGTAACTCTAGAAGATCCTCGGACCGAAGATCTTAATCAAGAAGTTAGAGGGTTTATATTTTCAAAAATTCTGGTATGTTATCCATATGATTCACCTATACTTCTGTTCCTATTTTCTTCCAATACAAGTTACAGCTGTTTCAAGGAACATAAATTACATGGACATTTATCTAAATGAATAAACTAAAATTGAAAATCTTTCTCTTTGGAAAGGAGTCAACTATGTTCATAATGATTTGCAACCATAAAAGCTTCACCATGTTGTCCTTAATGTTAACATTTTCTGTTATTCGTTTTGCAGGAACGCAAACCTGACCTTACTTCTGAGATAATGGCTTTCAGGGATTACCTGTTGTCATCAACAATATCAGACACACTTGATGTTTGGGAACTGAAAGGTCCTTTGCTAAAGGGTCGTTTTCTTCTTGTTACAACATTTTTAATCTTCAGATTATAAAAACTTTCTCCCTTGAACAGATTTAGGGCATCAAACTGCACAGAGAATA
Organism: Gossypium australe; assembly: GCA_005393395.2. Classification (NCBI taxonomy): domain Eukaryota; kingdom Viridiplantae; phylum Streptophyta; class Magnoliopsida; order Malvales; family Malvaceae; genus Gossypium; species Gossypium australe. Next base: position 121,849,857 of record CM016625.1, read on the forward strand.
GTACAAGCCTCTGATCCTTTGCAGTCAATGCAGGAAATCAACCAAAATTTTCCTAGTGTAGTTTCTTCTTTATCTCGGATGAAGGTAATTTCTTGGTGTCACTTTCAATGTTGGGCAGCTGTAAATATTTTTAATATTGGCTCCAACTATCGGGAATCCAATTGGGGTTTTCTAATCAATTTCTAAAAAGTTGTACATTCTGCAGCTCAACGATTCAATCAAAGATGAAATAATTGCAAACCAGAAAATGATCCCACCTGGCAAGTCCTTAATGGCTCTGAATGGTGCTTTAATCAATATCGAAGCTATTGACCTCTATTTGTAATGCTCTTTCCTCCTATTTCTTTTTGTGTTTACTGAAGATATTGTTTTGAGATCATGACAGGTTGGATATTTATCTTTGGTCCATCTATAGCTGAAGTTTTTGGCTGTAGTCACCGAACAATTTTGATTGAATTATTTCTTAAAATTTTAAAATGAAAAATCATTTGTATACAATCTGTAGCTGCTGTGGTTTTTAGTGCTTAATTTTAAATTCTAACAAATCCTATCATGAAATTTCAGACTAAATTAAACTTTTGTAGCAGTAAAAACAATTTGTTTGTTGGACTAGGCCTTTGTCCATGGAAAGTTTGATGTTTGGTATGATATGTATTTTTCTCGAGAGCTTTAGTGTTGAATGTTTTGTCTTAATCTAGCGATATCACTTTTGAACCAGGGTCATTATAGTTGAATTTCTGGAAGCAAATGGTGCTCTATTTCTTGTTTCTGTCTTGATGCTTTCTCTCTTTCCCAAGCTTGTCATTATGTCCTTATTTGGTTTCACTTTAACATCTTTGATGTAACTTGATTGTTGTATAAATACTTCTAATTCATGTTTTACCATTATTTTCTTCATAGGTTGATTGACTTGGTCCATCAAGAGCTATCATTGGCTGATCAGTTTTCAAAATTAAAGGTGAATAATTCTAAGTTCAATTTTGTTTTGGCTTGATCATCAAAGCTATTATTTTTCTTCATACATACAACCTTATTAGTGGAATAAAAATAGAACACTGTGTTCCCTTTTATTGCTCCCCTTCCAGCTGTAGTTGAAGAAAGATGTACACTTTCTAACCTGTTCGTATAAGTTTGAAAATGCACCTTCTAAAACCAGAATGTAGTAGTATAATTATTGAAGTAGAATGCCTAAATGTGTGTGTGTGCATGCATGTACAAGTGCATGGGCAATACAAAAAAAAAAAAAAAAAAAACTATATTGGTGTTCATAATTGGTAGCTAAAATATAATATAGTTGATCATATTATCATAAATGCAACTGCTGGTGTGATCCTTGGTTACCTAGAAAAGGCATAACACACCTAGTACCTGGTCCAAAAATCTCAGTGCCTGTAACTGACTTCAATGAACATTATTGGGTGGATTCAATAAAATAAATTATATATCGGGTATTGCTTGTGAGAAATGCACATTATATATCAGAGCCATCTGTTGTACTAATCTACCTGTTATGCCTCTTGTCTGCACGACTGTTTAATTTCTTATCAACTGTGAAAAACAAATTGATTCTTTCTCAAAAGTAATGGTTCCTGTAATTGAGACTCTTTTCTTTTCTTTTCTTTCAATGAACTGATCGTTGTGTGGCTTCAAAACAGTAATCTATTTATGCCTCTTGTATATTTATTGATTCTAATACTTTTCAGATCCCTCATAGCACTGTAAAGAAGCTTCTGTTAACTGTGACTCCTCCTGAGTTGAATATGTTCCGAGTTGATTTTCGTTCTGCCCATGTCCATTATCTCAATAACTTGGAGGAGGATGCTATGTATAGGCGATGGAGGAATAATATAAATGAAGTACGTTAATTTATCATAATATTTCTGATGATTCTGCATGAGTTAGCTTCTTCTACGATTGCTTAAAAGTGTCTTTTGATGACATTTTATGCAGATTTTGGCGCCTGTCTTTCCAGGCCAGCCACATTACATCCGTAAGAATCTGTATCATGCAGTTTATGTCCTTGATCCGGCAACAGTTTGCGGTCTTCAGGCATGTTTTCTACTGTATTCTGGATGATTTGGTCTCTCTCTCTCTCCCTCTCATTTTCTTGCTCGCTTAAATTTTTCTCACGGTAATTTCTCACTGGAACTTTGCAGTCCATTGATATGATTACATCTTTATACGAGAATACTTTTCCAATGAGATTCGGGGTGATACTATATTCTGCACAGTTCATCAAGAAGATTGAAATGAGTGGTGGTGAACTTCATTCATCTGCTTTGGAGCATGACAGCGAAATTGAGAATGACAAATCTAGTTTGGTAGTTGATTAATTTTGGTTTTACTTTATTCTTTTTAAACCTTTTGTTAAATTTTGTACCATCTGTGCTGAACCATGGTTTCTCTTCAGTTATTTCATGACTTCTTTCTGCTTTCAAGTACCGTTGAAGTCTCTCTTTTGCATTTTATGGTGCTAATAAACATTTGCATTGTAATTTATTTTGCAGATTATACAACTTTTTATCTATATTAAGGAAAATCATGGGCCTCAAACAGCTTTTCAATTTTTAAGCAATGTATGTTTTGATATCTACATTACCTATTCCAACTGTAAAATTTATGATTTCTCTGTAGCTTTGCTATTGACTTTATTCTAATGTTTTTCTGTTGTTTATTTTCAGTATTTTCTTTAATATTAATTGCTTGGGGAGAAAAAGAAGTTTGAGTTTCAATATATGTCCTTGACTAATTTAAACTTGTTAACCTACTCCTTTTTTTATCCTTTTCTTCTCTATAATTATCATCTTTCTGTTTTTCAGTTTTTGCTAAGCCCTTCCTGAAATTTGTGTATAGAACTTCCAGCACGTACTTTGCCAATGAGATAAGAGGCTATATATGATAAAAGTTTAACATATAAATGATCTATATACATGAAAAATTCACTATAATGGTTTGTTTTTATTTCTTTCGTTTATACTGCTGTTCTTTTTATCACTTTTTACTGCAAAAGGTCATGTCTTGGCATTGGAAATTACTTGTTTCCGTAATTTGGAGGCATAAACCCATCCTGTAAGTGTCGAAGTCTTTCACTAAAGGAGGAGGTTGGGAGAGCCTTAATAAGGCTGAGAATCTTTTAGTTATTAGGCTAGTGCCTAGAATTGCTATTTTCTACTAAGAGGGGAATTTTCAAAATTACGGATGATTTTCTGAACTACAACAGGTCTATAAAGCTCCTTGCATGATCTTCTTTTTTTATTTTTTAAATTCCCATGGTTGAATCTGTCATATCACTTTTGTTGATTTGATGCATTTTGGCAGTGTTAACCATAGAGCTACATGCTTGTGATAGGTAAATCGACTACGAACAGAATCTGCTGAGTCCACAGACGAGGCTGTTGAAATGCACCATATTGAAGGGGCATTTGTGGAAACAGAATTGTAAGTTTTGATAAGATTCAGATGACTTATGCTTTTATATTTTTTTATGTGATGCTCCACTAGTTTTAGAAGATCTAGATTTGCTTCATTAAAACCAATCTGACTGTTCTTTATGTAGATCAAAAGCAAAATCTTCACCCCAGGAAATACTGTTAAAGTTGAAAAAGGAACAGACTTTTAAGGAAATGTCTCAAGAGAGTTCTTTGTCTGTTTTTAAGCTGGGTGTGGGCACACTGCAGTGCTGCCTCCTGATGAATGGTTTTGTCTTTGATTCTAGTGAGGTATCTAATTCATTCATGTATGTAATGACAACACAGCATATCTTTTCTAACTTGATGGTCTTGTGTTTTTCTTTACCATTTGGTATCGTTGTATGTGTTTTGGCTGATTGTTTTATTAAAATATTAATAGGTTCATGAATTCATTATAACGGGTAGTACAATTTTTTTTATCCTGTTACAAAATGTCGTTTTACCTGTAGAGAATCATTATGGCATGCTGGTTTCTTTATATTTATATTTGTAAGACTACTTCAACATGAGTTCTTGCTTTGATTTCTCATATATAGTACTTTACAAAGTCTCTTTTTTTCCTTTTCAGATACCGACTTCTGTCATGATGATATACTAGCTCTTTACTGAAAAGTTCAGAATTTTCAATTCAAACTCAGATGACCTTTTTCTGTTTTTTCTCTGGGCAGGAAGCTCTTATAAATGCCATGAGTGATGAACTTCCCAGAATACAAGAACAAGTTTACTATGGGCACATAAATTCGCGCACTGATGTGCTGGACAAATTCCTATCAGAAAATGGTATCAGCCGCTATAATCCCCAGGTAAAGGCTGCTTAGAATCCTTTTGGAAATATCACTGTTATAAAGATATCATTATTGTGATGTCTGTTGTAATTTTATTTTGGTTGGGTGCAGATTCTTGCTGATGGCAAGATCAAACGAAGGTTTGTATCTCTGGCTTCATCTATTCTTGGAGGGGACTCTGTGCTGAATGAAATTAATTACTTACATTCTCCTGAAAGTAAGTAATTTTTGTTAGTTTTAATTCCATACTATTTTCTTTAGTTGCTTGCGTTCTGACTTATTTAATGGGTTCTGAAATTCCAGCTGTGGATGATGTCAAGGCTGTAACTCATCTTCTTGCTGTTGATGTGACATCAAAAAAAGGGATAAAGTTACTTCGTGAAGGAATTCATTATCTGGTTATTCCTTTGTGCTATGACTTTTGGTTCATGTTTAAATATGTTTATCCCATGGTGTTATTTCTATTGCCACCATAATTGTTGATGTTCTAGCATGCTTGTGCTGTTTACCAGATTGGAGGCACCAAAGGTGCTCGTGTTGGTGTGCTATTTAGTGCTAGTCAGACTGCTGACTTGCCAAGTCTTCTACTTACGAAGACCTTTGAGATTACTGCAGCCTCATATAGGTTTCTTAAGTCTAATACTTTTGCAGGCTTTTATTTCATTAACTGAATTTTGTAAATATGCTTTGCACAACTCTAATCTTAGTATTTACTTTTATTTCTGCTGTGTTGCAGTCATAAGAAGAAAGTATTAGATTTTCTAGACCAACTATGCTCATTTTATGAGCATAGGTACATTCTTAGATCTACCACTGCAGCTGAAAGTAATCAAGAATTCGTTGATAAGGTCTGTGAACTTGCTGAGGCAAATGGACTGTTTTCTAAGCCATATAAATCCTCTCTACCAGAAGCTTCAGATCTGAAGTTGAGAGAACGTTTGAATAAGGTAGCATTAGCTGATTTTTGGCTTTTATAAGCTGTGGTAGCTCTCACACAATTCTAATTATTTTTCTAGTTTGACAATCTTTTTCTATTCCAATTTGAGCTTCTCTTGTAATGGTTGATAGTAGTAAGTCCCTGGATTGTTTTTCTAATTCTCATAAGGATGCTAATATGTCAAATTGCAATTCTATGCAGGTGTCACAATTTCTATATAGACAATTAGGGATACCATCTGGTGTAAATGCAATCATTACCAATGGAAGGGTTAGTTTTATTCTCTCTTAAATAATCATAAATCTTGATATTCAGGAAAAAAAAAAAGAAAAGAGGAAAAGAAAAATAAATCATAAACCTTTAGCGTTAGTGTTGAATTGACTCCTTGTTTTCTGTTTGCACTGACAATGGCTTGCTCTTTTATTTTCTGTTGAAGTAATCTATGTTTTGATAGGTTACTCCTCTTGGAGCTAGCGTATTTCTGAGTGATGATCTGCATCTTTTGGAGTCCGTCGAGTTCAAGCATAGAATAAAGCATATTCTAGAGATCATTGAGGAAGTTAATTGGCAGGATGTAGATCCTGACATGCTAACAAGGTTGGTTTCTGTTGAAATTAGATATTTGAAAGACGAATTTTATAAGGATTTGAATAATTTTTCACTCATACTAAAAAATGATTACATAAGTATTTATACAAAGAGAAAAAAGCTATCTAAGGCTGTCAGCACTCTCCCTCAAGTTGGTGCATAGATACTACACATGCCCAACTTGCAAATCAGACTCATGAAAGGTTCTATTACTTAATCCTTTAGTGAACACATCAGCTAACTGCTTGTCTGACGTCACATGAACTAAGTCTAAGAGACCAGAGTTCAATTTTTCTTTGATGAAGTGTCGATCTATCTCAATATGTTTTGTTCGATCATGTTGGACTGGGTTTTGAGCTATGCTTATTGAAGCCTTATTATCATAGTACAAGAATAATTTTCCTTTCCTTGACAGTTTCAACTCCTCCAATGCCTTCTGTAGCCAAATAAGCTCACCAACACCTTGAGCCATAGCCTAGTATTTCGCCTCGACATTTTATCGAGCAACTATGCTTTACTTCTTTCTTCTCCAAGTGACTAAATTTCCTCCCATGAGTGTGCAGTAACCAATTGTAGACCTTTGATCATCTAAAGATCCAGCCCAATTTGTATTTGTAAAAGCCTCTATCTAGAGGTGACCATTTTTAGAAAAGAGAAGTCCCTTTCCTGGAGTAGACTTTAGGTAGCGTAGTATGCGAAAGATAGCTTGCATATGAGGTTCTCGAGGATCATGTATAAACTAACTCACCACACTAATCGAGTATGTTGTGTCTAGTCTAGTGTGTGAGAGATAAATTAGTTTCCCCACTAATCTTTGATACCTCTCTTTATCCACTGATTCTCCCATCCTAGCTTGCAACTTATAATTGTTCTCCATAGGTGATTCTACAAGTTTGCAACCCAGCATACATGTTTCTATCAAGAGATCAAAGATATACTTTCTTTGGGAGATGAAGATTCCTTTATTTGATCGGGCAACTTCAATTCCCAAAAAGTACTATGATTTTCCCAGATCTTTGATTTCAAATTCCTGAGCCAATCATTGCTTTAGTTGAACAATTTCTTCCTCGTCATCTCTTGTCACCACTATGTTATCAACATAAATAATATGAATGGCGATCTTGCACTTGTGATGTCTTATAAAAAAGGTATGGTCCGCATCACTCTACCGATAGCCAAAAGAGACTATGGCTTTACTGAATTTGTCAAACCATGCTCTAGGAGACTGTTATAGCCCATATAGGGCTTTTTTTAGCTTACACACCTTCCCTTGTGTTTTCTCTCCATCAAATCCAATAGGTGTCTTCATATACACCTCATCTTCCAGGTATTGAACTGCTATAGGTTCCAATCGAGGTTGGCTGCACAAGATAACAGTATTCTGATGGTGTTCATTTTGGCTTACAAATGTCTTTTAATAGTCTACTACGTAAGCTTGAGTGAAACCTTAAGCAACTAATCTGGCTTTGAATCTTTCAATCGAGCCATCAAACTTGTGTTTTACAGTAAACACCCATTTGCAACCAACTAGTTTCTTGCTCACTGGGTAATATACTAGCTCCCAAGTTTCAATCTTGGTCAGTGCCTTCGTTTCTTCAATCATGGTAGCTTTCCACTTGGAATCTCCAAATGCTTCTCTCCAATCCTTTGGAATAAACACAAAGGACAACTACAAGGTAAAGGTTCCATAGGAAGGAGACTAAGAGTTATAGGATATCTAAGGTATCTAGTACAGGATCTAACTCCTTTTCTTAGGGCAATGGGTTAATATAAATAATCAGGTAAATTGGGACTTAAGGGTAACTCACCAGAAGAAGATTCTTGGTGTATAGTAGGTTGCATGATGATCTTTTTCATTTTATGCTTCCTTGAATACGTCTTCAAATCCAATCTATCCAATTGCCCAACAATCACCTCCTCAACATTAGTCTCCCTTTCTTATACAATAGCCTCTTCTTGACCTTGTGGAGTTTGATCCTCCATTCTTTCTCTTGGGATAAGTTCTTTTAGGGTTAATGAGTTGGGTATCACCTCTTCTCTATCACCCTCCCCCTGAAAAGGTGATTTGTGAAGATCATGGTAGGGCTTGGTTTCTCTAAAAGTGATTTATACTAACAAAGACTTTTTTGAATGAGGGTGATAAGACTTGTATCCTTTTTGTGTTAGAGAATCCCCAATGAACACACATTTAAGTGCTCGTGGGTCTAACTTTCCAGCTTTCTAGTCGTGAACATAATAAATACATCCAAATACTCTTGGAGGAATAGTATATTCATTTTTACCTTTAAGGATTTTGTGAGGGACTTCTAAAATCAATGACCCTTAGAGGCATTCTATTGATAAGGTAAGCAACAACGAGTATTGCATAACCCCAATATGGTTTCGGCAGATTCATAGTGAACATGAGAGATCTGGCTACCTCAAGTAAATGTCGATTCTTCCTTTCAACTACTCCATTTTGAGCACTAGCTCCTAGACAACTAGTTTGATAAATTATCCCAAAAGACTCCAAATAGTCAACAAAGTTGTACTTTGTACCATTATTAGTTTTAAGAAATTGTATTTTAGTATCAAATCAAGTACACACCATTTTATGAAAAAATTGAAAGCATGCAAACAGATCACTTTTCGACTTCAATAAATACACCCAAGTCATCCTTGTACAACAATCAATAAAGGTAAGAAACCACCAATTACTAGATAATTAGGTATGCCAAGCTGGTCCCCAAACATCAGAGTAAATAGTCATAAAAGGAATGGTACTTTTGTTATTTCTGAAAGGATAAGAGTTCTTAGTATGTTTAGCATACTCACAAGCTTTACAAAACAATGAATCAAACTAAGTCTTTGAAAAAAAATTTGGATATAATTTTTGTAGAACCGAAAAAGATGGATGACCTAGCCAGTTGTGTCATTGCATTATTTCTTGGTTAATAACCTTATTTCCTCCAAAGAAAGCTTGAGATAAAACAAAACCATTACTTCCCTCTGACGGATATAGGTCATCATGCAATCTACCACTGTCAATCTTCCTCCCTGTTTGAATATCCTGAAAAACACAATGATTGGGGGGGGGGGGGAATTCAACTTTGCAGTTTAAAGTTTTTGTGATGGTTCTCACAGATAAAAGCTTAATGAGAAACTGAGGAACATGTAAAATGAAGGATAGTTTAATCTCTGGTGTACACACAATAGAACTTGATCTAGACACAAGAGTAAAGGACCCATCGGCTAGTCTGACACTTTCCTTCGTTTGACATAGAAAGTAGTTTAGGAAGTTTTTTGTGGAACCTGCCATGTACCTATTCGCACCAAAATCAATTATCCAAGTTTTAGTGTGACTATAAGCATTATAAGCATTACCTGATTTCACAAAGTTAGTCGTATAAGAAAGGTGTTTAATTTCATCTTCTGTTGTCATTTTTTCAAGGAAAAAAAACGAAAAGTTCCAATAAAAACAACCAACAGCACCAAAAAACCCAAAAATCAAAAAATATCCCAAAAATTTCAACCTCACCAAATCAAGAACTTTTCATAGGGGATGGTCAGAATACAGCTCCAAGGTCGTCGCAGTGGCAAAACGAGTAGACTCCGTTAGAGTGAGTGTCACACTCCAATGCACGGGAGAAATGGTAGCAGCTAACAGAGGCGTGTGAAGCTTACTCGCAGCTCTTCTGGACACTGGTTTTCAGGGTTTTGCCAACAATGGTCTTCCGGTTCTCCTGGTATGGGCAATGAGAACAAAAAATAAGCCAAAAGTGGAAACCTCCAATTTTCGAGATCCTAGAGTTTATGCTATTTTTGGAAAAAAGAAAAAAACAAAAATTTGGCCCCTAAATCAGGATAATAGCTCTGATACCATGTTGAAATTAGATATTTGAGAGATGAATTTTATAGCGATTTGAATAATTTCACTTCTACTAAAAAATGATAACATATGTATTTATACAAAGAGCAAAAAACTAAGGCAAGAAATAATATATAATCCCGAATATCAAGTATATCTAATCCCTAATTTACAGTGTTAGAAAGAACCTCTTGGCTGTCAACAGTTTCTGCTCCATCTGGCTGGTTATCTTCTTCATTTATCCATCATTGCAGCATATGCAGTGTAGGCTTATATAGGCATTTGGGGAATAATTTTCTTGAGCTTACTATATATTTATCTCTTGGATCTACGGTTCTATTTGATCAATAACTTGCACGGTTCTATTTGATCAATAACTTGCACATGCTACTAGTTATGCTGGTTTATGGTTTTCGTTCACAATTGCCGAATGCCAATGGACTTTTAAACTTTGGTTGGGAACCTGATTTTTTATATCAACTGCAGAGACATGTACTTTTCATCATTTATCTTTCAGGTTGGACATGCTGTATTTGTACTGATTTTATTCCTGCTTTCAGTAAATATATTAGTGATGTTATTATGTTCGTGTCATCTTCAATGGCTACAAGGGATCGAAGTACTGAAAGTGCACGCTTTGAGATTTTGAATGAGGAATATAGGTAAGGTTTCTAAAGCACTTTGATGCTTAAGAGGTTTTATTAATTTCTTTTCATTTGAAAAATCATGCAGCATTTCATGTCTTTTTATTTCCTCTTTGGATTCCTATTGATAAATCTCCATATATTCATCCTATATGACTCAGAGAAATTTATAGAATAACATGGTGGGTGCAGCCTTTCTTTAAACTTTTCAAATATAGATCCATATTCAATTCCTTGATTATTTCTATTTTTTCTATTATTTCTCTAGCCCAACAAACTCCTAGAGTTACTAGACATGTCTATTTCTATGCTTAATCATTATTTGTCAACTGAGTGGGATTGTAACCGACCCAAGTGATTTTGAGGAAAGACAAAAGCAGGACCAAAACTTTGCGAAAGGAAAATGCAATGCATTACCTTCTCACCTTCAACTGCAATACTTTTTCAACAATAATATTCTTTCTTTTAATCAATTTTCATAAAGCTGCCTTCCTATCCAATTTGAACCAATTTTGGGTTTCTCCAGAACAAAATGTTCATATTTTCATTATGCTTCAACAAAATAGTCATCTTACTTAACAATACAATAAGATTTAATTTTGAACCTCTTCTTGAAATCGTCAACTTGTATATTAATTGTTATATGTTCCAAATTTCATTGATTGCCTGTGTTTTCTGTTGGTTTTGTAGTGTATGTTTCATTTGTTTGTGCTTATAATCCTCTCTTTGACTAACACCTGCCTTCTTCTTTTTCCCGGAAATGTTCCCTAGTGCCGTTGTTGTAAATAATGAGAATTCTAGTATTCATATTGATGCGGTTGTTGATCCTTTAAGTCCATCTGGTCAGAAACTATCATCACTTCTTCATGTTCTGGCTAAGTATGCCCACCCAAGCATGCGCATTGTACTAAATCCCTTGGTGAGTTAAATTTTATAATTTTGGTTATCTTTGATATGTTGTGATTATGAATAGAAAAAATTATTATGGAAAGAGATGCATGAGAACATACTAAAGCATGCTTATTGTAATAGAATTGTATTAAATCTCTTGGTTGGTGGTTAATATTTCCAGTATTGGTTATCTCTAGCATGTCGTGATTGTCAATAGAAAGTGTAATTGAGAGATAAGGAGAGACATGTCCTCATGCCAAGGGGAAAAATAGCCTAGGAGTACAAGATTTTGGATTTGATCCATGTACGGGATGGGGGAGGGTCATTACATGAAGCAAACAAACATTGGAAAATAGAAAAGCAGAAGCAAAGAATACTGACTTGCATGTCCGTTGTGGTGAGCATCTAGGGTTCCCACAATGTTGAAATTGTAGTAAGCATCACACAGTTTGGAATTTTTGGCCTTGAAATATTCTATCTTTCTTATGATGTCACTGCAGTTTTCTGTGATGTTTTTTTAGTGGAAACGTTCTGTATGGTCACATTCATGCTTTTATTTTGTTCCATTGTGGTGAGGATTTAGGGCACCCACAATGTTGAAAATATTGTAAGCATCACATTGTTTGGGGTTATTGGCCTTGGAATATTCAGTCTTTCTGATGATGTTACTGTGGTTTGCTGTGATGGTTGTTTTAAACGGAAACATTCTGTATGGTCACTTTATGCTTTTATTTTGTTCCTTGCTTGAAGTCTTACTTTTTAATTATGAAATTCTATGCTTTTACTTTGTGGCAGAGTTCCCTTGGTGATCTTCCACTGAAGAACTATTACAGATATGTTGTCCCAACCATGGTATGCTTCTCACTTTAGAAACCATTTTTAGCCCTCAAGAATGGTGTCTCAGCTGTTAGGATCTTGCAGGATGATTTTAGCAGTACTGATTACACTGTAAATGGACCCAAAGCATTCTTTGCTAATATGCCATTATCAAAAACACTCACCATGAACCTAGATGTTCCTGAGCCATGGCTTGTTGAGCCTATCATTGCTATGTATGTTCTTTATCCATCAACATTTTGATTTCTTTCTCAGTATATTGTCCTTTCCCTTTATGCTTTGAAGTATGTTGATGAGTTGCAACATCATGTACCTTCCTGATTTAACTAATCTCAAACTCTCTTTGGATCTAAATACTTCAGTCATGACCTGGACAATATTTATCTTGAGAACTTGGGAGACACAAGGACATTGCAAGCAGTTTTTGAACTTGAAGCCCTTGTTCTGACTGGTGAGTTTGTTTTTGTTTAGAAATCATGTGAAATTTCCAATCCTAACTGGAGTGAATGAGTACTGTATACATTTTCTGTTAAGATTTTTTTTTTTTTTTTTTTACATTCGACTGTGATTTAGGTCATTGTGCTGAGAAGGATCATGGCCCTCCCAGAGGTCTTCAGCTAATTCTTGGAACAGAGAATACACCTCATTTGGTTGATACTATTGTTATGGCCAACTTGGGCTATTGGCAGATGAAAGTTCATCCTGGAGTTTGGTACCTGCAACTTGCTCCAGGCAGAAGTTCCGAGTTGTATTTTTTCAGAGATGGCGTTGATGATGGAAGTCAAGAGAAATCTTTGTCAAAGCGGATCGCTATAAATGATTTGCGGGGTAATGTAGTTCATCTAGAAGTAGTGAAGAAGAAGGGAAAAGAGCATGAAAAATTGCTTATTTCATCTGATGTTGACAACCAATCAAAAGATAAGAGAGTGAGTTTTTGAGAGCTGTTTGAAACATTTTGTGCAATCTTCATTTTAGCACTCATAGATGACCAAGGAATCTCTGGATTTATAGCTTACCGAATTCCTTTTGCCTCCTAGCAGGGACATAGTAGTTGGAATTCAAAAATTTTCGAATGGGCTTCCAGTTTTATTGGTGGTAGAGACCATTCAAAAAAGAGCAATGATTGTTTGAAGGTTAGCTTTTTTACTTATCATTCATAAATCTCTTTTGCTTGTGTATTTGGTTTGTTTATGCTGTAATATATTTCACTTAGTTTAGGGTTAACTGTTCCAAGAAATCGATATAAATATGAACCTAGGAGAGTTTAGGGTTAACTGTTCCAAGAAATCGATATAAATATGAACCTAGGAGAAGAGATCAGGATAAGAAGAAAGATGTGTAAGTAAAGGGAAAGACAATGGTTAACCCTTGAATGAGGGTCAAATAAGTACACAAAAAATAGTTGAGATAGGGAGCCTATAAAGTTGCTTAATTTTGTTTCAAGAAAATCAAAGCTTGTCTTAGATAGTCCTTTGGTAAGTACGTCAACAATCTATTGTTTTGAAAGAACAAATGGCATGCACACTTGGCCTTCTTCAATCTTCTCATTGATAAAGTGTCTATCAAACTCAACATGTTAATGGCAGCTTTGCTATCACAGTACAACTTCATTAGTGAAGTTATTGGTTTCCTTAGCTCTTCCATAATTCTTTTTAACCACATCATTTCACAAATTCCTTGAGCCATTAATCTAAACTCAACCTCTGCACTACTTTTTGCTATAACACTTTGTTTTTTGCTTCGCCAATTCACCAAGGATTTCTCAAACAAATGTACAATACCCTGATGTAGATCTTCTATTTGTTACTGAGCCTGCCCAGTTTGCATCTGTATAAACTTCAATTCCTCTTGCTCGGATTTCTTGAAAAATAAGCCATTGCTAGGTGAACTTTTCAAGTATCTTAGAATCCGTAACACTATTTCTTTATGTTCCTCCATTGTGGAGTGCATAAATTGACTCAATAAGCTTACTACAAAAGCTATGTCTAGCCTTGTATGTGATAAGTAGATTAACTTACCAACTATTCTTTGGTGCTGCCCTTTATCAACTGATCTTCCTTTTTTATTTATGAATTTTACATTTGGATCAATTGGTTGTGTCAGCTGGGCGGCAACCACTCATCCTAGTCTACTTTAAAACATCAATCACATATTTTTTTTGAAAGACCACAATACCCATTTTTGATCGAGTAATTTCAATTTCAAGGAAATATTTTAAAGGACCCAAGTCTTTGATCTCAAAGTTCAATGCTAGATGCTCCTTGAGACACCTTATTTCATCCACATCATCTCTTGTAAGAATGATATAATTGACATAAACTATAATAATTGTTATTCTACCCTTTTGTGAGTGTCGGAAAAACATTGTGTGATATGCTTGCCCTTGCGAGTAACTTTGTTTTTTAACAACCTGAGTGAATCGTTTGAACCAAGCTCGAGGAGACTGCTTTAGACCATATAAAGATTTCCTGAGGTTACATACCTGAGTTCCAAATTTTTCTTCAAAACCTGGAAGAGGATTCATGTGAACTTCTTCTTCAACTTTCCCATTTAGGAAAGTATTATTTACATTTAGCTATTGTAAAGACTAATTAAGATTAACAGTAATGAATAAAAGAACTCCAACAGTATTTAAATTAGCTACTAGAGCAAATGTCTCAAGATAGTATATCATGGATGTTTGAGTGTACCCTTTAACCTCCAATTAAGTTTTGTATCTATCTAAAGATCCATGCGGTCTGATTTTGGTTGTGAACGTCCATTTACAACTCACTTTTTTTTCCTACAGTTAATTCCATTGTTTCCCATGTACCTATTTTTTCAAGAGTAGTGCATCTCCTCTAAAACAGCCTCTTTCCATTCAAAAACCTGTAAAGCATCTTTCACATTTTTGGGTATTTCCACAGTATCGAGAAACAAAACAAAAACTGAGAATGTCAAAGACAAGGCTTTATAGGACACAAATTTAGACATAGGATATTTAACATCATTTCTAACACCTTTTTTTTTTTAGCAATTTGAATATCTAGATCACAAAATTCATTGGTCAGATAACGAGTTTACTTGGACATTTAACAAGATCTTGTGGGTCAGATTCTTGGTGATGAATCTGGTGGATTCCAGTTTCTTGATTTCGGTTTCTTCTTGAGTAACCCAGCAACTTCTTTGTTTATTCTCTGTTCTCATAATTAGACTTTACATGTTCATACTCCTTTTTATTAACAACATTACATCATTTAAGTCCTTTTTATTAACAACATTAACATCATTAATTTTTTTGTTGATCATAATTCGTCTTCCTCATTATTAGAATCTTTATGTTGTATATTTCTAATATTTTCTTGATCAATTATTTAATCTTTCTTACTATAATTCTCTCTCTTAAGATTAGAATCAAAGTAAGATTGTGTTTCAACAAATGTAACATCCATGGTAACAATAATCTTCCTATTAATCGGATTATAACATTTGTAACCCTTTTTATTAGAAGCATACCCAACAAAACAAAAACACTACACCCAAAAACTCAAAGGGGTAAATCTATGACCAATTTAGAGTTAAGAAAGCTATCTTTAAAAAGACTGATAGGAGTTCTATAGTTTAGAGTTTATTAGGCATTCTACTAATAAAATATGTAGTCATTAACAAGACCTCTCCCCAAAGATAACGTGGTACCTGACTAGTGAACATCAAGGCTCTAGTTATTTCCAAAAGATGATGGTTTTTTCTTTTCGCAATCCCATTCTATTGTGGTGTATTTGTACAAGAGCTTTGGTGAACTATTCCATATTTTGTTAAAAAAATGTCTAATTGGTCACTAAAAAATTCCACACCATTACCACTCCAAAATATTTTATTTTCACACCAAATTGTTTTCACCATAGCATAAAAAGGCTAAAACACATTTTTAACTTTAAACTTATCTTTTAATAAGAACACGCAACAAATGCAAGTATGATCATCAATAAATGTGACAAACCAACATTTTCCTGAAAAAGTTGAGACTCTCAAATATCCCCAAACATCTATGAATTAACAAAAAAGGTTTGGAAGCTTTATATTTTTTAGGTGGAAAAAATGATCGATTATGTTTAACCAATTCACAAAATTCACAATGATATGAAGGACTTTTATTCTTAAACAGATTAAGTAACAAATGTCTTAAATAGTAAAAATTAGGATGTTCAAGTCTATAATGCAAAATCATAATCTTATCTAAGCTAAAAACAGAGTTCAAACATAAAGTACTTGTTGGTCGACTTAGATTGTCGTCATCAAGAAAGTAAATTCCATATTCTTTAGCACTGTCAATCATCCTCCCCAAGACCATGCCGTGAAATTTACACATAAAGGAATCAAATATAACACGACAATTCGAGAACTGAGATAATTTACTGATAGATATGAGACTACAAGCTAGATTTGGCACATGTAAAACATCATGTAAAGCCAAGGAAGGTAAAACTTTAATAGTGCATTTCCCGGCTATTACTGAGAACAACCTATTTGCTACTTTGAACTTTTTTTTTCTTGCATAAAGTGTGTAAGTTGAGAAAAGGAAATGACTACTAGTCATGTGATCACTAGCTCTAGAATCAACGATCCACGTGTTTGTTTTACAAGGCTTGACAATGAAAAAAAAAAAAAAAAGAATCAGTACTTGATTGGGCAAATGAGCAAGAAGGACTATTAGATAAGTTGGGAATAAAAGAATTTATCCGAAACTGTGGCTATTGAAAAAGCTTGTATAGAAGCTCTAGTTGTTCTTTAGTGCATAAAGACTCTTCTAGAGAACTTTGCTGCTCATGATTTTTATTAGTCGTTTGGAAAGCTCTGCTATCCCCAGATTCTAAACCGCAACCATTGTCACTCTTTTTTCTCCCATTCGTTGGTTTTCCATGGATTTCTCAAATGTACTAATATTTTTTACAGTGTTCATACCAAGGTTTCTTCCTTTAATGGTCACAAGAGCAGAATTATCATTGTTAGCTTTAAATCCTGACCTTAACATTACTTTTCTTCTAATCTTCTATCTTCTAACCTCAGAAAAAATCTCACGGAGTGTTGGAAGCGGTATTTTCCCCAGGATATGAGATCTCACTTCATAAAATTTTCTATTTAAACTAGCCAGAAATTAATAAGCTTGCTCATTCTCTTTTTTTCTCATAGCTTTTACACTATCTCCAGGACGCTCTCATTCACCATTATAACATTGATCTAGTTCTTTCCAAAGAGAAATCATCTCGTTATAAAAAAAGTAACCTCCTTGTTGGTGTTGTGATCAGCAGCAGCAATGAACAGCTGTGACTTAGCTGAGACTTGAGCAGCAAGGCTCGTAGCTTGCGGAAGAAACAAAAGCAAAAACAGAACAGAAAAGAAAGTAATGCTAAGAAAATTGGAGCATATGGAAGAAAACTTGAGTAATTTTCATTCAAAAAGAGCAATGGCATAATGCCAATATAAATACAAGTTGCTAGCTGGTAATCACATGTCAAAGATTACCTAAGCTTTCACCTAACACCACTAATTACATGGAAACTTGTAAAACATAACTTGTACACATGAACAAAGCTGACTTATCAGCTCAATCACTACCTAATTGCATCATAAAATATTACCTACTTAGTTCAAAATAAACTAGATTACATTGCATTAACTAAGTGTTATAAAATAAACAAAACATCTTGAGCTGCACATGCAATAACAGCTTTTGCATGGTTCGACTGCATGGCATGTCTGCTGCTGCATGTGTTGCTTCTTTGGTGCTGCATGGATTGCATGGAAGCTAACTTCAACACTAAACATAACAGCTGCACTTACATTGGCAGCTTCTGCATGCATGGCTCGACTGCATGGTTTGTTGTTGCTGTCCTTGTAGCTGCATGTTATCCAAACTTCAACACTCCTCCTTGGATAGCATGTTGCGCATTACCATCAGCATTGTGCTTAGCTCCTCCTTTCACCAACACGTCATCAACATAGAGGAATACAATGAGCTGTGTTTCAGCTTCATTTTTCTTGACATATAGTGTTGGTTCACTAACACTTCTTTCAAATCCCAAATCGACCAGATAACTGTCAATTCGAGCATACCATGTAACACCCCCTACCCGTATCTGTTGTCGGAATAGAGTAGGAGGTATTACCGGAGTTTACTGAATATTTTCGAATAATTCTGAGTCATTTATTGTTAATATTCTGAAAATAATCATAACGTCCCTCTATTGGGCCCTCGAAGCCCAAAACATACATTAGGAGCCAACCGGAATTAAATCGGGATCATAGGAAATTTTTCGCAAAATCCTAAAATTTTCCTACATTGGTTAGCGTACTTTAATATTAACAAACTTATTTTCTCGACATGTCTCGCGTCAATTTATTACTTGTCCTAATATACATAATTTTCCTGTATCAACGTATCAAAGATAGTATTATATTTACATGTCATGATACATATCATTCTCTTATTGTTTCTTCATAAATATAAATTATTCAATTTGTTATGACAATATTTCATGTACCATCATTTTCATGAGTTTAGTGTATATTTATTCCAGTAGCAGTTCATAATCTTGAATATGCATAATTATCAGGCAAATTTCACATACATGTATTTTCCATGCCATATTTCAATGTATTTTCAAGTTTAATTTCATGATTTCAAGTACTTGTCATTTTCTATATTTATCCCGTTATGTCTTTCAAGTTTAATTTCATGATTTCAAGTACTTGTCATTTTCTATATTTATCCCGTTGAATTACTCGGAATTTCGATGGATTTTCCAGTAGTACACTTATAGTGTACAATTTCGAGTCCGTCAATTCGTACACATATGGGTATACCCTTTTTCCAGAGAGTACACTCCCGGGAACCTCGTCCTTACAGCGGGATTACCAGTCCAGGCTAAATCCCCTGTAAGAGAGCACACTCCCGCGAACCTCATTTCTTACAGCGGGATTACCAGTCCAGGCTAAATCCCCTGTAATATAAACTCATAGAGTATTGTCGTGATTACCAGTCCAGGCTAAATCCCCTGCAACGACAATTACTCTAATGAGCTTGGATCTGAATTACCAGTCCAGGCTAAATTCAGACCCTACTTCGGATTACTCGTCCGGGCTAAATCTATTTTCCACATATTCTTCGGGAGGGCTATATCAGGATCACCCGTCCGGGCTAGATCCTTCTTAGACATATTCTTTGGGAGGGCTATATCAGAATAGGATCACCCGTCCGGGCTAGATCCTTTTTACCGTCAATTCCTTTTCAGAGATCCATCGAATTTTCCTTTCATTCAACCGGGATGTTTATCAAATATATCATCAATCTTCATACAATGAACATTCAAATTATATTCACATCAATAACATATATTTCAAGCATTTAAGAATATAGTTCAAGTTACATGAACTTACTTCGTTGCTTGCTCATGTTTATAGTTTCACTAATTCGATGTCCTCTCTTTTCCACATTCAAATCTCGTATTTGAGTTATCCGGATATTTATAAATAAATTTGATCATCATTTTCATTCATTTCATATATTTGTTACATTCAATTAATGCTATAGGAAAAATTACCATTTTGCCCCTAAACTTTTAATTAATGACGATTTCATCCTTAGATTCAGAAAAATAAAATTCTTGTAATTTAATCCTTGTTCCAAGCCTAATTATTCTATATATATCGACAACAGCCCATGAATTCTATGAAATATCAGAATTTTCCATAATTTCAACACTTTTCAATTTAATCCCTAAAACATATTTTCACCCGATCTTGATCTAAATTAATAATTCATTCAATTTTATAATTTAAATAATAAAATAATCCACTTCATGCAATTTGGTCATTTCTGACATTTTTACAAAATTGCCCATAAAGTTTTACTTTTATTCAATTTAGTCCTTGAGCCTAGAACATGCAAATTATTTTCAATTAATCCTAAAACATATTTTCACCCGATCTTGATCTAAATTAATAATTTCATTCAATTTTATAATTTAAATAATAAAATAATCCACTTCATGCAATTTGGTCATTTCTGACATTTTACAAATTGCCCATAAAGTTTTACTTTTATTCAATTTAGTCCTTGAGCCTAGAACATGCAAATTAGCCATACTAGCTAAATACTCATATATATTTTCCTCCTCCTACTCTCCATTCCACATCCTTAATTTATATAACATTCTTATAAGTAACATTATCTATGATTTCACTATTTACTCATAAATTTATTCAAAGCTGTTCATTTGCGTCATAGTCACTAATTTATTATTTCTTGAGATACAGAATTCCAATTTAAGATCCGCTAATTTTTCCTGAAAACTAGATTCACATATATTCTTACCATAAAATTTTAGAATTTTTGGTTTAGCCAATAAGTACAGTTTATCTTTAAAGTCACCCCTATTCTGCTGTCTGACAGTTCCGACCCTTCTTCACTAAAAATTAATTATCTCATCATACAGGATTTGGATAATGTTACCGTTTGTTTCTTTTGAAAAAACTAGACTCATTAAGGATTTTATTAATATAAATTATAACCCATAATTTTTTCTCCAATTTTTGATGATTTCCAAAGTCAGAAAAGGGGAACCCGAAATCATTCTGACCTTGTATGACAAAAACCTATTATTATCTCATGATTTACAATTTTATTTCTTACACCATTTCTTTTATAAGAAACTAGACTCAATTATATTTAATTCTATATATTATCCTCTAATTCAATTCTACATTTTGGTGATTTTTCAAAGTTAGACTACTGCTGCTGTCCAAAACTGTTTTAATGCAAAATGTTAATTATCAAGTTTATAACACCTTTATTCCTTCTCTACAACATTTCCCATTACTCCTTATTTTCACTAACATATCAAGAACATAAAACTTTATATAAGAAAACTCTACATTAACATCATTTCCATGTTTTTTCCACAATATCAAACTTAAAATATATTGAAAACATGATGTTCTTACCTTGTTTTATAGATTTCAATCTTTAACTTGACTTTCTCTCTCCTCCAGCTTCTATTTCTTGAATCAAACTTGATATTCTTGCTCCCCATAGTCTCTTTGTCATCTTTCTCTTGATGGCTATGGAAATTCTTTTGAATTCTAAGTGAAAATGGTGAATTTTTGGTGAAAGACTAATTTGTAAAGAAAGCAAAACTTTCTTTCTTCTTCTCACGTTGGTTTGCATGGAAAAGAGATGATGATAATTCATCATCTTCCTTCCTTATATACTACAAATAATAATAAAATAATGAAATAATAAAATATCTTATCAAAATATTAATAAAATAATATTTATCTAATAAATAATTATAAAATATCATCACTATTATCATTACTTTCTAGATTTCTCTCTCTTCCAATTGACCATTTTGCCCTTGTGATCTTTTAAAATTCCATCCTTGAATCATCACATAATTTGGTAAAATTATGATTTAGTCCCTCATAATTCTTTACCTATTCAATTTGGTCCTAATTCATCCATTTCCCTTAGTTTCTAGATTATTCCACCCCTAAAATATTTTACTATTGGTCCTTCAACTTTTTCATATTTACACTTTAACCCCTCAAATTTTGAGTATTTACACTTGGGCAACAAAACTTTTCTCACTTTACAATTTAGTCCTTTCTTGAATTAATAATGTAATATATCATAATATACTTCCGAATGTTGACATAATCCAAATTTTTCTTTTTGTCGCTTTATTTCCTTATTTTACTATATCAAAGATAATATCTTACTGTAAAATTTTTTTGGGGTATTACATACCAGGCTCTAGGAGCTTGTTTCAATCTTTTATCTGCCACAGCTTCTTCAAAGTTGCTTGGCTTTGCTATAGCTACATGAGCTCTTTCATAAACTTCAGCCAAGAGTCTTGTGCCCCTGACTGGCATGTCATTACCTATGTCCATTTCAGGACCATTTCGAACAGCTTCAACTTGATCTGATGCAAGATTTTCAAAAACAGCCTCTGGTTCATTCTTCTCCTCTTCAACTGAGTTGGTGAAGTTCTCAACTAGCTCTTGGCTGATCATTTGAGCCATTGTTTTGAAGTTGGTAAGACCAACCATTTGGTGCCACAATTTGGACTTTTCTGTTAAGGCTGTGTAGGCCAAGTTTGAGCCACTTGGCCAGTTAACTTCAAAACATTTATCAGTCATTGTGACTGTCATGAGCCTTGATCCATTCTGATTAGTAATCTGGCATTCTTTGCCTTTGAACATCA
This sequence comes from Gossypium australe, assembly GCA_005393395.2. Lineage (NCBI taxonomy): Eukaryota > Viridiplantae > Streptophyta > Magnoliopsida > Malvales > Malvaceae > Gossypium > Gossypium australe. The sequence continues at coordinate 121,872,100 of CM016625.1, forward strand.
ATGAGTAACCTTTCTCTAGTAGTTGAGCTATGCTGAGAAGGGTCCTGTCAATTTCAGGTACTAGCAGCACATTTGTGATGAGTTTGTTACCTGTGGAAGTGCATATCAACAGATCTCCTTTTCCTTCAGCCTTAATAAACTGACCATTGCCAACTTTTACCTTGGTTTGAAGCTTGTGTTCAAGGTTTTGAAGATGGTTGCATCTGGTGACATGTGGTTGGTGCAGCCACTGTCTAAGAGCCATCCTTTTGAGCCCTTCTTCTGACCAGCTGAGCATGAAACAGCAAACACTTGCTCTTCATAGTCACTCCCTTCTTCAGCTGCTTAAACCTCTGCTTGAGCTTGTTGTGGTTGATTCTGCCTTGGTCTGCCCTTGTTTTTGCAAACCCTTTCAACATGGCCCATCTTGTTGCAGTGTAGGCATGTTGCATCTGGTCTGAACCAACATCTTTCTTCTGGATGACCAGCCTTCTTACAGTATCTGCAAAGTTGATCACAACTTCTTGCAGCATTAGGCTTAAGCCTGTTTTTCCAAGTCATCTTGCCTTGGTTGGCAGATGTGCTCGAATCAAACTTGGTATTGGCTTGAAAAGCACCTTCTTGGTGCTCCTCCATTCTGCTGACCCTTCTTTGCTCTTGTGCATATAGAGCATTGATGAGCTCTGTTAGGGAGATGCTGGCCAAGTCCCTTGAGTCCTCGAGAGAGGATATCTTTGCTTCATACCTTTCTGGCAAGGTAGATAGCACTTTCTCGACTATCCTAGCTTCATTAAACTGCTCACCAAAGAGCCTTATGCTGTTCACCACAGCCATGATTCTGTCTGAGTACTGCTTGACAGTTTCTTATTCTTTCATCTTCAAATTCTCGAAGTCCCTTCTCAAATTCAGTAGCTGTTGCTGCCTTGTTCTTTCAGTGCCTTGGAACTCCTCCTTTTGAGTTTGTCCCAGGCCTGTTTTGGTGTCTCACAAGCCATGATCCTAGTGAAGATCACATCAGACACATGCAGTTACTTGACTTCTCCAGTTAAATGACCTAGCTTGTCGTGCCCATCAATTGTTAACTTCGCGGATTGCGATCATTCGAGGTAATTCTTGTCATTCAGCTTTTGAGATGTCAGCTGAAAAGAGAGGTGATTCGCCTTTGTCCCTTGAGCTATTGCACTCTCGGTAGTTGTTCCGATTGCAGAACTTTCTATCTCCATTTGGTTCCTATATCTCTTATCTCCAGTGAAGGTTATTTTAACCATGGTGTTACTGGAAATTTAACCTAGCTCAGATGCCATGAAAGTTTTCAAGAGAGTATTCAATAAAACTGTTTTTATTTTATTAAGCAAAGAACTGAATATAAATAGAAAAAAGACTCACAACATAATTGGGAAAGTAATTCTTATTCTAGGATTTATCTACCTAAATAACTTTAAAAAATATCCCAAAATATACGAGGCTTCAACATATTTCAACAATATTGATGGCTGCTTTGTTGTCACAGTACAACTTCATATCCATAATCATAAGTATTCTTAGTTCTTCCATAATATGTTTAAGCAACGTCATCTTGCAAATCCTATGAACCATTGATCTATATTCTGCTTCAGCACTTCTACAATCCTTACTAGGTTCCCTCACACAAACATATAGTAACCTAATGATGATTTTCTATCTGTAATGGATCTTGCGCGATCCTCATATGTGTAGGCTTCAAAGCGTCATTTATGTTCTTTCAAAAAAAATAATCATTTCCCTAAGGAGTTCTTTAAGTATCTCAAGATGCATGCAGCTGATTGCTTCAAGATGTTCTTCACTAGAGGAATGCATGAATTGGCTTACCAAGCTCACGGAAAATACAACGTATGGTCATGTATGTGATAAATAAATCAACTTCCCAACTAATTTCTGATACCGAGATGTATTCACTAGGGCTCCCTTGTTGTCTCCAAGTTTCTGATTTGTGTCAAATGAGGTCTCAACAGTACAACCACTCCTACCAATTTCTTTAAGGAGTATATCCATCAAATATTCTTTTTAACTCTATGATCCCTTTCCTTGATCTAGCTACCTCCATACCAAGAAGATATTTTAGTGATCCCAAGTCTCTGATTTCGAACTCAAGAGTTAGGCACTTTTCAGTCTCTCCATTTCAGCTGTGTCATCTCCGTGGAATGATATCATCAACATACACTATCAAAAGCAACTATCTTCCCATTGATTGAATGCTTTGTGAACATGGTGTGTAAGCGTACCAAACCAAGCCTTGTATGATTATCAATAAAAGTAACAAACATTTTCTTACCAGACATTGTTAAAACCCTAGACAATCCTCAAACATCACTAATGAAGGTTTGAGCAGAAGAGATTTTGTTTTTTTTAAATTTATATTCAGCTGTATATTACATTACAGTATTATAGGAGAAGATTGTACATAAAAACAGAAACTAATTCCTAAACTTAAGCAGTCAGTCTCCTAAATTAACTAGATCCTAATATCAATTACCTAAGGTCAAAGATTACAACATATTTCTTCTAATCTCGACGCTCCCCCCAAGTTGGTGCACAGGTATCTATCATGCCCAACTTGCTAATTAGAGATTAAAAAATTGGCTGTATGAATTTTCTGACATCCATAAATGTAGTTTAGGATCTACTGCTTCAGTTCCTTTAACATCTCCAGTCAAGTGCCCGATCTTGCCTCAGCCATCAATTGCTGAGGTAGTTTTTCTCATCATGTTTGTAAGAGGTAAGATTGAAGGAATGATGAGAGAGATCACCTCTATGAGACATGGTGGTTCTGAATGTTCCACCAAGATTGTTCTTTCTGACTCAAAAGTTCTTTTCTCAACAGTCGGTGTTTCAGTCATAAAGAAAAGATTAAGTTAGCTCTGGTTCCATGTGATTTAGAGCAGAAAATTGAGGATAAAACTATGGTTTCTCTGCTTGCTTCAGTCTGAAAAAAGAATCAACATAATTTATAGGGAAAGCATACCATCGAATATGGTATGAAATTCCCTTAATTGATAGAGATCCTTGAAACTAGGGATCTCTTTATTCAAACCTTGCATGACAAAGAGTTTCCTTAACTATCTAAATCCCTTATCTACATGTATTATGGCTGTCCGAAAGGGTTATGAAATGACTTCATACTGAACTTTTCTGATTGGACTAAATATCTCTAAATACAAAACACTATTCTATATTTTTCCCCACCTTCTACCAGTGACAACTAATTTCAATTAATTTCTTCCTTTGTTTTAAAATGAAGAAAGAAAATACCAATAGAGGGACTGTAAGCTCTTTACTAGAGCATTAGAGCTTGCTTCCTTGCCATTCTGATTTAACTTCAGTTTATACATGTTAACGAGTATACTTAATGTGACAAGGGAGAATGAAAGAAGAGAAAGAAATCATGAAAAGGAAGAAGGCATAAGTAATGGGGGGAAACAAAATCAAACCATCAATCAGGTCTAAGAAAACTTAATAAAATAAATGCAAAAATAGCAGTAGCATGTAACATGTTTAGCCCCTCCTTTATAGCTTGAGCATGAGCAGCTTTCAGGCTTTGCTTGGCAGAGTGGAAAGAAAATTGGAAGATGGAAAATTGAAGGGGTAGAAAACTAGAAGGATGGAAAACATAATTTTTCTTTCTATAGGTGTGCTTGGTAGGAGAGATGGAAAAATGGAAAGAAAATCACTTTTCTTTCCGTCTATTGCTTGGTAGAGTTGAAAATTGGAAGGAAAGAAAATAAAACATTTGAAAAATACATAATTTTAAACTAGCATAGCATCTCTCGTTCTTTCCTCTCATCATTCCAATTTTGAAGGATTCATTTTTATGCATTAGGATGGAAAATGATATTTCTTCTATTTTCTTCTCTCACTTTTCTTCCCAACCAAGCTTTATTTTCTTTCCACTTTTCCACTGCCTCCTCCCATCCCTCCACTTTTCCACCTAAACAAGCACACCCTTAATTTTAATTTCTCAGGTGTACTATCCTTCATTCTTCTTATGGTATCATTCACTTTATGGCATGGCTTTGTCTTATTGTTTGATATTTATATTTGATTTAATTCTCAAAGTAGTTGTATCATTGATGCCTTTTTCTCCCTCAGGAGCATAGGAAGGGTGGACGACATGGTAAAACTATTAACATATTTTCAATTGCATCAGGACATTTGTAAGTGTTAAAAGTCCTTTTTATTTAATCAGCATTAACATTTTTATATTTAGATAGATATGTCCATATGCTGGCATACATGCATTCTTGGATGCTGGTCTCAACTCTCCATTGCCCTTGATAACCTTCATATCCTTGTGTGAAAATCCTTTTCTTTTTGGCAGATATGAACGCTTCCTTAAAATTATGATTTTAAGTGTGTTAAAGAATACCCATCGTCCAGTAAAATTCTGGTTTATAAAGAATTACTTGTCTCCTCCATTCAAGGTTTGTATGTATCTTTTTGGCTGACTTTCCATTTTCTTCTAGGACTATTTTTTTTCTCTTGACCCTTGTTAATCTATAATTTAAATAGTACATGCTAATGCACTTAATATTCTGATTATTTACACAAAATTCAGGATGTGATTCCACATATGGCACGGGAATATGGCTTTGACTATGAACTAATTACCTACAGATGGCCTACGTGGTTGCACAAGCAGACAGAAAAGCAGCGAATTATCTGGGCATATAAGATTTTGTTCCTTGATGTTATATTTCCCCTTTCATTGGAAAAGGTATCATGTTTCTTGATAGTTGCTAGGTAAGTGTACTCTTCTGTTGCTTTTCTTTCCAACTTCAACAGAAAAAATGCATGCGCAGGTTATATTTGTTGATGCTGATCAAGTTGTTAGGGCAGACATGGGAGAACTTTATGACATGGATATAAAAGGAAGACCTCTTGCATATACTCCTTTCTGTGACAACAATAAGGAGATGGACGGATATCGATTTTGGAGACAAGTAACGTGATACCACACGTCCTTCTGTAAACGGGTAAAAATGTAATAGAAGTATGAGTTTAATGCTGCCCTCTTTGTTCTGTACAGGGATTCTGGAGAGATCATTTACAGGGTAAACCATACCATATAAGGTTTGTGATTACTTTTCAAATTGTAAGGTATTTTTCCTTGAAGCAAAACAGGCTTAATGCATCATATAATTCTACAGTGCATTGTATGTGGTCGATTTGGTGAAGTTTCGTGAGACTGCGGCAGGAGATCATTTAAGAGTCTTTTATGAAACTCTTAGCAAGGATCCAAACAGTCTAGCCAATCTGGATCAGGCAAGTTAAATTCATTACATTACATTGTCTTTTTGTGCTTTAAGTTTTTCACTTATCCTCTCACCCCCCCCCCCCAAAGTTTAGTAAATAATTGAAGTAGTTGTTGTCAGGGACGTTGAAAGATAGAAAAGAATGACGAATGGGCCAAAAGAACTGTTTAACTGTTTTTCTCCAACTATGGGTTAACATAGAGTGATGGTATATAACATGGAAGGAAGCATGATTTCTATTTCAGGATCTTCCAAACTATGCACAGCACAGAGTACCCATCTTCTCATTACCGCAAGAATGGCTATGGTGTGAATCATGGTGTGGTAATGCCACAAAATCAAGGGCTAAAACCATCGATCTTTGCAACAATCCCATGACAAAAGAACCCAAACTTCAGGTAATTGTATATATGTTTTCTATTATAAGGATATATTATATTTATGCAGCGGATGGTCATTATTTTCATACTACTTTTCATCCTTGGATTGTCAGGGTGCTAGAAGAATAGTTCATGAGTGGACTGATCTCGACTTTGAAGCAAGAAAATTCACGGCAAAAATATTGGGTGATGAAATGGACAACCCCGAGGCACTAGCATTATCCGAGAAGTCGGTAAATGACGGTTCATCGGAAGATCTAGAATCCAAGGCTGAGTTATGAAAATCTGGATTTCAAGTCCCTTGCAATTCAAAACCATGTTCTTGGCATCCAGTTCGTACCGAGTCTTTTACAGGTAACCATAACCTATGCTGCATGAATATTTTTTTTTAACTGACGTTTTTTGCCTTAAAATTTTGGTAAAATGCCATCATGAGGATGCAATGTTTTGGTAAAATAGTTCCTAAAAGTCGAAGCTTCCAGTTTTGGTAAGGTTTTTATATAAATCCCCATTTAACTACGAATTTTGTCAACCTTATTTTATTAGAAAGGTTACACGCATGGCATGAGATCTAATTTTTGTAATATTCTTTTTCCGTAAGTGTAATTCTGTCTGCCACATGCCATGATTGTGGAAGGAAGGTTCTTTTGATAGTACCTTAAATAAAGGTATGACCTTCTTATTATGGCTAGATTTAGTGTGATTTATTCATTACTATTTAAATAGTGAAATATTTATATTTTAAATTATTTTAATAAATTTTATAATTAATCTCTAGTGTCATATGTGATACATATAATTTTATGTATTTGTTTTATTAATTTATTAAATAATATACTTAGGTTTTTTTACATTAATATTGTGGAAAGTTTTTATATTATTATTACTATGCGCAGGGGCGAAAAAATTTTTTAGGGGGGCCGGATGAAACTTTAATTTTTTATATTTTATATCTTTATAATTTGTAAAAGATTAAATTGAATTTTTATAATTTTAGGGGGCTAAAGTATAATTTTACTTTTATTAATTTTAAATTTTTAAAAAATTATAAAGGCTTAAATATAATTTTACATTTTCGGAGGGCCGCGGACATACCAGCCCTTAGATTCGCCCCTAACTGAAAGGATAAATTTTATTTCTTAAAATTCATTTAGGGATACCACGACACCTTCAACTATCGAGTTTTATATAAAATTTTACGCTGCTAATTCTCCATCGGTTCAATGAATTTTGAGTAATAACTCGAGTTCAGGGTTGATTTAGGGGCTTTTTTCATGAAACTATAAGCACCAGCCTTCATTCAGGGAATTACACTAAAATCGACTCTTTTGGTGTTGAGATTGCATGTTAAACGGTTATAAATAAATTTATTGAAAACTGATATGAAGAAAGTGGTGGTCGTGGAAACTAGATATATGCTATTGTTGGATAGTTACAAATAGTAGTGTACAAACTCTTAATTAAATTGTATTAGTATTAATCGAATTTTTATCTTTTAACCTGTAATTGAACTGAAATTCTTTTAAAAAAAAAAATTAATCGAACCAAAATATTTTGGTTAATTCAGTTGGTTAATCAAATTAATCGAATTTTTTTTTTTTTGTTAAAATAAGTATAAAACTTATCAAAAAAATAAACTGATAATGTTTATTTGACCAAATTAACTGAATTAGTAATAGTTTAATACATATAATATTTTTATTAAGTTCAGTTAATTATCTAAGTTCGAACCGAATTGACCATTAACCGAAATTTCAAAAAATCTTTAATCGACCTCCGGCCGAACTAGATCGGCTAACAGGCTGATTAATCGAATTAGATCGATTCGGTCGGTTAATTCGGTTTTAATCAAAGCTTGAACATTCCTAGTTACAAAGGTCTTCGAAATTCTCGAATAATGGAATAAATGCGATAGAAGAAAGTTGTTACTGTAATTAAGATTTCGTGTTGGAATGCATAATTTTTTTTTCATGTATTAAATTGAATAAACATCATCTAATTAACTCTTTCATTCATTTGTACAAGCTTGATATCAAATGATATATATATATATATATATATATATATATAAATACACATGTTAATTTTGCGTTAGTATTTTGTTCACTGTTAGAGAAATTTTCTAACCCCACAAACAAGGTTTAGTACATGATATGTGATTATTAATTTTTTTAATTTTTTTAATATTTTCTCGAAGCACATATAGCATTTCATCCTATTTGTGGAATCTTTTAGCTTTACTAGCAGTGTATCAAATAATTTTTCATATATATAATGCCAAACATTGTAATTATGTGCAACAAATAAAATTATGCATTATGAAATGTTTTGAATGGTCCACTTTTGTTCGTTACCAAAAATTTTCTAACTTATAACGCTTGATAGTTGGATGACATTTGATTCCAAGCAAACAATAATCTCCACTGAAATATTTGTTTCGTTAAGAACAGCTTTTATGAAATATTTCAAGAAACCTGCCGAACAACAGAAAATATTTTACACAGATTCATCCAAACTAAGTTGTTTTACATAAATTATTTTCCAGAAGTCATTTTCAGTGAAACAAACAGAGCCAAATTGTTTAGATTCATTCCAAATATGTTTTTTAAGTAGTTATATATTATTATATTTTCATAAAATGTCATATTTTTATAAATTTATATATTAAATATTTTTAGAATTTATATATTTTAATTTCAAAATGATATAAAATTATAGTATTTTATTAAAAAAATAATATATAAAACTGTTAAAAGCATGTTTGAAATATAATCTGGATAAATGATTCTCCAAGATTTTTGAAGATAACAATTTGTCCAGCTACATTGCAGCATGAAATTATATTTATAAATTTATGTGTTTTTAAATATTTTTTAGATTTATATTTTTAATTTTAAGATAATATAAAAAAAACTTGATATATTATAAGAAATATATAAAATTACTAAAAAAAAAAAAGGCATAGTTAGAATAAATATCCACATTCGCTCTAAGTGAAAAAATTCACAATTTTTTTTTTAAAATTTTTAAAAATTTTGAACCTTTTTTTATTTTACCATCACTTGATTAATTTGTCAATACTACAACGTTAACTAACAATGTTAGTAAAGTATCAACGAAATACAAAGTTCTAAATCAAAAAAATAAAATGGATACCAATTAGTGGGTATAAATAGACCTATTAGTGAGGCAACACATATACTAACCCTTTCTTTTATGGATGATCATCGTATTATAGATTTTTGGCATATAATTGTGTTTTGTTCCAAGTACTCAAATCTAATATTTCTTTTCAAGGAAAGATCGGATCCATGTTTTCAACATCAAAGAATCAAACATAACCAAAACCTAGTTGAAGACACCATGAGAGATGCAGAAACAAGACCAAAGTAGTAGTAGTAGTAATAATGAAAATGTTACTTAAAATTTATATTGGTAATTTCTTAAATTTTATGGAGTCGCAACTCTAGACATAACATACCACTTTATGATGGAAGAAATCAAACTTATAGGACTCACAGATGACAGATCTTCCATTTTACTTTTAAAAGTGTAGACCACTACATTTACCCAACTTACCAACTAGGCAGGCTTCAAATCCCTGTAGTTTCCACCTACCTAATCAGTACCAATACACCCTACAAAATCATATTAGAGACTGCACAAACTTGTTGTCCAAAACACACTAATTTACAGGTTGTTTATTCAACACCCAGGTCCTATAGCAAAAAACTGACATCATATTTATAAGAACATATGTAAGCACTAAAGACACCAAAACTCCATCATTTGGAAACCATATATTACTCTCTTTTTTCCTTAAGAGACGTGAATTTCTCCACTGGCATGTACCTCTTTTACCGTTTTTTCGTACTCATCTTCTTCGTCGTCTTCTTCTACTTCTTCTTCTGCATCTTCTTCCTTTGCATCCCCATCTTCTTCTCCACCCCAGCCAAAGCCTCCGATAGACCGTGATACTCGAGGGGCGACTTTGGCCTCTTCAACTATTTTCATGATTTCATCAACACTTTGGAGGGAGAACGTCGGGTTTTCTTTCCTGTAGTAAGCAGCTTGAGCTGCCTCTGTCAGTTCCCTGGGCAAGTTCTTCAAAAACCACGGATGGCTCTTGATATCTTTGATGCTGATCCTCTGTGAAAACACAAGTTGAAATTGAGTAATGGAGAGAGAGGAAATGGAAAAGCAGGCTTATGAAGCTGATGAACAGATGAAATGTATACAAAGAGCCACCCCTAGAAAGGCAATTCCACTTCATATGCAAAGAAATAAAAATACCCTGCTTCATACATTTTCCTCATTTAGCAAGAAAGTTTCTTTACGGATTATGACCAAACATAACTCCAAAGGAATAGACAGTTTACAAGATCGTGCTTCAGCACAAGATAAGAAAAAATGAAAAAAGAAGCACAAAATAAAAACAAGAAAACACACGTACAGACATGCACATACACTGGAAGGGTAAAATATCAATCAATAATAGTAGGACATACCCTGGAGGGGCTAGCAACAAATATGCGAGAAAGGAGGTGTCTGCAATCTTGGGATATGTGAACATAGTCTGGGATTTTGTATTGAACTGACATTATCCTCTGCAGCAGATTAAAAAGAAAAAAAAAAAGAACTTAAGAAATCATAATGATCAAGTGAAGTCAAAAAAAGGGATGGGCAGGATGATGTAACTTACACTAATAGTTTTCCTAAAGTTCTTTGGATCCTCTTGGTCCTCAAATGGGTATGCACCAACCAACATAACGTAAAGAGTCACTCCACAAGACCAAACATCTGCCATCTGAAAAGAAATCCAATCCTAAATACAGTCAGAAACTGCAAGTGTGAAAACCTCTCTGCTTTGGAAAGACTTGATAAAACTCTGGCTGCAGTTTATCTTTACTGTGATAAAATATTCCACATGGTACTGCTTTCATGGTCACTATAATGAAAACATCACCATAAAGTAAAACTAGCTGTAACAATGCACTGTTGCGGATTTCCAACTAATTGTTAAAGATGATTGATCATTTACAAAGTATATAATCACTCATAACATGTGCCAAGAAACACCAGCTGATCTTTAGAACAGCATGTAAAGGCATCAATTACTCTAGCACACAAGATCATTTATCATAAGCACATAATCATAACTCAAATAACCAAAGTAAATAAAGAGGCAGCCATCAACAACATTTGAACAAAGTAGATAAAGACTAAATTACCTTGCCATCATATTCTCTCCGAGAAAGAACTTCTGGTGCAATATATGCTGGAGTTCCAACAGTTGACTTGGGTCTTGAATGCAGTAGAGATGACTACAAAATGGGGGATAAGGGACAATCTTAAACAGAATAATTTAAAATGCATTTGACCATGCTTACTGTAATAATGACCCCATTCATTTATACCTTTGAATAACCAAAATCACAGATTTTCAGACGAGGAGCAGGGCTCCCATCCAACAGGGTATTCTCTAACTTCAGATCTCGATGGCATATTTGCTGAAAGTCAAAAGATGTAAAATACAAGAAGATTACAAGAACATGCAGTTTTAACTTCATGCAATAGATAGGAAAGTCAATCTTTGTTACCATGGCATGACAGTAGCTAACTCCTGAGATCAACTGCTGAAAAAAATATCTAGCCTGAAAACACAAAATAAGAAAGAACGTCATTAGTATAAGGTTCAATATCGGCTAGCAGCCAATCTCTCACTTAGAAATATAATGCAGGATTGTTCAATTGATAAGACTGAGGCATTTGATCTCATACTAGTTTCTGAATCAATTCAATTCAGAGGCGAAAAGGGTATATAATGCAGCCAACTATACGGTAAGAAATTCAAAGTAAAATAAGCATTACTAGCTTCCTGTAGCTAACTCCTGAGATAAACATTACTAGCAAAAGAGTATTCTATTTTGTAAACAAAAGTTTCATAATCAAAAGCGAACCTCATCCTCGCTGAATCGTCCAGCGTTGCAAATTCGCTCAAAGAGTTCACCACCAGCTGCATACTCCATCACAATTGCAAGATGTGTAGGAGTCAAAACCACCTGCAAAATTGAAAAAGAAAACAGTTAAGTAGAATAATATAAAGATAAAAGAAAATTAAGAGGATAAAAATTTGATACCTCTTTGAACCGAATTATATTCGGATGACGCAGCGATCTATGATTTATAATCTCTCTTGCCACATTCTCATCAATCTGTTCAAAGTTAAAATGCAACAAGTTTCCAATTTGCTTTCAATTATAATAGAACAACAAGAAATCTTTCACTCAGCTGCAGATTTCAATCTCTAAGAAACTAAGGACGATAATTTCGTTAAAAATGAAAACAAACAAACAATCCTTTATATAAGCGTACATGCATACAATAATTCATAGAAAGAAATATACACAGATATATATATACATACATACATACATACATACATACATACATACATACATACATATATATATATATACATACATATATACATATAAAGAGAAAGGAACCTTTTGTCCACGGTCGATATACTTCATGGCGACGAGTTCTTTGGTTTCTTTGTTACGCATCAACCTCGCTACGCCGAAGTTCCCAGATCCTATGTCTTTCACCAGCTCGTACTTGTCCATCTTTTATTTTCTTTTACTTTTTCCCTTCTCCTTTACAAATAAATCAAGATAAATCGAAAACCCTAACTCAATTATTCACAAATCGTAACAGGTAACAATTAATACGAAACACATTATAAGTCGGAAATTCGCGGCGGTGGCCGAAGTGGCGGAAGTAGCGGTGGAGATTGGAGAGATTTGAAGGAAAGTAAGAGGAATATTGGAAAAAAAAAATTCAAATCATGACAGAGCAAAATCAGTGCTTTTTGAAGAGAAAGAATCTTTTTTTACTGTTTATAAGCCTTTTTTATTATATTATTTTTATTTTTGGTTTTATTAGAGAAGAGAGGGGCAATTTTGGAATGTAGCATATGGTTTTTGCTTTGCAAGACAAAAGAGAAGAGAGTGAGGATAATGATAATTCCAAGGAATATCCCCACTGCTACTTTCTTCTTCTGAAAGCGGTTTGATTCCCTGCGGAGACCCTTCCTGTGTTTATCGTGAGCTCTCGTCTGTGATTCAATTTGATTAACATAAAGTTGATGACCGTCCGCGAGAAGATCATGATGAAATTTAGGGTTATTGATTATTTTAATTTGTAATTGCTCAATAAATTGGAAAATGTAGATTTCGTATCATAATTTACCCACAGTAATATAATATGCTTTATTGTACACTTTAAAAATATGTGATTATTCATTTTAATAATATTATTTTTAAAATTCAAACTACAATACAATTTATTAAACTCTTAGCTCTTATATTTAAAAATAATTTCATAATATATAAAAAATATATATTTGATGCGTTGGATAATTTTTATTTTTTGTTAGATAAAAGAAAGAGATTAAAGATGAAATTATTGACTTAAATTGAATGATTTTTTTAAATAACTAAATTTATGAAACTTTGTTCAAGCAGTAAATTTATTAGTTGAAATAAGTTTATTTATATCTGATATTAAACTCAATTCACAAATTCACCTATGTGGTAATGTAATACGTGTGTGTATGGGTGTGTGAATTTAAATTTATATCATATAAAAAAATTTATTTAAAAGATTTAATTAATAAAAAAAAAACTAACTTAGATGGTTGTATGGAGATTCTTTTTGAAATTGCATACATTATTATTATTGTGACTAAAAAAAGTTAAATAAATAGATTATTTCATTATCATTTTAAAAATTAATTTATCATTTTTTTAAATAATTAAATTTCAATTTAATTGACATCATTATTAATGTAATAATTAAAAGGGTTCTTATCATTGACAGAGTCAAGTAGAGGCTTAGGGGCCATGGCCTCCCAAAGTTTAATTTTTTCAATTTAGTCCTTTGTAAATATACCATGGCCCTCCCAAAAATATAAATAGGCCTCCCTAAGGTTTAAGATTTTTGCAATTTCCCCCTTTCTATATATATATAGCCCTCCTAAAAATATAAGTAAACCCCTCCAATATTTTTATAGTATTATTAAAAATAATATTTAAAAAATTCTTGATAAAAACAAAGGGAAATTTTTTGAAGAAGCTAAATTACTCATAATGATTTTTTTAATATTATTGTTAAATAATAATTTAATATTTATTTAATATTTTACTTAAAATAATAAATTTTTATAAGTAATATAATAAAATGTATAAAAAAAAAGATGAGCAAACTTTTATCATATTTCTTCTTCATATTGTTGCCTAGCAAGAAAATAAGAAAAAAAATTCTTCATCATTTTCCTCCAAATTTTAAGTATAATCTATGTTTTTCTTCAATGTTTTCATAGATTTTAAATATTTGAAGCTTGTTTTACATATATGTACTAATAGTTTTTTATTTTATTTTATCAAGTGTATTAAAAGTTGTCATTAAAGGATATTGATAGAAGGTTATAAAATTAAGTGAAATGTGGGTTTCTAAATTGTTAGAAGTGTAAAAATGAAACAAAAATAGTTAGATATAGTAAGTTTCAGCCAAAGTGAAGGGGAGAAAGAAAACCTTGGTCACTTTGTTTAAAGTTATGTCAAATGATAGCTTGTGAAGCAATGAGTATTCTGGTGAAAACGGAATAAAAAATGGTTAACCGAGTTGAAAGTTATATGAATTTCGGATCAGGAAACTTAAGTTGTCAACTTGATAAACCATATATATTCAAGCTTGTCATTAGTAGTTGATTTACTATATCTAGCTATATTAATTTTATTTTTATGAATTTTGAATGATTTAATTAGTATTTAAAAGATTATGTTTTGGATTGAAAACTATGATTCCAATTATAAAATTAGTAAATTCTTGATTTTAAGTTAAATATGAATATTATGATTTTCGAATGGTTGAACAAGCACAAGCATGAATATGTTTAATTAAAAGTAAAAATTTTATATTATGTGGATTATGATTTGAATATGAAATGAAATTAAAATAAGAGTAATATGAAAATGAATATAAAATTGATTATTATGTTGGAATATTTTTTTTCTTTGACCGATTATTTATATATTTAAATCAATTATTACGTAGCATGTCTAATTTTAGCTTAACCTCTCTAAGATTGACATTTTGATTCCACCACTCGTTATTATCTAAAATTTTAAAGAGTTGTGAATAACCTTAATAAAAACAGGAATTAATTTGGCAATTTATTAGCTACGATCGTGATAAAAATTGATTTAAAAAAATCGTGACCATGATCTCAATAATAATAATAATAATAATAATAATAATAATAATAATCCACGTCTATGAAAATTGATTTATTTTATTGCATTTCTTTAATGATACATTTACTCAATAAATCGTCATAGGAAGAACGATTGAAACGTGAGGTTGAAAGTCTTCATAACATAATCGACAATCTGATTCATTTTCAATTAAACCTTTCATCATATTATTAAAAAAAAAAAAAAAAAAAAAAAGTGACCCAATAAACCCATCAAATGGAGCTGAGCATGTACACCACATCATTATTAGTTTAATTGTGGTTTTAGTCTCCGAATTTTTAAATTTTATCCTTAATTTTAATTTAGTAAAATTCATCATTTCATATATACATTGTTAAAATATTTTTTTAAAAATTTATTTTATTATTATATCATATATAAATGTAATAAATTTGTATGATGACAAATTGCTTAAGATTAATTTTTTTAAAGAAATGATTTATTACTTTAATGATATCAACTATGAGGTAACTAATTCAAATCTGATTAAGGAAAAATAAATTAAAAATAAAATTTAATCATAATTAGGATCACCTTTATTTATGACATGTGGGTCTATTCTAATCAATTTGAGGATTAGGTTCGGTGGTGGAGCATTGCAAGCTGAGTGGTCCACAACCTACTTGATTTATCTCTCCCCTGAGAGCGTGACGGTGATGTAGACAGCTGCGCGTGCGAAAACGGGTCAGTTCCGTTATATCGGTCGGTTATTGAAGAAAAGAATAGAGAATACAAGTGGGAGATAAACCGGATGAAAACGGCAGCCCACGCGTTTGCCACTGTTTACTTTTCCCATGTTAGCCAATGGAACACAATGCGCTTAAGCTTTAGTAGGGAATAAAATATTCACTCGAAATAAAGGAAAGAGCAAAATTCAATCGAGAGTTACGTTTACGAAAAATGTCAAAAGAACTGAATCAGATACACCTTACTTCGTTTTCTTTTAAGAAATAAATATTATTTTCTTAAAATATTTTTAATATATATGTATAAATATATTCATCTCTTTTATTTTTTATTAAAGAACCCCGATAATGAAAAATTCAAGAATCTATTATAAAATTCATCTAAATTCAATTTACGACGACAAAATCCAGATTATGGTGAGTTTTTTTTTTAATATATGCAACACGTTTGTAAAATCAAAAAAATTCTACAATATAAGATCATTTCTCTTTAATTAAATTAAAACTTTACAATACCTTATCTGATGCAGGTAATATGTTCAACTCGCTTGTGAAATCTAAAAGATTTTATAAGTAGTGTATGAGATACTTTTTCTTCAATTAAATGAATACTTTTCAATTTTATTTTTTAAAAAAATAATACATAATTTTTGATTTAGGTGATAAATGAATCCAAAAACAAAATTTTAAAAATGGAAAGAAGCTCGTCATAATCTAAGTTTTGTCATCGAAAATTGGATTTAGATGAATTTTTTTATAGGTTCTTGAATTTTTTCCGAGTTCTTAAGTGAAAAACAAAATAGATTAATATGTTTATAAATTTTTTTTTTTTTAAGTTTAAAGAAATAATAGTTGACATTTTTTTTTTTTTTGGATTTTGTAGTTAAAAGTTGCCGCATGTCGTAAAACATTTCTTTAACGACAAAGATAATTTGGGTAACATTGTTTAGCTTAGGTACCATTTTGAGTCTGAGCATAGTTTATGTACCATTTCTGACCAAAAAAATATTTAGGTACTAACTTGAGAAATACCATTTTATGATTTAAGCCTAATATTATCTCTAAAAAAATTAAGGTTAAAATATGTCATAAGTCATTGTATTTCATAAATTTGAAGTTTAGTTTTCTTACTTTTCATATTTTAAAATTTAGATTTAATTGTTAATATTATTATTTTTTTTAAAAATTTGTATGACATTTATAACATATTTCAAACAAAATTTAATTTTTCAAAATTCCTCTCAATAATTTCCTTATCATTACAATAAACAAAAATATTAAGCATAAATTTTCAGTTTTTTGATAATAAAATATTAAGCATACTTAAATGTAAAGATTCGTTTGGTAGAGTTTCTAAAAACAAATTATATGCTATGAGTAGATTAGTAGGCCAAATTAAGTTTTATTGGTAATAATATTGGAGGTAGGCGGTGTAACGTTAAATCTAATGCTGTTTAGAAAGGGAAAGGATTGTATGAAATAGTGACACCAGTCATTTGTATTCCTTTTTAATGATTTATGTTACATCAGTATTTTTATCCTGAAAAAAATCAAATCCAAATTAAAATCCTGAAATTCAGGATAAAAATGCTGAAATTCAGGATAAAAATACTGATGTGGCATAAATCTATTGGAAAAGGATACAAATGACGTGGCGTCACTGTTTCATACAATCCTTTCTCGTTTAAAAATTATGCGACAGAGCTGGCATTTTTATTTATTTAGGTATTTTTTTATGTTTATTTTATTGTTTAAGTTTAGATTTCGTTATTTCCCGTCCAATAATGTTGTTTTTAAATTTTGAATTTGAATTATCTTTTTAGAAATATAATGTACTTTACCATTACACTCAATCACAAGTTGATAAAACTAACATTATTAGGAGTGAGTACAACTTGGTTCGACTTGAAAAAATTGAAAAAAAATCGACTTTCGAGTTAAACGAATCGAATTATTTGAGTCAACTTGAATTTTTTTTCGAATTTCGAATTCAAATCAAATTTAATTTTCGAATTCAAATAAACTGAATACCAAACTATAACATTTTACATTTTTACCCCAAACCTCCAAACATTTTTACTTTCCCCTACTACTTTTACTCACCTCACTTTTCTCCCAAAATTTTTACTCTCCTCTCATTCCATCCCCTATCTACCCCAAACCTATTTCCCCCCAATTTCTTTTGAATATTCCCTCTCATTTACTTTCCCTCCAAAATTTTACTTTCTCAATTTTCTAAACTTTTACTTTCCGCTCTTTACCTTCAAATAAAAAATCATCCAAAAAGAATTTCTAAATCTAAATAGTAATAATTTTATTTATATCTATTTATATTATTAATTAAATTTCACATTTTGTACTATTTATACTATTAAAATTTAATCATATTAAATTTTTATAAATTTCTTTTAAATTGAATTGTCGATGATGCCATAAAATATTCGTGTTAAAATTTTATATTAGTATCAATTTCACATTTATCTTTAATATAATTTTGATTAAAAAATTAATTTTTTATATTTAATATATTTTTTAATTTCAAAATACATAGTGACAAAAATTAGAAGATAATTGAAGCAACTAAGCAAACAAAAAAGTTAACCTATATATAAAAGATTAATAAATAAATTATGAGGATATGAAAGTTAATAACAAATTTGATTACGGTAGACAAATTTGATTATGATGGG
Organism: Gossypium australe; assembly: GCA_005393395.2. Taxonomy (NCBI): domain Eukaryota; kingdom Viridiplantae; phylum Streptophyta; class Magnoliopsida; order Malvales; family Malvaceae; genus Gossypium; species Gossypium australe. The sequence goes on from CM016625.1 coordinate 121,890,443, forward strand.
TAACAAATTGTTATAAGGGTCTAAAGTCATTTTTTTAATTTAACTCGAACAAATATATTCGATTCGATTCGATTCGATTTGATTCAGATTCCATCTCATTTGACTCGATTCAAGAAATTTTCAAATCGAGTTAGGATGATAAAATAGGATTTGTTAACTTGATTAACTCAACATTTTTTTATTTAATTCGATTCGATCAAACACACACCCCTAAGCATTATCATATTGTGTATATAAAGTAAGTAAGAAATAAATTAGAATAATTTTATTTCATTTAATATTTAATATAGATACTATAGCAATTGATATTCCAATAAAAGGAAGCATTTTTTATATGACATAGTTTATAAATTATCCTTTATCACAATAATAATTGGTCACGTATAATTATATTATATTTTAAAAAATTAATTCAAGGTAAATTCCTTATAAAAATGTATTCCATTAATCCAATACATGTTGCTTACTTTAAAATAATAATAAAAACAATTGATTGAGTATTAATTTGACTGATATCGGTATTGTTACCATTGCAGGAGGACATGAATTCGAATGTGCTGAAACGCATTATTCTCATATTTAAGGGTTGGAGAGGGGCTTTAGGTAGTTCTAAGAATTATATCAAAAATAGCAAATATGATAATAACCTATAATAAGATTAAAGTTAAAAAAAAAAACAAAAAGGAAAATGCATGTTGTTATCAGGCTCGACCCTGGGGTAGTCTGAGAGTGCAGCTACCTAGGGCCCAGGGTTGGAAGAGGCCTAAATTTTTTTTTCTTTAACTTTTTAAATTTTTTGATTGACGCTTCATTGCAGGCAGGAAAAAAAGAAGAAAATAAAATAAAAGGGGGCCAATTTCTTTTATTAGTAGTATATGTTTTTATTTTATCATTTTACAATTTATAATTTTTTAAAATACCGCAATTTATTATTTTGCCTAGATTCTAAAAATATCAAGAATGAGTTTAGTTGTTATATTTAATTATTAATTAATTTTAAAATTATTTATATTCATTGTTGACAATATCGATGCATTTAGACTTATTTTATTTTCAATATATTATTATACATCATATTTTTAATAAAATAAATAAATTTTATATGAATACAAAATTATGCATATAAAAATGTATTTTATTTTTATATCAATATTTTCGTGTGATATTCAACTTAAATAATATATGCTCTAAATGGACATATATTGAAATGTGCATGAATGTATTAAATACACACTAAAAAATATATAGTAAAATTTTAAAATAAAATATATTTTTAAAAATTAAAGTTTACAATATAAAAATCAATTTACAACTAATTTTTAAATAAAAAACATTTTAATAAAATTTTTAAAATTTTAAATATCATTTTTTTCAAATAATTAATTAATTTAAACAAAAAATTATAAAATTATTGTAATATTAATACACAAACAATTCATATATCGAATCTAAACTAATATATACCATAGTAAGATGAGGTTAAAAAAAAAAAAAAAACCACTCTTTATGGCACAGTTTACACACTGTCATTTAACACTCTAATATGATAGCAAGTGAAGTTAATAGGTTTGATTAGAAAAAAAAAATATACGCTCTGTTTGTTTCACTGAAAATGACTTTCGAAAAATAATTTTTGAAAAATAATTTACTTTTCTAGAAAAATTAATACTTTCTGGTGTTTGGATGAATCTGTGTAAAATATTTTCTGTAGTTTGGTAGATTTCTTAAAAATATTTCATAAAAGTTGTTTTTAATGAAACAAATATATATTTGAAATTTTCTTATTTTTTTCATTGCTTAATTGAATTTATTTTTATCTATAATTTTTTATTTTACATTGTTTTTCATATATTAAAAGTATTATGTTAAATTTAGGTCCATTATAATGTCATTTTTTAATTACATGACTACCGAGTGAGTATTTTTTTATTTAAAAATGTGACATAAATAAAATTGACAAAAAAATTTAACGATGTCAACAATTGGACTTGATTTTCAAATTTGAAAAGTAAATAGACTAATTAAAAATAAAAGTACAAAAACTAAATTGCAAACCTATGAAATGTAGACTTATGACATATTTTAACCTTGATACTACAAAATATTTATTATTAATATATGTATAATTGTAATGAATATTTATTATTAAAATATTAATATTGAATATTTTTCAATAATATGTGAATAATATTATTTAAAATTATTATTTTTAAAATTTATTATTAAAATAAATTGAAATATTAAATAATTTATTAAAATAATAAATTATATTTATTATATTATAATTTATTATATGACTAAAATAAATAAATATGTCTGTTTAATAATTTGAAAAATTTAATATTTTAATTATTTTAAAAATAAAAATAAAATTATCATATATAATAATATTAAGTTTGATTTAAGTTGATTTTTATATAATAAAAAATTATCTCTAAAGGAGCTCTTTTTCGAAAATGACTTACGCTTTTTAAAATGGTAAGTTATTTTACAGGAAAAATGCCTTATTTTATGTTGACTAGGTTGTTTTCTGTGAAACAAACATAGGAAAATGTAGAAAATATTTTCCGTAAAATCTTTTACATGTAAACAAACGGACAAATAAGCACAAATCTCAATTCATCGATTGAGTCTTAGTTCAATTGGCATCGATATTGTTGTCAGTGCAAGAAGATGTGGGTTTGAGTGCGTTAAAGCGTATTATCTTCCCTCATATTTAAAGGTTGGGAAGTGGCTATGAGTAATTTTAAGTATTGTATTAAATAAAACAAATAACAAGATTCAACCAAAAGTAATCAAATATTACAATATTTATTAAAATAAATGGTAAAAAAAATAAAAAGATTCAACTGAACACGATCTCCATATATGTTACAATTTTATTCTATAATGTTTGCTCAACTTAAATGTTTAAAGTAGAGTAAAGATAGATATAATATTATAAAGATTGAATATTAACAAATTTTATATTAAAATAAATAATCTAATAATATAAAAGAAATAAGAATCTATAAAAATATTAATACTTTAAATTACAATAAATTAATATTAATATTCAAATCATGATGATTTTTGTATGGTCTTAATATTAAATATTTTAAAAATTAAATAACATTAATATAACCTATTCTAAATTAGTTGTGTATTTTTTAAATATTTATAAGCGCCAGTAAAAGATAAAAAAAATCCCCGCTATGTTGGCAGTTTGTTGACTGTTAGCTAGGCGAGTGCCACTAAAAAAATTCCAACAAGCAAACCACTAGTGCAAGTAAAGTGGGAGCATTTGCCGACATAAATTTTCCCAACGCGCTTTTAATCTTCATTATAAATAATATACTAGACATTTTAAAGTGCCAAAAAAAGTGATATTTACCTATAAATTTACATTTATTTACCTAAGTTCAATAAAAGATGTCATACTAAAGAAGAAAACAATAAAGTTAAGATTACAGCAAGCCAGAGATGACAGCAACAAGCATTGTAGTAAAAGAATCCCCAGAGTATGCAATATTCTTGCGAATAAACTATACTGATGAACCAAACAAAAAATGCCTAGGAAACTAAAATCATACATTGCTTAGAGCCTAGTCTCATGCCCTTGGTTAAGCCAGCTTTTCTATCATACTTGTATGTGTTCGTAAATGCTTCTGACTATGATTTCATTGCCCTTTCTTCCCTATCACCTAAAGTCACAAATTAATTACTAAAGCAGGGCTGCCAAACTATAATTAATGGGAATTATATTATGAAGACCAATCAAGGAGCATTAATTTAGCCTAGGGATTAAAATTATGCAAAACGTGGATTCTATCTGGTAAGTAATATACATAGTTTTATTGATAGACATTTAAGAAGAAGTGTTATAAATTTTATTAATGTGTTGTCATTGCTATCCCGCCCATTCATTTATAAAAATTAAATCTTAAGTTTAAAGATATTTTAAATTGTTTTTAAATAAATCTTCATTTATTATAATTAACGAGAAACTCTCGTGTTTTTTTCACTTTATTTTTTGTCGTATAAGTTTCATTTGATTATTTTATAACAACATATAACTAAAAGTATTTTAATCTTTTAATTTTTTATATACATTCATCTTTTTTTTTTAAATAATCATATATGTATATTGTTAAAAACTACTTATTTTTATTACACACGTAAATAAATAAAAGTGGCAAAAAGTGTTTGTGCCATCAGGGGCGAAGCTATAACTTTTTTTTGGAAGGTCGGAATTAAATTGTATATTTTTACGATAATAAAAATGTAATTTTATCATTTCAATCATTTATATCTTTATAATCTTTAAAGAATTAAATCAAGATGTTGAATCAAGATGAACATAACAGTGACCTGGGCTTATGCTAATATATTTGGAAATCAAGAAATTCATCTTTTTCTTTTTTTGATGGAATTGAAATTCATCCAATTCGGGTTTGGTAACAAGCCTTTTGTATGCATGATGATTTCATGAACCAAACCCCCTATATATGATTAATACCTTTTCAATAGATAATCAACCTCTCTCAACATGTACTGCAACTATACCAAAATAGACTTTTATCGGCGTTTTTTAGGCCTTTAGCGGCGTTTATAAGCGCCACTAATAGTCTTTGCGGCGCTTTTAGAAGCGCCACAAAAAACGCCGCTAAATCAAACGCCTCTAAAGATCATAACTTTTAGCAGCGCTTTTCCCACAAACGCCGCTAAAAGCCATGACTTTTAGCGGCGCTTTTCTCACAAACGCCGCTAACTTGTACAGATTGACAATGTACAATTTGTCCAATATCATACCCCTCTTGCACAAAAACCAACCAATAACAGCAAATATAGTATATAATTCCAACCCACAACATCAAATGTAGCATAAAAATCACACCAAATGCATTAATTCTAAATGATATTTGAAAATGAATAAAAGATATATGATATAAATTAATGAATGAATTATAACTGAAAATATTCTTACAATAATGTTAAATGTAACAATGTTAAAAATCATCTTACAACAAGAAAATAAATGTTTATGATGGCGGCTTCTGCGACTGCTGGAACATCTTCATCATAGTCTGAAGCTGTAGCTGGAGTTCTTCATACTTTCTGTTCTGCTCTGCCTCCCTCGCTACTGCCTCGGCTCTAAGTTGAGAAATTTGCTCAATCGTACTCGCTTGCATCTGAGCTATTTGGTCTTTTAGCCTCTGAACTTCAGCACGATATTGACTCTCGGAAGGCATGTATTGCTGGGAGCCAGATCCAAAATATTGGGTCGGGGTAACACCAAATCCTTAAAATTGAACCCGACCATACCTTTCAAGACCCAAAACATCAGTGACAATTCTGTTATAAATATACTCAAGATTAACAGAACTATCAGTCGAAGCAGTCGTACCTTTCAGGACCCAAAACATCGGTAATAATTCTGTTATCAAAATCGTCGAGATTAACAGAACCATCAGTCGAAGCAGCCGCTTCATACTCCGCCTTCTTCTCCTTTAGTTTATCCTAATAAATCAATGAAAGAGTTAGAAACAAAATATATAATAAGAAGGAATGCAACATAACTTAACATTATAAATTTAAAACTATAAACGATGAATTAAACTATTATAATTAAACATTATAAATATTTATAATAAATCAAATTTTATTAAGTAAATATACTATAATTTCTGCAGCTTCGGATGTCATCGGGGATCCATCCTTCTTCCTATGCGTAATGTCAAAAAGCTGAAGGCGTCCAATTTTTTGACCAGACGAGGCTTCCTACATTGTAATAGTAAAAATATAATTTAATAGTATAAAGTCATTAATATTTGACAAAATTAATAAATTATAATACCTTGGCCTCAGTTACACAAGCAAAACTTCTGGACCCTGCCGTGTGCGTGAATTTTTGTTTCTGTCTGCTGCTTGTTCCAACTCGCTTACGGTCCTACATAATGAAATTTGTATTACAAATATAGTAAATACTATAAACAGAAAAATTTATAAGACTTTAGAAGTACGTAATACATCTCCTTTTTTTGAATTCCAGAATCTAACTTGATCTTCCCATTGGTACCTCAACATTTCTGGCGGGACATTTCTTAATTTTTCGTCGAGGCTTATGTCTTTCTTAAAATATTATTTTTTTAGCGTGCTTTTATTGTCTCTTTCCAATGTCTTCTTGATATAGTCATCGGAGACCTCTAAAGCAAATCTCTCCTAAAAAAACAGAAGTTTAAAAAGTTAATATAAATGAAAATTAAACCAAAGTATTATAAATTACATTCACGTTTTGTTACCTTAATATTATCGAGAGCCTGATTTTTGTTGGCATCAGGCATGTGATGCCATGATTCATAGTTAATGGGCAACATATCGGCATTTCGTGCTATAATGCCCAAATAGCCTGCTAACAGTCGAGCTTCAGATCCAACAGGCTGGCCATGATTGTTTCTCCTTACTTTAACATGCTCGACAGGATCTAGGTCGTATAAATATTTAAGCAGTGTACGTCCCCGACCTCTTCGCGTCCCACCACCTTCAGCTGAAAAATGATATATTATTATATTAAAATTGAAAAATGAATCAATAATAAAATTCAACATGCATGTAAAATAAACTTAACATTACTTTGAAATTCTGCAGGCTCGTCATCTATGTCTGGAACACTAGAAGATCCAACAACTGTTTGCTGTTCACTATTTGCTTCTTCTGAATTTGGAGTATTGTGGACAATACTTAACTCTCGTAATCGTCTTCTAGGCATTTTTCCTGCAATACACATAAAATAGTTTAAAATTTTAGTAACAAATAACAACAATAATAGTACATTTAAAATAGTTAAATTATATAACATGACCAACATTAAAATTATAATATTACATATAAATAATAAATCGTAAAATCTTACTACATCATATTTCGTAAATATCTTCGTCCACATCCTGGCGAACCCATTGAAATTGTTGACTAGTACTAGGGATATTTTCATTTAAGTTTTGTTCTAGAAAAGGCAAAGTTTCTGATCTTTCGACTATGTCATCTCTACTTCCATTGCCCATGTCAAACAAGTCTCTAGGGGTGTTTCGGAGTACAACGTACCAACCCTCATCAGTTGGATCTTTTGAGTAAAAAACTTGTTTCACTTGAGAAGAAAATGCATACGGCTCATCCATCAATTGTTCTCCAGTGTGAATCAATCGAGAAAAAATCACCATTGTAAAACCATATTGATCGTTTTTAATTCCGCGAACCGTATTCACATTAGTCCAATCTCCTCGAAATAAGACAACTTTCCATCTGCCATAATAATCTAACTCAATTATGTCAGTAAGAAGTCCGTAATACTCCACATTCCCCTCGACAGGATTATTGTCCCTAGCACCAGCATAACTTGTAATTGACGAATTAACAACAATTACACAATTTTGGGTTCTTCTCAATCTCTTGCGATACTTTGTATGAAATCTGAATCCGTTGATGAGGAAGACACTATATCTTTTCACTATTCTATTTGGACCTTGTGATAGCCATTTAACTTCGTCATTTACTTCATTCCGACTCCAAACCTATTGAATCGAAAGTAAATTGAGTAATTATAAATGTTATGAGAAAACATTATTACTTGATAATGAAAACTTCAATTGCATACCGTTTGGCTCAACCATTCATGAAATGATTCTGTGAACAACTTATTAATTTTTCATTGATGTAATCTTCGAGACCGTGAACGAGCTCTCAATATTTATTTGTACTCACTACGTTTAAAAAAAGGTTTACTTTGTTAGAAGGCAGACAAATTATAATTGATGAATATTTATCAAATTCTAGAACTTACTTGCGTAATGGTTCCATTGACTCATGATGAAAAAGAACATATCGATGTGCTTGGACCCACGATCTATCATCTAATTCTGTAATTTCGACTTTGCTGATTGGTTCTCCGAAACTTTGAAATAAATAAGTTTAGGCCAAGTTATGATCTGTGAGCCCAGCATTTCTATTTGGTCTGTTCATTCTTGTTTCAACATCTTCCAAATACCTTGAACAGAAAGTCATACATTCCTTTGCCAAGTAGCCTTCGGTAATTGATCCTTCCGGATAACGTTTATTGCGGCAGTAAGATTTCAATTTGGATAGGAACCTAAACACGGTATAGAACATTATCAAAAGTTGCAACTAAAGGCATTTAGGTGAATGAAAGAATAATTTACAAATAAATTAAGACCTTTCAATGGGATACATCCATCTATAGAAAACGAGTCCACCAAGTATTTTTTCACGAGGGAGATGAATTAACAAGTGTACCATAATTGTGAAGAAGGAATACGGGAAGATCTTCTCTAGATTGCATAAAGTCAGTGCGGCTCGATCTTGTAGTATCTCAAGTTCTTGAACATCCAAAACTTTGCCACAAATGCCTTTCATTATATTGGACAGTTCAATTACACAAGACGTCACCTTTTTCGACATACAACACCGCATAGTAACTGGCAGTAAGTCTTGCATCAAGATGTGATAGTCATGCGATTTTAAGCCATATAGTCTTCGATCTTTAAGACTCACACATCGAGATATATTTGATGCATACGCATCCGGGACCTTTATATCCTTCAACACCATACAGAACACTTCTTTCTCCGTCTTCAACATTGAATAAATAGCAGGTGGCAACCGATATTTCATACTCGGAAGTGCTTGAGGATGAAGCTCACGTCGAATTCCCATGTGGACTAAATCAAGTCGACTCTGAAGATTGCCTTTCGATTTTCCATCGACATTCAAAATAGTCCCAATGATGTTCTCGCAAACATTTTTCTCAATGTGCATGACATCAAGATTATGGCGTAAAATCTGATGCTCCCAATAAGGCAACTCAAAAAAAATACTTCTTTTTTTCAACAAATCCGCCTAATTAGGATCATCCTCTTCATCAGATTCATCATCAGATTCATCCATTGATATTCTATTTCTTTATGTGTTGGCCAGTTGATTCATCTTCCCATAAATGAAATTCATATCTTTCAACATGAACAATATTTTAGATCCACTGGTCTGCGAAGGAGCTTTTCTGAACTCTTCAGTACCGTCAAAATGAGTACTCTGAAATCTAAATCTATGATTTTCTGGTAACCACCGACGATGCCCCATGTAAGAGAACTTCTTCCCATTATATAACCATTGCGAACATGTCTGCGCAGCACAACAAGGACAAGCATAACGTCCCTTGGTACTCTAACCAGATAATTGGCGTACGCCGGGAAGTCATTAATAGTCCACATCAAAGCCGCACATAAATTGAAGTTCTCCTTTCTCAGCACATCGTATGTCTCAACACCAGCTCATAATTGTTTTAACTCTTCAATAAGTGGCTGCAAATATATGTCAATATCATTCCCGAACCCTTTCTCTCCAGGGATAATCATAGACAATATAAAGGATGATTGTTTCATGCAAACCCATTGAGGCAAATAATAAGGATCAAGCACCACAGGCCAAGTACTGTACGCAGTGCTCATGATTTTGTAAGGGTTAAATCCATCAGCTGCTAGCCCCAGCCTCACACTTCAAGGATCACTTGCAAAACTTGGAAATTTAGAGTCAAATGATTTCCAAGCTAAAGAATTTGCAGGATGCCTTAACAATCCATCATCGGTTCGTCCATCATGGTGCCACGTCATTGACTCAGTTGTCTTTGACGACGTGAAAAGCCTTTGAAGCCTTGGTATTAGCGAAAAATATCACAAAATCTTAACTGGCTGCTTCCTTGACTATGTATCATTTTCATCCTCTTTACCATAGTCTGTATTTCCATTCATCCAACGGGATTGACCGCATACATGACAGCACTGTTGGTTTTTCCGGTCGCCCCAATACAACATGTTGTCATTTGGGCAACTATGAATTTTGTTGTAGCCAATGCCCAAATCTTTGATCAGTTTCTTCATGTCTTTGGAAGATTGAGGGATTTTCGCAAACGAGAACATTTCTCTCAAAAACTCTAACAACATTGTCAAAGAGTTTCCGGTCCACCCTCCCAAACATTTTAGGTGAAAAAGACGAATACAGAAAGACAGTTTTGAAAATTTAGATCCCTTATACAGTTCTTCGTTCATTTCACTAAGTAACGAGTAAAACTTTGCCGCTTCTTCATTTGGCTGATCATCAGGTACACTTCTTCCCCTTTCAGTGAAAGTATTTCCACCAAAATTGTACATCGGTTGCACCCAAGTCATGTGGAAATGATTGCAAACCATCACTGCGCATATTAAAAGCATCCCGCAACATGCCTTCCATGTTATCTTCGCTAACATTCTGATTGTACCAACTATGAGGATAACCCATATTAATCGATGAAGATGCTCCACTAGATGTACACTCTCCATGAAAAATTCATTTTTTATACCCCCGAACAAAGCCATCAACAACTAGATGTTCGTAGACAACTTCACGATAATGCCAATTGATATTGTAACACTTCTTACACGGGCAAAGAATCATATTCTTTTGGCTTGCATTTTGAAATGCAATATTCAGAAAAGTTTCTACTCCATTTCGATAGCCGTTGCTTACCCTTGACAAATTCATCCAAGTCCTATCCATTTCGTAGTTGTTGAAGTCTAAAGTTGACAATAAATTACACAGCCAAATTGTTAATTTATAATTTATGTAAGTAATGATATGATCATATATATAACTGAGTACTATGTAAGTTATGTAAATTATGTAAGTTATGAAGTTTGATCTTATAATTACGTAAGTTATGAAATTTGATATTAAAATAAGTTATGTATTCTTTAAGATTCATCAGACGTGGCATTGTTACACCTATAGAGGATCCATTATATCTAACAGTGAGATATAAGGCAACCCGTCAGGTTTCCAGCCTATATACTTTGAATCTTTTTTTTTTTTAAAAAGAATTTGAATTTTAAAACGAAATTTTTTTTAAGATTCATCATACATGGCATTGTAAGTTATGTATTATGTAAGTTATGAAGTTTGATCTTAAACTATGTAAGTTATGAAGTTTGATCTTAAACTATGTAAGTTATGAAATTTGATCTTAAAATTATGTAAGTTATGTATTATGTAAGTTATGAAATTTGATGAAAGTTTTGAAATTTGATCTTTAAACTAAATGCTTATATTTTAATTATTACATTAAACTACATGTATTATGTAAGTTATGTAAGTTATGTAAGTTATGTGAGTTATGTAAGTTATGTATGTTGTGTGAGTTATGTCAATTATGTAAGTTATTTAAATAATCATCATCATTATTATTATATTGATAAAAAATTTTATAAGTTTTAAATTACTTATGTAAGTTTTAAATAATAATTATGTAAGTTTTAAATTTTCATTTTAAGAAGTTTTTAAATTACTTTTTTTAAAAAAAGAATTCAATTTTTATATTAAAAAATATTTAAATAATGATCATTATTATATATTGATAAAAAAATTATAAGTTTTAAAAACATTTAAAAATATTAAATACTGAAATCAAACATTATTAATATAAAAAATTAGTAACTTGATTTTTATATTAAAATATATTTAAATAATGAAAAAACCATTTTAAGAAGGTTTTAAATTACCTTTTTTAAAAAAAAGAATTCAATTTTTATATTAAAAAATATTTAAATAATGATCATTATTAATATATTGATAAAAAAATTATTATTTTTAAAAACATTTAAAATTATTAAAATTTGAAATCAAACATTATTAATATAAAAAAATTAGTAATTTTATTTTTATATTAAAATATATTTAAATAATGAAAAAACCATTTTAAGAAGGTTTTAAATTACTTTTTTTAAAAAAGAATTCGATTTTTATATTAAAAAATATTTAAATAATGATCATTATTATTTTATTGATAAAAAAAATTATAAGTTTTAAAAACATTAAATAATATTACATTTTGAAATCAAACATTATTAATATAAAAATTAGTCATTTTATTTTACAAATTTTAAAATTTAGGTCTAATTATTATTATTATTATTATTATTATTATTATTAATTTTTGTTAAATTAAAGTTAATCACAAACGTAATTTTTACATTTTTAAATTTAACAACAATAAATTTAACAAAAAAAGTATAATAATTAAATTTAAATTTTTAAAAATAAAAAAAATTATAACATAGTTTAACAATTAACTTTTATATTTTATTTATGTTATTTTTTATATCGTACCGTACCTTAAATTTAAAAAATAATACATGGGAGCTAGTAAAAAAATCTAACCGGCATGATTAGACCGTCTCTTACTCATTTGGACAGCAATTTGGACAGAAATTTTTTAAGATTTATCATACGTGGCATTGTTACACATGGGGAGGATCCATTATATCTTACAATGAGATATAAGGCAACCCGTTAGGTTTCCAGCCTATATATTTTGAATCTTTTTTTTTCGACAGCAAAATAATAAACAGCATATATACCAACAATGCAGGATAATAAACAACAATTTGGACAAATTCATCATTACATAACTGTTACTGATCATAATTTTGAACTAAAACGTACCTTAATAATTTCAAGAAGCTACTGTACTCCACTCTCACCAAGAAACAGAGGCTGCAAATTGGTACGAATCAGTTGATAAATTAAAATGTGTAAAATGGTGTAAAATCATTTTTCAACAGTTCAATGTGTTTGATACTTACCAGGTAATTACAGCTTTTTGTCAATCCTTTAGAACTTAAGCTTCAGTTACTATATAAAACCTGCAAATGAGGCAGTTGAATTAGAATGAAAGCTTATATTGGATAAACGCCAAAAGAACAAACAACAACATTGAACAATGTCTCGGGTTAGATTTTCTAAGTTTTTCCATGTATTTAGAAGATCATTATAGGTCATATACCTGTATTTATGTGTCGGACAAGGGTACTTACGTGCTAACAGTAGAAGGCCTATAGAGTCGAAGACTAAACCGGTTTTCAGCAACAATTCTGTCAACAAGTGGTATAGCTTAGCCTGTGGGTAGCCATTAAAAGTCATGAGATAGTGGCGGGGAGAAACATAAGAAGAAAATTGGGTAATAAGTTGAAAATGAAACAATATGTTGATATCAGCAAACCTTCAAGGCCAGCAGTAAATGGTACAAGCTCAGCTAAGATTTAAAAGTAAAACAATATAAGAATGAGAAAAAAATCAAAATTTCTATAAGTAATATATTTTAATAAAATATAAGTATTTTAAAAATATCTGACAAGATCCCAACTTCATGGCAAAAGATATCAAGAATTCTTCTATGTTGCCACAAAGTAAATAAGGTTTAGTCGAAATAAAAACAGCAGAGTAACATTTACTTTTTGCTAGGCTGAGACCTGTTTGTTGGAGTGTTGGCAATACAATTGGGTTTTTATTTTCCTCTCAAAATGCCAAACTACTTCAGTATTTTCACTTACAAAGCTAAGATCCTGGTGTTAATCAGATGACATAACGCCTAGATGTATACCAATAGGGTTATATCTCACCTATTTTCCTTCTTGTTCACATAATCTAGGTATGCCTGCAAATGAAAATATCAGAAAATGGAAATTTATAGTTTCTTTATAAATGTTAACTTTAAGAGAATATTTAAAAACTGACCATAACCAACGTTGGATAAATATGTTCAGTATCTCACAAGAAGAAAATTGACTAAAAAGGATCGTGGAATTTTAACATGCCAAAGAAGGTTTAGGCCCATCATCATTACCATCAAGTCAGCATTTAGAATATGGTATTGTAATATGGATTCTCTCCATTACCAAAATGATAGCTTGCAATAACATGCGAACAAGTAGCTATCCTTATCTATGACCTTAACTGACTCGTACTGCTTTAACGTTTAAAATTTAAACTAAACAAATCTAATGCTTAAACATATTACTCGAGGAACTTACAAATTTGCAAGAGACCAAAAGCAAGAAAGATACCTGAAGAATCTGAACAGCAGCAAACTTATCAACTACAGTTTTTGCTAGTACTAGATGCAAGCTCAAAGGCTTTATCAGCAATTCCACATTCTGTTGCGAAGGCAAACTATGAGATTAGTTATTGCTTGCCATGAAATGCCGCAGTAGTGACCCTCTCAAAAGGCATAGGCATAGGCACAGAAATCAGTCATTTCATCTAATTTAATCATGTAGAAAATAGTATATGATTGCATCCAGGATTAATGTTTACATATTTAGATATGCGGAAAAGAAAGAGAATAAAACTCAAGGTTGTATTTCAAGTCTTACTAATCTACTTCTGTTAAAGATTGTGAATTATCTGGATTAATTTTTTAAAGTTTTTCTGATATAGCCACAAAACTACCAGCACCTACCTTTGATGTAAAGCTCTTATCCCAGAACGTAAACTTTAACCCATCAAGTTTTCCCGTCTCTGAAAGAGCATCAATGAATAGCTTCACCTGTGTAGCCTAATTAAAATGAAAATAAAACAAAATTTAGGGAGCAAATAAGAGATTATGCTAACAGAGCATAAGGGAAATAGTAATACACACATTAGGAGCAAGTCGTTGTCTGTCAAATGGATAGCCAACTACAAAGCCTACCAGAGAAAGTTCAAAGATATGCATAAAGACAGGAGAAAAATGATCAAGAGTCATAAAGTAGAAAGCTCAAAGTTCAAAAACAAGCAGCAGCATCCATGGCCTCAGATATATGCATATCTCTTCTCATACCAGTTGTTCCATGGGTGCATCCATAGACATAATTAAAAACAAAAAAATGAGAGAAGCAAGCCAACTTCACTTAAAATATGATTGTGAAATTGTTACGGCATGATTCTGCAACTTGATTAGATGATTTTTGACCCAAAAGTCCTATATTATTATGTTGTTTAGATGCTTCTAATGAAGGAACATATGGGACTCATTGATATAGAAATAAAGGAGCACTCGAAGCAAAAGATTAAGCAAAGGGAGACAAGATTAATCAAAAGATTAAAAGATTCCACAAAGCAATGTAGCAGCACAAAAGCAGTCCCATTTGTAACAAAACTAAGAGGGGCAGACAACTTCATTAAATACAAGTCCAGCAAAAGAAGGCGATTTACAAGTTGGTCGATGGTGACGGCGACTGGCGACGAGGCAGATGAAGGCCGACGTGATGAGGAAGAATGGACAACCTCCGGCAAAGCAGGAGAGGATTTGAGGAGGATTCTGATTTTTAGGAATTTAGGGATTGTGAAAAGAAGGTGAAGACACTAAGGAATTTCAGGTGATGGAACTGAATAAAACCCAACACAAAGAAACGACGTCGTTTTGATAAAAAAAATTTTAAGGTTTGTGGCGTTTTTTAACTAGCGCCGCTATTGCCTACTTATAGCGGCGCTTTTACCCTAGCGCCGCTAATACTAAAACCTAATATAAAATGAGTTTTTGAAATTTTTTACAATTTTTTAAAATTTTATTATACATAAAGTTTACCTACTATCTCTTAAATAATTTAAAATATAATGATAATTTTAATATATTAAAATTAAATTTATCTCTTTTACCATTATATAGAAAATTATTTAATATATAATTTAAACAATAATAAGTCATATACCCAAAAAACTTTAAAAGTATTTTAAATAATAGTATTTTAATTTTTACATTTTTAACATATATTTTTCAATGTTATTAATTCTAAATTTTTTCTACGTGTCATTAATTTTTTTGAATATTTTAAAAATTAAAATACAAATAAGTTTTATTTTAATTAATATAAAGAAATTAGTTAAATAGATCGAAGAGGATAAAAGAGTGCATGAGTTTTCGAAAATAATACATGATGCCCACTTGGATGATGGATCAGAATGCAATGAGCGATACAACATCAGTTTATTTAAATATTTCAGACCCTAAGCCGACCTCTAAACCCCTAAACCCTAAACCCTAAACCCTTTTACCTACGTCATACATCCTAAACCCCTGAAACCCTGAACACATAACCCTAAACTCCAAACACTACCCAACCATAAACATTGAAACCTTAAACCATTATAAACCTATAAAAACAAAATTCTAAACCCTAAACCTTAAACCATAAACTTCAAACAACTAAAACCTTAAACTATAAACATTAAACCTTAAACCCTACGAACTACACCTTACACAGTACATCGTAAACGCTAAACCCTTAACATTAAGGCAAAAACCCTAAACCCTAAACGTAAAATAAACTTGAATTATTATACAGTGATCAAAACAACGCTTTTTTAATTTTGAAATAAGCTTTTAATAAAGGTAACTTTTAGTGGTGTTTTCGATAAAGACGCCGCTAATGCTTATACTTCGCGGCGTTTTCATAAAAAACGCCACTATTGTTTCATTTTCAGCGGCGTTTTTATCGAAAACGCAATTATTGCTGTGACTTTTAGCGGCGTTTTTAAACGCCGCTAATTTTCTACAATTTTTATATTGATGTAAAAACGATGCCGTTTTTTTTTTCAAACGCCGCTAATTTTCTACAATTTTTATATTGATGTAAAAACGATGCCGTTTCCTTTTTGAAAAAAAAAACTAATTTGCGGCGTTTTATCAATGCCGCTATTACTGGGACTTTTAAAAAACGCCGCTAATTTTCTACAATTTTTATATTGATGTAAGAATGACGCCGTTTCCTTTTTGAAAAAAAAACTAATTTGCGGCGCTTTTAGATAAAACGCCGCTATTACTGGGACTTTTAGAAACGCCGCTAATTTTCTACAATTTTTATATTGATGTAAAAACGACGTCGTTCCTTTTTTGAAAAAAAACTAATTTGCGGCGTTTTTAGATAAAACGCTGCTATTACTGGGACTTTTAGAGCAAATTTTTTACAATTTTTATATCGATGTAAAAACGACGCCGTTTTCTTTTTGAAAAAAAAACTATTGCTTTGACTTTTAACGGCGTTTAGGCAAAAAACGCCACTAAATTTTTACAGTTTTTATATTCTAATTAAAACGACGTCATTTTGTTTTGAAATAAAAATTACTTTGCAGCGTTTTGTATCCAAACGCCGCTATTGATGTTCTTTTCCCGGCGTTTCTAGATAAAACGACGCTATAACTTCATCTTTAGCGGCGTTTTTCGAAATGCCGCAAACTTTTTACAATTTTTATATTGTAATTAAAACGTCGTCGTTTTATTTTCAAATAAAAAAATGTCTTGCGGCGTTTTTGGCTGAAGCGCCGCTATTGCTTACCTTTTGCGGCGTTTAAACGCCGCTATAGCTCAATATTTTGCGGCGTATTTACTCAGAACGCCACTAAAAGCGCTGCTAAAAGTCTATTTTGTTGTAGTGTGCCCCCTCTCAACACTGTTAATTTAATATGAATACGACCATTTTGCTCCAAAGGCAAACATGCAAGTATTGTCATAGTTGCTACGGACTCCACAAGTATTGTCATGGAACTAACACATTGATGTATTGCCTTAATGCATTAGTGCTTGGGCTTTAGGCTTGACTCTGTAATGATCAAAGTCACAGATGTTGCCTTAATGCATTAGTGGTTGAAGTCCAAGCCTTTAGGCTTGACTTTGTAATGATCAAGAGTCGCAGATGGTAATCTATCTTACTGAAATTTGACAGTCTTAGCTTTGTCGATGCTTTGAAAGGAAAATGTAAAGTTCTTTGAGAGATTGATGTTATTATCTATGATGTACACTGTCAGACTTGATGTTTTGTCATGTGTTTAGAGAATGTAGTTTACTGGCTAATTGGATAGCCAAGAGAATCAAGATTGTGGAAATTACATATTTAAAATATAAAAATTGGTTTTAAAAATAACATACAATAAATTTTAGGGTCCAAGCAAAATTTTAGGCCTGTTTGCTAGGCTCGGACCCAACCCGACCCAAAAAATGGGCCTACAATTTTGTCAAAGCCCGACCTGAATAAAAATGCTAAAATCCGGGTCTAGCCCAACCCGACCCATCTATATTAATTTTGATAGAAATACCACTAAAACGAAGGATGGTTGGAATCTACACTGATTTTTTTTCACAATTTTTGTTGAACTGTATTCATCAAAAGGTGCTTGTGCGGCTACTAAGTGATACAATTTTATCCTAATCAATCGACTTTATTGAGAAAGATTACTTTTTTTAGGCCAAGAGGTTGATAGCGAGATCTCGAATCAACTTATTGGTCTTATGGTATATTTCAGTATAGAGAATGATACCAAAAATTTGTATTTGTTTATAAACTCTTCTGGCTGATAGGTAATACCCGGAGTAGCTATTTATGATACTATGCATTTTGTGCAACTAGATATGCATCAATATGCATGGGATTGGCTGCTTCAATGGGATCTTTTCTCATGGTTGGAGAAATTACCAAACATTTAGCATTCTCTCACGCTCGGCGCCAATGAATTTTTTTTTATTTGATGGAAAGAAAAAAGAAGACTATGCGTTCGTCGTATGAAATATGAATTAGTAAGTAATAATAACATGGCACTTCGAATTCGGTGTAATAACCATTTTTGCCCAGGGTCCCATTATAGTCCAATTCCAAACGGCCCATTTTAAACCCCAAAAATAAAATAATAAAAAAGTCCATATCATTTAGCCTACCAATTAACCAGATTTAAACCGAAATATAAAACAAAAAAAAAACCATTGAACAGTCCATTCTAACAGTTTTTTTACAAGCCCAAATTTTATAACCCAACAAACAAGAGCCCATCTTTACAAATAGCTCAAACCAATTACAAGTTAAATCCAAATGACCCTAACTAGCCCAAACCCGAATGGCCCATTTCACAACCCAATACCTAAAATTTATCAGCTAACCCGAACCAAACAAATCCAGTACAAGCAGGCCTAATTAAATTCAGACCCTAACCCATTAACAAAAGAAAACAGTAAGAAACCCTAGGATCTCATCTCAGCGCCGCCGCGCGTCCCCCACGCGCGCAACGGTCCAGCTCCCCACGCGCCCTGGCATCGCTTCAGTTCCACACGCGCGCCCTTTCACGATTCTCATGCATGCCCGCGCACGCCTCTGCAGATCCTCGCGTATGCCCCACGGGTTTCTCGAACTCGCCCCAACAGTGCCTTTCCCCATGCCTCGGTCGAACGCCCGTCGTTGCTGCCTCAGCGCCACTACGCACACCGACCAACGACCCTCGCATGTCCTAGCCCATACCTGCAAGACAGGAAACGAAGCAAACAGCAGAGTGTGGAGCAAAGAACAGAATAATGAAGCAGTTGTAAGCCTTAGGCTATAAAGCCAGTAAAAATGGATGTAAAAGGGGTTCCCCGCTTCTTACGAAAATAAACAGCACATTATCAGAAGTTTAAAAAAAAAGCACGAATCAGAAATAAAAAAAAGGAAACGACAGGTCTATCTTTGTTATTTTTTCTTTCATATTCGAAACTGTCATATACATACAAGTTCTATTTCTTATGCATGATAGATATATCTGTTAAAGTATAAAAAAGGAGAGAAAGAAAAGAATGGGGGATTACCTTGGATCTCTGACCGCCGCCTGAGGCGGAGCTGCGACGGAGTGGCGGCGAAGCCGCTGCTAGAATCTGGGCTTGCCCGGAGAGAAAAAGGGGTTCGCCCTTTTCCTTTTTTTAGAAACCTGCAACAAATGATTTTTTGAAAAAAATTTGGCTTTATAAGCACATCAAAAAACGGCGTCGTTTAGTCCCCCCTTAGATCCGCGCGTCGACCCGACCCATTCAAGGGATCCGCGTGTTTTCTCCAAATGGTCTAATTACCATTCTGGTCCCTCCGTTTTTTTTATTATTCTAAATCCCGTTCGATTTAAATTCTTTATTTTTAAATTGCCCCCCTGAACTCGTATTTCGTTTCAATTCGGTCCTATGGGTCTTCAACGGTTTAAGTCAAAACGATTCCGTTTCAAATTTAGCATAATTGCAGCTTTAACCCCTGTCATTCAACGCGTGTTTTATTTTAATCCTTTCAGTTCTTTCCTTTAATTATTATTTGACCCCGTTTTCTTTGCTTATTTTATTTTCGTCCTTTTCTTTGATTTTATTGTTTCGTATTATGTTAAATTGTTTATATTACTATTTGTATGCCTATATATTAACAGTATAAATGTATATGTTTTTATTAATTATTATTTATCGCTTTTATTTAGCCAAAAGTCATTCTTACGATATTATATGTATTTAAATTGCATATCATATGATGTCGTACCATATATTATTTTTAATACATTTATGTTATACAATATATTCTATCTATTTTTTTCTTTATATACGTAACTTTATATATCTATCCAAAATCGCTATATATATTACGTTTATATTGGTTCTATCATGTATGTGTCCCTTTATCCATTATCTAAGCATGTGTTAAATAGGTTCATATTTGTTTATTGTCGATTATATTTGTTGATGCTTCATCGTGCGTTTACAATTACTTTAGTATATGTATTATCGTTTATCGCATTTTGTGTTATTATTGCTTTATTGCCTATTTTAAATGATAATACATCATAATTGCTTTTAAATAATTTTGTTCAATAATTTATAGAATACGAATATTGGCATATTATTATCATTTAAGATAAAAATACCTTTTCGCAAAAATCAACACCTTTAAAACATTTTCCTTAAGAAATAAGGCAATATTCGTGTGTTTAGAAGTTCGAAAGATCACATCCTAACGTGTTGGGTGTTGATTTTTTTGTTCGACTAAATATTCAAATACCCTTCTTCACGCGGTTTGAAGATCAAGGATGATCTCGACGTCATAGTATAAAGGCGTCATATCCTAACGTGCTGGGTATGACAATCTTATTCCTTTGAAACGAGGTAATCTGGAGATTCAATCCCGATTTAATTAACCCATTCCTTAAAAGCTTTTTACTCTAAATATTTTCAAGTTTTCAACATTGGGACATTGATCAATCAATTTGGTACCAATTTTGGGCATTGCGAGGGTGCTAATCCTTCCTCGCGCATAATCGACTCCCGAACCTGTTTTCTCGAACACTCGTGGACCAAAAGCTCTGTTTTAATAAACTAAATGTTTTTATTAAAACAAGGTGATCCGATCACACCTCAAATAAAAGATCGGTGGCGACTCCCTATTTTAAAAGTCGATTACCGTTTTGTCAAAAATGGTTACGAAAGCTTGGCGACTCCACTGGGGACCTCGAGAGTCAGGCCATAAATTGGTTGATTTTTGTCCTTTCGATTGAAAATTTGGAAAATTGTTTTAATCATGTTTCTATCGATGCATCTGCCTATGCTATAACTATAATACTGTTGAGTCCCATGATACTTGCATTTGCATCGCATGACCGTTGTGGTCACAACTTTAAGTGGGAGTGAGAAACTAAGCCTTCGTGAGGTCTTCACCTCCGCATGGCCATAGGGAAATGTGTTCCCCTGAACTGAACTCGATCCATATGAGCCTATAATGGGTGAGGATTGAGGAATCCGCTGGTTCAGGTACCCCTCTTTAGAACCGAACCCCATGTAGAAACCCTAGAGCCTACCCTAGGCAGAATGTCGAAATAGTTACCCAGATAAGTGTGTGATGATATTTTGCTTGTTTTGATTATGCAATACTGCCTTATGTTGATTTGTTGATTTGCATGACATTCCATGTAATAGAGGTGTCAATTTCTGTTCGGTTGCTGAGATAGGAAGTTTGCTATGGAAGACGACTTTCTTGATAAAGTAGAAGACAATGCGGCTGTGCGCGCGTGGTCAGAAAAGTTGCAGTTGGAAAAAAGAGATAGCTTAGTTGAAGGTCATACGTCGGAGCTGAGGGACTTCACCAGTGTTAGCGTGACACAAAATGAGCTTCAAGAGTTGCAGAATATCTGGACCCATTGGGAAGATGAAGCTAAACAGATGTTCTGCCACCGTTATGGTGATATCTCTCACTTATTGGATGTTAAGATAGATAAACACCTGTTTCGGGCTATGGTCCAGTTTTAGAATTCCGCATATAGTTGCTTCACTTTTGGGAAAGTGGATTTGGTGCCAACAATAGAAGAATATACCACTTTACTTCGTATTCTCGAGATGCAAGTTGACAAGGTTTATATTAGGCCTGCCTATGTCCCTTCTTTGGCGAAGAAGTTGATGAAAATTACGGGAATGAGTGAACAGTAGATCTCGACCAAGATTCAACAGAAAGGTGAAGGGAAATGTATTCCTTGGGTAAATTTAAGGGATCTGATTTTGATGCACTCTGATGTGAGGAGGAAGGTCGATATCTTCGCCTTAAGCCTCTACGGACTAGTCATCTTCCCAAAAGCCCTAAGACACATAGATGAAGCAGCGGTGGGTTTGTTCGATCGATTGGATAAACAAGTTACACCTGTCCCAGCAATTCTTTCAGAGACTTTCAGATCGTTAAATGCATGCAGAAGAGCGGGAGAATGAAGGTTTATCGGATGCGCATAGCTGTTAATGGTATGGTTTTATGGGCATTTTCGGAAGATAGATAAAGTCTCTTGTCGACCCTTTTATAAGAATTATTCACCGATAAAAGAGGAAGTTGCCGTGTCAAGACGAGAAGATATAACGGAAGAAGGATGGAGGATAATTCTTCAGAATCTGCAGGAAGAAGACATTGAGTGGAGAGCTCCATGGATGATGCCTGGAGAGATCCTTTATAGATGCGGAGACTTTAATTGAGTCCCTCTACCCGAAATTTGGGGAGTCATCGGGTATGCCCCATTGCTAGCAGCAAGACAATACCAGTCTAGACAGTTCGTACCAGCAACACATGGGTTGGATCGAAGCGAATTCTCTTATACAAGAGAAGGTTATAAGAAGAAGATTAAGGAAATTGCAAATGCTTGGAAGCAAACCTACCGGATGAAAAGGTTGACTGTGGGGGCAACTTCTGAGTATAAAGTGTCTCTAAACAAAAGAATCAACGACAATATCCCGAGACCAAGTTCAGACAATGCTCAATCTATAGAGGAATGTTTGCAAATGATACCAACGGAATTAGAAATTATAAAGCAAGATTTTGTAAAGCGAAGTTCAGAGCTTGAGAAGAAAATTGAGCAATTGGAGGAAGAGAAGATGCTTTTGAAGTGGGATGTAGAGATACAGAAATCAGAAGCAGAAAAGATAAAAAAGGGGAAGAGCAAAGCCGAAGAAGAGTTGGATAGCCTAAAGGGGGACTACAAAAAGATGTGTCTCTCGATGAGAACTGCGGGGCTAGGAAAGACTTCAGGTCAATGGCGAAAAGAATTACAAGAAGAAAGAGCTAAGACCGAGTAATGGGAAAGGAAATTTCAAGAAATGAAGGCTCAGAAAGAGATCCTAGAAAGGCAAGTGTCAGAAGGCCAAAACGGAAGAAATGAATTGAAGACTAGAGTGGCGGAGTTGGAAAGGTCCTTAAATCATTATCGAAACCGCAACTCGGTGATAGAATTAAAAGCAAGCTTGAGTAGAATCGAAGAAATGGAAAAGAAGACTGAAGAGCTAGAAGGGGCGCTGCGGGGATGTCAGGATTATATTAGGTACTTGAAAGAGAGTAAAGAGCAACAGAAGGAGGAGTTACATAACGCCCAGCAGCAAATTGAAAATAGGGACTATTGCATGAGGGAGGCCATAAATTAGATTCGAGAGGTGGCCGAGCACTTGCAAACTTTGGCAGCAAA
This sequence comes from Gossypium australe, assembly GCA_005393395.2. Classification (NCBI taxonomy): domain Eukaryota; kingdom Viridiplantae; phylum Streptophyta; class Magnoliopsida; order Malvales; family Malvaceae; genus Gossypium; species Gossypium australe. Next base: position 121,914,032 of record CM016625.1, read on the forward strand.
GGCGGAGATATTAAGTGTGCAACACGAGTCACGGACAAGCCGAGGACAGGAGTTATCCTCGTTACTCCGAAAGATTAGGGATCTAGGCGCTAAGGCCAGATCATATCTGTAATCTGTTTTATGAAAAGAGCTTTGTTTTCTAAGGAAGTTTCTTGTGGGGAATTGAATCAGAGTTGACACCTTTTTACATTCATACCATGCATTTGCATTGCATTGCATCATTAGAAAGGAGGTGTCGATTCATGTTCGATTGCTGAATTGAAGAGTTTGTCATAAGGAAATGTGTTACTTGATGAAGTGGATTATAATACGGTCGTCCGAACATAGTCTAGGTAACAACAAAAGTAGGTCTTGCCCGAAGATTCAAAGCCTACAAAGATTGTTTGGGGGTCATCAGAAGATCGACCTGGACCAAGCAACAAAGAGCTAGAAGAGACTTCTATTGAGAAAGTTCAAATGACACATCCATAAACATCCGGATACGAAGAAGAGGATTTACCTGAAGGTTCAAGCCGACAAGGATTGTTCGGAAGTCATCGGAGGATTACGAGTATCGCGGAGGTTAAGCGAATGACGAGGTACGACCTGGACCAAGTGACAAGGAGTTAGAGGAGACGTCTATTGAGAAAGTTCACGGGACACAATCACAAACTCCAGACACGAAAGAGAGGATTGGTGTTTTCACCTAGACTATGAGGACACGGCCGCCTATGCAATTCGTTTTAATGTAAAGAAACGTATTTTCTGGAAAAGTTCTTCTAATGGAATTGAAATCATGATCAACGCCTCTCTTTCTTTTTGCATTCATCCCAGGCATTTGCATTGCATTTCATGCATTTGCATTACATCGTATCACATGCATTAGAATTTGTAGAAAGACTCTAATTAGGTGAAATTATTTCGTTAACCTAGAAAACATGGAACAAAGGTTGGAGAGATTAGAGGAAAGACAAATATTGATCCAAGAGCAATTGATCAGAATTCAACAACAGATGCAAGAGCAATCGACCAGAATTCAACGAGAGATGCGAGAGCAAATACGAGAGTTCCAAGAGAATATGATATGCCATCTAACCCAGCTACTAGCGGGAGGATTTGAAATAAGGAGGGGCCAAGTGGTCGACAATGTGGATGAATATAAAGAAATTGTTTATTCCCCGATAAATATCCCAACTCAACCAGACACGCGGTCGCATGGGGGACCCGTCACTATCAAGCCCCAATATCAGACTAATACCTCGACCCCGCTGAACTTCTCGACCGGCTCATGTCTTAACCCTGAGAAGGGTCGGACTAAACCAATGGTCCAAGCAGAGGCAAAAGAAAGGAGGGAGCGGACATTGAAGACCCCTAAGAAAAGGGAAAAGGAAGTGGGTAGTACGAGTAGGGATGACCAAAGACCATTCACCGTGTTCCCACCTAATAACACACCTGCTCCAAACCAACTCAAAAACGAACAAAGACTGGCGAGACCCAATCCTGAAAAACCTCGACTCACCCCTATCCCTGTGTCATACGGAGAACTGTGCCCGAAATTGTTGGAAAAACAGTTAATATCGCCACATTATATGGCACCATTGAAGCCTCCATACCCGAAATGGTATGATCCTAATGCTAGTTGCATGTATCACGCTGGGAACCAGGGGCATTCTACAGAAAATTGTCTAGCTTTTAAGAGAAGGGTTCAAGGTCTTATTGATGTAGGGATTTTACAATTTGACGGTACTGGTAATACGGTTGGAAATCCGCTCCTTAACTACCTTGAAGGGAACGTGAGCGCAGTGACAAAAGGGATGATGCAATTAAAGAAGTTTCAATGATACGCCCTTGTCCTCCCGGGTTTGTTTTGAACAATGAGACTGCGAAGGGATCCCTGTATTTTAGCTAATCTAGAGTAATATTTAAAACACGCTTGTTGCTTTAAGCCTAGAGGCAATAAGAGTCCTTTTGTGAAATAGACTTGTGTCCGGAATTTTTATTTCAATTAAATGCATCGTCCTAAGTAAACATTTTCATTTTATTCTGTACATTTTTTCATTTTTATTCATGACCACATCATACGAATAATCATCCTTAGAATCATTTATTCTTTGGATTTTCTACCTTCATACCCCCAATGGGGTCCCCAGATATCAATGACATGAGCGACACTGTTACTGACTCCCTTTTAGGGAGATATGTGTCTAGAGGGATCTAAGAACTTGGAAGATGACAATGATTGCAACTTATTTCCTAGCTTGTTAAGAATGATGGATCTCACCCTACGAAGTGTCAGCGGACAATACGAGCTAACGAATGAGATGAAGATGGAAGCTTAGCTTGCCGCAGGACAAGGCAAGGAATCATTGAGTTATCTCCAAGAGTTCAAAGATATTTCCGTATGATCACGCCGGGACTACTAAGGCACGAGTATGCTGTCAAAGCTAAGGAAGCCACAGAAGAAGTCCATAAGGATATTTGAAAATCACATGCTGATGGTTCTACCCTGACTAAGCCAATCAAGAGGTTCGAGCTACTGGTCTACCCGGAAAGGAAAATTACATCAAACGCCAAATCGAGGACAGAACTTATGTGCTTTTTCCTCCTTGCCTACATGTGAGGCAGGGACGTTATCAAGCCAATCTCCTCGAAAGCTTCAGGTCCGCATCGATTCATTTTTGTGGATGTCGATCTCTTCACTAAGAGGGCGAGGGTCGCTTCATGTGCCAATATTACAAAGTCGATAGTCATTAGGCCAAAAAGAAAAAATATTAACAAAAAAGGCGAAAAGGTCATATTTAACCGTACAATGTCAAAAACTTGCGGACTTTTCAAGGATCAAGTGCCATGTCATGGTGTAAAAAAAAATGGAGCATACAGAACAAAGATTGTTAGGAAGATGACCTAAATTAGGGAATGTTGGCATATAGAAGTTACGTTTACCCTTTTTTTTTTATCATTAAACTTTGGCTAGGACCTCTGCTGGGACAACGCTTTCCTCATTAGGTTTTGCCTAGTGAAGTCAAAATTCTCTTATCCCCAGGCACAGGCCGAGCCAAAATTGGATAAGGTGGAATGGATCCAATCCCGATGTGATCAAGTGAATTTGAAAAGAAAATGTTGAGAGATATCTGTCACGATCAGATGAAGCGAGTTTACAACAAAAAGGATCGCCTTAGAAAATTTCATGATAGGTCTTTGAAAGAAAAAAATCTCTCATGCAAAAGAGACTTCAGAAGAAAGAAGATGCCAAGCCGGGAAGGACCTTAGGCAGCAAAGAAGGCCCGTTCTAAGGAAACAATGATATTGTCTGAGATAGACAACAAGGACCTGCCCAATCCGGTGAATTCACACACAAAAAAAGAAAAAAAACAAAAAACAAGAAATATATAAAAAAACAAAAAAAGAATGAGAAGAAAGAAAAAAGGAAGAAAAAGGAAAGGCCAAAGTGAAAACCGCAAAGGGCGCTTTGGGACCAAAAGTGGGTTTGAGTTGAAAACCCGAAAAGGATAGCTCAAATTTTGATAAAAACGGGGCATACAGTAGTCTTGCTACGCTTGAAGTAACAAAAAAGAGGAATGTTGCGCCTTAGGGCATCGACAAAGTACTCCGGATCCCCTAAACACATATTGAGTTTAGAATGGTCCTCAAGAAGTTTGAACAGAGAAGCTCAACCTGCGATATCTGGGGCACCTAGTTTCCATGTTACCCATTTTGAGTCTGCTATCTTTGTCTTTTCAAAATACACTCTAAATAAATTTGCTTCTTCATTGCATATACTAGCTTTGATTAACTTGTTTGATTCGAGCTATACTCCCAATAAATTCTCATTCCGTCCATCATTATGGTCCTTTTTGAGCATTTTGCATTGAAATAACGATTATTGGACTAATAATACTTTCATGAAAGGAGTTTCGCATATTACTCTGGAAACCTCTAAACAATATAGGAGTCTGAAACAAGATTATTGCTTAAGATTCACCGAGCTTAAGGGTTGGAAATATCTGAGTCCAAACTAAGAGGATTGAACAAAATGACAAGGTACCGCGTCAGTGACACAATCCTAACGGAAAATGGGCATTGTTAACCCAAGTGCAAAACCAGAATAATTCTCGAAAGGAAATGACATTACGCATTCATGCGAGCATCACGCATATACATTTGGTTGGGTCACCTAAAGAGTGATCGTTAGAAGGAAGCTGATACAGATCCCGTACCTTTGAATAACAAGAGGGTGGGCTGAATAAGAGACAAGCCCTATGTTTTAGAGTCGCAGTGGGATGAATGGAAGATATTCAAATCCTATACCCTCAGGTCACAATGAGAAGAGCCCTGAAGTTACAGGGGGCAAAAGGGCGATATACGCGAACGCAGATCACTCATAAAACTCAAGGACGGGCACGAAACCTAAAAGAGGAATCAAGGATCGAAGAAATAAATACAGGTCATCCTGAAAGTCGTGACGAAAAGAGATACGGGACAAACAAACCCAGGGCGCATTGCTTAATCATGTAGGCATAAAAGCATTTAGGACAAACGCATGCATTTCATGATAACATCGCGCATGACACATACAGGTACGCCAGTAAAGCAAGAAGTTCTGACGATAGTTGTACCAAACCAAGGAGAAAGGAGATATCCGAGCTCTACCAGATGATACGTTTTAATTTCTATTTTTCGATTTCGGTTAAAATCAACTCATAATATGAGAAGTGAGTTGGGCCTCGAGTTACGCACGCTAAGGTATTTTAATTTTTGTTTTTAAATTTCTGTTAAAATCAACTCATAATGCGAGAGTGAGTTGGGCCTCGGGTTACGCACGCTGAGGTATTTTTAATTTCTGTTTTTAAATTTCTGTTAAAATCAACTCATAATGCGAGAAGTGAGTTGGGCCTCGGGTTACGCACGCTGAGGTATTTTTAATTTCTGTTTTTCAATTACTGTTAAAATTAACTCATAATGCGAGAAGTGAGTTGGGCCTCGGGTTACGCACGCTGAGGTATTTTTAATTTCTGTTTTTCAATTCCTGTTAAAATTAACTCATAATGCGAGAAGTGAGTTGAGCCTCGGGACACGCCGAGGTATTTAATTTCTGTCTTTCAATTTCTGTTCAAAAATCAACTCATAATACGAGAGGTGAGTTGAGCCTCGGGACACGCCGAGGTATTTAATTTCTGTCTTTCAATTTCTATTCAAAAATCAACTCATAATACGGGAGGTGAGTTGAGCCTCGGGACACGCCGAGGTATTTAATTTCTGTCTTTCAATTTCTGTTCAAAAATCAACTCATAATACGAGAGGTGAGTTGAGCCTCGGGACACGCCGAGGTATTTAATTTCTGTCTTTCAATTTCTGTTCAAAAATCAACTCATAATACGAGAGGTGAGTTGAGCCTCGGGCCACGCCGAGGTATTTTTAATTTCTGTCTTTCAATTTCTGTTAAAGTCAACTCATAATGCTAGAGGTGAGTTGAGCCTCAGGTCACACACTGAGGTGTTGTAATTTCTGTTTTTCAATTTCCATTCGCAACTTCTCAAGTCGCACGCTGAGGTATTTTCAATTTCTGTCCAAAAAAAAAAAAGAGGAAGAAAAGGTCAACCATATTGCGAGCAGTCTGAAAAGTTCGGGTTTCATCAAAGTCCCAATGAAGCAGTTAGTGGATCGAAGCTACAAATCTCTTCGTGTCTTGAAGTCATAGTGGAGCAAGTTGAAAAATAAACAAGATTGGGGAAAAAGCGAATTGAAGCTACTGGTCATGGCTCGCAGAAGCAATGGCAGAATGAATCAAAGTTACAGGGGAGTTTGAAGATGTTTGAAGAAGACGAGAACCAAGAAGTCAAGGCTTAGCCAAGACCGGGCGAAAATTGGTTCTTTTATTATCTTTACTCTATTCTCGTTTCACGACAATGAGCAAAAAGGGGCAGCTGTAATAACCATTTTTTCCCGGGGTCCCATTATAGTCCAATTCCAAACGGCCCATTTTAAACCCCAAAAATAAAATAATAAAAAAGTCCATATCATTTAGCCTACCAATTAACCAGATTTAAACCGAAATATAAAACAAAAAAAACCATTGAACAGTCCATTCTAACAGTTTTTTTACAAGCCCAAATTTTATAACCCAACAAACAAGAGCCCATCTTTACAAATAGCTCAAACCAATTACAAGTTAAATCCAAATGACCCTAACTAGCCCAAACCCGAATGGCCCATTTTACAACCCAATACCTAAAATTTATCAACTAACCCGAACCAAACAAATCCAGTACAAGCAGGCCTAATTAAATTCAGACCCTAACCCATTAACAAAAGAAAACAGTAAGAAACCCTAGGAACCCATCTCAGCGCCGCCGCGCGTCCCCCACGCGCGCAACGGTCCAGCTCCCCACGCGCCCTGGCATCACTTCGGTTCCACACGTGCGCCCTTTCCCGATTCTCGTGCATGCTCGCGCACGCCTCTACAGATCCTCGCGTATGCCCCACGCGTTTCTCGAACTCGCCCCAACAGTGCCTTTCCCCATGCCTCGATCGAACGCCCGTCGTTGCTGCCCCAGCGCCACTACGCACACCGACCAACGACCCTCGCATGTCCTAGCCCATACCTGCAAGACAGGAAACGAAGCAAACAGCAGAGTGTGGAGCAAAGAATAGAATAATGAAGCAGTTGTAAGCCTTAGGATATAAAGCCAGTAAAAATGGATGTAAAAGGGGTTGCCCGCTTCTTACGAAAAAAAACGGCACATTATCAGAAGTTTAAAAAAAAAGCACGAATCAGAAATCAAAAAAAAGGAAACGACAGGTCTATCTTTGTTATTTTTTCTTTCATATTCGAAACTGTCATATACATACAAGTTCTATTTCTTATGCATGATAGATATATCTGTTAAAATATAAAAAAGGAGAGAGAAAAGAAGGGGGGATTACCTTGGATCTCTGACCGCCGCCTGGGCCGGAGCTGCGACGGAGTGGCGGTGAAGCCGCTGCTAGAATCTGGGCTTGCCCGGAGAGAAAAAGGGGTTCGCCCTTTTCCTTTTTTTAGAAACCTGCAACAAATGATTTTTTGAAAAAAATTTGGCTTTATAAGCACATCAAAAAACGGCGTTGTTTACTCCCCCCTTAGATCCGTGCGTCGACCCGACCCATTCAAGGGATCCGCGTGTTTTCTCCAAATGGTCTAATTACCATTCTGGTCCCTCCGTTTTTTATTATTCTAAATCCCGTTCGATTTAAATTCTTTATTTTTAAATTGGCCCCCCTGAACTCGTATTTCGTTTCAATTCGATCCTATGGGTCTTCAACGGTTTAAGGGCTAGTTTGGATGGGCAGTGTGTTTACCTCTGGTGAGATTAAAAACAGCGGTGGCGGTGAGATTAGTTACTGTAGCGGTGAGATTGGACACTGTAGCAGTGAGATTAGAAACAGCGGTGGAGTGTGTGTTTGGATTCAAACGCAGCTGTAGCGGTGAGGTGAAAATAAAAAATGACTATTAAGGACATTAGATTAGAATTGATATATAATAGAAGTTTTTAAATTATTTTACTTATATAAAATTATTAAAGTATGTGAATTTATAAATTCATTTAATAAAATATTAAAATGTATCTTCCAATATTTTATTATAAATATTTTAATGAATTAAATAATCAATTTAAATTATTTATTAGATAAAATAAAAATTATTTTTATTTTTTTATAGTTAAATATTCTTTTATAACAATGATAAATATTATTTTCATAAATAGTAACATTGTACTTGGATCAAATTTTGAAGTATCTAAACGAATAGTTTTTAATTAAAAAATGAAGAGTTAATATTTTAAAATTATAAACAAAACATTAGAAGAGCAATAATGTCATCTATAAAACTACAAGTAAGGATATGATACGAAATGAAAAAAGAATGTTATAATGGAATTAGAGAGGGCAATAGAATTTTTTAAAATTTTACTAAATTATTAAAAATAAGTAAATTTATAAATTTATTTAATAAAATATATTTATTAAAATATTTATTTTTAATTAATTAATATTAATTTTATAATATATAACTTTCCATAACTTTCCATAACTTTCCTTTCCTTTCAAGATCAGTATTTCTTTTCTGATTTTCTCTCTTCCTTCCTTCCTTCCTTCCTTCTTTCCTTCATCTCTCGCTTTCTTCTTTTCTGATTCAGTCTCTGCCTTGATACCAATGAATTATGGCTATCTTCTTCTTCTTCTTTTTTGAGTGTTTACCAGTATGGCAGTATCCTTTTAAAGTTAATAATTTTTTTATTACTTTTTTGCTTGCTTTGTATTTGGTCGCAGAAAAAGTGCATCCGGATAATTCTTTGTTCTGTGGTAAGTGTTATTAGTTATAATAGTTTACCTTCTTGATATGCTATTAGTTACAATAGTTTTAATTAGCTGTGCTTGTTACAGGTCAAAGACTGGTGTTTTTTTTCTTCCTTTTTTTTTTCTGATATATATGCTTGAAATATTTTCATTCGTGTTTCAGATTTGTCCTTTCTTGAGAATAAATTTTTTATCATTGCTGAATTTTTTGGAAAATTAAGAAGGTTAAAATTGTAAAAAATCATGTTGACTGGTGTTTTTTTTTTTCATTGGAGCTGAAATCTCCAGCCAAATTTCAGCCCTCCAGTGAGATTGAAATGTTATCTCACTGGACTTTCATGCTGATCCAAACAGCAGTGCAGTGAGGTTGGTAACAGCAACTGCACCTCACTGGCAACAACTGATGAACCAAAGTCAGCCTAAGTCAAAACGATTTCGTTTCAAATTTAGCATAATTGCAGCTTTAACCCCTGTCATTCAACGCGTGTTTTATTTTAATCCTTTCAGTTCTTTCCTTTAATTATTATTTGACCCCGTTTTCTTTGCTTATTTTATTTTCGTCCTTTTCTTTGATTTTATTGTTTCGTATTATGTTAAATTGTTTATATTACTATTTGTATACCTATATATTAACAGTATAAATGTATATGTTTTTATTAATTATTATTTATCGCTTTTATTTAGCCAAAAGTCATTCTTACGATATTATATGTATTTAATTGCATATCATATGATGTCGTACCATATATTATTTTTAATACATTTATGTTATACAATATATTCTATCTATTTTTTTCTTTATATACGTAACTTTATATATCTATCCAAATCGCTATATATATTACGTTTATATTGGTTCTATCATGTATGTGTCCCTTTATCTATTATCTAAGCATGTGTTAAATAGGTTCATATTTGTTTATTGTCGATCATATTTGTTGATGCTTCATCGTGCGTTTACAATTACTTTAGTATATGTATTATCGTTTATCGCATTTTGTGTTATTATTGCTTTATTGCCTATTTTAAATGATAATACATCATAATTGCTTTTAAATAATTTTGTTCAATAATTTATAGAATACGAATATTGGCATATTATTATCGTTTAAGATAAAAATACCTTTTTGCAAAAATCAACACCTTTAAAACATTTTCCTTAAGAAATAAGGCAATATTCGTGTGTTTAGAAGTTCGAAAGATCACATCCTAACGTGTTGGGTGTTGATTTTTTTGTTCGACTAAATATTCAAATACCCTTCTTCACGCGGTTTGAAGATCAAGGATGATCTCGACGTCAGAGTATAAATGCGTCATATCCTAACGTGCTGGGTATGACAATCTTATTCCTTTGAAACGAGGTAATCTGGAGATTCAATCCCGATTTAATTAACCCATTCCTTAAAAGCTTTTTACTCTAAATATTTTCAAGTTTTCAGCATTGGGACATTGATCAATCAATTTGGTACCAATTTTGGGCATTGCGAGGGTGCTAATCCTTCCTCGCGCGTAACCGACTCCCGAACTTGTTTTCTGGAACACTCGTGGACCAAAAGCTTTGTTTTAATAAACTAAATGTTTTTATTAAAACAAGGTGATCCGATCACACCTCGAATAAAAGATCGGTGGCGACTCCCTATTTTAAAAGTCGATTCCCGTTTTGTCAAAAAATGGTTACGACATTCGGTATGAAATTTTTTTATTTCTTTTTTTTTTCAAAATATTAGATTATGTATCGAAAGAGTGGTATGAAAGAAAGGACATTTCCAATTTTATTTTAGCTGTCGTTGGCCCATCTCAGCGCCACAAACTTTTTTTCTTTTCACACCAAGGGCTATTAACAATATTTATGTTACAAAATAAAAGAGTATGAAAAATAAAGACTATTTTCTTCTTTCTTTTTTTTTTTAACACTAACATAGGTGTAACTTAACAAGCAAATACCTTTGAAATAGTAACAAAATTAACAATAAAATAAGAGTTATACAATATCCAAACAATAAAAAAAAAATAGTAGCATATAATAGTGAAATTGTAGCAAAATAGTGAAAAAATAACAAGAAAATAACAACAAAACAATAAAAAAATAGCAAGAAAATAATAAAAAATAACAATTTTTTTTTATATTCAGGTTGAGCTTAACTCGAGTAAAAAAATCTTACCCGAGGCCTGACCTGTTTTCTAAACGGACATTATTTTTACATGGTGCCGGGTTGATTGGTGGCACAGGTGAATTAGGAGATAGTATAAAAGTATAAATTTAAGATGATGGGTGATGGGCTGCTTAAAGTAAGAGTTAGGCTAACAATAATATGGGCTTTTAAAATCCATAATCAGACGGGCGCAGGTCTCATAGTCCATTACAGGCCAGAGGAGAATAGCTGCTGCGGTTCTTGCTTGCAACTTGCAAGTTTTAAAAATAAGGACTCCAAGACTTGGGAGAACTCAGGTCAGGTCAGGGACATTGTGTTTTTCCAATCGACCTCCGGACCTTCAGATCCGACCATCGTTGCACCACCGCCATGTTACCCTCCGTCCGCTCTTTCTCTCTTTCCGCCTTCATTTTCTTCGTCTTCTTCTCCTCTCTCGCCTTCGCTTCCGAGTCAGATCATAAGGTAATCTGTCTTCTTCATTTTCTTCTCTTTTCACGTTTAGTGCCAGCCATAACCTTAATAATGGCACTTTAGATCTTTGTCATTTTTCGTGTAATTCTTCCTCCATTTTGACTCAGATCTGCTGACCTTTTTTTCTTCTTCTTCATTTATTTATTTATCTTGGTTAGATTTAAGTGTTGCCTTTGTCATGAGCAAATTCTTGATGTACGTGTCATTTCGGGCCTTTTTTATATAAAAAATTTGTTACTGTGTTGCCATTATCAGGTATAAGATATGGATCTGCAGTATTTAGGAGACTAGTTTCAAAACTGGTTATACAATTTCGGTTGAATGAACAAACACTATGGAGCTTGACTAAGGAATTTGATCTGAAGTATTGAACTGACTTAATCAGCGTAAGCTTTATGGGCTGGGTTAGCGTATTTTGCTGCCGATACTGATCAGTTCTTCCCGCGTTGAATTGACTTATAAGCTAAAATTCACTTTCTACACACATTGTCTTATCGCTTTTTCTTCATTTACGTACTGTTGGTGACTGTTAAACCGAGTTTTTGAATATAATGACTTTTGGGGTCTATGCTTCATAGGTTTTCTTAGACTATCATTTTGAAGGTCAATCCTTGCTGAGATCAATGTTATATCATCCCATCTAGCTCCTTCAAAATCACATGTATAATATTTAGATTATGATATTATGAGAACTCAAGATTATAATATTTCTTCTATTTTAGAAAATTTTGTTACTGTGTTTTCTAAAATCTTGCTTCTCTTCTTCTATAGCTATGGATAACTCTTATCAACCCTCCCTTTTTTCTCTTGGCAGTATCAACCGGATGATCCAATTACCCTATGGGTAAATAAAGTTGGACCATATAACAATCCACAAGAAACTTATAACTATTACATCCTTCCGTTTTGTCATCCGGGTGTCAATCCTGCTCACAAATGGGGTGGCCTTGGTGAGGTCCTTGGTGGAAATGAACTGATTGATAGCCAGATTGATATAAAGTTTCAAAGTATGTTTCTCCCCTCTTGTTAGACTTTTAATTTGGTTGCTGTAATTTCTTTAATAATCATTACATGTTTTTGACTTTTATATTCCTTATTTTGCTCCTTTTTTATTCTTTGACAGAGAATGTGGACAAAGGTACCATTTGCCAACTGGAGCTTGATGAAGCTAAGGTCAAACAGTTCAAGGATGCTATCGAGAACAATTATTGGTTTGAATTCTTTGTGGGTATGTTTAGCTTTTCATTCTTTTATATGAAATAGTAAATGTGCACGAATAGAAGTCACAGATACTTGACAGCTCTCTTGTACTAAAAATCCTGGGATCCGAATTGGAAGCTGGAATCCTTTGATAGGATAGTTGGTGTATTTGGCCCGTGAAAAATCTGAATATATAAAATTTCTATGCATGGTGGTATTTCAAGTAAACTTAAGAGACAAGTAGATGCTGGGTGGCCATAGGTTTCAGCTACATTACATCCATTGATTCATATGGTGGATGAAAATGTCTTTTATGCTTGTGTTTGGTAAAATTGGCCTGCAGGGTATCTCCTCCCTGTAATATTTATACTTAATAAATACTGTTATCAATCACCAAATTCTCTTATAATGATCACCTAGGTTTCTTTTTGGCTTAACTAAAGAAAGCAAAAGTTTCTTCTGTGCGCTTTAAGAATCTTATAGGCATACCATGTTTACATTCTTTATTTGATGCATGCTTCTGGTTGTTGCATGATGCAAGCTAGATCTATATTTTAACTCATTTAAGGAGATCCAGAGAGTAAGGATACAGCATCCGTGGTATTATATGTTTGTTTGCAGGGTTTAAAGGATTATTTTATCCATTTTTATTACTTTGTTGGGCACTTACTTTTTGTCTTCCTTGCCTTTCTCTTGATCCCATGTTTGTGCTCTTCATGATGCTGGAAGTTCAGATGATCTGCCTTTGTGGGGTATGAATTGGTCTCCTTCCTGTTCATTTTATCTGGAGAGTCTACTAATCCTTTTATAGCTTATTTCTGAAAATTTTATCTTTAACTTTTCAGGCTTTGTTGGTGAGCTGCATCCTGATAAGAACAGTGATAATGACAAGCATGTCCTCTACACACATAAGAACATTGTTATTAAATACAACAAGGATCAGGTTTGTGGTTTCTGAAATACATACAACTTCCATTCTTGTATTTTGGAATCTGCTGCTGGTATTGAGCACACTTTTATCTTGCAGATTATTCATGTCAATCTCACCCAGGGGAGTCCTAAACCCTTGGAAGCAGGGAGAGTATTGGACATGACATACTCAGTCAAATGGCTTCCAACTAATGTCACTTTTGCTCGACGCTTTGATGTTTATTTGGACTACCCTTTCTTTGAGCACCAAGTATGTAACATAATTGGTGATAGTTTTCCCCTTCATGAGTTGCTTTTGTTTACTTATGCAACAAAAGCTTCTTCTTCTTCTTTTTTTTTTAATATGTTCACAAGTTTGCATCAGTCTGTTTTCTTTTCACTTTGTAAGAGCTTTTATTCGTTTGAAATATGCAGATTCATTGGTTCTCTGTTTTCAATTCATTCATGATGGTTATCTTTCTCACTGGTTTAGTCTCAATGATCTTGATGCGAACTCTGAGAAATGACTATGCAAAGTATGCTCGGGAAGATGATGATTTGGAAACTTTGGTGATATTATCTGGACCCTTACTTATTCCTCTTCTTTAAGGAAAATTATCTTTTCTGGAAATTCATCTTCTCCTTGCTATTTCACATATGTTCCCAGGAAAGGGATGTAAGTGAAGAGTCTGGTTGGAAACTTGTCCATGGTGATGTTTTCAGGCCTCCCTGTGGTTTGGTTCTGCTCTCTGCTGTTGTTGGCACCGGTGCACAGCTAGCATTGCTTGTTCTCCTTGTCATCTTATTGGCAATTGTGGGAACTTTGTATGTCGGGTATGTTGAAAAGCCTGTTGAAATTAGAAATTCATGAGAACTGTGAGCATATAGATTCAAGCATCATCTTATTGCTGCCTATCTTAGATACTGTGTTTATGCATATAAATTCAAGCATAAACTCATGGAACTCCTCATGGACCTCCCCTTCTTACAAACTATTTTATGAGGTTCTCTTTTGTAAAAAATTGTGAATCCTAGTCATAATGTTTTATTTTTCCCTTCATTTGTAATTCGTATCGGTGAAGAGATTGGTATTTGGTAGCTGATTTTGGCATTTTAGCTTTCAGATTTTTGACTAATAATCTCATGCATTATTTATTTGGTTCAGGAGAGGAGCAATTGTCACTACTTTTATACTGTGTTATGCTTTTACATCGTTCATTTCTGGGTATGTGAGTGGTGGAATGTACTCGCGTAATGGGGGTATGTGCTTTGTCTCTTTAGCCATTCTTGCTTTCATTTGTCCCTGCTCCGGGTGGATCTTTCATTCTGATATGTTGGTTCTCTTGCTTTCATTTTTCAGGTAAAAGTTGGATAAAGTCAATGATCCTTTCAGCGTCTCTGTTCCCATTTTTGTGTTTTGGGATTGGTTTCATCTTGAACACAATTGCTATATTTTATGGATCCCTAGCTGCTATTCCTTTTGGTACAATGGTGGTGGTTTTCGTAATTTGGGCTTTCATTTCATTCCCCCTCGCTCTTCTTGGTACAGTTGTTGGGAGAAACTGGAGTGGTGCTCCAAATAATCCATGCCGTGTGAAGACCATTCCTCGCCCAATTCCGGAGAAGAAATGGTATCTTACCCCCTCTGTGGTCTCCTTGATGGGAGGACTTCTGCCGTTTGGCAGCATATTTATTGAAATGTATTTCGTCTTCACATCCTTCTGGAATTACAAGGTGAAAATCTTTTTCCTAGGTTTTATTTGCTAGATGATAAACTAAGCTAGAGCTTACTTGGAGATTGAATCAAGTTTGCAATTCTTTATACCAAATATTTTGGTTGATAATTTGCCTGGTGGGAGTCGTAAATTATTTGGATTTATGTAGTTTAATAGCATATAGGAGTTTCGCTTACTCCTTAAAGCTAGATTCATGTATACTTGGAAATTGTGTTCGTATTCTAGTATATTCTGATTCAACAAGCCTTTGTCTTTTGCAGGTTTATTATGTCTATGGATTTATGCTGCTGGTGTTCCTAATTCTTGTCATTGTAACTGTCTGTGTGACAATTGTGGGGACATATTTCTTGCTAAACGCCGAGAACTATCACTGGCAGTGGACATCATTTTTCTCTGCTGCCTCGACAGCAGTGTATGTGTACTTGTACTCTGTATACTACTACTATGTGAAAACCAAGATGTCAGGCTTCTTCCAGACCAGTTTCTACTTTGGATACACTTTGATGTTTTGTCTTGGTTTGGGAATCCTTTGCGGTGAGTTTTATGGCATATCATTTGCTTCAGCTTCGTGTGGGTTTTTGACGATTTTGTTTTCAATGTATAGGAGCTGTTGGTTATCTTGGTTCTAATTTGTTTGTAAGGAGGATCTACAGAAACATTAAGTGTGACTAGAACTTTGCTAATGGATATTAGAACCAGCAGCGCTTCCACAAGCATTTTCAGTTGTCGAGGCAATAAACATGGAGAGGTAGCTTCTTGTCAGGTATGAGGAACCAAGCAAAGCCTCAAGATGAAACTTGAAGCCCCGAGATTTTTGTTTTGCCTTTGATTTTACTCGCCTGTAATTGGAAGCCCTGATTTAGAATATAGAAAGGTAGCTAAAATATTAAACAACTGTCATTTGTTATACTTCTGTTATACTTTTGTCCTTGATCCCTTTGCATATATAGATGTGTCCAATGTAAGAATTTATGGTTAAATTTCCTTTGGATTTGTTTTGTTCTTTCTTTCGGGGATAAGGAACTTAAATCAAGGAAATCGTTATTTGGGTGTGCTTCTTGTTTTTTTTTTTTTTTAAATAATTATATGCATTCTGCAATTTGGCAGTTGGCACGTGTTTGATGTTTCTAATTTCCCCCTATTTTTGCGAATTTGGGTTTGTGTTGGAATAATTATATTTTGTGGTATCAATGAATTTAAAACCTGTAGAAAAGTGAAGGATTGGAGCAAAAAGGAGTGCGGTTGTGTTGCAACTTGCAAGTCCTTGTACAAAATTTGAGGGGTGGCATATTTAACGTCCGAATCTATATACCTATTTATAAAGGACTTCCCTTTTGATAGCTCGTGACATATAAACCAATTTTCCTTTTTTCTTTTTTGCATTTTACGGAAAAATGTTAAATATCAGCTTTGTTCCTTTTAATATAAGATTTAATTTATATACTTTAATTTCTATTTCTATTATAATTTGATGTTATACTTTTATAATTTTATTAATTAGTCTAAATAGTTAATAATGCTAATTTTTCAATTAAAACGTTACTTGATTATATATAATTTGAATATCCTAAGAGTGAGAGTGACACGGGTTTTGCATTTCAGTTTCTGTTGTTTTTTTTTTTACATTATAAGATAATGGTCAAATTTTAATTTTGACCCCTAAACTATGTTGAAACTTGAGATTTAATTTATATATTTTAATTTGACATGATTTTGGTCCCTCGTTTTTTATAGTGTCATTAATTAGTGTAAATAATTAATATTGTTAACTATTTCAATCAAAATAATGACATCAACTTTCACAAGAAAATGAAAAAAAAATATCATAACGATTTCAAATGAGTGTTTAGGGGGAATTCCTAATAAGTATTTTCAACATTATTTTTATTGTTATATGACTATCAATTATTTTTCTTTTAATTTCAAATGTCAGACCAAAGAATTTTATAGAAGAATTTTAATGTTGATAACAACTGAACCTGAATTTTTAAATTTGAAAAATAAAAAATTATATTTCTAAAAAATAAAAATAGGTGATTAAATTCTAAATGTACAAAATGTATAAGGATTTAGAATATATTTTAACATTTAAACTTTTTATTCTATAATTTAACGCAAACAAATAATAAACTCAATACAAAATGTTACTCGATAACCGCACTAGTTTTGTATAATTTGGCCAACAATTAGAGTTCCTGCAAGCTCATTTACTTTTTTGAATATTCCAGGAGCATGGTTTGAGCCAGTAGTGATGGAAAAATGGAATGGATCGGTCAGTTGGGTTTTATATAATTAGCATGAGGCTTTGTACATGTAGGTTGCATTTTGATTTAAAATGAGCAAAATGTGGTTGTAGTTTAAAGAAAGGAGAAAAATGATGTCTCTCTTGTTTTTTAAATAGATAAAAAATGTTGATTTTATTAGTTGGATTTAATTAGATCATATATCATCTTAATTTAAAATGTAATTTGATATTATTGGCATCTTCATTTGATTTATTATAACTTGAAAGAAAATTCAACATTAATTTAGTTTTGAGTTATATTTATTGTTCAAATGTAATTATTTGAGTTTTTTAAAATTATAGCGAATCGGGTGAACATGTTATATCATATTTTAAAGGGATAAATCTTAAAATTATGCATCAATTTTGATTTAATGTGTAATTTAATATATGAATTTTAATTTAATATAAGTATATATATATATATATATATATAAAACTTTAATTTTGATTCAATCATACATATTCAAAAAAATTGATTTTGTATTTAAAATTTTTAAAAGTCGTTGAAGTTTTGTTTTAAAAGATCTAAACCTATTTTTAATGTTTATATTACATTAATGGATTTAGACGTAATTGATGTATACACCGACGGAGTTCTAGAAAATGGTAGTCTCAATATCCTTGGTGGATTATGGCAATCGCATCCACCAATTAATTGAAGTACCTTTCAATTATAGGAAACATAATCTCAATGCCACATGGAAGATAACCCATCCATCCCACTTCTATTACTTCATAAACAGGCTCTACTCCCTTCACCCAACCCAATAGTCTCCTCATTAAGTAATGGCCTCCATCACCAGCCTCTCCAGTGCCATGGTGAGCCCCTCCTTCATCCGCCGCCAGCCCCTCACAAGCCCACGCTCTCTTTTCGGCCTCAAACCCCAGAAAGGTGGCCGCCTTACTATGGGTGCATACAATGTAAAGCTGGTGACTCCTGATGGACCTCAAGAATTTGAGTGCCCAGATGACGTTTACATTCTAGACCAAGCTGAAAAACTGGGCATCGATCTTCCCTACTCCTGCAGGTCTGGGTCTTGCTCTACCTGTGCTGGTGTTATCAAACAAGGCAGTGTGGATCAGTCGGATGGCAACTTCCTTGACGATGACCAAATTGCCGCTGGTTTTGTTCTCACTTGCGTCGCTTACCCTACCAGTGATGTCGTCATTGAAACTCACAAGGAAGAAGACATCAACGGTTAAATTATATACTAATAAAACCGGGTTTTATGTAACTCACAGTATCATATTTTTCCTTCTTGTCGTCGCCGTCGTCTTGTTTGTGTGTTGTGAAGGGATGATATGTTAGATATGTATGAGCTATGAAATTACATAAAAATTAGATGCATGCACTGAGGCATACTTGTAAGCAAAACATGAGTGGTGCAACCAACGTAAATTAAAAACAAAAACTGTGTTTTACAATTACATTCCTCCTGTGTTAGCATTCAGATTATTGCATTATTTATGAAATTTTAATTATTTTATGATAATTAATATTGTTAACTTGGTTTGTTACTAGACAATATTATGATCGGTAAAGAGATTCGATTAAGTAAAAATAATATTTTTAAAGTAATTCTAGTATAATTTATTTAAAATACTTAAAGAAAATCTCTTTTGGCAATCATACTACCTCAATTTTACAAGTCTAATAGGGCTTGGCTATGGTTTTAGCTATGAGTGAAGGGAGCAACAAATTGTTTTAAATGCATATATATTTGTAAATAAATTCTTCTTTTATCAATTTGTTTATAAGCTTTAAAGGGAAAGACGAGAGAGAATCTAGATAAATGTAAAAATGTTGGATTTTATTATGATAAATGAGTTGAGTTTAAATTATATTTGTGTATTCATTATTTTATTTTCTAGTTTTAATTGTATATTTAGTTGCAGAATAAAATTTTCCAATAACTCAATAATAACAATTATATATATATATATATATATATAATTTGAATAATTAAAATATGGTTTATATATTCAAATTATAATTTTTTTTTCATTTAAGTTAATTTACTTTTGCTTTATTAAATCATGTATAAAATAGTTATTTTAACTTTTTATTGTACTATTTAACGAATGCGCCAAATACTTGAAATTTTAAACAAAACTCTTCAAAATACTTTTCAAAAGCAACACTAAACTAATCCTTAAAGGTGTAACGATTCGATAGTCAGAGGTGTTGGAAAGTGTATTTCTGAGACTCCGTTCCCGTAAACTGGACTCATAAATATTTTATATAAATATTTACAAAATTAGTTGTGTAGTTAATTAATTTTTAAATTAGTAAATTTTGTGAAATTAGGAGTTATTAAAGTATAAGGATTAAATCGCGTAAAGATTAAAAGTTGGATTATAAGTTAAAATAAATTAAAACGATTTAATAAATGGTTGTGTATAGGTGACCGAATACGGTTAAGTGTAAATGCATGTATATATATATATATATATATATATTATATGTTATATAAAGATAGTAATAATAATATAAAATGAAAACAAATTAAATGAAATAGAAAGAAAGTGGAAAGAAAGAGATGAATGCATGCAAATTAGAAAAGAAAGAAAAAAAAAAGGAGAAGCTCACGGTGTAAGGGGGTTTGGAGTTAAAATCCAAATTGGTTAGTGTAATTTAGTCCCTATACTTATAATTTTTATATTTTTTGGAATCTAGTAATTTTTAGTATTGTTCAAGATTTTAGATGTTGACATTGTTGAATAGTTTAAGTATTAGGGATTAAATAGATAGATTTTTAATTTATAAATGGAAAAGGACTAAATTGTGGAATTAATTGTTGATTTTGAACAATAGGGACTAAATTGTGAAAAATTTGAAATTAAGGAGTTGAATTGGAAAAGAGGAAGCTAAATGTGGTCTAGAGTGAAATTAGTATAAAAATATGAAGTTAAATGTGAATGTTAAAATTAGTCTCGGTTTAGGAACTAAATTGAATAATCAAAATATAGTGTGAAAATTGAAATTTAATGTGAAATTGAAATGTGTAATATTAATGTGATTTAATTGTTTTATTCCGTAGCTAATGTCGTACCTGAATCCTCGAGTAAAAAGGGGAAGGATAAAATCGACGTCGAATAGCTAGGAATTCACGATTTGTGTTTCTATGATCCGAACTAAGTTATAAATTATTGCATTTTGAATTGTTGCGTATGGTAAGCATTTGAGGTGAGTAATTTTGTACTTTGAAATTGAATTAAATTCATAGTTGATGGAAATTATGAATTTATTAAATATATATGGAGATTGAATTGAATATATGTTTATATGTGATAATGTGTATATATATGTGAAATTAAGACATTGGTTGCATTGAAAAGTGAAATGAAACCTTATTAACTGTATTGGGCTGAGTCAGATATAGATGGCATGCCATAGGATGGGAAAAGTTCAGGGATTTCTTCGACCTTGAGTTGACCAGACACTGGGTGCCAATTTGCTTCGGTTTAATCAATGAGACACTGGGTGTCAATTTATATAACGCTGGGTGCAGTTATTACTTCGGATTTATCCAATAAGGCACTGGGTGCCAAACTAGTGTGCTGGTTGGATCCGTGTATCCATCCGAGTCCAAGTCTTGTTAATAGGGGAAAGTAAAATAATAAATTTATGTGATTGATATTGAAATGGCAAAGATGATAAATGAATATAAGATGAGAAAATATTGAAATGACAAATATGAGAAATGATTATGAGATGAGAAATGAAATATGAATTGATGAATTGAGATGTGAAACTTGAATGAATTCAAGTATTGATCAAAGATATGAATCATGTCATTGCATGAGATGATGTATTCAAATGTTAAATGAAATGCCATTGATATATTGTAACACCCCTTATCCGTGTTCGACACCGGAATAGGGTATGAGGCATTACCGGACATAAATACATGCAATCGTGTAAAATCGGGTCATGAATTTTTGTTCAAATTTAAAACTTTTCACATTTCATCCTAAAGTCCCTAATATGGGCCTACGAAACCCAAATCATGCTTTGGAAACAGTTCGAGACCAAACCAAGAACTTTAGAAAACTTTGAAAAATTTCATGAAAAATAGGGGCACACTCCCGTGTGGTATTAGGACACGGCCGTGTGGCTCGCATGGCCATGTCCCTAGCTCGTGCACTAATCTGACTTGCCGTTGCGAACAAATTTACGTTACACATAGCTATCACCACTCATTCATCCACATATGTAAGCATACACATCCTTGAAATGCATCATCATGGACTTATAATATAGCCATTACACCAACATCAAATGGCCTTACACAACAATGAACTTTCAAATAGCATAGGCCAACATTATAGGCCAAAACAAGTATGACACTTACAAAAATAACCAACTCCCCTATACATGCCATGACCTTAAATGTAAGATACCCAATTTGTTAGTTTGATAGTGTGATAGGTTCTCCAGCGACTTCCAACCCGAGCTAACCTGATGACATTTTAAACACAGAAAATAAACGGAGTAAGCTATATAGCTTAGTAAGTTGGTATGTAAATAATAAGCAATTTATTAACATGCTTTTACCAATTCTCACAATATGTTCTCAAGATAATACAATCATAATTGCACATAGTTCCACTAGTTACTCATGTTCATCTCAAGCTGTCTACTTGAGTCACAGTCACTAAATTATTTATATCTTGAGCTACGAAACTCCAAATTAAGATCCGCTAATTTTTCCTGAAACTAGACTCACATATCTTCTTACCATAAAATTTTCAGAATTTTTGGTTTAGCCAATAAGTACGGTTTATTCTTTAAAGTATCCCCTATTCTACTGTCTGACAATTTCAACTCTTCACTAAAAATTTATTATCTCATTATACGTGATTTAGATGATGTTCCTGTTTGTTTCTCTTGAAAATAGACTCATTAAAAAAATTTAAGCATATAAATTATAAACCATAATTATTTTTATACAATTTTTAGTGATTTTCCAAAGTTGGAACAGGGGATTCCAAAATCATTCTGACCCTGTCTCACAAAAAATCAAATATCTCATAATATGAAATTCTTTTGCTTTCGCCGTTTCTTTATGTGAAAATAGACCCAATAAGCTTTAATTTCATATCTAATTCAATCTCAAATTTGATTTCCACCATTTTTGGTGATTTTTCAAAGTTACACAACTGCTGCTATTCATAACTATTTTGTTGCCAATTTTACTCTTTCATGATTGCTTTTATACACTAGATATGAATTTCACAAATTAATTCATTTCAATGTTCATATGAACCAAATACATTCATACCAACTCATTCACATCTTTAATAATATTTCGTCATATATTGATCTCCTTCTTTAGGAGTTTCACATACATACCTGTGCCAATTCACAACATACCCACATGCTTTCACACTTCGCTATTTCGTTGAATTACCCGTTGGGCCATGTGGAATGCTAAAGGATACTTGGAAGTCTTGCACATAGTGCCACACTTACATGTAGCCGAAGCTACCACTTATATGTAGCCGAAGCTACCACTAATATGTAGCCGAAGCCACCACTTATCACATATCACATAGGAGCTCACTCTCAAGCTATTCACATTCACGGGTCTGCTCACACAAGCTGTCGGTCATTACGTAACTATTCAGTGCTGCTCACACAAGCTGTCAAGTATCCGTAACACATGCCAGATTACCCAGCCACTGGTAGAACTTAAAAGACCAGCACCCGTTTCACATAGTCACAAATCTCGGGTCTGCTCACACAAGCTGTCGGTCATGATGAGCTACACGGTGCTGCTCATACAAGCTGTCGCGTATCCGTAGCACATGCCGGATAAATCAGCCACCGGTAAAACGTATGGACCAGCACCCGGATCACTTATTTCACTTAGTACAATGCCATGGACTTATTTCACTTAGCACAATGCCATGGACTTATTTCATTTAGCACAATGCCATGGTTTAACCATGGTCTTTTACCGTCAATTCATATTTCACTATGCAACGATCGTGATCGATCCTACATTTTTACTCAATTCTAACATTTACTGAAATTTCCACAATTTAATCAAATATATGATAATGGTGCTTAATTAACACAAATCAACAACATTTATCAACATACAAACTTATCTCGACCTAAAATGGCGAAAAGGACCAAATCATCCAATACTCGTTTTTCTCTCGTTCTAAGTCTGAACTTCATTTTTCTTGATAATTGAGCTTGGAAGCTTGAAAAACCCTAGCCATGGTTTCCCTTGTGAAATTCGGCCATGGGGTTGAAGATGGACAAAAACTGGCTTTTAATTTTGTTTTTAATTCATTTTAATTACTAAATGACCAAAATGCCCCTAACTTAAAAATATTCTATTTCACCTATTTCATGTCCATTTTTGTCCAAAAAATTAACCAATGGTCTAATTACCATTTAAGGACTTCTAATTTAAAATTTGATAACAATTGGACACCTCAACTTTTTCATTTTTTACAATTTAATCCTTTTGACTAAATTGAGTGCCCAAACGTCGAAATTTTCAAACGAAATTTTCGTGAAATCATTCCGTGAAATCATAGACCATAAAAATATAATAAAAATAAAATTTTCCTCGTCAGATTTGTGGTCCCGAAACCACTGTTCTGACTAGGCCCAAAATCGGGCTGTTACATATATACTTAAATATTTGAAGATGTGAAAAATCTTAGTAGATGTGAATAAGGAATGAACAAAAATTATACTATTGAATTGAAATAGATGAACATATCTTACTTGTTGCATTTTACATTTTAAATACTTATATCAAGTTTATATTATTCAGATTATAGAAATACCACTGAGTTTTACTTAGCGTGTGGTTTTGTTTTCCGTGCGCAGGCTTGGTACTGTTCGATTTATCACCGACTCAGCATCAAATCACAAATTTCGAGCTCAAGTGTGGTGATATCTTATTATTTAATGGCATATACCTAGGGAGTCTTTTGTTGATATTGTTTATAAGGTGTTGTTATCTTAGTTGCTAGTGAAATGATGGTTAAATGCGTGTATGGTTATGGTTGAGGCTATGTTGGTATGTTAGCCTAGTTTATATTTTGGTATGTGATAGTTTAAAGTTTGGTAGTTTAGCATAATGTTTGGTATGTGCTTAGCTTCAAATTTGGTAACTTTAGAAGTTGAAAGTTAGTTCAAATATGGTAAATGTGATATGAATGAAGGTCTTGAATGTTTGATGTGTTGTTGATGTATTTGAACATATAAAATGTGGTACCAATGAGGGTACATTGGTTAGGCATATTAGGTGATGAATTTGGTGTATTTTGGGCATGTTTAATCGTGTTTTGAGTAGGTTAATCGATTGGTAATTGAGTTACTTAATGCCCAAGTAAGTAGGAAATGATAAACTTGAGTTTTAAGGTACTTTAGGTGTACACGACTTGGCTACACGGGCAACACACATGGGCATGTGACCCAAGTCAGTGAGTTACACGGGTAAGGGCATGGGTTAGGACAAGGCCGTGTGTCCCAACTTCGAGAGTCACACGACTTGGGGCATTCCACACGGCCTGGCCACACGGGCGTGTGTCCCTATTTCGATTGTTACACGGCCTGAGACACGGACGTATGTCTCAGCCATGTGAGGCACATGGCCTGGCCACACGGTGTGTGACCCCTATAATTAAAATTTTTGTAATTATTTCCTAAACTTCCAGAATTGTTTTAAATTAGTCCCTGCCTGTTTTTGAGCTACTTTTAGGGTCCCATAGGCTTGAAATAAGGGTTGTAAGAGTAACTTTTACTTTGAATTGGAATGAATTAGTAAACCTATACTTAGTGCATTCTACTAACATTATCGAAGATAAAGAAAATAAATAGTCGGAGTAATAACCTTTACTCTGATGCTAATAATTGGAATAGTCTTGTATGTATCCGACTTTTAGCATTCAAGAAGGGATAAATAGTGATAAGAGTGTAAACAATAGAAAACCAAGTTTAGAAATGCATAGCATAATTTATTATTCGAATGTATAAGATTGTAGCATGAAAGTATTAGATTGTCGTGACCTGCCCCTGGATATTATAATGTTATTAGTTAGCTAATATGTTGATTATGATTGAATAATTGTTTGATTCGTTAGTAATGCTTGTGACCTTAATCCGAAGACGGAGAGGGGTTACGGGTGTTACAAAAGGCATACATATCCACGTGATGCGAGTCTGAAGACCCAATTTTAGACCCATGAATGTGATGGGCTCACACTATCTCAAGGCCCAATAGTAATGTCAAAGGCCAAGCAAATCAAACCAATATTTGATCAAAGACAAGATTCGAGGACAAATCTTTTCGAGGAAAGGGGGAATGATACATGCACGGATGGGGTGAAATTTATTAAATTATATTCACCAAAACTACCAATTTTTAAGTTTGGGAAATAAGTAGACTTGCAATGACTTTTTGGATGGGATCCAAGCATTTCTGAGTTGAGATGTCTCATGTCGTTCGAAGATCTATCTCTTAGCTTCGAAACGCACTTTAAATCACTCAATTTTGAGTCCGGGAGCTCAAGTTATGACCGTTTTGTGAAGACTGCGCGGACAAAATTTCTAGAGAGGATTATGACAGGAATTACGAGTTTCAGGCTTTTAACTCGAGTTTAAATCATATTGGGCTCGGGTTTTGGGCTTAATTTTTATTATATATGAGCCCAATGTTGTATTTATCATCTCTTATTATTTTATTATTTTTATTACGAATTTTTTATAATTATTAAATATTTTAAGTTATTTGGGGTTTTATATTAACAAGAAAGTTTTGTTTAGATTAATTAGAGTTTTTTTAGTATATTTTAGAGTTTTATTTGGATGTACATAGCTAGC
Source organism: Gossypium australe (assembly GCA_005393395.2). Lineage (NCBI taxonomy): Eukaryota > Viridiplantae > Streptophyta > Magnoliopsida > Malvales > Malvaceae > Gossypium > Gossypium australe. The sequence goes on from CM016625.1 coordinate 121,939,955, forward strand.
TTATATAAAGGCTTCTTCATTTTTTATTAAGGCGACAATTGTTTTCATTAATAAAGTTTTGAACCTTGGGAGTTTGTTTCTTATGCAATGTTTCTTTTTTGTGGTTTTTAGAAGTAGTTTTCTTCTTGATTTTCTTCAAGAAGTTGTGGAAATTCATTCTTCACCCTTCAATTTGCCAAAGATTTATTTTTTGAAGGATTGATTAGAGCCATTAATTGAGTTTGTTGGGATTTATATCTCAAATGGTTCAATTGGGCATTTATCCTTCTATCCATCATATTCACTGGTTTATTCAATCCATCTTTTACTTTTAAATTTCGCCTATTTGTTTATTTTTATATTATTATTATTATTTATTTGTTTTCAAATGTCCTCTTTTACTATTTTCGACTTCTTTATTACTAAATTTGTTTAATTCTTTTTTTTCAGATCAAATCCAAATCTTTTCTTTTCGAGTCGAACAACTTGAATTCGATCCGCTTCCGCCTCATTCCGTATCACCACGACTTTTTTTGGGTCTATTTTTAATTGGGTTTAGAGGTGTTCATTTGTTGAACTGCGATCTGACTTTTACGATACTTTTCAAAAGTAATGCTAAACTAGCCCTCAAAGACATACATAATTACAACTTTTTTTCAAGTCCATTTTTAGCTCAGGTTAGAGGTGCTCATAAAGTTGCACGGTGGTTTGAATATAAAATTTCCAAGCCTAAGTTCAAGCGCACTTAACCTAACAAACTCATTTCATTGTCTAAAAATTAAAATATTTTAAAAATGCTTTTATATTAATATTTATATAAGTTTAACTAAACCAGTCAATTAGAAATTAACACGTGGAAACTTTTCATTTTTCAAATTATTAATTTCACATGGATAATATATCATGTGAAAAACAAAACAAAACAAAAAAATTAGACTAAATTTATTTAAAAAACAACTAATATATAGTTAACAAAAAAAGGAATAAATACTTAACTTACAAAAGCAAACACACCATATTCTTCAATGAAGTAAATACTAAAGTAATCTTCTTTGATGAATTTTCCATTTGAAATTAAGTTTCCTCCACGTGAAACCATAATTGTAGAAATTTGATCTTGATTTTCTTCAAAATTTCTTTCAAAAACTTCACTTTCTTAGTTTAAGATGAGCTCAAAATCGAATGAATCAGAAATAAACTTAAAACTGTAAACTAGGATCTGTGATGTTAAATAATTAAGAATAAGTCAAGAATAAAGCTAGATGCGAAAGTGTACTTGAATTCATTGATTTCTTGAAATCTTTGGATCTTATGATTTTGATATTTTAAATTAGCACACAAGTAATTTAGAGAAAGTGACTCTTTCTTTTCTAAAGATGATATTTTAGAAAAGTTATGTTTGTGTAATTTGGGATCATAACCCTAATATATAACTGTTAAGTATGACTCTTATTTCAGTCAAATTTGAAAAGTAATCTTCTAGTTAAACTCTGTTTATTTGTTTTAATCAAACACTGATTAGTTTAGATTATTTTATTATTATTTGACCTATGAGTTTAGCCTATAAATAGGCTCTTTTACAACCTTAGAAAATACACCTATTGGATATTAGAACTCATAACCCATTTAGAGGAGAATTTTGTGTTTATGTTTTGAGGGTTCTTTGTTTTCAGGTTTTCGGGATTTAGTTTTTATCTCCATCTTTTGTACTCTTAATTCTTTTGCCATTATAGTAAAATTATTTTGCCCGTGGTTTTTTATCCTCTTTGGATGGGTTTTTCCACGTTAAATTTGTGTGTGTTCAATTTCTCAATTTATTCCGCTATTTTTTCTTGTTGCTTAATCGGGTCGATCCTAACAATAACTTTTACACATTAACTCTAATTTTTAATTAGTCCATCATCAATTAGAAATTAGTTATTAGAGTATCTACACATATTTAAATTATATTTTATTTAATAACTAAAGCTCAATAAACCTTAACAAAATTTGATCACTTTTAATTCAGGCTAATGTTTTATGATAGTAAATAATAACATTTAATTACTCTTATTATATATGCGATGTCTATATTTTCAAACACTCAAACATTTTAAAAGCAAAATTTGGAGAATCTCACGTAGTCGGAATCAAGTTATTTAACTTCCCAATCAAGCAAGAGACATAAATATTGGGAAATTTTAGTTTATATAAATTTCGAAAAATTTTGGAGAAATTTGAATTAAAAATTGCAAACCCAAACCTACTACTACTTTGCTCTTCAAATTTCCTCAATGAAAAATCTCAAGCAATGAAATTGATATTTTTTAAAATTAAAATTATGTTATTTAGGTTTAGTTATTTATTTATTTTTTTAAATTTAATCTAAGTTCATTCTTTTTTTTTTAATGTTATATTATTTATGTGGAATTGATGATTTCGGGAAAAAAAATCCATGTGTTGAATTTTAATTAGTTGGTTTAATATTTATAAAAGATGTTAACTTTAGGTACCATAATAATACATAGAGTGATAGTTTATGTACCAAATTAAACATTTTCAAAGTATAAATTCAACATTAAACATTTTATAAAAATATATGTACTAAATAACCCACAAATTGATAATTTAAATATTATATTAAATATTTTCAAAGTATAAATATCACATTGAATATTTTATAAAATTACATATATGAGATTAAAAAATTCTATTGCTATCACTAAATAATCATCCTTGCAAAATCAAACAAATAAAACCAAAATCTTAATTCAAGTTAAAACTTTTCCCTGCGAATATGTCCTCAAATAACAGAAAGTATCATATTTCCAAGAAAAATAAAATCAATTTCCAAAACCAATTTTTTTGTTAAATAAATTAGTTACTGAGCGGTTAATTAAAATATTTAGATTGGGCTCGGGCTTATTAGAACTAAACATAGAGTTTAAGAATGTAAAAAACTTTCCAATTTAAAATAAAAAACAATTAACTTCCTATTTTTTTCATTTAATTGGATATTTAAACTTTCAAAATATATTAAAAAGGTTTTCGAATTTTTTCAATAAAAGAAATTAAGTCCTTTTTTTTGCACTTAACTGGGTACTTGAACTGTCAAAATGTATATAAAAAAACCATTTGACTGAAGTTAATGGTCAACCGTTAAAGTTAATTGCTCTTAAATTTTTTCAGTTAAAGCCATCCTGTATCACAATCACAATGTGACATGATGCAAAAAATATGAGAAAATAAAAATCAATAAAAGTTATTAAATTTTAATAAAAAATACAAAACATATTTAAAATTTATTAAAAATTAAAAAAATTATAAAAATAGTAAAAAAAATTGTAAAAATTTATAAAAATTATAAAATGCATAAAAAATATCACTTAACCATTAATTTTAACTGTTGACTATTAAAGTTAACTATCCCAATTTTTTTCTGGTTAAAACCATCATATATCAGCACAACGTGACATGTGACAAAAAATAATAAAAATAAAAATCAATAAAAATTATAGAAAAATTATAAAATACTTCTTTTGTTACAATAATTTTTTATAATTTTTATGAATTTTATATTTCTTTAATTTTTATAATTTTCTTACAATTCTATAAAATTTTATAATTTTCTCTATATTTCTATATTTTTTATGATTTTTATAAAATTTTACAATTTTTATTATAATTTTTTGAGATTTTTATAATTTCTTATTACAATTTAATAATTTTTTAATAATTTTTATTGATTTTTATTTTATCTTTTTTTTATCGTATATCACGTCATGATTGTGATACGTGATGACTTTAATTGAAAAATGTTAGAGAGACAGTTAACTTTGACGATCAAAGGACCTTTTTAATACATTTTGACAGTTCAATTATCCAATTGAGTGTAAAAAAATATAGGGGCTTAATTATTTTTTTTGAAAAAATTTAAAAACCTTTTTGATACGTACCTAATAGAATAAAAATAAAAAAAAATTAATATTTTTTGAAAAAAATTGATAGGTTTTCAAACATTAAAGCTAAAAATAAATATGAACCCTAGAGTGGTATATGTCAAAATAAACTAGCATTATATTTACCACCACGACGCAGTCTCAGACTCTCTCGAGAAAGTTCCCTAAACCCTCCTGCTAAACCCTAGCATCTTCCCTCTCCCACCCTAAATCCGGACCATGGCTCTACATCCGCTTCGCCTCCGTCGGACCCTAACCACTCTGACCACTTTCCACCGCAATCTCTCCCTTCCCGCCCCCAGGGTTCCTTCACTTACAGCCCCCGTTTCCAATTCCGACCTTGCGCCACCTCCGTCATCCTTACCATTGTCTTTCTCCATCTTCCAATCTCGATGGTTCAGATCATCGGGGGGTCCCCTTTCATCACCGAGACGGTACACGCTGTACAAGGAAGGGGATGAGATCACCGAAGATACGGTTCTATTCGAAGGTTGTGATTACAATCATTGGCTCATCGTCGTTGATTTCCCCAAAGACAATAAACCTCCTCCTGAAGAGATGATTCGTACTTACGAGAATATTTGTGCTCAAGGCCTCGGCATCAGGTGCCCTCTTATCTCTCTCTCTCTCTCTCTCTCTGAACTTCTTCCCCCTCCCAAATTATTGGGAATAAATTTGTAGTAGCATGCTATTATTGAATCATTAGGTTTGATTGGCATCTTAAGTTTTTAACGGATTGTGCTGGACTTGCTGATTGTGGGTTAATTTGTTTCAGCGTGGAGGAGGCCAAAAAAAGAATATATGCATGTAGCACAACTACTTATCAAGGTTTTCAGGTTTTAATGTCTGAAGAAGAGTCTGAAAAGTTTAATGGTAATTGTTTTTTAGCTTACTTTTATCATATTTTCCCCAAATTTTTAGTCGTTCTGATGAATCTGGTCTCTCGGTGGCATTGAGAAAATGAATAAGGATTCTGACTTATAAAAGTTTTTCGTCAAACAGATGTACCTGGTGTTGTTTTTGTATTGCCAGATTCTTACATTGATCCAGTTAACAAGGAATATGGAGGTTAGGAGTTTTCACCGTGTTTTAACCACTCATTTAGATGTTACTACATTAAGATAATATTTTATCTTGGTTTTTATATGTTGCTGTGATTGCCAGGAGACAAGTATGAGAATGGTATTATAACACCAAGGCCACCTCCTATTCAGTATGGTAGAAACCAAGGCGGTAGGTTCCGTCAACAAAATAGAAACCCTGACCAACCAAGATATGATAGACAAGGAAATACCACTCCGAACCAGCAAGGGAATGTGCCTTACAATCAGCAGGGTTTTGCGCAAGAGGATGGAAGGAACTATAGGCCTCCACAAAATTATCCACCCCAACAAAATTACAGGCAGCAGCCTCCAATGAATAACAGAGATTATGCTCCTAGAGGCTCTGATCCTTCGCATCAGAGCAGTTACAACCAAGGAAGGCAGGGAAGTTATAATTCCCAAGAACGAAGGGACTTCGTTCAAGGAGAGCAGAGGAATTATATGCCTCCTGAGCAAAGGGATTTCAGAGGAGATCATAGGAACTATGCATCCTCACAGGGTGGGAATTATGGGCAGGGACCAAGTTCTGGTTATGGACAAAATTTTGGACAGGGGGCAAATCCTGGCTATGGGCAGAATTTTGGACAAGGGGCAAATCCTGACTATACCCAGAATCCTGGGCAAGGCTATGAGCGAGGCGTGAATCCTGGCTATGGACAGAGTTTTCGGCAAGGATCAAATTTCGGACCTGGTCAGAACTATGGCCCTGGAGGAGCTGCCGACTCTGGGCAGAGTTATGGACAGAGTGCAAATCCTGGGTATGGTCAAACTTACCCAGGGCATGGAGGTGGTCAAGGATTCCCACAGGCAGAGCAGAGAAATGTGCAAGGAGAGGCAACTGGATCAATGGGGCAACAAGTAAGGCATTCATTCCTTTTCAATCAATTTGAACATGTGGATAGAATGTCATCATAAATTGATGTTGAATCTCTTTCACAAGGTGCAGTTTCTATCGAATAGTAGCAGGTGCTTGGGCAGCATTTCTAATGGCGGTTGTTTGGTTGTGCAGGGAAGATAAGATTACAAGTGGATGTTTGAGATGAGAGAGAGAATGGACATGCAAAGGAGTTGCATAGTAAATAGTAGACTGTTTTGTCTTCGATCGTTTTCGCAAAGCTTGTAGCATCCTTTGTTCGGTTTTAGAGCTTGCACTAGTGATTTCACTGCTACGAAGTAGTACATATCTTTTACCGGAGAAATATTTAAATTTAATTTTGGCTTTTGTTTCTGCCTTTTGTAGGAATAAATGCATAATTGACCTTCAAATTATTCTGTTTTTCTGATATCTAAATTATGTATGAAACTTTTTCTCTTTTTAAGAGAATGATAAATTAGAATTTTTTTCTAATTTTTAGTTAAATTTAAATTTTTTAGAGAAAAAATTTGATTTATTATTTTCTTATTAAAAATTTAAAAGGGATAGAAATAATGTGGAATTACGATTTTATTTAATCATTCCTCCGAAAATTATCATCAGAAATTTCCGAAAAAAAAACGAAAAAAAAAGTCCAAAAATATCGTTCAAACATTTGCATCATGCATGCTGTGCTCAAGATCTAAAAACTCCTTTCATTCTCAGGGACATGCAAGCATATTTTACTTAATCTATATATTAAGTATCACAATGTAATTGTGAAAAAGTTCTTTTTAGTTACGTAATTTCAAAATGTTTGAAAATAGTCTATGATTTAAAAGTTCTCATTTAAGGTATTGGACTGTTAAAATGTTGTTGTATGGATTAACTTTTTTGCATCACTTACATTTTTTTTTTTTTGACAATAATTGTTAAATCAACTTGAATATAAGATATATTTTTTTACTTGTTGATGGTATTGATTTACTGTACCGATCATCGAAATGTCATTTGAAACTCGTTAATCGTACTTTTAAAAAGCTTAACAATCTAGTGACTTTAATAATAACTTTTGATTAGTTCAATAATTTAAATGAAAACTTTCAAATAGTTTAGTGATTATTTTTTAAGTTGAGTGACTAGAACATAAATCTATTAATAATTTAGTAATATATAATAGAATTAGTATTCTAACATTTAATATAAATTATATATTATAAGCTCAATAATAAGAAATAAGAAATTCACCTTTGACACTATTATATTTCGTATATGTATATCCTAGATGTGTAAATGGGCGTAACTCGGCCTTGAAATGAAAAAAGAGAGAATATAGATTGAAAAATAAGGGAGAGGTTGTATTCAAAAAAAAAAAAATCAATATGCTAAAATAAAATACGAAATGAAATTGAAACTGTGCTAATGAGATAGAAATAAAGAATCATAAATAGAGTTTGGGTTCTCTCAAAATTTTTATTAACCCGCTTCCTATTTTGAAAATAGGTTGGTTTAACTTAAAAAGACCTTCATTGAATAAGAAACCAAAAAATTGAATGCACTTGAATTGGATAGAACCAACAAAATCGAGCACTAACTCCCATTTCTTATTGAATTAACCATCAACTTCATGTCAAAGATTTATTTTTTATTAGATAATTCTTTTTTAAAAAAAATTGACATATTTCACTTTATTATATTATGGGAATAAATCCCACTACTTTTGTTTTTGGAGTTTCCACGTTTGAACAAGAAAATCTGAAACATATTTTTCAAATCATCAGTCCAGTATTGGATGTAGCCATTCCCCGAGCAAGATGCCTAATATTTACAACGCCTTAGTAGTTAAGGTTTGAGATACCGTCAGTCAACAAAATAATGTAACTTGTGAGGTACAACAATTATTAGGAAATAATCGAGTTAGAATTGTAGTTATGAGCGCTACTGATGATCTAATGAGAAGAATGGAAGTGATTGACATGAGAGCTCCTCTAAGTGTTCCAGTTGGCAGAGTGACGCTAGGACGAATTTTTAACGTGCTTGGTGAGCTCGTTGATAATTTAAGTCTTATAGATACTCGCACAACATCCCCTATTCATAAATCCAAAAAAATCAAGATCCTTAACTTAAGTCAATAAAGACTAAGAATATTGACTCAAGTACAGATTTTATTAAATATTAAATTAAGGTTCCATTGGAGAATTTAGACCTAAGCATTAATTGAGAAGCGATGGGGACGACGTAACCTGTGAATGCATAGGATACTATTGAAAACGAATCCTAATGATTTATCGGGGAGGATGGCGGAACAAACCAGATACCACTACATTTCTTTTTATTCTGATTCTGAGAGGTCATAGGTTAACCTGAAAACTAAACTAGAGAAAGAGTAGATATTTGGTTGCAAAAATTTGAGTTTCATTTTATTTGATTGTTCAATTTTTGTTAATCAGAATCTGTTATGAATATTATAAAAAAACAAAAAAAAATCATTATAACATTATAACAATGCATAATGTCAAAAATAGCCCCTAAAGTTTGACTATTTAGCCATTTTGGCCATTTATGTTTTTTTTTGGGTCAAATTGGTATATTTTTAACGGAATGATGACATGGTCGTTAGTTGACTAACGGTCAACATTAACCGCTGACGTGGTGATTCAAATGTAATTAAATGGCCGTTTATCTTCCCATTATGGGTTTTTATTTTCAAAATATTTTGTGGGATTTTTTTAAATCTTTGATTGAAGAAGAAAGATAGTGGGTTTTTGTAACAGTTCGATTTAGACTCTAGTCAGAACAATGGTTTCAGGACCACAAATCCGAGTCAGTATAATATTTTAATAATATTCTCTATGCCTATGACATATGATTAAGCATGTGTTAAAGTATCGTAAGTTAATTTGTCCGCCTGCGTGCTTAATTTGACAAAAGGATTGAATTGCATTAAATGCGAAACTAGCATGCTATTTATTAAAGTACCTAAGTGTTGTGGCTTTTGAATATTTGTGGCCTTATGAAGCAAATATGCCAATATGTAGATAGGGAATGGACAAAGGTCAAATATACCCATGTTATATATATGTGTTTCTTATTATTATGAGAGGTTGTTTTTGTACATTAATAATTATGTTAATTATAATAAAAACAAAGCTTGAAATTGGCCATGAGATGAGTGTTCATCCACCAAATTTTTGTAAGAAAAGAAAAGGGTTTAGCTTTATTATATTCGGTCATTACAAGCTTTGATTCAAGGTATGTTTTAATCAGTTTTCGATAATTTTTAAGTTTTTGCAATCGTTGCTTTGTCTACTACAAAACCCATGCTTCAATTTTGAGAATTGATGATGTTTGTGAAATGAGATTTTGATGAACTCATGTGATTCATGATGTTTAATAGTGAAACATGAAAGATATGTATTTGATGAACATGTTTTGTTCTTGAAAGTTTGATGAATTTAGTTAATTAGGGCTAAATTGTGAAAATAGCAATTTGAGGGATTAAATTGTGAATTTGATGAAATGTTTGGACTTGTATGAGGTAAATGGACATTCTGCTAAGCATGGTTAAATGATGATTTGGTATATTTGATGTTTTGAGAAAAATGGTCTAAATTGATAAAGTGTGCAAATGTGAGGGCTAAGTTGCAAATAGCCTTAAATATGTGATTTTGGATTGAATTGAATGTGTTGTTAAATAAAAGAGTTATATTTGAATATGTATAGATCAAGAACCAAAGAAATCGGACTTAGATCGCGGAAAAGCGAAGATAGTTGAATAAACGAATATACGAATCCGAGGTAAGTCATAATGCAAATAAACGTACTTTTATTGAATTATGTATGTTCATATGACTATTGATAATGATGAATGTTTGCAAGATGATGTGTTCATGAATTTCGAGATAAGATAAGATCGACATAATGACAATGTCCGAGAAGTCCCGTACGAACCTAGGAATAGATAGGATTAGCTATGTCATGACATAGGTATCTGTTCTGTTTTATCATGTAAGACCACGTCTGGGACGTTGGTATTGATTCAAAATTTCATGTAAGACCATGTTTGGGATGTTGGCATCGATATGAGCTTTACGTGTAAGACCATGTCTAGGACATCGGCATCGTATTAATTCGTGTAAGACCCTGTCTGGGACAATGGCATCAACATCTGATTGCATGTAAGACCACGTTTGGGACGTTGGCATTGTACGACTATTCTGAGTTTTCTATATATCCTATTAGATTTCGAACGGTTCAACGGGCAATTCTGAGCTATGAACGATTACGTGAAAGTCTATCTGTTTCAGGTATGTTTGATAAGTACACAAGGTGTATATGAAAGGTAAGTGTCTTAATGAATTTACCAAAATGAATATGTGCAATGATATGATGAGATGATATGTGATATTATGCTTAAATGAGTTTTGTGCATATAAGGTATATGAGTTGCGAATGTGGTAAGTTATGGCTAAGCAAATGAGCCAAAGAAAGAAAGAGATGGATCTGTTATGAGAACCATTATGGTCATTATATCAATATGACTATGTGCATTTTATGTTAAGTTTATTTGTATTTTGGCTTACTAAGTTTTTTGAAAGCTTAGTCTGTGTGTGTTTGTTTCTATTTTATAGATCGTCAAAGCTACTGAAGGCTCGGGACCGTCGAGGATCGTCATCACACTACATAAGCTCATTTTGGTATCTTTTGAAAATGTATATAGTTAGATATGGCATGTATAGGCTAGTCACCTTAGATATCTTTGAAATGTGTATAAAGTAGCCATGAGATGTGGCTTGTTAAGTGTTGGTAATAGGCTTGAGTATATATATGAAATTGATGCATGTTTTGGTATGGCATGATTGCTTATGAAATGGTTAAAGATAAGGTGAGCATATGAATGCTTGGTGAGTATGTTTGATTGATCAAAGAAGTGGATATATGAAAGGTAAAGGTAGATGATTCATGCTTAATTGCATATGTGTTTAGTTGTATAGTTTGGCATGGTTGAAGTTACAATTGTAAGTGAAGATTTGATGATTTCTTTTATATGTTTTGGTTGCAAAATATGCATGAAATGTTTGAGTAATTTGCTTGTAAGGATTAACCCTTTTGTGGGTGGCATTATGGCCTTGACAATGGCCTGTTTTGCCAACACGGTTATGGCACACGGGCGTGCCTAATGGCCGTGGGAAAATGACAGGATCTAGCTAAGTGTGCACGGCCTTGGAACACGGACGTGCCTGGTAGCCGTGGGATTAAGTCAGTATATGGCCTAAGAGCACACGGCCATGGTACACAGGCGTGCCTAGTGGCCGTGTGGAAAAGTCAGTATGCATGCTATGTTTTGGCACGACTAAGACACGGGTGTGTCTGGTGCCCGTGGAAGACACACGGCATACCCACACGGGCGTGTGTCCTGCATAACTTAGAAAAGTTTTAAATTTTCTGAGAATTTTCGTAAGTGTTCGGTTTAGTCCCGGACCTACTCTAAAGCATGATTAAGGTCTCGATGACCAATATAAGTGACTCTTTGATTGTGATTGATGAATGGTTGTATGAAATTTTTGTAGATATTTCCGATTGGTCCGGTAACTCCTTTAACCCTAATCCGACGTCGGGCATGGGTTAGGGGTGTTACAGTTTTTTTTTGTTTGTTTGAAATGTGGTAGGAAATTGGAAATGTAGGAAAGAAATAGAGGGTTGGGGAGAATAAATTTGGGTTTTTTTTTAAAATTTAAAATAATTTGCTGACATGACATATAAGACGTGACATGTAAGACAAAATAGTGCCACAACATTTAATTACATTTGGATTGCCATATCAGCTGTTAGTGTTGACTATTAGTCAACTAACGACCACGTTAGCATGTCCATTAAAAATAGACCAATTTGACCCAAAAAAATGTTAGGGGCTAAAGTGACCAAACAATCAAATGTTATGTAACATCCAAAAAAAAAAAAAAGAAAAAGAAAAATGGAGCATGAATAATGGGAGCCACGGCAAAAGCATGGAAATTTCATACACAAACAAAATTGGAGATAAGCATGGGTTGATTTTTAATTTTTAAAATTCTTCAAAAGAATGTGCATAGATGGAGTGCCTATTAAGGTGAAAAGATGACTAATAAAAAGTTACTTTTTGATATAATTAGTGGTAATGATGACTCACCACTAATTAAAATTCCTCATGAATATGCATAATTCTTGGCATGGTGGGGTAAACATGTATTTTGGTGATAAGGGGCATGAGGTGGACGGCATGAGAGATGAATTAAATTCTTTAAAAATTGGGTGCATTGGCTGAACATTCAGCCCTTCAATTTTGTTTGTAAAAGAAGAAGCCAAAACCTCTTAGCCATATCTCTTCTCCCTTCTTGCGTGTTAGACATTTTTTTCCCTTTGGTTGAATTTTGTAAGTGGCTTCACTCTATTCCTTTCATCTTCTTTTCTCCCTAGCCGAAGGTTGGCCGAATATCACATCTTTGCCAACTCATCTTTATCCTTAAGTTGAATCGGTAGAAGTCGGATCTATCATCGTTAAGGTAAGGAATTTCTTCATGGTTTACTTCGATATCTCATTGCTTGGTTATTTTGCAAATCGGATCGAAGGTTATGACTAATCAATTATTTTAGGGATTAAATCAGTTGCTCTTCTCTATTCGTTGACCTTTGGAAGTAGTGGTAAGTCGAAATCCTCTCCCTAAACAACTACTTTCTCTCATCATGGTATTTTTTTCTGATCGAGTGTTAAGGTGTCATAGGTGCCGACGATCAAGAAGGTTTAGTCCTTACTGTAATCAGATGTGTAATCTCAAACCTCTTTGAATGTTTGCATAAAATGTTCTGTGATTCGTTCGAAAGACCAAAAAGCCAGAAATCGGCATCTGTGACCACTCGACGTACGCATGTTTGAAGTGGTAATCATATTTTGCAATGAAACAGTTCTGGTTATCAGCAGTAACGTGGATTTGAAAAATCACCAAAAATAGTGGAAATTGAATTAGAAAGTAAAGGAGATATGGATTTAAAGATAATTGAGTCTATTTTCTTATAAAAGAAACAGAGAAAGCAAAGGATTAGTATATTTTGAGATTTTTATATTTTTGTGAGACTGGTTCAGAGTAATTTCGAGATCCCTTGTTCTGACTTGGAAAAATCATTAAAAATTGAAAAAAACTAATTTTGGCACATAATTTATATGGTTAGATTCATTAATGAGTCTATTTTTATAAGAAACAAACTAGAATATCATTTGAATTTTTTACAAAAAGATAATTAAATTTTAGTAAAGAATGTTCGGAATTGCCAGACAGCAGAAAATGGGAGAATTTGAGGAATAAACTGTACTAAATGGCTAGACCAAAAATTCTGGAAAAATTATAGTAGAAAGATATATGAGTCTAGTTTCAAGGAAAATTTACAGATTTAGATTTCGATTTTCCCAACTTGAGTTATAGTCAGTTTAGTCAGTACAATGAAGATGGACAGTTTCGATTTTTATGCCTCAAATTAGTAATTAAGCCTAGGTTGCGAAAATTTCCATCATACCCTTAGAGGGTAAACTACCGAATTACCCTTAGTGGGTACGATTACCGAATTATGAAATGCCCTTACAGGCCGAATTACGAAATATCCCTATGGACCGAATTACGAAAATACCCTTTATGGGCCAAATTGAAATATGTTGCTATATGGGCCCAAATGTGATATTTACTATATGGGCCAAATGTGATATTTACTATATGAACTAAATGTGATATGAGATAAATGGGCCATGCGAATTATTTGATAAATTGGCCAAAGTGTGAAAATTTGAAAAGGGTCTCATATGATTAATAGGCCAAAATTGCTAGATCATTAAATGGGCTAAAATGCTATTTTGACTAATGGGCCAAATTGATAACTTGTAATATGGGCTTTTATTGAAATTTACCATATGAATATATTGTTATGCATTATATATATATACATGACTGCATGGGTTGGGATAATTGACGAAGAGAAGAAAGGCCTGTTGCCAAAATCTAGTTCGATGGCTCTGCCACAAATATTTTAAATGGCTTAATGCCTCTAGTTCGGTGACTCTGTCACAATCTAGTTCGGTGGCTTTGCCACAAATATTTTATTCGGCTTAATGCCTGCGATTGGTGTGTTGGCGGGGTGGGTTGACTTGATCCCCACAGGTGTGCTGGTTGGTACGGGTGGTGTGTAGCGGATGGAAACTAGGTTTGGTTTGGAAATTTCATATCACATGCATATTATATATATGTTATTATGTTAATTGTAAATGGGCTTAGGCCCAAAATATTGCTATGTGTGTTCCGACCCAGTGGATGATGATAAGGGGATTATACACTGAGTTCTTGTAACTCAGCTCCCCATTTCTCTTAACCCTTGTAGGTAATGCTCCGTGGTGAGGACTTGGGCCCATGGATGACTCGGTGTTCCGAAATGGTGTTATCAAATTTTAAATTTCTATTTCCGTTTATTATTTTGCTATTTTGGTTTAAATTGTAATAAGGCCTCTGGAGTATTTTATTATTTGCTTCATGGTTGGTTTACTTATTATTTTGCTTAAATTGTTTTAAACGTGAATTTTTCTAAATACTTAAATAAAGGTTTTCCAAAATCGATTGACAAATGGATTTCATAATAAACTTTATAAATATTTTAACACGGAAGTTATCTCTCGAATTATTAAACGATATTTTCAAAAGTCACGGATTTAAAGTTCAATTCCTTGATTTGTGATTCATCAATCTTTCAAAAATACTTGTATTTTATCAACGTTTCCGCAATGTTTCAAGATGCTTTTGCAACTCTTTATCAAACGTCACATTTTCGCAAATTGTTATTTCAAATATGCTTTTGCAACCGAAAATGTTTATTAAAGATAATTATGTTTTCACATAAACACAATTGCTTAAGTGTTTTGGGTTTTAACAAAGAGGCTATAATTCTCAAACAAGTTTTTAACAATTGCAAAGATGATTTTTTTGAAAAACACCTCCATGTGGCACGCCAGATTCGGGCCTAACTTCTAGGCCGGGTTTGGGGTGTTACATGTTAGGGGTTATTATTGACATTATACCTCATAACAAAATCAAGATAAGACATTATCCAGAAATAGAATATGTGTTCAATTCCTTAAATATATATGTATACCCAAACAAGATATACAAATTTTTAATAGATAAGATAAAATATTAAAACAAAAAATCTCAAGATTCAATCTATTATTCATTAACTGCCTGTATACGTTAAGATTAAGAATAAAATATTTTTGGCTTAAAGGTGTAAAAAGCCCTTGAACTTTTTCAAGAAAAGCAATTAAGCCTCTATTTTTTCTCTACTCAATTGGGTACTTGAACTGTCAAAATATATCAAAAAAGCCCTTTGATCATTAACTTTAACAATTGACCATTAAAATCAACGGCTCCCAATTTTTTTTTCAATTAAAGTCATCACGTGTCGCAACATGTGTTGAAAAATGATAAAAAAAATAAAAATCAATAAAGTTATAGAAAATTATTAAAAATTTATTAAAAAATTATACAAACATATTAAAAATATAAAGAAATTTATAGAAAAATATTTAAAATTTTTTATAAAATAAAAAATTATAAAAATCACAAAAATTATAAAAATCGTAAAGAATTTATAAAAAATGAATTTTTTATAAAAATCATAAAAAATTATAAAATATATAGTATTATAGAAAAAATATTTTTTTATAAAATAGTAAAAACATAAAATTGTAAAAAATATTATAAAATCAAGTAGTTGAAAGAGCTATACCAGTGAATGAATTGATAGAAGTTGATGAAGTTTTTAGCGCCAGAACTACTGTGAGAGTTGCTTCTATGGGGAATACATACATATTCAGTATAAATCATTACAAACATATGAAATTAGATAATTTTTGGATACACACGTACATTACACATAATTACAAATATTGACAATGAAGCAACACAAGAAATCAAATTGTCTATGCTATGGCGTGACAAAATGCAACAATAACTACAAGGATGCCCACTTTTTCTAATATTTCTAAAGTTTGGGTAGAAATTGGTTTGATAAACAAAACTAGCAAGAAAAGATTGAATGTAAGTAGGAGAGAAAGGCAAGCAAATCAAGGAAACATTGGGTTGATTATGATTGACTTGGGCGTACTGAAGAGACGTGATAATGGGATACAATAAATTTTATAATTTTTTTATGAATTATATATTTATTTACATTTTTTATAATTTTTACAAATTTATATTTTATAATATTTTATGATTTTTATAAAATTTTACAAATTGTTTATAATTTTTTTCGAATTTTTAATAACTTCTAAATATTCTTTATTAAAATTTTATAACTTTTTATAACTTTTATTGATTTTTATTTTTTAATCATTTTTCACCACATGCCACGTTGTGGTTGTGACGCGTGGTAGCTTTAACTAAAAAAATTAGGAGCAGTTAACTTTAACGATCAACCGTTAAAGTTAACAATCAAAATGTCTTTTTGATGCATTTTGATAGTTCAAGTACCAATTGAGTGAAAAAAAACAGAGACTTAATTGTTTATTTGGAAAAAGTTTGAGGGCTTTTTACACATTTAAGCAAATATTTTTTTAATCATTTTTTTTGCAAGGGGTTGGGTGAGAAGAAACTTTCATGTCCAGTTCTATAGTAGAGATTAAATTCATAAACAACAATCAACTATAACCCAAAAAGAACCCAATTTCGTAAACAACATAGAGGATGAATGAAGGAATATCTTATCAAAGTAATTGCATTTATTTCTGTAGATATGCTTCTCAAGCACTTGAACCTGCTTGGATTACATCTACACAAATAGAAGTGGGGCATCGCGTAATGACATGAAATGTACGCCGTGGTGGAAAAATGTGGGTACGTATATTTTTAGACAAACCAATTACATTAAGACTTACAAAAACATGTATGAGTTCGGGAAAGGATGTAACACCCTTAACCTGTCTCCGTTGTCGAATTAGGGATACGAGATATTATAGAATAATTAAATACAATAAATCACAAACAAAATAATTATTCAAATTATTTCCTAACATTCATATAAACATTTCATTTATATCATAAAATACCATTACAAGCCTTAAACCATGCCTATGGGCCCTGAAAATAGTTTGGGAACATTCGAGGACCATTTTGAAATAAAACAGGAAAATTTGGAAAATATGCAAAATTTTGAAAACAGGGGTCACATGACCTTGTGTTCAGGTCGTAGGACATAGCTTAGGCCGTAGGACATAGCTCAGGCCGTGTGGCTTGAAAACATGGCCGTGTGCTCAACCGTGTTCAATTCGAAGTATGGGACACACCACTTTGTCTTAGCCCATGTGTCTGCCTGTGTGGGTATTCGACATAGGGTCACACGGTCGTGTCGCATGCTGTGTGCCAGACCGTGTGTGCATTCGAAGTTTAATCATGTAATTCAAAGTTTGGTCACATGACCATGTCGCTAAGCCGTGTAACTCTCTTAGACCGTGTGGTTCATCCTACACTTAAAGTTTAAATGACACACGACCGTATGATGTGGCCGTGTGTGGCACATGACCGTGTGACAGCTTTTGTCCCAGGTTGTGTGCTTTACAAATTACCCTTAATGCAAGCTAATTCAAACCCAATTGCTTGAGCACCAAACCAAACCAACTCAAGATGTTTTCATATGGTTAAAACACATTCAAAGACATCAAAACATACAAAAAATTAATCAACCTAGGTGCCTAACCAATGTGCCTCATTGACACCACAATTTATAAGCCAAAATGAACCAAAACCAAACATTTATTCAACACCAAAACCAAATGGTATTTAACATCATCATGAGAAAAATAATCACATAACCAATTTGCCAGTCAACCATAATTACAATTCCATCTATCACCTTAAATGCATATATTTAGAACTAATCAAACATTCCATTCACATCTAAACAACTTATATACATATATACATCACCTTGAACATTAAGCAAAAGACCTAAAATACTTGCAACTAATTCACTTGCTCAAGGTACTAAACATATATATGCTTAACCAGAAAATGTCACCAAACTAAGTATCAAACACAAACAACATAGACAAGCCAACAAAAGTTCTAATACATGTCATTCATAACCAAGTTCTAAAACAACTCAAAACATCTACCAAGGAAGAGATGTATAGTATGTATGCTCCGACTTGAACTTTCGATCTACTAGGCTTCACGAAATCTACAAGAAAACACAACACGTAAGCACAATATGCTTAGTAAGTTCAAATTCATGTAAACACAACTTAATTACTAAATTTACTTTGCGTAAAACATACATAATTTTCAAAACACTCTTATATATTCAAAAATTATTTATTCACAAAACGAACCTTAAGACATTTACATAATAGTTCATTCCAATGCTATCCTTTCAATTGATATCCTTTTCAACCTTTTCATTGTTTCGGGGATGCCATGGTATCTTTCAACCATGGTCTTTTCCATTTCGAGTATAATACTATGATATATTTCAACCATGGTCTTTTCCGTTTCGAGTATAATGCTATGATATAATTAAAGGTACATTTTATAGATATGTAATTAAAGGTATCAACTTACATCATGAAATCAAATGAATTACTTTATTGAAATACAAACTTACATCGACTAACACAGATGCAAAAGTAGAGCCGATGACTAATCTAAAACCTTAGCTTTATCGCGTTTCAAGTCCGATTGATTTGTGTCTTGATCTAAATAATAATTTCATTCAATTAAATAATTCAAATAGCTTAAACTAATTAATTCAAGCTTATAGTCCATTTTAATGTGAATTTACAAAATTAATCTTAACATTTTAACTTTTACGCAATTTAGTCTCTAAACTCAAAACTTGCAAATTAACCATAAATAATTTAACATCATGCTAGCCGGTTTTCCCTAGGGTTCAATACAGCTCATTTCTTTCATTAATTCACCATATCTTCCTTAAATTTTACCATTTCCATAAATAAGTTCCTAAACCTTAAAATCATCAAAAATCACTTAACAAAATTCATCTATTTAACAACCAACCTTAATAATCTATCAACTAAATTCACAAAAACTTGCAATTCATTCATGGCAAGTCCTTAAACTTTTAACAATTTTATGAATTGACCCTCGAGTTAGCTAGATTGAGTTAAAATGAATTCAAAAACGTAAAAATCATTAAAAATGAGCCAAAGTATCATGCCATGCAATTGAATATGTGTTGACAGAAGCTTGTTCCTCCCTTGGCTATGGTGTTTCGACTTTTAGGGTGAAAGAAAGGAGGAAGATGATTATATCATCTTTGTCATATGTTATAGTTTATTAATTACCTATTTACCAAAATGCCTTTCTAATTTAAACTAAAATTCACTATATACCAAGTCACAAACGTCCACTACCACAATTAAGGGCATAATTATTCAATAAGGACTTCCACTCTTGTTCCTATCTAAAATAACACTTTTAGCTTAAAGAATCTAACATTTACAACTTTTATGATTTAATTCTTTTCACTTAATTAACTATCCAAACGTTAAAATTTCTTAACCAAATTCTTATACGACTCTAATAAATACTCATAGATATTAAATAAATAAAAAAAATTACTAATTTGCTCGTCGGAATCGTGGTCTTAAAGCCACTGTTTCCAACACCACTGAAAACGGCTGTTATAAATGATCTCCTTAGTATTCGGTAGCAGTTGCTAAACCTGACAGAATACTTTATGAAATAACTAGAGTAGATGAAAATATAGCTAAAAAGACTATTTCAATAGCGGCATAAAAAGTGCCTATAAAAACTCAATTCATTATTTTAGGATAGGCATATAGAACTAAAGGAAAGAAGTCTTATCTTGGGAATAAAAAAACAATTGCAAGTTTCCTTTTTTTTTTCCAAACAATATTTTTTTTGTCCTTTGTTACATTGAAAAAGAGATTTAAAAAATTATTCAACCTTAGAACCATTTGATTGTATCAGATAATAGCGAGGCTCGATAATTGATGTGTATTCGAGTCATAAGAGCTAGTAATCGTTGATATGCTCATACTGATGACGTTAGTTGTTGTGATCTAGGAAGTAGCACCAAATACCCTCTAGAAAGACCAGAAGTTATCAGAGTTGACTGTACATACTTGTAAAGAACTCAAATGCGACAATGAGATGATAATTGTAACACCCCTAACCCGAAAACGTCGCCGGAATAGGGTTAAGAGTCGTTACCAAACATTCCGAACATTTCACCACATATCACGACACAAAGTCAATCATCCAACAAACATCTTCAATTATGTACATATGGTCCTTTATTGAGGTCTACAAGACCTTAATCACATGCTAGAAAGGGGTCGAGACAAAACCGAACTCTTACGAAAAGTTTCAGAAATTCAAGCATTCTTCAACTCTGTTGAGGTCACACGCCCGTGCAGTCAAGCCGTGTGCCTCACATGGCTACCAGACGCACCCATGTGTCTAGGCCGTACCAAAACAGAGCATACATACTGACTTGTTCACACGGCCGCTAGACACGCCAGTGTGCCATGGTCGTGTGATAATATGCTAGCTACTGACTTGGTCACACGGTCATCAGGCATGCCCGTGTAACCTTTCTAGACACACTTCAAAGTGGTCCTTGAACCACACGGTGGTGATACACGCCTGTGTCCTTTAACCAAACATGCAAAATAGGCGCAAGGCCAACATGCCACCCACATTTGGGTCAATCCTACAATCAATATACCAATTCATTTCATGTACTATTGACAACCAAAAACATGTCAAATGATCAACATATCATATTATACAATCTCACTTCTAATCATGTCTACTTATAACCCAATTTCACAAATAAACACATGCATTACCAAGCATGATTCATCCATAACATCACTAGGTTGCAATAGCATCAATCCATCACTAAGCTTACCATTCATAAGACATTCTTATTGTCAACAAAACATACCAAAACATGTTTCACATACCAAATTCATATGTAACATCCTGGAAAGGGCCTATGCATTTTCGGTTTAATTGTACGAAATGACAATTTTTAAGTATTATGAATAAATTTTTAATATTTTTGGAAACCTGGAAAATGCATTGGACATGAATATTTTTGGAAACCTGGAAATGTAAGGAAATGATTCAACAATGGAAAGTGAACATTTTTGGAAACTTGGAAATGTAAGAAAATGGCAAGTTTACAGAGCCGATCGAAAATTTTAGGAAACTTAGAAATGACCTAGAAATGTCAAATTTTAAAGTTTAAAATAGGAAATTAGGGCAAGGAGGCCTTAAAAGAAAAAGTTGGAGAAATTTGACACACAAACAGGCTTGGAAAAGTGGCCTGAAGATGCCACTTAGAGCCTTTGGAAATGGCGCCACATGCAAGGGTGTTGGGCCTGAGTTCGAGTCACTTGGGAAGCAAATAAATGAGGTTTTATTTTGGCTTCCAGAAGGCTGAGGTGGACGGCACATGCTTCTAGAAAAGGAGGTGTTTTATTTTTATAAATATGTGATTAATAAGGTGATAAATAAAAGCTTTTTATTTGGATTATTTGAAGAGATAATAAAGGATTTTTATTTGGATTATTTTGAAGAGATAACAAAGGATTTTTAATTGGATTATTTTCAAGGGATAATAAAGGATTTAAATTGGATTAAACCCTTTTATTTATCATATTAAAAAGATAAAGTTATCAGATAGAGGAGTGGTGGCCAAGTAAGGGACTCCTTAGTTGATAATTTTGCCTATAAAAGGAAGGAAGGAGGGCTACTCATCAGTTTGTTTCTTTCTCTGCTCTGCCGAAAATTTCCTGGCAAACTCTCTCTGCCGAATTTTCTTCTCCTCTTTTACTCTTCTTTTCTCTTCTACTGTCAAGCCGAAACCTCTTTGATTCCTGTTTAAGTCTCCATAGCCGAATCTCTGTGGCTTCAATCAAGGGTGCCGTCGACTGTGGTGATAAGGTAAGAATAATTGATTCTTGTTGTTTATTCTCTTTCAACCAAGATTTGGGAACTGATTCTTTTGGTTGTCTTTTGGCCGAATATTAAAGGAGGAATTCCGGGATTTCAGATCTAAGGATTTAAGGTAAGAAAAGCATGGTTTAGGCCAGAGGCCAATTGATTTAAGATTATTAAGTGATATGGAAATCAAATCTAACATGAAGTTATAGGGATGTCAACAATCATATAAGGCAAGGAATCCTTTTCAGATTTGGAAAGCGTAAGGTATGTGTTTAAGATATTCGGCCAAGGCTATTTTAAATATTTAGATTTATTATCAGAAGCCGAAAACTAACCTGTGGAGTAATATAGTGTTTAGCCGAATTCACAAGGGAGGAATACAAAGATCCGGCCCTTGATTCTTAAAATCAATTCAGTTACAAGGTAAGTAATACAAATCCTAGTTGTATTTGGAAAAATGGCCGAATGGTCTTTTAAATAGTAAGTGATTAACTTATGTAGGATTTGAGATCTAAATCTGTAATCGGTTCTCTTCGGGATTTTCGAGGACTTCATTAAGCGAATCAGGTGTGTACTCCACACTATTTTTGTAATATGAATTATGGTTGCATATATTAAAATATATGTTAATAAAAATATGAGCATGGCTAAAGTACCATGTTATGGTACTAAGTACTCAGGTACGTTTCCTACTTCTACTAGGAATATGAAAAATGTTATTCATAACATGAAAATATGATAAGAATGTGAACTATGGTATATTATGCATATTAATGTTTGTGGGGCATATGGTTGTATATTGAAAGGGGAAGTGAAAAGTGGTGATTTAAGACCACAGTAATCTGAAAAGTGGTGACTTACGACCACAGTAATCTGAAAAGTGGTGATCTAAGACCACAGTAATCTGAAAAGTGGTTTCCTAAAACCACAGATGCGGAGCCTTAAGCCCGCAAATTGGTGTGTAGCGGAAGGAGGGTCGACTTAGTAGTCCCCACGGTGTGTTTGGCAGGTACGGGGGTGTGTAGCGGATGGACAATTAGGTTTGGGTTTGGGAATGCATCATAACTTGTATTTTATGATTGAATGTATTGTATGCCTGATTCTATTACGATTTAGTGCCACGTACACATTGAGTCTGGTTGACTCACCCCGTTGGGGAAATATTTTTTTCAGGTGTTGAGCAGTAATGGACCGGGTCAGCAGGAGCTAAAGGTGGCCATGCATCGCAAGGAGAAATTTAAAGACTTGGGCTTTTATTTTACTCAGTACTTAAATTTTATTTTGGGTTTTGATTGATGTAATAAGGCCATGAGGCCCAAGTAGGATTTCTTTATTTCTGTTTAAACTTTTAATTTACTATGTTACGAACTATTTTTGATTAAAGTTCAACTTAAGAATTATTTATTTAAAAATAAACCCTAAACTGTTTTGTTATCGTAATTAAATGATTTCTAAGTAAATAAATGGGTTTCCAATCTAAGCCCAACCCAAAACAATATTTTTTTTAAAACCCCACAAGTTTTTCCTAAGTAACAAAGAACTTTGAAATCGGTTTACTTTAGGAACAAACCAGATCCGGTTCAGGCTCGTGGGCCGGGTGTGGGGTGTTTCATCATATATGCATAATTCCAATATTTATCTAGCCACATCTCATGGCTATTTACACATCTCAATTGTATTTCAAAACAACTAGCCTATACATGCCATATTCAATATACACATATTCAAAAGTACCAACATAGATTTCCGATCGTGTGATAGAGAATACTGACAATCCCCGTATCCGAGCTAGCTTTACTGACACTGTAAGGCAGAGAAACAAATCACACAGTAAGCTTTCCAAAGCTTAGTAAGTTAGTAACATAATATATTATACCATAATTAACCATCACATAAATTAATTCACAAACACATATACCATTCCATTCAAAGCTCATATGCTCAATTAATCTTCTATAAACTCATATATAGTCTCATCAACCACATAGGTTCCGAACATACCTTAGCTAACACTTAGTTGTCGATTACATATGCTACTCAGTACTCACTATCTCATTTCGATCAACTATTGTCCCTTCTTCGATTCAATCACACACTTAGTGCCTCAAATCGTTAGCCGAAGCTTAATTAACATCGCACACTTAGCGCCAACCACAAAGCCGAAGCTTATATCAATTCGCACACACAGTGCCAGTCATCTCGGTCACATTTCCGAATAGGCACACTTAGTGCCACATAACTCAAGCCCTCACATAGCATTCACAGTTCAATAATCACATAACATTCATTTCATGACATTAAACATAGTTAAATACATGTATTATATTCGAACTTACCTCGGACGTCGAAATACCGAAACGGTCGATTAATCGAGCACTTTATCTTTGCCTCGATCTTGATCCGAACCTCTCCTTTCTTGGTCTATACACATTCAAATATAATACATTCAATCATAATTTCATTCAATTTAATCCACACATACTTATTTAGGGAATTTTACAAAATAGCCCTCACATTTTCACATTTCGACACCTTAGTCCCTATTTCACAAAATCATCAAATTCACATAATTTCTTTTCACACAAGCCTAGCCAAATTTTCCTTGTGTTCATACAAGCCCACACATTTCATTTATTTCACATTTTAGTCCTTCAAAATGCTATTTTCTCAATTTAGCCCACAATACTCCATTTCACCAAAATTTCAAATACAAACAATGTTAACCCAACACCAAGCTTTCATGTTTCACCACCTAACATCACAAAGCTCATATGTTCTTCAATGGCACATCTCATAAACATCATCAATTCTTTAAATTACAACATGGGCTTGATAGTAGACTAAGCAACAATCTCAAAAACATAAAAATCATCAAAACCAAAGTCGAAACATACCTTAATTTAGCTTAACAAGTGCTGAAATTTCAAAAGCTTCAATGGCTATTCTCCTTTCTATTTTTTGATGGAAAGATGGATAGAAAAATGACCATTTCAATGGTTTGTTTTGTTATAAAAATAACTTAATTATTAATTACCATCTTTGCCCTTAATGAAATGCTTATGAAATCATTTAAACTATGGACATATTTGTCCATCAACCACCCACTACCAAATAATGGATTAATTGCCTTTTAAGGGCTTCACATTATAAAGACATCAACAATTGAACACTTAACAATCAGCACACAACATTTTACACTTTATGCGATTAAGTCCTTTTTCATAATTCAACACACAGGCGATAAAATTTCCACACAGAACTTTCACACAGACTATATCACATATGACAAACACCAAAAATATTGTTAAAATATTATTTTGACTTCGGATTTTTGGTCTCGAAACCACTGTTCAGACTAGAGTCTAAACCGGGCTGTTACAATAATACAATATCATGACAATGGTGTTGTTGTCATTGATCAAGAAGGAAATTCGAAGGGTACTTGAATTTTTGGTGCGATTTCTTGGGAACTAAGACAATTAATTTCATTAAAGTAGTTTCATTAGCTCTTGAGGTATTATAAGATGAGACCCAAATATAGTTATAGTATTTAGAGTATTTAGTTTGCATAGATTAATTAGTAGATTGTGTCTTAAGTATATACATTTACTAAGTAAAAAAAAAAACATGGTTAATCAAAATTTGGGAGCAACAAAAATTTTAGTTTACCAAGGGTAAGGAGACTATTGCTGACATAATAATCTCTATACGAAATACTGACATGAATAGAAAAAGAACAATTCAAATAGGATCTACTAACATCATTGAAAAAAATTGTTAAAATACTTTTACGAGAAGGTCTTATCGATAGCGTAAGGAAACATCGAGAACAAAACTAATATTTTATTGGTTTTAACCTCACGACATAGAAGGAATAAAAAAAGACCACATAGAACTATTTTAAAATTATGACGGATTAGTCGGTTAGGTCTAGGAATCTATTCTAAATATCAACAAATTCCTATAATTTTAGGTGGGATGGGGATTGTAATTCTTTCTACTTCTCAGGGTATAATGAAAAATTGGGAGGCTTGACTAGAAAGAATTGGTGGAGAAATTGTGTTCTATATGGTAATCTATCCAGTACACGATTTGTATCCAAAACTTTCCATTTGTGAAAAAAAGAAAAAAAACATGGGTTGTCTGATAGAACTCCTCCTGCCCTACAATAGTTGATATTTCAAGGAACTTTTACTTGGAATAAAAGAACAAAAAAAAAAGGGATTCATGGAGGTTTAATTAGTAAATCACTCCCACTCCCAATTCCTTTAGATAATGAAGATCTGATTCTAGGTTAAGTTTCAGGAGAGTTTTACCAACGTGGGATAGAGTCAACAAAAGTGGAGTAAGTGCTTATGATTCAACCAGGTGCGTATAATTTATAGCCTTCGCAACAAGGATTTGAATAATTTTCAACTTCAAGATTCCTTTCAAGTGGATCCAATTCAAATGTCAACAAACTTATTTCTTCCAATAAATGGATTAAAAAAAACGAATAACAACTATGAAATAAGGGCTTCTGTTTGTAAAATTTGTGAAAAATATCGCCTAATCCGTAAGAGGGGAAAATTTTTCATAATTTGTTTTAACCTAAGACATAAACAAAGATGAGAATAATATTGATCGTGTCCAAACTAACTATGACAACGAATAAGGCAAGCGCACCTATTGTTTGGTAGTATAGCTATGGCAAGACCGAAAATATCGTATCCTCAAGGACCAAGAGTACTAGTAATTATTATCTTTCTATTGTTTAGCCTAAGAGTTAAGAGAATTGATGTTTAATCTAAAACTAACTAATTACTAAGCTAAAGATACTTAGACACAGAGAATGAATTGGGGAAATACTTTTGAGACAACCAATTGATTAAGACAATACCCGAGGAAGAATCCACCTAGACTTCACTTGTTATTTAACTCTGAACCAGACGATTTATTCACTTGACTTGATCCATAGGATTCCCTAATTTATATTAATACCTCTCTCGAGGCTATTAACGTCTAACCCTAGGTTGATTAATTAAAATCTCTTTCTAATTAAAATCCCTAGTGTTGCATTAACTCGATCTATGGACTCCCATATTAGGTTTGACCCTAATTCGGCAGATTTTCGTCGTCCTATCTCTAAGAGTGCGATCAACTCCGCTTGTAACGACCCAAAATCCGTGGGCACTGGAAAAAGTATGTTATTGGGCTTCTGTCTTAGTAAATCGAGTTACTAAATAATTATTAGGAGTAATTATGAGTCTAGTAGTGTGTTTAATTAGATTTTTATTTAGTGAATTTAGCTTAATTTAAAGTAATTAGGAAAAAGGATCAAATTGAATAAAGAGTGAAAGATTAATTATAGATTAAAAGAAAGTAAAAAGGGCTAAAATGGCAATTAAGCCATTTAGCATAAGTTTAGGCGGCAAATGAAATAGAAATCTAAGATTTTTACTTAGATTTTAAATTATAAAAATATATATATATATATTAGTAATAAATTATAATAAACTAATTTAAAATAATTATATTAATTGATATTATATTAAATAAACTAAATAAATGACAAATGTATGGTAAAGATTAAAGATAAGTGTAATTGTAATAATTATATAGGTACACTTGTAATAAAAATAAGCATTTCTTAAATAATAAGCAAAATATTATTTATAATATATTACTATTATTATTAGTTACAATAAAAGAAATAAAGTGAAGGTAGTAAAATAAAAGAAACAAAAGAAGAACAGAAAAGAACAGAGAAGTATTTCGAAACAAACAGGAAAGAAAGAAGAAAAAAAAAGGAAAAAGGAAAAACTAAAGATTCAAGGTTTAAAGCTTTAAAAGCTAAAAAGGAACTCGAGGCATCGACCCACAAAGGAAAGGTGAAGGTTACTGAGGAATAATTAAACAAATTTGAGTTTGTATTACTATAATTCAAATTATTTATTTATTCACTAAATGTTAAATTAATTTATGTATATGGTAAGTAAATTAAAAGGTAAGTGTTTTTGTTGAATTGAATGGAAATTGAGTTGAATAATGAATATGTATTGAAATTGAATTGTTTATTGATTAGAAAGTGGAAAATGTATTAAATTGAATTGTGATTAAATTGAAAGGTGTGTTTTGAATTGAAATGAGATTGAATTGAGACATGATTTGAATACCCTATTAACTAGTCTGAGTCGGATATAATTGGCATGCCATAGGATTTGGAAGAGTATGGGATTTATCGGCTTTGCCGATCAGGCACTTTATGTGTCGCATATCAGGCACTTTATGTGTCGTATTTCAGGCACCTCGTGTGTCGTATTAGGCACCTCGTGTGTCGTTTCAGGCACTTATGTGTCGTATACTGGTCAGGTACTATGTACCGTTTTAGGCACAATGTGCCGTATTGGTGTGTTTGGGTTGGAATCCGTGTATCCGCTAAAGTCCGAGTCTGTTAATAGAGGTAACTAAAAAAAAAGTTAAATTGAATAAAATGAAATGGTTCAGCCATTGAAAGAAATGTGAAAATAGAACATGAATTGAAAAATGTGATTTGAATATGAGTATGAGAATAGAAAGCATGAACCATTGGTTCATGAGATGGAAAATGGCTCAACATAAATGTATATTATTTCAATTGTTGAATAGCTAAAATTGAATTGTATGAATATATTGAGAATGACAAACTTATGTTTGATTTGGTTTAGTAAAATTAAAGTTATATGATTTAATGATATGATTATTATGTTTATAATTTGAATTATGGTAATACCACTGAGTATATGTATACTCGGCGCACGGTTGTTTCCGTGCGCAGGTTAATAGGTGTTCAAAGTCCTGGTTCAGCATCCAAGGCGATCCCGACTCCAGCACAAAACTCGGTGATGTATTCTTCTTTTGGTAAAAGTGGCATGTACATAGGTGTTATTTTGGTCACTTTAAAATGTTACATGACTTTTGTTGTAGAGAATGATATTTGGTATTTTGGTGTTTAAACTAATTAAATGGTATGAAAATTTATATGATATACATGGTATAATTGGTACTAAAAATTTAGAATGAAATAAATAAAATTATAAGTTAAATTTTATTAGTAAAATAAATGCTTGTAGAATAAAATTATAAAATCAATATTATAGATATAATTTAAATACGATTAAATTTGAAATTTGCATTGGTTGAATTGTTGGATTTTGGTTTGGTTGCAATTTGAAACTTGTAAGGGGTTTTATGTGAAAATAAGCAGAAATGCTATCGAAATTTATAAAAATAAAAAAAATTTACAAAAAAATTTTCGGAGTACTCAAACAAGTCCCGTTCCACTTTTAATACATGTTTTGAGCTTCAAGAGTTCATTATAGGGACTTAGTTATTCAATTATACTATGAATGCTATTTTTATTTGTGAATAATTCGTAAGTTATCTGATATGTCTGGTAATGCCTCGTAACCTTGTTCTAGTGACGGTTTAGGGTTAGAGGGTGTTACACCGCTTAACTATGCTAGATCTACTCTTAAACAGGGACTTTTGCTCCACTGCCTAAGCACATCAATACTTGAATCAATATCCTGAAATATCAAAGCAAGAATTAAGAACACATAATTAAAAACAAATCAAGTATTTATCATATAGTTCAGAAAACAATAACAAGATCCGTCTTAGGTTTCATCCCCCTCAGGTATTTGAGGGGTTTAGTTCATGTTTATAAAAGAATACATCTCAGAAGAAAGTATAAAACAAAACATAAGAAAAACCCTAAAACCTCCTAAAGGAAATTGAAGGGAAGATCTTCTGTCTTGAGTATGATTCCGGCTTCTTAAGATGGATCAACTGGCTGTCTTCGAGTAAATCCCACAATTCGGCCCTCTCTGGCTTCGCTCTTCGGCCTCCCTCCTTTAGGTTACCCTCTAGGGTGTTTATATAGGCTTTCGAAATGTCTTTCTTTGCCTCTAAGTAACCTAATCCGAATGGACTTAAAACAAGTCACGGCAGGGACACGCCCGTGTGGCACGCCCGTGTGAATTGAGCCCAGGCCGTGTTCGGGTCTGTTAAAGTGGCACGACCGTGTGGCAAACTCCAGGCCGTGTTGATTTCTTAATTTGGCCCATTTTCTCCGTTTTTGGCCCTTTTCTCGTTCTTTTCATCCTCCGATGCTCCCCTAAGTATAAAACATGAAATTAAAGGATTAGGGGAATCAAATTCCACCATTCAAGGGATAAATTATCCAAAAGTATGCTAAATGTGGGATTAAAATATGTACATATTACGGTTTATCAAATATTTCTATTCTAAAAAGAACTCCTAAAAGAAAAGAAACTAATCTTAAAGGAAGCGATAAACAAATAAAAATAAAAGATCTGTTTTGACATGAATGGATAAATCTATGTATCTCTGACTTATCTTTATGAAATGACAAAATATGAAAAAACCTATACTAAAAGTTTATTCATGTAGCAATGGCGTAGTAGTGCACGAAAAAGTGCACATAGAATACCAAAAGGAGCTATTCATGTTCAAACAAGTTTCAACAATACCATTGTTATTGTTATAGATGTACGGGGTCCTTGGTCCTCCGCTAACACTTGTGGATTCAAGGGTACAAGAAGAGGGACCCCTTTTGCTGCTTAAACCGTAGTGGGAAATGCTATTCGAGCAGTGGTAGACCAAGGTATGCAATGAGCAAAAGTTATGATAAAGGGTCTTGGTCTTAGAATAGATGCAGCATTTCGAGCTATTCGTAGAAGTGGTATACTATTAAGTTTCGTACGTGATGTAACCCTTATGCCACATAATGGTTGTAGATCCCTTAAAAAAGACGTGTAGAAATAAACACTAAAGAAATTTCAAGAGAAATAAATGATTCAATAATCTAATTAAATAAAATAATATTACTATGATTCGAGAGAAAGTAAAAGTCTCTACTTCAACTTGGACACGACAGTAAAAGTGTGTTGAAGCAAGAGCAAATAGTAAGTGCCTTTATTATGGATGCTTTATTCTGTCTTCACTTATGAAAGGCCAAGCCAACGCAAAAGGGCATTGTGATGCAAAAAGCTTCGCTTGGAGAACTAGAAGGAACATGCATTACACGTGCACAATCTAAGAAAATATCACACAAATATTCTACCATAGTAGGTATTCAATAATCAGTATATGAAATTTTAATGAATTTGAAAGAAGTTGTATTGAGAGGGAATTGTATGGAACTCATAACACCTTTATTTATGTCAAGGGTCTTAAATATGTAACTGCTCAAGACATCATTTTATCACCTTCTATGAAAATCGTTGATAATACACAACATATAGCTAACCCAATCGAACCAATTGATTTGTGTATTAGATTATAAATCGAGAGAAATATGAGATACGATATAAAAACGCCAGAAAACTTTCACGACAAAAGTTATCTTATAAATGTTATTCAAAATGCGAATCATAGATACATTATTATAAGACAAAACCAAAGTATTTAAATGATGTAGATTAATTGGCATATACCTAAGTAAAAAGAAAACATATTGATTATATCAAAATTAGAGAGCAACAAAAATTTTAATTTAGATAGATAAGGACATTATTGTTGACATAATAGGCAAAAAAAAAAAAAATGCAATGAACTTTACCCAAAAATTATAATTTAAATACCACTTTTAGAAAACAAAATTACTTCTCTTGTCAATTTTGCGTTTAATCAATCCTTCTCTTGTCTTCCCTTTGGAGAAACTTAAAGTTTTGAGTGTGGAGTATTCTTTGATGAGAAGGTAGAACAAGTGTAAATAATTTTTTATAGAAACCTCTGATATGGCTTTCACTACACCTCCAACTGATTCTGATTATTTATTTCCGGTAGCAATTCTGCGATTGCCAGTGGTAGAGAATGACCGTATTATTCCTCTCATATGCAGCCTAGCTGAAGAGAGAAGAGTCTGCTTCCATTGGGGCGGCGACCTGCATTTTGTTCCTTTTGGAGACACCAAACTTCCATGCTATCTATGGAACCTCCATTTCAAAAGTCGAAAACTCAACTTGCATGTTGCACACTGGGTTTTCTTTTCTCTGTCGAAAGTAGTCAAAAGGTACTTGAGAGTGATATCAAGTTGCATAGCCTTGTATTCATTTCGCAGATCACGTTACTTATGATCCTTTTGCAGCAACCTTGAAACTTGGCCCTTACCTTCGACTAAATTGTCATACACATTAAATATTTAGAAGAAAAATCGACATATAAGCGTATAATTCGGGTAACAATGGGTGTGAATTAAGGATAATGGGTTCCTTACAATTTCCAAGTTTCAATCAAAACCAACCGTTGCCTCGTATTTCTCCCCCCTATTCGCTTCAATTTTCCCTCACTCAACCAAAACTCAAACAAGGAAAATGCGGGCAAAATGTTCTTCTTATCTCCTTTACTCTTCTTCAGCTGTTTCTCTTTCTCTTCCTTTCTTTAACCCCATTCATAAATTTGATATTCTTCCTCATCTTTTCAGCACCCCTCTTCATACTCCACTTAATGCAATACAACTATTGCATTTGCATTTGCATTCCATAACCACAATGTGGGTTAGGCTCCTTTTCTTCATTTTCAATTTTGAATTCTCTTGCTGGTTTTGATATCTACAAAATATTGTTTTCTTTTTGGTAATATATAATAGTTTTTTTTTTTCATACGTTGATATGGCGGCATTTTGTAACTAAATGATGAACTCTTTTACCTTTTCATTTATGTTGATGATCAATAGGATCATTGAAATACGTTTATATGGAATATGAACTGTTTTTGGACAAGATAGGTATTCATCAATGAAATTTCTGCAGGCACTGAGTGTTGGTGCATTCAATTCTGATTTCCTTTTCTTTTCTAATTAGGCAGGATGATTGTTGGATCAGCTTGGCGGAGTAATGGAAACATTTTCTTGAGTATTTCATTTTGTCTGAGTGCTTCATTTTTATGATAAAAGATGATGCATCCTTCAAGCACCGAGGCTTGTTGTTCAATTGGAGTTGCTCACTAGCTTTGAGATGTAGGCACAAATCACGTACTGAATCGTATACAAGTAGAGATTCCGGGGAAAGAAATCTACCTCTCTCTTATTTTAGCAGATTTTTGTGATTTGAGGTGCGGGGTTGAGGTTTGGTAAACATGAGATACTTCAACGAGTTGTTCTTCGCTAATTCCTAGTGAGAATGGGTCGTGACAAATTCCCAAGCAAAAGGGAGATTGAGGGAGCAACTTTCCTTCATGGCGAACTTGATTTCTGGATTATAGAAGCTAAATCTCTTCCAAATATGGATTTAAATTCAGACAGAATGAGGAGATTGTTTTCAATGTGTAGCTCTGGAAACAAAAAGAAGGCCTCTAGCAAGCCCTCTGGCAAGACCTCTAGCAAGCATACTTTGAATACTAGTGACCCTTATGTATCTGTTTGCCTTTCGGGGGCTACAGTTGCGCAATCTAGAATAATTTCCAATTGCGAGAACCCCGTGTGGGATGAACATTTTGTTGTGCCAGTTGCACACCCTGTAGGAAAAATTGAGTTTCATGTCAAGGACAATGATGTTCTTGGTGCTGAACTTATAGGAGTAGTTGAGATAGCTGTTGAAAAGGTCGTTACCGGAGATGAAATTAGCGGTTGGTTTTCTATTGTTGGTAATTCTAAGAGTGATCGAAATCCTGAACTGCACGTTTCTCTTCAGTATAAACCAGTGAGTGTAAACCCTATATACCAACAAGGTGTAGGGAGGGGACCAGATAACATGGGGGTTCCATATACATATTTCCCTCTCCGTAAAGGGGGGAATATAACCCTTTATCAGGATGCCCATGTACCTGAGTCCATGCTACCTGAAATTCCACTTGATAATGGAAAAAGTTTTAAGCAAGGCAGTTGTTGGGAAGATATATGCCATGCCATTCTGGATGCACGTCATCTCATATATGTAGTTGGTTGGTCTGTCTTCCATCCTATAAAACTCGTGAGGGAATCAACAAAGCCTTTACCGGAGGAAGGCCAGCTTTCTTTGGGAGAGTTGTTGAAATACAAGTCGCAAGAAGGGGTCCGTGTGATTTTGCTGATCTGGGATGATAAAACTTCACATGACAAGCTTCTGTTGAAAACGGTACTCTTCATGACTCTGATGTCATTCCTAAGAATAGGCTTTCACATGCCTTTAAAGCTCCTTTTTAATGTTATTGTTGCATTCCCAAACCACCCTTAACCAATATACCCCACTTCTGCACATGGAATAGCATATTCATTTACAGATTTTATTTAGCCATAGATGCATCCTGAATGATGCTAGGCTTGAATGCAGGAAGGTGTTATGCAGACTCATGATGAAGAGACTAGAAAGTTTTTCAAACGCACAAATGTTCATTGTGTTCTCTCTCCACGCTATGCAAGCAGCAAACTTAGTTTTTTCAAGCAACAGGTAAGGCATTTATTTCTTTGAATTTTCGGAACTATGTATTAGTACCAAAACAACTGTGCTTCTGTTTGCCACTTGGATACTCATGAAAGATTTTTATTATTTATTGGTCATAGCTGGATGGCTATGCATTTGATTTTTTTTATCAATGCCTTCACTGTATCCTTCAAATCCAGGTCGTGGGAACCCTTTTCACACATCATCAGAAGTGCGTGATTCTTGACTCCCAAGGCTCAGGAGAAACTCGGAAAATAACTGCTTTTATTGGTGGTCTAGATTTATGCGATGGTAGATATGACACACCTGAACACCGGCTCTTTCAAGATCTTGACACTATCTTTGAGGGTGATTTTCATAATCCTACATTTCCTGTAAGTGGTTTTCTCCACATCAGACTTTCTGCATTGGTACGTGTACATTGATATTTCTGGTATGATGCCCTGCTAACCTGGAGAGTTTGAGGCTTTTTTCTTTGGGCATATTATAGAAATACATAGCATTAGCAGAGGATGAAGTTACTTTACTTTGGGTTTCATTTATTTAATGGATCTTTTATATATCCATGTAAATGTTTTTAAAAGTAGGCTTCTTAAAAGCAAACATTACATTCTCGCAAATTATACATGTCTAATGAACATTTAAGGTAATCTAATACGAGCAAACTTGCTAGAAACTATGTTTCGTTCTCATAGATTTTTGCTGCTACTGCTATAAACTGATGAAGAAAGACTTTCCTCCATGATTCCTAAATGTTTCAATAGATTTACCTTGAGGAGGGCTAGGTAAGGATAGAGATATATCAATAGTTATTTCCTGTGGTAAAATTTGAAAGATAAACAATTAGTAGTGGTTAACGTCTGTTTGGTTCCAATCACTTATTGAATATGCATATCTTTGCGGATCCTTGTGGCATTCATGCCATTCTTCAAGCATAAGGCTTCATACTCATATAAGCTTGATGTCAGATGTGATAAGGTTGTTTTCTTCTGTTTGTGTTGGAAAGTGCTGGATAACTGTGATGTCAATGTTGAATGGCATGATATGGTGTCCTGCACGTAGCTATCTCTCTGGTACATGATTTAGTTTCTAGTTGCTTGAGCAAGATGCTGTCATATTATGTGGAATTGGTTTCGACAGTCAAACTCTTGACATGTAGACTAATGCATATGGCCCAAGGCAACCATGGCATGATCAACACTGCAAAGTGGAGGGCCCTGCTGCATATGACATATTGACTAATTTTGAGCAACGATGGAGAAAGGTTTCAAAATGGCGTGACTTCAAGGTAAGAAAGGTCAGTCCTTGGCAGGATGACGCCTTGATAAAGCTAGACCGTGTTCCATCAATAGCATGTCCCTCTCTTGGTTCTGATGGAGACTCAGTTGTGCATGTTAGAGAAGAAAAAGACCCAGAGAATTGGCATGTGCAGGTTGGGAAGATTATGTTCCATAAAATGACATCTATTCTTTCTGCTTATCATGGTGAGATAATGTCATTTCTCTTTTTGGTAGGTTTTCCGGTCCATTGATTCTGGATCTGTAAAAGGATTTCCTAAGGATGTTAAGCAAGCTGCAGCTCAGGTCTAAACTAGCCCGTTGTAAAGCCTTTTTGGTTATTACGGTTTCTTAGTCCATGTTTTAAGTTTTACATCCATAAGGGACCCTGTTATTTTGATTTGTATCTTTCTCCAGAACCTTATCTGTGGAAAGAACTTGAAGGTAGACATGAGCATCCACACAGCTTATATAAAAGCAATAAGATCGGCACAGCACTTTATATATATAGAGAATCAGTATTTCATTGGATCTTCATATTATTGGCCATCCTACAAAAATGCAGGTAAAAAATCTAGGACTGGTAATACTTCACTTTTTTGTTTTGTTTTAACTGGTTGAATGGGAATTTTTGCGGGAACTACCATTTAACTATGGCTTGGTTGTCCTTCTCCGGTTATGTTTGAACAAATCAACTATTCACACTGATTGATATATGTCCTTCCTTTTAGCTAATATTATTTTGATGGTAATTGGTGCACTCTATATCCTCCAACCACTTCATAATGTCAAAAAAACGAATGGACCTATCTCCAATTAGCTAAAAGATGCGTAATTACTGTATACCTTCCGAGATAAACATCAATGATTCTCCTTTACTCACATAACTATGTTTAGCATGTGTATATACGCATAAAAGATTATAG
This sequence comes from Gossypium australe, assembly GCA_005393395.2. NCBI lineage: Eukaryota > Viridiplantae > Streptophyta > Magnoliopsida > Malvales > Malvaceae > Gossypium > Gossypium australe. The sequence goes on from CM016625.1 coordinate 121,976,442, forward strand.
TAATTGCATTATTTCTTTTCTTTCAAATTTCGGTTCCTTGGTATATTTTCTAAAAGTCCCAGTGGTAGCTTGATTATAAGTTCATTTTTATTTGGATTTCCCTATTAACATCTTGACATAATCTCAACATGCTTATAGTTTACTCTAATTTCAGGGCAAGATAAATTAAGTCTTCAGTTCTTTGTTTATGGAGTGTTTTATCTGCTTTTCTTGTATTGTGGGCATCATATATGAAATGGGAATGAGATTTTTTGTTTATAACTAGGTGCTGATAACTTAGTCCCTATGGAGCTGGCCCTGAAAATTGCTGGAAAAATCCGTGCAAATGAGCGTTTCGCAGTGTATATAGTAATACCTATGTGGCCAGAGGGTGCGCCAACTAGCAATGCTGTGCAGGAAATATTATATTTTCAGGTTTTCTCATTCCTTATTAAGAATTATGCTCTAATAGTGTGAACCTTTTTCACTGCAACTAAAGGAAAAAAAAAAGGAAATTTCCAATGCATCTATGTGATTCATCCCATTTTTGTGTTTAAATACATAGGGACAAACTGTGACCATGATGTACTCGATCATTGCAAAAGAACTACTAAAAGCAGGCCTTTCTGATCAATATCATCCACAAGATTATTTGAACTTCTATTGCCTCGGTAAACGTGAGCCTCCAACTTCAGAAAGTTCAACTAAACTAAACCATAAGGATAACCGTGAACTGGTATTAGCTTCTTGTTTTTTTTTTTTATGTGTCCTATGGCATTATATTGGATTAACTCTAGTAATCTGCTCCTATTTTGGCAGGCATTAGTGCAAAAGTTCCGCAGATTCATGGTATATGTTCATGCAAAAGGGATGATAGTGGATGATGAATATATTATAATGGGATCTGCTAACATTAACCAGAGATCCTTAGAAGGTTCAAGGGACACCGAGATAGCTATGGGTGCTTACCAGCCACATTATACATGGGCAGGAAAGAAATCCCACCCACATGGCCAGGTTCGGGACTCCCGACTCTTTTTCAGATTTTTATAAACTCGATGCCATCGGATGTAGGCAGTAACAACTAGTATACTATTTAGATTTGTAAGCTGCAACAGTATTGTTTGCTGTAGGTTTATGGTTACCGGATGTCTCTGTGGGCCGAGCAAATGGGAAAACTCGACGATAATTTCCGGGAACCAAAAAGCCTGGAATGTGTAAAACTTGTTAATGAGATTGCCAAAAGTAACTGGAAAGCCTATGTGGAGGACGAATACTGCGAATTGACGGGACACTTGATGCAGTATCCATATGAAATTGGAAGAGACGGGACGGTTAATCCAATTCCGGGCCATGAAACGTTTCCTGATGTTGGTGGTAAAGTTCTTGGAGTATCAACCAACCTTCCTGATGTTCTAACAACTTAAAGAACAGACATGGCGATGCCATTGTAAACCACAAATTGCAGGATGTATCATTAAACAAGAGTTAAGATATGATAGGAAGACATTATTTCATGAGAAAAATAATATTTTAATGATTGTTAAGACCTCAGAAGCTGTGCTGAGTGTATTTAAAAAAAAAAAAAAAACTTATTTTTGATGTATATCCCTTTCTGCAAAAAGTTGTACAGATAGAAATCCTGCTCTCCTCGCTTCACATTAAATCAGTACGAGACTGTTGACATTAGTCTTCTACTTTGTTACTGAAACCTTGTTTTAAGATATCTGTTTCATTAGATTAAAGGATTAAAGGAAAAAATAAAAGTATTGGAATTATTACATCCTCCTGCTAAACATCCATTGTTTTTCAATTTTTTTCTCTAATGTATCAGATTCCGATATCTATATTTATAAATACATATTTTACTGCAGCTAGGGACTTGTTAAGTACCTATCCTAGCGTTTAACATCTAGCATTTCTTTTGAGCTTTCCACCTATATTTAACACTATTTTAGAACAGAACCGGATTGGATGGATTGAAAATCCGCAGAACACCATTTCGAAATAAGATAAAACACCGATTAATTCGTGAATTAATTAGGATCAAACGAGTTAGACGGTTGAAAAGATTGAATCAAGTTTTATGAATTTTTTTGATTTAATCCATATGAACCGACTTGATTAAGAATCGATGACTTAACCGATTATATCACTGGTTCAAATTATAGTTTTGGTCTTTCTATTATACTCGGATTTGAGATTAATATAACATAATTTATTTTTCTATTTTTATAATATAATCAATTAAGGTGAATGATAATAATAAATGCTATGTTAACATAATTAAAGAAAAGATCCATTTCACTATTTAATTGAATATTAGACGTATTAGATACTTGAAATAATTAATAACATTATAAAATAAATAAACTAAATATGTTAAAATTAACATACATGGATGTAATCCTTAATCTAAGGATAATAAAGACATCAACACTAATTTGATTTAAAAAGAAAAGTGAAAAAAAAAGAAAGAAAATAAATAAAGAGAATTTTTTTTAAAAAAATGTAATTTTTAAAAGGCTATATATACAAGATTATAAACTAATATGACTTTTAATAGTAATTTGTTATATTTATATCATATTAATTTTATATTTTTACATTGCATTTAAATTGTTTTGTTATGTTGCATTTAGAAAAAAAAATCTAAAAAATTTTCAATTCATGTATTTTCATTTACATAGTTTGTTATAATAATTTAATTTACACAAAAATATTCATACATTTTGTTCATGATCACAAGCTAAATTAAAATCTATAATTTTCTCTAATAATTAGTATAAAATTAATTTTGACCATTGAAAAATTATAATATACATTAAAATTAATATTTTAATTTAGTTTTAAATGATGTATTCAAAGGACTTAATCAAAAGCAAATAACTTGTAAATGTCTTTTTTGGGATAAAAAGATAATTCGAAGTCAAGCTATTTTCTAAAAAAGACAAACATTCAATCAATAAGTTACAACTTAACTTTACATATTTTGCTAACAAAAAATTCTTTTTCTTAAATGATGTAATTAAATTTTTTTTCTTCATAATTTCAGTTATCATTGAATATGCATAGTGAATCTGTTAGAGAATAAAATATTTTTAATATTAAATTATGTATTTAAAACGATTGACATAAATATTGATTCACAAGCTTAACTTAATTATGTATATGCATAATTGACCCGACTTATTTTTTTATTAAAACATTATAATGCATGATTAAATTATTTTAAATTCAATTTTTAATTAAGTAAAAAAATTATTAAAAATAAAATTTATTTTATAACTAGTAATTATATAAACATGATCTTGGGGAAAAATGTATGAGTAGTAATCTGATTAAAATTTAAAAGTTAAATAAAGTAGTTTAACAAATTACGCATCTACGACCGCATAGCGCAGTGGATTAGCGCGTCTGACTTCGGATCAGAAGGTCGTGGGTTCGACTCCCACTGTGGTCGGTTTTTTCAACAATTCACCATACCATGGTTTCTTTTTCTCCTTTCTTTTTGCTTTAATCTTTGTCTCTTTTGTTTTTTCATTTGTCTCTGCCATTTTGTGAAGAAGCTTTCACTTGGATCATGCTGCGTCCTTACCATATTTTCTAGACAAGGTTTGGTTAGTTCAGAGGAAATGGAATGATGATGTAATTTTACAATTTTGGCATTGTTTAGGAACCTAATCACACTACCTTCAGAGGTGGAGTTTTCATGACTCCTCAGGCGACAGAAAGCTAACTATAAACTCCTTTCTGAGTGATTATGTGGAAGTGAGCAAAGTTTGAGTTGAAGACATTAATCCTTCCATCCATGGATAAAACTGAGGTATATTTCCGCCCTTTTTTTTCTAACGTTTAATGTCCATGTGTTCTACGGCTGCATGTGGGGTTGAATTCAAGGCATCTCTCATCCTTTTAACAATGAACCACTGGGAAACTATTGGTTGTTCATAATGTGCTTGACTTGAGGAGGTGAACCCTGCAAGTGAATGGCCTTATTATGTTCTTGGTGATGCCATGTTGGTGTTGGAGTTGTCTACATTGGAGATTATTCTGGAGAAGAAGATCATCATCTCTGATATATTATGCTTCTCTAAGTGTATGGTGGTTTATCAAACATGGATTCTTTCAATAAATGAGAGATTTAGCAAACTCAAACACATACATCGCCCCTTAAGCATTGATGATTTTAGTGATGTAGGTCCAATATCGATGGACTTGCAGCTCTTTCACATGTGATGTCTGATGATAAAAAAGAAAAAGAAAAAGAAAAAAAGCATTGGTTCATAAAGCTAGACAAGCAAAAGGTATGCAGCATATCCAAAAATTCGTAACATTCATGACCCAGGTATATTGGTTGATTTCTAGGAGAATCCAGAGGCAGCACATGAAGTATCCTATGCCTATGGTGATGAGCGAGATTCAAAAGCTAAGCCACTTGATTATGAATCTATGAAACTATGAAATGAACAAGAATCCATATATATATATATATATATATATATATAATATTTCCTCTGTTTTCTTTCTCTTAGCTCAAAAAAAGTGGGGTGTGACTCGTATTTATTAAACAGTTTGTAGGTACTTGACAAAGAAAGAGGCGAAATAGGCATGACATCACGATGTGGAGAACACGGACATCGTGACGAGGGGCGACATCACGACGAGGAACGTCGAGATGATGCAGCAAGTTCTCCAATTGACGGAGAGGACTACATCGTGATGAGCATGCATGAACCGTCACGACGACTCGACGTATTCCTCAAGTAATACAATCGCGTTTTGATAGGCAAGAATGACTTCTTTCAGTTAAACTCTGATTACTTTAGGGATATTTTAATTGTTTTAGCCCTTTAAACTTAGCCTATTTAAAGGGGCTTTGTATCTCTGTTTCGATAAGACAATTAAATATGTAAATACTATAAGGCTTTTCTTTTGGGGGTGACAAGACGTAGGCTTAGATAAGTTTTGGTGAGAATTTTAGTGGTAACTATGGAGAGAATTTTGCATCCCTTCTGAGAGAACTTTACGAGAATTAGTGTTTTTTTTCGGGTTTGCTCTATGACAGTTAGGGTTTTATTTTTAAGGTTTGGGTTTGTACATTTAAGTTTATTTTCTTCATATTATACTCTAATTTGTTTACTTATTTAGTAAAAAACTAAAACTCCTTTACACGTGATTTTTAATATTTTTCGAAGGAGTAATATACGATAATATTCGAACATCAGTCAATTGAATCACAATAATTATTTACTATTAATTTATATTCAAAACAAAGTATAACTTTACTTTTCTTAAAAATAAAATATTTAAATTATAATATTTGACTTTCACATATGTTCATTTTAATTAATTTATATTCTTTTACTATTATATAAGGTGATATGACAACTTTTAATTCTTACTTGCGAAGTTAAAATATTACAGAAATAATAATAAAAAATAGATTATTATTAAACATATTAACAATTTAATTTAAAAAATTAGCGTTAAAGTGCAAAATTGTTATGATAGGTGAATATTAAAATTTGTCACTATACTTTGTTTTCATTGATATTTGTCATTATAATTAAGCTTTGAATTTTATTAAAATTTGCCAACAACTTTGATTTTTAATTAAAATTTACCCCTCATTATTAATTTTTATGATTTGTAAACATAATTTAAAAAGAAAAATTCTTTCAAATATTATGTTTTAATAGTTAACAATAATTTAACTTATAAATATTAAAAACAATAAATTAAATTAGAATTTCTATTTAATAAAATAAAATTTTGAAAAAATACATATATATAAAAAAAGTTTATTTTTATAAAATTGTATTTTTATAAAATAACAATTTTATTTAACTTTTATATTTGTTGAGTAATTTTCTGTGTGTCATTAAAAGGAACATTCAAGTATTTATATATATTATCACTGTTCACGGACTTGACCCCACTATTCATAGGACTAATATTCTGAGCAGGTCTCAGACATGTTGGACACGTGTATTGTTCTGGGTCGCCTGCTAGACCTCACAGCCCCTTATATGCGAACTGGGACCGTGAACTCCTCTTAGCTTATGCAAGCTGATACCACGAGCTCTCTTAGTTGTACTCTCGCTGTATGTCTCGCGCGCATTCATTTGGTGGGGCTTGGTCGGGTCACGAGTAGGTGACCCAAATCTTTTTTAGATTTCAGGTTGGTGGTAATTGGTGTCAGAACAATATAATATTAATTAATTTATTATTTTTAAAATCAAATTATTTTAAATTAAAATTGAATAGAAAAAGTCAATAAAAAATATAACTTAGTGACAAAATTTAATATAGAATTAATAAGTTAGAAGAATAATGACAAATATTAATGGTAAATTTCAATTTTGAGGCTAATTTAAAAATTAAATGGAAGCAGTGAAATGACATTTTTAGTAATTTTTTTATTATATTTTTTTGCAGTATAGATAGCTTCGTATATTCTTGTCTAAAAATCATTCAAATCAAATAGCGTTATTACGTCATTTTTATATTTATTACAGGTTTGTGTTAATAATAAATTAATTTCGCATGCAATTCAAAATTATATCAAGACAACGTAGAGGCAGAAATAAAGAAAGAGAAGGGAGGGCTTCATTCCATAAAACAGAAAGCACCCAAAAAGCCGGAAAACAAGAAAAAGAAAATGAAAGAGAAAACCGTAAGAAATAGTTTGCCTCCGATTTAGAAACATTGCATTTCGAGATCTCAATTCTTCAATCCCCGAAAGGTAAGCTTTTCACCTATAATTTCTTACTTATAATCTACAATTTTAACAAATCATAATAATCATTTTCGGTTTGTTTTTATTTTCATTTTTCTTTCCTTAGATTCCAAGACGAATATTTCTTCTTCTTCTTCTTTTTGTTCTTTTTATCAATTTTAATTGATTTTCATCTCTCACATTGTAACATTTCCTTTCAATGGATACCTTATCTTCAATTCTTTAGCTTTGTTATTATTATTATTGTTATTTTCTTTTTGTTTAATGAGCTGCGTTTCTGTTTTTGTGTTTTTGGATTTTTCACTCTTCTATACCTTTGCTTAGCTCAGCTTAGGTTATGTTTTACTTGTTTATTGATTGAATTATTTAGAACACGAATAGTGGCAGGCCAGAAAGTAAAAATAATGTCATAATCGTTGTAGTAAGTTAATCATGAGAGATTTAGCTTTGAATTTTTCCATTTTTTGTCGAATAAATTGAAGTGTGTGATTTAAGGTAATGAGTTTTAGATTTTTTTGAAGGTTGTTTTGAGGATTGTCTTGATCTATTTCCTGTAAACGTGTTACCCGCGCCAATTTTATTGGAGAGGTTTGCATTTGGGGATTATATTCTTTTATGTTGTTTTCTGTTTGGTTCTGAAATTTTTCCATACGCTGAGCCATGGGAATGTGGGGGTTTTATTCCTTGCTTAGTGGTTTTTATTATTTGGTCTTTGCTACAGTGCCATGAGAATTTTGCTACATATGCAACAGTAAACATTTTTCTAGAAGATATGAATATGATTACATCGAAAATGTGTTTTTGACAAGGGTGTTTGATGCAGATATGGCGATGTTCTTTTATGATTCAGTGTTTTCTAATAATATTTATGATGTTCTTTATGAGCCTTGTTTCAACAAAAACTAGCAAAATACTGATCATTAACAAAGATTTTGGATGATGTTACAATCTTCTTCTTCTTTTTTTCTTTTTGGCTTTCTTTAACCTTTATTTTAAGATTTGGCAATGGTAAACACGGACAAAATTGATGTTATGTAATGCATGATTCACAAGCTTTTCTTTTTATCGTTTTCTTTGATTTTCCTTTTGGATTGTGAATATTTGCTGGGATGGCTTCTTTTTTTTTTTTCTTTTTTTTTTTTATGTAAATGCTGTTTACCAGACATGGATGTTTTATGTTTAGATCATTATCTGGTATATAACTATTATGAGTTTGATGCAGGGTACAATCTATTGTTCCTTTGATTTTCTTTGTTAAATGGAGGGCTTGTTGTCTCTTGGTTTGTTAACTGAAAACATAACTGCTGCACTTTCTTGGAATTTTGTGTTTGTCTTTAAGAATCATAATTGATCTATTGCTTTACCTTTCTCTTGTATGCTCTTTGCAGGAATTGTTTGTTCTTTGTCATGGCTAATTCCAAGGGATCAACAAACATAAGAGATTCGATATGTGCTGGAAAGCATGCTTTACTTCCTCCAAAATGTCCCTTCCCTACAGTCTCCCAACCATTTACTGATTATGTCTCCAACAATGTAATTGGATTGGTTCAAAATTCTAGAGAGGGAAATACACACCACATGCGCACTTCTTCTGAAAGCTTTCTGATAGAGGATCAACCCTCTTGGCTTGATGATCTCCTTAATGAGCCAGATATTACTCCTATGCGCAGAGGAGGTCATCGACGTTCATCGAGTGACTCTTTTGCATACATTGATGTATCAAATGCTCGTAACCTTGATTATGCAGCGCAAGAGGAGTACAGATATAAAAATATGATTTCTGCACCTTCGTGGGCATCTCTGGAATTTGATTATCACAGTAAAAAAGATGCTCGGCTTGCTGCTTTCTACAATGACGTGAACTTAGTAAAACAAAATAACAGGCCATGGGATTTATCTTTGAATGCTGTGACTCATTCAAGTGCGCTTCCTTCTCGTAGAGAAAACTCCATTCTTCAGGGTTCAGGATCATCATGTGCTTTAAAAGAAGTAGAGGGTGCTCCATCAACAGCAAGTGAAAAACAAGATTCTGCTGAATCTTCCCCTCTTGAGGCAAAAACTTATTTTGAGAAAAAAGATAATTCTTATGCTAAGTCTTCGTCATCTGACAGTGATACAAAACGTGCAAAGCAGTGAGTAGCCTATTTTATTGTTCCAGCTGTTGGGTTTATGTTACTATCATGGTGGAGTAACGCATGACAATTTCCTTGTTGCATGATTGTGTCTGCTTTTTCTTTTTCTTTTCTTTCCTTTTTCCCTCCTTAAATTTTGTTTTCTGCATTTGTTTTGGATTGTTGTTAATATCTTTTAAGAGTTACATTTTATGAACTCAAGGAACATGGTTGCTCTTAATTTTGTTAATGTTGTTTGTAACTAATTACCTTTTCCTTATAATGGCCAAATTGACTAAGAGCTTGTCAACTGATTTCCAATGGGATTTTGATGCTAGAATTAGGATCTGCAGGTTCATAGGGTGCATCCGTTAGATGTTTCTTGTGGTTACGAATGGTCATACAGAGCATGAGGAGGTTACTGGTGCTTGACTCTACTCTGGATCACATATTTTTCCTGCATAGGCACACATCAATGCATGTTCATATGGTTTCTGTTTTATTAAAAGGAATTACATGCATGCATTGTCTCTTCAAAAGTTATTATTCTGGTGTGGCTGTTTAAGTGATATATCCTTTATTAATAACTAGTGATTCCATTTTTCTCCTGTGATTCTTGAAGCTTTTACCAGTATAGATATTTGGTCATTATACCAAAACCTGATATTGGTTGCAAATGTTTTATCACTGTGCTTTGCCACCATCTACTGCAGGCAGTTTGCTCAACGCTCAAGGGTGCGTAAACTTCAGTACATAGCTGAGCTGGAAAGAAATGTTCAGGCTTTGCAGGCAAGAATTAGTTGAAACTTCAGTTTTTGACTGTTCACTTATTTTCAAATTGACTTGAAGTAATGAAACAGTATGTCTTACAATGAAGTGTTAACCGTCTTTCTCAACAGGCAGAAGGATCTGAAGTTTCAGCTGAGCTTGAATTCCTCAACCAGCAGAATCTTATTCTTAACATGGAGAACAAAGCTCTTAAACAGCGTTTAGAGAGTTTAGCCCAGGAGCAGCTTATCAAACATCGTAAGTTTCTAACCCCTGACCTCTAAGGCTATAATTATATGTTGTTTTTTCTGCATTACATATTGCATGACGACCTTGCCCTCCCCCCCCCCCTTGATTGTAATTATTTGTATGTAGTCCATATGAACCTGTATAAATGGGCATTATGGGGGGTCTTAGGATCCATTTTAGTTCCTTTTTTATCCCATAAATGGCTATAAGAGGAAAAGCAGTAGAAACTTTTACAAAAAGGGTTACTGGATGGTTGATTTGAGATAGCTTGAGAAATGGAAATTTATTCCTTCCTCTTCCCATTTAAATTGTGACCATATTATTCATACTCGGATATGAATGTTGGATACAGGTATGCATCTGAGACTGTTATGTCAATTTTACTTAGTTTCTATGTATTTGAAAGGTGCTTAGAGGGTCATATTCCCGTACTTATGTTTGAAAGTGTGTTAGGCATGGTGCTAACAAGGGGTACTTAAGACCAGAGTAACATAGAAATGTGTCATTTAATTTTTTATGGTAACTTCTTTTTTTAAACTTTGACCTTTATTATTTTGAATACTTTAATTAACTATATTTTATAAAATATATATTTCAAAAACTACTTCATTCAAAGTTTTTAAATTGGATTTTTCTCCATATTTTTTCTCAATAATAAATAGGAAGAATAAGGGGCTTGGGGGCACAAGATCTTTTAACAATGAGTTGGGGTTTTTCCAAAAGCATGAATAGTTATGGAGAAAGGCCGATGCGTCCCTGAGGCAGTCATTGATCTGTCTTGTGATAAACAGTAATTATTTTAATTAACTAAAACAGAATGTCATTGAATGAAAACTAAATTATGCAAATCATTGTGTTCCAGTTGAGCATGAAGTATTGGAGAGGGAGATTGGTAGACTTCGAGTCTTGTTCCAACAGCAGCAGCAACAACAACATCAAAAGCAGAAGCCATCATCATCATCATCATCTAGCCATCGGCCATCCAGCAGTAGAGATCTTGATTCCCAATTTGCGAACCTCTCTCTGAAACACAAGGATGCCAATTGAGGTCATGACCTTCTACCCGCACCACTCTGCAATTAAATCTTTTAATTTATCCTTGCCGATGCCATTGCTGACCGAACTTTTGTTGTTTTGGTTGTTGCAGGCTAAAGCAAAGTTCATCCACTCACTGTCTGATCCTCTCTTTATTTCTCAGTCAGGTTGTCGTAACCATTTTTTTGGCAAAAACGGGAATCGAACTTGGGCCTTGAAAATGGATAAAACGGGAGTCGCCACCGACCTTTTACTAGGTGTGATCGGATCACCTTTGTTTTAATAAAACATTTGTTTTAATAAAACATTTGATTTATTAAAACAGTATTTTTAGGTCTACGAATATTCGAGAAAATAGATTCGGGAGTCGGTTACTTGCGAGAAAGGATTAGCACCCTCGCAACGCCCAAAATTGGTACCAAATTGATTAATCAATGTCCTAATGTCGAAAAGTTTGAAATATTTTTTTTTTATGAAATCTTACCTTTTTATTGTTTATAAACGACTTGATTGAATATTGAGTTTCCCTTGTTTCGAAGGAATAGAGTTTCACATCCAGCACGATTGGACACGACAATCTAAGTCCTTGAATTCAAGATCGTCTTTAAAATTCTCCAAGCACACATTTTTTTTGAAATTTTGGAAAGGGTATTTGCTCACTTGATCATGCGAAAGAAAACACACCCAGCACGATTGGGCATGATCTTTTCGAACTTCCAAACGCACAAATATCACCTTATTTGAAAATAGAAACAAAATTTCAAAGGATATCCATTTGTTCGGTCAAACAAAAAATCACACCCAGCACGATTGGACACGAATTTTTGAATTCCCAAATTCATAAATATTACCTCTGTGAAGCCTCTTTTTTATTAAAAAAAAAGAAGATATTGAAATGCGATTCAAAAAAATGGTGATTTACATGGGATATAACATTAAGATAACAACAATAAATAAAAACTAAAAGATGTTAGTAACGATAAAGATAATAATAAATATAATAATAAAATAGTAATAATAATAATACGAAATATGTACAATACAATAATGTAAATATGGTAATAATAATAATACTAATACTAATAGTAATAATAAATAATAATAATAATAATAATAATAATAATAATGATAATGATAATAATAGTAGTATAGTAATAATAATAGAAAAATAATAGTGATACAAAATACATATAATAATAATATAATAATAGTAAAGTAATAATTATACCAAAATATGTACAATATAATAATGATAGCAGTAAATATAATAATAATAATAGTGATGATGATTGTAAGACCCAAATTTTGCCCGGGGCCCATTAAAAACCCAATAAAAATAAGGCAATACAAATGTTCAATTACGGGCCCAAATTTAAACCCAAAATACCAACTAAAACCCGGAGCCCACTTAACCTAACCCATTGACCCAAGTCTACAGTGGCCCAACGGCCCAAAAACATTAGACTTTTGCAGCAGAGAAGAAACCCTAGCCCTTTTGCGCCGCATGCCTCCAATGGCCCTACCAGCGCCGCTCCCTCGGTCAACCCGACTGTCGGCCACCACTGCCACTACGCAGCTCCCCATACGCCACTATCTTCCACTTCGCACGCCCATACCTGCAAAAAGAAAAACGACAAACGACAGAGGACGCAATGGCAGACACAATAGAAATAAAATAGAAACAACATATGTAAAAATCGGTTATATAAACCGAAGCAAACGATTGTAAAAAGGGGGGATCCGAAATCAAAAAAAGAAAAAAAAGAACTCTTGTAACTCCTTTGTTTTACGCATTCAGAAATCGAAAATAAGAATACAAATTTCAAAAAGGGGAATCATTTTTTTCGAATTCGAAGGAAGAAAAACCGAGAGCACCAAAGGTAAAAAAGAGATTTTTGAATCAAAAAGAACGGAATCAGAAATCAAACAAACAACAAGGGACATCAAGAGGTTGATCTCGTTTCTATTTTTTTTTACCATTTGCTGTTAATTCCTTCTTTTATTTCTTTCGAAACCTTTAACAAACGAATAAAAAAAAGAAAAAACAAAAGAGAAGGGAAACGGACCTGGCCCCGTGCGCCATTAGACCCCGTGCGCGGCGGTGGTGCGATGAATCGATCGGAAGGGAGCCCAATCGACTAAGAGATGAGAGGAAGTGAAGCATTTTTCTCTCTTTTTCTGGAGTGTGGCTACTGTTATGTTTGATGCTAGGGTTAGAAGTGTTTTTTCTCTGCAGGAGGCTTGGGCTTATATGCCTTGATCAAAACGGCGCCGTTTAATGTAAAGAGAGACTGCGCATATCCCCTTAGGGGGATATTTGCGCGATGACCCCTCTCCCTTTTGATGTGTTTCTGATTTCAGCCAAACGTAACATCTTTTTCTTTTTAAAAATTTTACCCCATTATCTCATTTGTGTTTCAAATCGGTCCCTACCAAGACGCGGTGCACAGGGCTTGGGAATAATTTCCCATACAGCCCTTGTAGCTTCACGCGTTTTTCGTATTGCCCCTCCTTTGGCCTTGTTTTTCCATTTATTTATAATTTATCTTTCGATTTTGTTTGAATTCCAATCTAGTCCTGCGTTTATTTATTTGTTCAATTTCAAGCTCTTTGGTTTATTTAATATCTTACCTCCTTGTTATTTATCTGTTCCTTTTTTTATATTTTCTATTACTTGTTTTCATATTGTTAATTTTGTATTATGGTTATTATTATTATTGACATTCTTATTATTTTTCACTATTATATTTGTCATTATCTTTATTTCACCATCACTCGTATTATTATTATTATTTCTTGCTTATCCTTTTCATATTTTCTATTACTATCATATATTTTAATTTATCATTATTATTATTATTATTACTATCATTATTATTATTACTATTATTACCACATTCATATTAGTATATTATATATATATATATTTCATATTATTGTTATTATTATATTTATTATCATTATTTTATTATATTACTATTATTATTATTATACTTTTGTTTTACTACTATTATCATCACTATTATTATTATTGCACCATTATTTGTATATACTAATTTCATTACCGCTATTATTATATTCGTATTAGTATATTGTATATATCGTGTATTACTACTAATATTATTATTATATATTTTTACCACATCTATATTAATACATATTATTACTATTATTGTTATTATTATTATTATTATTAGTACTATACTTATATTATTGTTTGTTGTACATATTGTGGTATTATTATTACTGTTATCTTATTATTATTATTTTATTATTATTATACTATTATTATTGTGTTATTATTATTTCTATTATCGTGCTATGACCTGTATGTACACTCATCATTATTATTTTAGTTTTATTATTATTTCTGCAATGTTCTTTTCCCATTCATTTTAGACTTGTCTTATTTTATTTTTCGCTTCCCTTATTATTATTCATATTGATGCACTCATTTCCATGTTGCTATGCATGTCAGTATTGAAATTTCTTCTTACATTCTACTATAAATTTTGTTACATCAATTTTGCTCGATACAAAACGGTTTCTTCTCGTAAAGGTAATATTCCTTGTTTAGAAATCCGAGAAAACGCGCTCTAAAATATTGGGTAGCGATTTTTTCATGTTCATTCTAAATGACTGAATATTCTTTTAAACAGATATATTTTTAACAACAAAGGCTTATTCTCGAGAACTTAAAATTTTGTGTCCTAAAGCATTGGATGTGATGATTTGTTATTCCAAAAGAAGATTTTTTAAACTGAGGCAATGTTCTGTGTTTAGAAGCACGAGAGATTGTGCCCTAAAGTATTGGATTGCAATTTTCTCGTTTAATCTAAATATCCGAATATCCTTTCGAACAAGTATATTTCTTACCAAAAAGGGCTTATTTTTGGAACTCAAAATGTCATCTCCTAAAGTATTGGACGTGGTGTTTGGTTATTCCGAAGTAAGGTTTTCTAAAAGCAAGGCAACATTCTATATTTAGAAGCTCGAGAAAACGTGCCCTAAAGTATTGGGTTTGCTATTCTCTCGTCCATTTTTAGATAATAGAATGTCCCTTAAAGTAAATTTATAAATAAAAAGGGGAAGTTTAGTCTCGATGGTCAAAAAGGGTGTCCTAAAGTATTTGGATACGGCATTTTTCCTCGAGACGGAATAACCCCTTGGCATACGTCTTCGATTTCTTTAAATACTATCAGTTGATATCATCATAAAAAGGGATCGTTTTAATTCTTTCAGATTTTCAAATTTTCGACACCAAGACACAAGATAATCAATTAGGTACCAATTTTTGGGCGTATTGAGGGTGCTAACCCTTCCTCATGCGTAACCGACTCCCGAACCTATTTCTTTAAACTTCGCGGACCAAAATCGTTGTTTTGATAAATTAAATGGTTTATTTAAAGCAACTACTTTTCAAGGTGACCCAATCAAACCTCAACAAAAAGGATTGGTGGCGACTCCCACGTTTTATCATTTTCAAAACCCAAGTTCGATTCACGCCCTTTTCGAGAGCCGAGGGGCGGTTTCGACAATGATAATAATACAAAATATGTACAAAATGTAAAGGGGTAAATCGAACTCAAAATGAAATAAAAGGGTAAATTATATAAAATAAATAATATGGGAGACTAAACTGAAACATGCGCGAAATGATGAGGGACGAGAAGCGTAATTTTCCAATAAAACTTTTAACGCGGGACTAAGATGAAACTGAGATGAAATTGAAGAGGTAAATTTGAAAATAAAGAAAGAACTGAATTTAAAGAAGTAAGAATTGCGGAGGGACCAAAAGGGTAATTAGCCCCTTAAATGAAAACACGCGGGTCTAGCACGGAGCGGGTCAGGCGTGCGGGTCATGCAGCAAACGACGTCGTTTTTGCAATGTCTTAAACGGCGTCGTTTCAAGTCTATTTATAAGGCCGATTTTCCCCAAAAAATCATTTGTAACTGATTTTAAAAAAAAAAACAAAAGGGCAGAACCCTTTTTCTCTCTGGGCAATCCCAGATTTCGGCCCCGACTCCCGCCGCCGATCCACTGTCGATCCGCAGCAGCTCTGCCTTGGATGGCGGTCAGAAACCCGAGGTAACCCCCTTCTCTTCCTCCTTTTTTATTTGCTTGAAAAGATTTTTTAAATAAACTAAAATAAAATAATGAAAATGGAAAATAGTAAATAGTGGTATAAGAGGAAACCTTGAAATTTTATTATTTGATTCTAATTGCTAAAATTTTTTGTATTCTTTTCCCTTTTTTTTGAAAAAATCCCTCCTTTGTGTACAAATCTGTCTTCGGTTTTATAACCGACCTAAAGAGAAATAAAACCAAAATAAAATACAATCGTTTTTTCCTTTCGTTGTGCTTTCTTTTTCCTTTTTTATTGCAGGGGGCCGAGTATAGTGGGGGGAAGTGGCGATGGTGGCAAACAACGGCCAGTGGAGCACTCGTGGTGACGGGGACGACGCGCGTGGAAGCTGGAGCGTCGTGCGCGTGTGGGGGACGCGCGGCGGCGCTGGAAAGGGACCCTAGGGTTTCTGCCCCTTTCAATCTGTTGTGGGCCGTTTGGGATTGGGCTAGGTATTGTTTTAGCTGGGTCATTTTGTAATTGGGTTTAGGACTGTTTATTTTTTATTGGGTTTTGGGCCCTGGGTTAAAGACCCGGGCCAAAATTGGTGCTTACAGCTGCCCCTCTTTGCTCATTGTCGTGAAACGATAATAGGGCAAAGATAATAGAAGAACCAATTTTGCCCGGTCTTAGCAGGCTTTGACTTATTGGTCCTCGTCTTCTTCAAACAGCTTCAAACTCCACTGTAACTTGTTACTTCGATCCACTCCGCTGTTTCTTGTTGCTTGGGTCCGCTTCACTATTTCGTTGTATCTTCAGGGAGATAATATTTCCTATTCCATGGTTTCTTCGAGGGCACAATAACTAGCGTCTCGATCGGCTTTGATGTGATTTCAGGGAGAAGAGATTCTCATCTTTGATCTATTCCAACGGGACTTCAAGGAAATAAGTCTAAACGTTTCAAACTGCTTCCCTGCTATCTTCGGGGAGGCTTCGATCTTCAGTCTACTCCAATGATACTTCCGAGAGATATGGCCTATAGCTTCATTTTGCTCTTGCTTAATCTTCTTTGTCCATTGGAACTTCTTCGTCCAATTTGCTCAAGGCGACTTCAGTCTTCCGTCTGTAAGTACCTTTGTGTGT
Source organism: Gossypium australe (assembly GCA_005393395.2). NCBI lineage: Eukaryota > Viridiplantae > Streptophyta > Magnoliopsida > Malvales > Malvaceae > Gossypium > Gossypium australe. Next base: position 121,993,535 of record CM016625.1, read on the forward strand.
GACCCGAGACTCAACCCCCATCTCATAATATGAGTTGATTTTTTTTTTGCGAGCAGAAATTGAAAAACAGAAATTGAAAATGCCTCAGCGTGCGACCTGAGGAGTTGATTTAAACAGAAATTGAAAAACAAAAATTAAAAATGCCTCAACGTGTGACCTGAGGAGTTGATTCAAACAGAAATTGGAAAACAGAAATTAAAAATGCCTCAGCGTGCGACCTGAGGAGTTGATTTAAACAGAAATTAAAAAACAGAAATTAAAAATGCCTCGGCATGCTTCGCTTAGGAAGGCAATATCCGTTATCTTCGATCATCTTCGCTTACGAAAGCAAGATCTGTTTTTTGATCATCTTCGCTTAGGAAGGCAAAATCTGTTTTTCGATTTGGTTCGCTTAGGAAGGCAAAATCTGTTTTTTGATTTGCTTCGCTTAGGAAGGCAAAATCGGCTTTTCGATTTGCTTCGCTTAGGAAGGCAAAATCGGCTTTTCGATTAGCTTCGCTTAGGAAGGCAAAATCCGCTTTTTGATTTGCTTCGCTTAGGAAGGCAAAATCTGTTATCTTCGATCAGCTTCGCTTAGGAATGCAAGATCTGTTATCTCGATTAGCTTCGCTTAGGAAGGCAAGATCTGTTATCTTTGATCTGCTTCGCTTAGGAAGGCAAGATCTGCTTTTAACAGAAATTGAAAAACAAAAATTAAATAACACCTCAGCGTGTGACCTGAGGCTCAACTCACCTCTCGTAATATGAGTTGATATTCAAAAACAGTACTTGAAAACGTATCATCTGGTGGAACTCGGATGCCTTCTTTATCCTTGGTTTGGTATAGTTATCGTCAAAACTTTATGCTTCACTGGTGCACCTGTATGTGTCATGCGTGATGCTATCATTATATGCACGTGTTTGTCTTAAATGCTTTTATGCCTACATGATTATGCCATGCGCCCTGGGCTTATTTGTCATGTATCTCTTTTCGTTACGACTTTCATGGTGGCCTGCGTTCATTGCTTTGACTCTTGACTTTTCTTTCAGGTTTTGTACCCGTCCTCAAACCTCAGGAGTAATCTGCGTTTCTCGTATATCACCCTTTTGCCCCACTGTAGCCTCAGGGTTCATCTCATTGTGACCCAGGGGTGTAGGATTTGAATATCCTCCATTTGTCCCACTGCGACTCTAAAACATAGGATTTGTCTCTTCTTCAACCTACCCTCCTGTTATTCAACGGTACAGGATCTGTATCAGCTTCCTTCTAACGATCACTCTTTAGGTGACCCAACCAGATGTATATGAGTGATGCTCGCATGAATGCAGAATGTCATTTCCTTTCAAGAATGATTCCGGTTTTGCACTTGGGTTAACAATGCCCTTTTTTCTGTCAGGATTGTGTCACTGACGCGATGCCTTGTCATTTTGTTCAATCACCTTAATTTGGACTCAAAGATTTCCAACCCTTAAGCTCAGTGAATCTTGAGCAATAATCCTTTTTCAGACTCCTATATTGTTTAGAGGTTTCCAGAGTAATATGCGAAACTCCTTTCATGAAAGTGTTATTAATCCAATAATCGTTATTTCAATGCAAAATGCTCAAAAAGGACCATAATGATGGATGGGAATTTATTGGGAGTATATCTCGAATCAAACAAGTTAATCAAAGCTAGCTTATGCAATGAAGCAGCAAATTCATTTAGAGTGTATTTTGAAAAGACAAAGATAGCAGACTCAAAATGGGTAAAGTGGACACTAGGTGCCCCAGATATCGCAGCTTGAGCTTCTCTGTTCAAACTTCTTGAGGACCTTTCTAAATTCAATATGTGTTTAGGGGATCCGGAGTACTTTGTCGATGCCCCAAGGTGCAACATTCCTCTTCATTGTTACTTCAAGTGTACCAAGACTACTGTATGCCCCATTTTTATCAAAATTTGAGCTGCCCTCTTTTTTTGGGGGGGTTTCAACTCACACCCCCTTTTGGTCTCAAAGCGCCCTTTGCGGGTTTTCACTTTGGCCTCTCCTTTCTCTTCTTTTTCTTTTTTCTTTTTTTTTTTAAATTCACCGGATTGGGTAGGTCCTTTGTCATCTATCTCAGACAATATCCTTGTTTCCCTAGAACGGGCCTTCTTTGCAACCTAAGGTCCTTCCTGGCTTGGCATCTTCTTTCTTCCGAAGTTCTTGTTGCATGGAAAGGATCTTCTTCAAAGCCCTATCATAAAATTTTCTAAGGCGATCCTTTTTGCTGTAGACTCGCGTCATCTGATTGTGACTGATAGTTCTTAACATCTTCACTTGATCACATCGGGATTGGATCCATTTCGCCTCACCCAATTTTGGCTCGGCCCGTGCCCCAGAAAAGAGGATTTTGACTTCACTAGGCAAAACCTAATGAGGAAGGCGTTGCCCCAGCAGAGGTTCTGGCTGACATTTAATAAGTATAAAAGGGTACGTAACTCCTTTATGCCAACATTCACAAGTTTAGGTCATCTTCCCAACAATCTTTGTTTCGTTGCCCCTCTTTTTTTTTGCCATATGAAGCGACCCTTGCCCTTTTAGTGAAGAGATCGACATCCATAAAAATGAATCGATGTGGACCTGAAGCTTCCGAGGAGATTGGCTTGATAACGTCCTTGCCCCACGTGTAGACAAGGAGGAAAAGGCACATAAGTTCTGTCCTTGATTTGGCACTTGATGCAATTTTCCTTTTTGGGTAGACCAGCAGCTCGAACCTCTTGATTGGCTTAGTCAGGGTAGAACCATCAGCATGTAATCTTCAAATATCCCTATGGGCTTCTTCTGTGACTTCCTTAGCTTTGACAACATACTCGTGCCTTAGTAGTCCCTGCGTGATCATATGAAAATATCTTTAATCTCTTGGAGATAACTCAATGATTCCTTGTCTTGTCCTTTGGCAAGCTAAACTTCCATCTTCAACTCATTCGTTAGCTTATATTGTCCGCTGTCATTCTCAACCAATTAGGAAGTAAGTTGCACTCTCTGTCATTTTCCAAGTTCTCATATCCCTCTAGACACATATCTCTCTAAAAGGGAGTCAGTAACAGTGTCGCTCATGTCATTGATATCTGGGGACCGCATTGTGGGCATGAAGGTAGAAAATTAAAAGCATGATATGTAGAGTATGAAATGCAGGGAGAGAGAATAAAGATGCATTTTATTGAAATAACAATTCTGGAAACAAGCCTATTTCACGAAAAGACTCTTGTTGCCTCTAGGCTTAAAGCAACAAGCATGTTTTGAATATTACTCTAGATCAACTAAAAATGCAGGTTTCTTCCACAATCTTACTGTTCAAAACACTCCCAAGTGTGTAAAGCTTCGGAAAGCTTTATGCCCCCGTTCCTCTTTGAATGTGTCATTGGCGTTTTGACTTCTAGTTTTTCTCGGCTTCTGATGACTTCTTTTAAGGAATCGAGACTCTTTCGCCCTCTTCTTCAATTATTGCAAATAATTGCCCCGGTCGACTCATCGAACTTCAAAACCCCGATTTTAATAAGCCTTTCCACCAATTTCTTGAATGCGACGCAGTTATCGGTTGAGTGACCCGTTATTCCCGCGTGATACTCACATTGAGCATGCGGATCATACCATTTGGGGTATGGGGGTTGCATTGGTTTTATGTAGTGAGGAGCCACCCTATGTGCATCAAACAGGCTTTGATACAACTCCCCATATGTCATTGGAATCGGTGTAAATTGGGGATGCTTTGCATTGGATTCTTGACCTGATAATCCCTGATGACCAGTGGTCATACCCCTCGGTTGACCTGTAGAGACTGACTTGGAATGCTTGTTCAAGATGTTCACTTCATTTTCCATCTTTCTCGGGCTTGACCTTTTGACACTTTCTCTTGCATCTATTTTTCCACTCTTGATGCCGCTTTCAATAAGTTCCCCAGACGTTACAACATCGGCGAAGTCTTTTGTGGCATTTACCACTAACTTGTCATAAAACGGTGCCTTCAAAGTGTTAATAAAAAGGACCGTTATCTCAGTTTTAGTCAGTGGGGGTTCTACTTGAACCGAGACGTCCCTCCACCTTTGAGCGTATTGCCTAAAAGTCTCTGATGGCTTCTTTTCCATCATCTGTAGCGTTAGTCGATCAGGTGCTATGTCGGAGACGTGCTTGTATTGCTCACAGAATGCTGTAGCTAAGTCATCCCATGATTGGATCCTCTCTCTGTCGAGCTGATTATACCACCGGAAGGCTGACCCGATCAAGCTATCTTGAAAGCAGTGTATCAACAACTTGTCTTCATCTACATAACCAGCCATTTTTCGACAAAACATGATAAGATGCGCCTTTGGACACCTTGTTCCATCATATTTTTCGAAGTCTGGTACTTTAAATTTTGGAGGCAAGACCAGACCGTGAACCAAACTGAGCTTTTTGGCGCTTATTGCAGAAGAGACTCTAGTTCCCTCTATCGCCCTGAGTCTTTCTTCCAGATCCTTATACTTGTCCTGAGCATCCTAATCTTTCATTCTTAGCTTGGCTATTTCCATAGGATCATCCAAATCTGGGACAATAGGGTCAGCAGGGTTAGCTCCGTGGTTTGACACGAATACTCCTTGGGCAGGTGGTGGTACCGAGGGTTGTTCCAGGCCTGTAGATTCCCTTTGAGGCCAACCTCCTGGCACTGTATGGGTGTGAGGTGGAGTGTATCCTGGGGGATGGCCTTCGCTTTCTCCCCCGGTACTAGTTGTAGGGTCTTTTCCTTTGTTCGTTATCCCATTCATCATCAAGGTCATTTGGGCCACCATATTCCGCTGAGCCTCTATCATCTGGTCTTTCATTTCTTGCTGAAACTTTGCCATTTGCTCTTGCATCTCTTTTTGAAATTGTTCGTATCTTTGGTCCATCGCTTTTGCCTTACGACGAGTGTTGTATAATAGGTTGGTTTTTGTCGGTTTCCAGGGTAACTTCTTCTGTCATGATTTTAACCAATTAGACTCCTTTTGATGTAAATGACGTGATGTATGCAAATGGATGAAATGCAATGCAAATGTGTGAAATAAATGCAAAAGGTGTCGATTCCCGTTCAATTTCTTATAGAAAGCTTATTTAAGAAACAAAATCCTTTACATAAAGCAGAGTCATATATGTGACCTAGCCCTTCGATTACGAAGTAAAGCCGTGTATTCTTCTATGGTAGGTACCAAGTCCACTGTCCCGAATGTGAAGCAGCTATATGCGGGATTCCAATATTGGTTATGGCCCGAAACAAGTGTTTGTCCACTCTGATGTCAAGCGAATAGGGTAGATCGCCATAATCAAGGTAGAAAAGCTGCTTAGTCCCCTCATCCCAATGAGCCCACATATCTCTTAATTTTTGGAGCTCATTTTGTGTTATACTGACGCGAGTAAAGTCCCCCAACGCCGATGTATGTTCCTCGGCTAGACTATCCCTTTCTCGAGTTGTATCTTCTCTGACCATATACGCACGGCCTCGTTACCCCCTACTTTATCAAGGAATTCGTCCCCCATAACGAGCTTCTATCTTAGTAACCAAACAGGGATCGACACCTTCGAATGTGAAATGACATGCAAACATGGCCAAAATAAACAAGTTAGTTTTGAACAACAGCAACCAAAACGAGTAAAAGGACATCAAACCACTGTATGGGTAACCACTAGGATTTAGCATAGCTTTACTTAGGGTGGGCCCTTAAGGTTCGCTATATGTGGCTTAGTTCTAAAGGAAGGGTACCCGAACCAGCAGATTCCTCAATCCTCACCCATTATAGGCTCATACAGATCGAGTTCAGTTCAGGGGAATACATTTCCCTATGGCCATGCGGAGGTGAAAACCTCACGAAACCATAGGTACGGATGTATTCCGGAAGCGGCCCCCTAGCCCATGCGGAGGTGAAAACCTCACGAAGGCATAGCTTCTCGCTCCCACTTAAGGGTGCGACCATAACGGTCATGCAAATATGAATGCAGAGACATCCTATGAGACTCGACATTATTGCAATCATAGCACCAGCGAATGCATCAAAAGAAACATGATTTTTCAAAATGATTTTCCAAATTTTGACAAAAGGACAAAGAATAATCAATTTTACGGCCTGACTCTCTGAGGTCCCCAGCGGAGTCGCCAAGCTGTCGTAACCATTTTTTTGACAAAAACGGGAATCGAACTTGGGCCTTGAAAATGGATAAAACGGGAGTCGCCACCGACCTTTTACTAGGTGTGATCGGATCACCTTTGTTTTAATAAAACATTTGATTTATTAAAACAGTGTTTTTAGGTCTACGAATATTCGAGAAAATAGATTCGGGAGTCGGTTACGTGCGAGGAAGGATTAGCACCCTCGCAACGCCCAAAATTGGTACCAAATTGATTAATCAATGTCCTAATGTCGAAAAGTTTGAAATGTTTTTTTTTATGAAATCTTGCCTTTTTATTGTTTTTAAACGACTTGATTGAATATTGAGTTTCCCTTGTTTCAAAGGAATAGAGTTTCACATCCAGCACGATTGGACACGACAACCTAAGTCCTTGAATTCAAGATCGTCTTCAAAATTCTCCAAGCACACATTTTTTTTGAAATTTTGGAAAGGGTATTTGCTCACTTGATCATACGAAAGAAAACACACCCAGCACGATTGGGCATGATCTTTTCGAACTTCCAAACGCACAAATATCACCTTATTTGAAAATAGAAACAAAATTTGAAAGGATATCCATTTGTTCGGTCAAACAAAAAATCACACCCAGCACGATTGGGCACGGATTTTTGAATTCCCAAATTCATAAATATTATCTCTGTGAAGCCTCTTTTTTATTAAAAAACAAGAAGATATTGAAATGCGATTCAAAAAAATGGTGATTTACATGGGATATAACATTAAGATAACAACAATAAATAAAAACTAAAAGATGTTAGTAACGATAAAGATAATAGTAAATATAATAATAAAATAGTAATAATAATGATACGAAATATGTACAATACAATAATGTAAATATGGTAATAATAATACTAATACTAATACTAATAGTAATAACAAATATAATAATAATAATAATAATAATAATGATGATAATAATAATAATAGTAGTATAGTAATAATAATAGAAAAATAATAGTGATACAAAATACATATATAATAATAATATAATAATAATAGTAAAGTAATAATTATACCAAAATATGTACAATATAATAATGATAGCAGTAAATATAATAATAATAATAGTGATGATGATAATAATACAAAATATGTACAAAATGTAAAGGGGTAAATCGAACTCAAAATGAAATAAAAGGGTAAATTATATAAAATAAATAATATGGGGGACTAAACTGAAACATGCGCAAAATGATGAGGGACGAGAAGCGTAATTTTCCAATAAAACTTTTAACGCAGGACTAAGATGAAACTGAGATGAAATTGAAGAGGTAAATTTGAAAATAAAGAAAGAACTGAATTTAAAGAAGTAAGAATTGCGGAGGGACCAAAAGGGTAATTAGCCCCTTAAATGAAAACACGCGGGTCTAGCACGGAGCGGGTCAGGCGTGCGGGTCATGCAGCAAACGACGTCGTTTTTGCGATGTCTTAAACGGCGTCGTTTCAAGTCTATTTATAAGGCCGATTTTCCCCAAAAAATCATTTGTAACTGATTTAAAAAAAAAAAGGGCAGAACCCTTTTTCTCTCTGGGCAATCCCAGATTTCGGCCCCGACTCCCGCCGCCGATCCACCGCGGCTCTGCCTTGGATGGCGGTCAGAAACCCGAGGTAACCCCCTTCTCTTCCTCCTTTTTTATTTGCTTGAAAAGATTTTTTAAATAAACTAAAATAAAATAATGAAAATGGAAAATAGTAAATAGTGGTATAAGAGGAAACCTTGAAATTTTATTATTTGATTCTGATTGCTAAAATTTTTTGTATTCCTTTCCCTTTTTTTTGAAAAAATCCCTCCTTTGTGTACAAATCTGTCTTCGGTTTTATAACCGATCTAAAGAGAAATAAAAACAAAATAAAATACAATCGTTTTTTCCTTTCGTTGTGCTTTCTTTTTCCTTTTTTATTGCAGGGGGTCGAGTATAGTGGGGGGAAGTGGCGATGGTGGCAGACAACGGCCAGTGGAGCACTCGTGGTGACGGGGACGACGCGCGTGGAAGCTGGAGCGTCTCGCGCGTGTGGGGGACGCGCGGCGGCGCTGGAAAGGGACCTTAGGGTTTCTGCCCCTTTCAATCTATTGTGGGCCGTTTGGGATTGGGCTAGGTATTGTTTTAGCTGGGTCATTTTGTAATTGGGTTTAGGACTGTTTATTTTTTATTGGGTTTTGGGCCCTGGGTTAAAGACCCGGGCCAAAATTGGTGCTTACACAGGTTTTAACCCTTTTTTACCCTCTTTTATTATCTTCATGTGCAGCACCTGGTCATAATTGCTAGAGAGTTGTCTCTTCTTCAGACATACGATGCACCTGAGGTGGTAAACGTAAGAGCAGGTTCCATGTTTCACTTTTACTCCCTCAAGTATCTTGTCTGTTCATCAATGGTTATGATTGATTTAGATTTCTTTTATGTGCTCCATCCATTTTCCCTTCATTTCTGAGTATTTACGTTAGTTTCAGAGATCTTTAGGATGTTTGGATGTGCATTATTCTATAATTTGCATAAATGGTAGAGAAATATTTCCTGTAAAATGTTTCTAAATGAAAATCAGAATCCAGGTTTTCTTTCTGGGTTCCTTTGGTTTTGATTTACTTGGATTTCTCCTACAGCAATCTCAGAAGCTATAAACAATTCAAACTCTACCCATTAAAAAGAGCTTTTTTAAAAAGAAAAAGAAAAAGAAAGAAAGAATGGACAGCAACGAGTTTATAAAAATAAGGGAATCATAAATTGATTGGAAAAGGGATTAAATTATTTTTTGGGTTTGAACTTGATAATTATTCTCAAATTAGTGAGGTATGATTTTTTTTTGTCCAAGATAGTCCCTAAGCTTGGTACTTGTTCTAACAATGAGGCTTGAATGTTTTTTGTTCAGGTTAGTTCTTGAACTTGGTAATTGTTTTCACAATGAGATTAAAAAATATTCTTTTGGTTCAAATTAATTTTAGATATATTCTTGAAAACCCTAATGTTCAAAGCTTAATGTGTGAACAATTGTCATATTTAGATTCCAATATAAGAATAATTGCTAAACTTAGGGACTAACTTGGACAAAAAAAATTCAAGTCCCAATGTGAGATAATTGTCTAAGTTAGACCTCTGTTGGGAAGAAACCGAACAACCGAACGGAAGCGAAGCACAACCGGTGTTCTTTCTCTCCCTATAACTCTTGTCAAATATTATGGCAAGCACAATAGCACAAAAATATGTTCTCTAGCAACCTTAATCAACCACAAATCAACCAATACAACCGCAACAAAAATGATAAATAGAGACACCGATATTTTTACGTGGAAAACCCCTCTAAATCAAGGGTAAAAACCACGGGACTTTAGAGTCCGATTAAAAGCTCCACTATTATCAAATGTTCAGCTACAAGATTACAATATCAAGCCTACAACAAGCATTCAACTCCAACAAGGCTAACAATATGTAATCTTTAGCAAAAGAGAGAAAAATTGGAGAACATCACCAAAATCGTAGCTGCTGTAAAACGGGTATTTCTGACGCTACAGGACTCGGATGAAAAATCCTACCTTACAAAGTCAAGAACACCTTGTCGTCTAGCTGCTGTCAAAACATCAGCTCAATCGAACCACGGATGGACCTCCGATCGAAGAGTTGATCACAGCTGCTCCAAACTTGAAAAACTGATTTTTCAGGCTTCAAAACTCTCTGTTTCTCCCTTCTATTTTCTCTCTAGTTTTTCTCTAGCTCTCTGACGTTCTTTTAACCAATATTGGCTGCCCACAAGCCACATAAAGGACAAAAGAAAATGATGAAAGACAAAGAAAAATGATAAAAAAATTAGGTGCCATGTTTTATGGCAGATTTTGAGGGATTCCCACATAGTGGGACCCTCCCAACAAATCTCCCCCTCCGACTATGTGGGGAATACCTCCATACCGGAGATCAAACAACATGCTTCAAACTTTCCTCTTAGTAAAGCCTTCGTCAACATATCGGCACCATTATCATCAGTATGTATCTTTTCAAGCTCTAACAGCTTAGTTTCAAGAACATCTCGTATCCAATGGCACCTCACATCAATATGCTTAGATCTAGCATGAAAAGTTGAGTTCTTACCAAGATGAATAGCACTCTGGCTATCACAATACAGGACATACTTCTCCTGAGTAAAATCGAGCTCATGCATAAACTTCTTCATCCAAAGCATCTCCTTGCACGCTTCGATTGCTGCAATGAACTCTGATTCGGTGGTGGACAATGCAACACACTTTTGTAATCTCGATTGCCATGCCACAGCTCCCCCTGCATAAGTAATCAAATAACCTGAAGTAGATTTCCTCGAGTCAATATCTCCGGCCATGTCTGAATCTGTATAACCAACAAGAACAGGTTTCTCATTGCCGAAACAAAGTTTCATGTTGGAAGTGCCACGAAGACATCTCATAATCCACTTCACTGCATTCCAATGCTCTCTGCCTGGATTAGAAAGAAAACGACTGACTGTACCAACGGCATAAGCCAAGTCTGGTCTCGTAAAAACCATTGCATACATCAGACTCCCCACGGCTGAAGAGTAAGGAATTTTCTGCATCTCTTCCTTCTCCTTTTCTGTGGAAGGACAATGCTTAACACTCAATCTGAAGTGCGTAGCAAAGGGAGTGCTCACCGCTTTAGCTTTATCCATGCTAAACCTTTGAAGTACTTTCTCAATGTACCTCTCTTGTGATAACCATAATTTCTTGGCCTTTCTATCACGTGTCAACTTTATGCCAAGAATTTGCTTTGCTGCCCCCAAATCCTTCATTACAAAGGATTTACTCAACTCTTGCTTCAACTTCTCAATTCTAGAAGCATTCTGACCAACAATAAGCATGTCATCAACATAGAGCAAAAGAATTATAAAATCATCACCAGAGAATCTCTTAACAAACACACAATGATCAGAAGTAGTCTTCTTGTAGCCTTGCTCCCCCATAACAGACTCAAACTTCTTGTACCATTGCCTTGGAGCTTGCTTCAAACCATACAAGCTCTTCTTCAATCTGCACACGTAGTCTTCTTTCCCTTGTGCAACAAACCCCTCTGGCTGCTCCATGTAAAGCTCTTCTTCCAAGTCACCATGAAGAAAAGCAGTTCTCACGTCCATTTGTTCAACCTCTAAGTCATAACAGGCTGCCAAACTCAGTATAGTTCTGATAGAGGACATCTTCACAACAGGATAAAATATTTCTTCACAATCAACCCCCTTTTTCTGAGTATAACCCTTGACGACCAATCTAGCCTTGTATCGTAGAGATGAAGACTTCTCTTCTTGCTTCAACCTGTAAACCCACCGATTCTTCAAGGCTCTTTTGCCTTTGGGCAATTTTACCAACTCAAAGGTATGGTTCTCATGCAAGGATTGAAGTTCATCTTTCATCGCTTCAACCCACTGATCTTTGCATTCACTCTCCATAACCTCTTCATAACATTCAGGTTCTCCCCCGTCAGTCAAAAGAACATATTCATCAGAAGAATACCTGATAGAAGATCGTCGATCTCTGGAAGACCTTCGAAGTGGAACTGTTGGTGGAGCTATAGGTGCTTGTTGTTGATCATTCACAACATCATCCATGGGAGCATCAAAGTCACCTATATCCTGATGGTCATCAGTAACATCACCATGCACATCATCCTGGATAGGACCTAGTGAAGAGTTTAGGGGAACCGGATTCACATCGACCAAATCACCACTGCCTTGTGAATTCACTTTCTCCGTCTTATCAATGTCATCGATGTTCTGATCCTTAATAAAGACAACATCTCTGCTTCTCACGAGTTTCTTCTGAACGGGATCATAGAGTCTATAACCAAACTCACCATCTAGACCATAACCAATAAAAATGCATTGTCGAGTCTTGGCATCCAACTTGAATCTTTCATCCTTTGGAACATGAACAAATGCTTTACAACCGAACACACGTAGGTGATCATATGACACTTCTTTGCCAAACCAAACTCTATCTGGCACATCACCTCGCAAAGGAACACTAGGAGACAGATTTATCACATGTGTCACTGTATTCAAAGCTTCAGCCCAAAATGATCTTGGCAGCTTTGAATCTGACAACAAACATCTGACTCTCTCAATTAGTGGTCGGTTCATTCTTTCAGCTAACCAATTTAATTGTGGAGTCTTTGGTGGTGTTCTCTGATGTCTGATTCCCTCTCGCAGACAATACTCATGGAACGACCCTGTGTACTCGCCACCATTATCAGTACGAATGCACTTTAACTTCTTCCCTGTTTCTCTTTCAACTGATGCATGAAACTGTTTAAACACTTCCAAGACTTGATTTTTAGACTTCAAAGTGTAAACCCATAGCTTTCTTGAACAGTCATCAATGAAAGTCACAAAATAAAGTGCACCGCCAAGTGACCTTACTTTTATCAGACCACAGACATCCGAATGGACCAACTCTAGCAACTCTGATCTTCTATGAGGAGGACGGCTTCTAAATGAAACTCTTCTCTGCTTTCCTGCTAGACAATGAGCACAATTCTTCAGTGTAGCATTCTTCAACCCCGAAAGTTGATTCTTCTTTGCTAAACAGTTGAGCCCCTTCTCACTCATGTGACTAAGTCGTTTATGCCACAACTCAGTTGAGCTGTCATTCACTGTCACATTCACCGTCTCTCGAGAAGCTGAAGCTTGCATCAAATATAAATTTGAGCTCTTCTTTCCTCGAGCTACAATCAAGGAGCCTTTAGTCAGCTTCCACTGCCCATCACTGAAAGTGTTACAGAATCCCTCATCATCAAGCTTTCCTGCAGAAATCAAATTCAGACGGATATCCGGTGCATGTCTGACATCCTTGAGAGTTAACTTTGTTCCATTGTTACTCACCAAGTTAACATCTCCCATACCAACAACCGGAACCAAACCGTCATTACCCATCTTCAATACCCCAAAATCACCAAGAGTACAAGATGTGAAGAAATCCTTCCTCGATGTGACATGAATTGATGCACCAGTATCAATCACCCAACTAGTCTAGTCACATGCTAGGTTGACCAAATTCTCATCACAAATGACCAACAGATCTTCACGAGTAGCAGTAGCAACACGCTCAGATTTTTCATCATCGTTCCGATCGTGTTTATCACCACCTCTGTTCTCTTTCTTCCACTTGAAGCAGTATTTCTTGATATGGCCTTTCTTACCACAATAATGACACTCAAGATTCTTGTATCTTGATCTTGACTTGCTTCGGCCTTTATCTCTACTCTTTCCATCTTTGTCTCTGTTCCTCCCCCCGTTCTCGGTAACCAACACCTCGGACTGTGATGTAGAACCCTGAGATCGTCTTCTGACCTCTTCATTCAACACACCACTCTTAGCCAAATCCAAGGTAATAATACCCTTTCGAGCAGAATTAATGAGCGAAACCCGGAAATTCTCCCAAGAGTCTGGTAGAGTAGCAAGCAACCAAAGCCCTAAAATCTCGTCATCAAATTTGACACCCATACCAAGCAACTGATTCATCACACTCTGGAATTCACTCACATGGTCAGCAATAGATGTTTCTTCTTTGTATTTCAACGCCATCATTTTCTTTAGCAAAAATAACTTGTTATTGCCCGACCTCGAAGCATACAAGCTTTCAAGCTTTTCCCACAATGTTCGAGCATGTGTCTCCTAATCAATGTGGTTGTAAACATTTTCTTCAACAAATTGCCGAATAAAGCCACACACTTGTTGATGCTCAAATTCCCATTCTTCATCACTTTTCGAATCGGGTTTTTGAGTAGCAAAGACCGGAAGATGCAGAGCCTTCACAAACAACAAGTCCTTCATTTTATTCCGCCAAAGTTGATAATTTGTGCCATTCAACATAATCATCTTGCTCGTATTGATTTCCATAATTATTTGACAGAATAACCGAGCTCTGATACCAGTTTGTTGGGAAGAAACCGAACAACCGAACGGAAGCGAAGCACAACCGGTGTTCTTTCTCTCCCTATAACTCTTGTCAAATATTATGGCAAGCACAATAGCACAAAAATATGTTCTCTAGCAACCTTAATCAACCACAAATCAACCAATACAACTGCAACAAAAATGATAAATAGAGACACCGATATTTTTACGTGGAAAACCCCTCTAAATCAAGGGTAAAAACCACGGGACTTTAGAGTCCGATTAAAAGCTCCACTATTATCAAATGTTCAGCTACAAGATTACAATATCAAGCCTACAACAAGCATTCAACTCCAACAAGGCTAACAATATGTAATCTTTAGCAAAAGAGAGAAAAATTGGAGAACATCACCAAAATTGTAGCTGCTGTAAAATGGGTATTTCTGACGCTACAGGACTCGGATGAAAAATTCGACCGTACAAAGTCAAGAACACCTTGTCGTCTAGCTGCTGTCAAAAAATCAGCTCAATCGAACCACGGATGGACCTCCGATCGAAGAGTTGATCACAGCTGCTCCAAACTTGAAAAACTGATTTTTCAGGCTTCAAAACTCTCCGTTTCTCCCTTCTATTTTCTCTCTAGTTTTTCTCTAGCTCTCTGACGTTCTTTTAACCAATATTGGCTGCCCACAAGCCACATAAAGGACAAAAGAAAATGATGAAAGACAAAGAAAAATGATAAAAAAAAATAGGTGTCATGTTTTATGGCAGATTTTGAGGGATTCCCACATAGTGGGACCCTCCCAACAACCTCAATATGAGAATAATTACCAAGTTCAAGGATTAATCTGAAAAAAAAAAAGTTTAAATCCCAATATGAGAGTTGTTGTCAGATTCAAGTTTCCAAATAATTATTTAACCTGTTGGAAAATGAATAAATTAGGAAGAGAATGGATGGTGGCAAAGTTGCAATCGCAAAATGCCTAAAACGAGCAGACTGGCGATTGGGGGCTCCAGGATTTCATTTTGTTAAGATTTTTTGCAAGTAAATACGGGACATTAGATGAAGAATTGAACGGCAACAGATGAGGATAAAGGAGAGGGGCGGCCAATTAAAAGGAAGAGGCGAGGAGTAGGGATGTCAATAGGATGGGTGGAGCGTGCTTTTGCTCGCCTCAAGCACAATTCGATTTTTATAATTCCCGTCTTGATCTTACTAGGACTTTGATTTTATTTAATATTTGTCTTCTAGTCCAACCCCATCTCAAAATAACTCTTCATCCATTTTGATTTGTTTCGAATTTCTAAACGAATATCTTAGTTTTTACAAGATTAAATATATATTATAAAATCTTATAAAATTTAGGAATTACACCTAATTATGTAAAATAAAGTAAAAATTTTAGCAAGCCCACAATGTGAATGTATAAAAGTATATAAAAATATTTAAATCTTATTTAAAAATTCTAATGAGATTTTAGTTGAAAGGGTAAATTTGAAATTTTGAGGGTAAAGCTGAGTTTGACATTTTATTCCTAATGTGGTACTTATGTTTGATAAAAGTTATACATTTAGAATTTGATAATAACAATGTTAATTTTTTAGTGTTTAATTCAAGCTTTAAAGTTAATTTAATAAAAATTCGTAATTAACTAATAATATTAACAATTAACTTTTATCAAGTCAATCTTAAAAGAGGAATTAAATCACATTCATTAGACTGCATTTGACAAATTAAATGTAAAATAAAACAAATTCACAATTGGCACTAAATTTATCCTATTAACAAAATCATAAAAAAATCAAACATCATAATATTAATAATTAACTTTCATCAAATCAAACCCCTAAAACTTTAACGAGTAGCTGATTGGACCAAAAATAACATAAATATCACATTAGAAAAAGTGTCAAATTCAGACAGCAAATGATATATTAAACCATTTCAATTTATATATACTAGATTATGACATATTAGGCGAAAGAAATAACCTATGTAAGAATATATTTATAAAAATATTATCTTAAAAACTGATGGTTTGGGTGAAATAGTTAAGTTAAAAATTTAAATTTTATTAATACCAACTTCAAATCTCATCATAGTATTAATTTATTCAAAAACATGAAAATATTAATATTTGTTACTTTGCAAAGTAAGGAGCTGAGTTAAGAGAATATTAATATTCGTTATTTTATAAAAACAAGAAGCTTTGATAACTTGAAACTGAATTAGGATCAGAATAAGGACAATATTAACTCAATTAAAAGGTTAATAAATAATATATACATATATTTAAAAGATTGCTAACAAAGGAGTAGCTTATAAGATTATAATTTAATACATATTTTGGAAGTGCTATACATAGAATCAATGACCATCTTTTTTTTTAATTATTTTTTTGGGTGATGGGAAGAATATGAGCATGAAAAAAATTACTTTCAATATCTTTAGACATTCTTCAAATATTCGAACTTCAAAAAGAAGAGGTATGAAAAATAAGTGAAAAAGAAAAGAATTAGATATCCAAGTAACACTTTTGTGTAATATATATATATATATTTCAACACGCAAATATAATTAGCAGCATAAACAAAGAAGAAAAGATTATAGATAGGGTGAAACTGGCAGCACGAGCAGTATTTTTAGGCAGCCTTGGGTAATCATCAGGAGGTGGCATCACACATTCATCACCATTAAACAAAATCCTCCTAGGGAAAACCCATCCTTCCCTGAAACTGAATAGCCCTTCATCTTTGTGCAACAACATCTCACTTTGCACATTTCCAACCTCACCTTCTTGTAACAGCATGTCATTGTAGTACTCAACCCCCCAAAACATCCCACTATCATCTGCACACATCCATAGTTTAACTTATATGTCAGTGTTGCATATAAGAGTATGACTGATAATGAATGAGCTTATTATTATTATCTTACTGATATGTCCATATTGGTTAAGTGGGTGATAGTTGAAGCTGAAAACTTGTGTCAAGCTTTTGAGGTTAGGGTGCAATGCGACCAAGTTCCAGCCACTATAGTTCTTTAGGATATTCAGATTATTCACAGTGATCTTCACTCGCCAATATTCCTTGTAACTTTGTTTCACATGCCAATGGACTCTTATTGGGCACATATGCTGTGTACATCTCACTATCGATGGCGGCTCTTGATTTGGGTCTTTTACTTGTTGCAATAGCGATGGTGTTTCGCCAAATCTGTTCAATAAACAAGCATCAATGATGGTGTTTTTTTTAATAATCTTAATGCTGTGTAATAGATTATGAAAACAAGTATAAGAGAAATTAGGTAAAGTATCATGGAGTCTTATGTATTAGGTGTGAGATTGTTTTTTGTCCCTCTACTAAAAAATGGGTAAATTAGTTTGTACATTAGATCAAAAAGTAAATTGGTCTTTTCTGTTAAAATTTTCATTTATTTCTACTGTTAAAAACTGACATGGCTAATAGAATAACCAAACAATGACTCATGATGTGCCACATGTACCTCAAACTGACGTGCAGGGGATTAGTTTTTAACAGTAGAGTTGGATGAAATTTTTAATAAAAGGACCAATTTACTCTTTTATCTAATTTATAAAGATTACTTTGTTCATTTTTTTAGTAAAAGGGGCAAAATGTAATCTTGCACCTAGTACATGTGCTTCCATTATACTTTTAGAAATTACTTTACACATTTTGACCCGGGTAGTCCTTGGCAACTGCAGCTGCACTTGGGACAATGAACAATCGAGTCATTGTAGAATGCAGATAAGGAGACACAGCATTTTGGAGAAGTTGATGCCTGATATTGGGAGTAAATACACGTCACATTCCATGTCCCTGTAATAAATCCATGCATATAGTTACTATACTATGAATCATGATGAATTACGATGAACAAATGGCGGAAAGGCTTAGTGCAAAAAAATGTATAATTTTGGTACAAGTACTTACCAAGAGCTTGTGTCCAGCGGCGGCCACCATCTGAGCTATACTTACTTGGTGCAACCTGAACTGGTTTCGCACAAGTGTAGCCTGGAACTCCGAGACTGAAATTTTGTGGCATATCGAAATCCGAATCAGCGGCACCTCCAGCTCCAATGTTCATTTGAAAAACTGCAGCATACTTTGTAGGATCTTGAATCATGGATGATAACACACCTCCTTTGCAACAATTAGAAGTTTGAATGTTATAGGGAGCTCCAGGAAGAAGATCAACAATCAATGGCTTCTTCTCGCAACAATGAGGAAGTTGTCCTCCTTTGAACCTTGAGCAGTTTCCTTGCTCGGTCGCCTCGGCTCCCTGTATGCTCCATATCACCTCCTTGCCAAGCCATTCCCACCCCAGTTTCCAGCCGGGCTGCTCTATGTGGCGGTATAGTTGAAAGTTCAACAATGATACCTTCACCTGCAATTATGGCAGGCTTAAGAACCCTGAAATACTAAAACTAATTCCTTCACGTCTACATTTGCAATTCAGAGTGTTTCCAGCAATTGCCGGTAATGCAAATTGCATACATAACTAGAATAAGGTGGTTTGAATAGATGGTGGGGTGTGGTGTCTTTAGATTATTTTTTTGTCTTCCACTACAGTATCATTAAAATATATAATCTCAGGGCCGCCACTATTTTGCCACTATTTTTACACTAATTGTAGTTAAACACAGACCATCCAATCCCACCCTAACCTTTCTTCCTTCAAGTTTGCTCCAAATCCATTGCATATAATAATCAAAATATTTAAATCCATAAAAACAAGTTGAATATATTCGAATCTGTGCAATTAATGGTTGAGTGAGCAGTGAACATGTACTGGTTCTTGAACCAAAAAGCTGTATTTTTTTTTTTAATTTCTTATAATTTTTTTGTTCATCACTTATGGCATCCAATAAAAACCCCTACTTATTGAGTGACGATAAAAGTGAATAAGGCAAAGGAATGGCTATCAAGAATTAGAAACTTACATCATTTGTATCAGAATTGGATTGCAAAAGATCCCATTTAATGGTTATGTTGCCTTTAGGATCCAAAGGATCATATCCATCTGCATGCATTTTAATCAAAATCAGTCTTCCCCAATCAAAATAGAACTTCAACAAAACTCAAAGAATAAAAAAACCAGGTTTATTTACATGAAGGTGAAACTGAGCAGAAGAAGAAGATGAGAATCAAAACCATATTTGCTGATCTTCCAAAAACAAAGTAAAAATGGTTCATTTTCAAAATAAATTCAAACTGTGACTTGAGCAAAGGGTGCTTCTTTTGTGTGGTTGAATATAAAATGCATCAGCGGCAAAAACAAATAGAAAAGGAAAAACAAAGATTAGGGAAGTTTTGTTTGATTGCTTACCTTCAATCCTTAAGACAAATTAAGGAATAAAAATTGTAGAATTAATGAAATGAGAAGGGTTTTATTGGATTTGCCAGATTTGTAATTAATGAAGATTTTAATTTTCAAATTATGCTTTAGATGAGATGGTAAGCTCTCCTCCAGGGGTTACATAACAGTTTTAAAATTTGTAGCTAACATTTATCTTTTAATAGGCCCATTAAATTTGAAAGATTATTTATTGGACTCGTTCTGATAGAAACTTTGAGAAATAAAAAAAAAATTAAAATTTTAAATATTATATTATCTAATATTTAAAACCGAAATGTTTTAAAAAATGAAAATAGTTTTAGGTGGAGGGGCTAATTTTCTTGACAAATAGCAAAATAGTATTCTACTTGTGCCATATGAATCCATTATATGAAAATTATATATATAAATATGTATTACAAAATTTATATCAATTATGATATTAAATAATTTATCAAATTAGTAGTATGAATCAAAATTATATCAATGCATAGCATTTATATTTATATGAAAAAAAATAATGTTACAAAATACCCATAAACCCATAAGCTTAATAACGAAAGAACCAAAATAGCTTAAGAAGATCATAAAAAAATAGCTTCATGGAACAACTATAAAGGCTAATAGCAAGCACACAAAGAATTGAGCTACCAAGGCTAACGGTAAGCATACAAAGGATTGACACCGGACAAAGGCGCTACACAAAAGATTGACACGGTCAGTCCACTATCCAGAGCAAACATACAAGGCGGAAGGAAGGAGTTAATCTCAAGGCACCTTTCATATGCTCATTCCATCAACTCTTTGAAAACTCTTTTGGTCCATAAACTGATATAGGAGTACCAACTCCAACACCTTTTACTTCACCCTTCGATTTTGCAGATCATATCAAGTCCCTTTTGCTAACCCAAATTCATACAAGCTCAAAGAAAACCTTAACATTTGGCGTTGTCTATGGGAATCTATTAAAGAAAAGTCACAAATATTACCACAAAACCACCCCTATTTTCCTCGTACATTGAACAGGTCTGTTCTTAATTTTTTTGAGGCCTTAGGTAAAACAATAAAATGGGATTTTTTTTTTTTTGAGTTAAAGACTACTGATTGGCTTTTATTGAAATGAAACAAAATACAATACAGGCCAAAATGGTGGGACCCCCAATAAAATGGTATTTTAAATTCCTTAAAAATTGGTAAAATATTAAGCCTTTAAAAGCTAAAAAAAAAAGAATTTTGGGGCCCTTAAGAATTGGCAATTTTTTTCTTTAACCTAAGTTAAAAAAATTTTTAAACCTTTAAAAATTGAAAAATAATATTTTGAACTCCTTTCAACCTTGGGCCTCCAGACGACCCTAGGGCCAGGCTTGCATTGAAGCACCATCTCATACCAATACAACCAATACCACTAGTCTCACTACTACTCACCTAGATGTTCTTCCTCATGTTAACCCAAGTATCATAACTACAGAAGTCATGGGTTCTACCTCTATCAGAGCTTTCACAACACTATCTCTTCAGGTCCCACTTCGAGGTATTATCCTTACCCTACTCATATTCCTATTCCTTTCACTATTCTAGGGCTTTCTCAACCTCAACGATAGTCGTCACCCCAGCCTGTGGTAACCCTTTTCCCTTCAATATCTAGTATCACAAGAAACCCAAATATTGTCAACCAACCTTATTTCGTCCCAAACCTTTTGGCCTTCACAATAGATCCATTAGTTCCCAACCCAACTCCTATATTCATTAGCTCCACCGCTAGCTTCTCTTACACACCACCAAACTATATCTTTGTCAATTTTGGAATTTACTTGAAATTTGGAGTTAAATCAGATTTTTTCTCCTGATTTTTAGGATTTGAAAAAAATCTGATTTATCATTCTTTTATTGGAAAAAAATAAAGATGATATGGAATCACAGTTTTATATAATCCTTCTTGAAAGAAAGGTATAATTTCTGGAAATTTTTTGAATACAAAGAAAACTCTTTTAATTCTTCTCTTCAATTTGAGCTTTGATCCAAGGGTCGTCAAACTTGATCTTGGATGCATGTGGGTTGCTTCAGTTATCGTGTTGACTTACTCTTGAAACAAGTTTGGACCTCATTTCTTCAATTGAATTGGATCGAAAGGTGGCTTAACGACTTTTACTCCCTCTCCATGGCTGAATTGGATTGGAAGACAACTTTTCTTTAGAATGAGTATGATATTCATCAAATTTTCTTAAAGTTCTTCGGCTTATTCAAAGAATTTTGTAGAAATCTTTTGAGCTTCTTGAACTTGTATGTGTAGAATAGTTTGGGGTGACCCCGTTTTATAGTGTCAATTGTTTGAATGAAAGAGTTCTAATAGAATTTAACTCGTTTATTTGATTGTTCTACAAGAATTTAGAACCCTTTATTTATTATTTATCTCTAACTAATTTAATTAATTAGAGATAAAATGATCATCTAATATTATCACTTAATTATTTTAATTTTTAATTCTTGATCATATACTTTTTATTATTTATCTCTTAATTAATTTAAATTAATTTGAGAAAAATAATTATGGTATAGATTCGATGTCATCATTTTAACCATGGTAATTTCAGTTTGACACTTGCCATGGCGCTTTGTAATTGGTCAGAAATTTTTTTCCTCTGCACTGGTTTATAATTGGAAATCAACTATGGAAGCTTAAAGATGGATGTTGGATGTTGGAAGTGGAAGAGAGCATGGGTATGTGAATTTAGTTAGAAGTATGAAAATGATATGGATGGATGATATATGATTGAATTTATGTGGGTAATTCAAAATAAGTACGGTTGGTAAATTTATTAAGTTAAAGTGTATGAAAAATTAAAGTTGTGAATTTATATTTGATTTATTATTAATTCATGTGCTAGAATGATGGAGAAATTACTGTTGTATGAAAAAGAATATACTATGATTATTTGGAATAAAGAAAATTGGAATTTAAAGAATGTGAGAAATAATTAGTGATGAAGTCTGATTAATTATATTAAGTAGATTAGAAAGGATTGATATATGTATAGAATTGAAAATTTAGTGTATAAAGTGTTCAATTTTGACACAAAAAAAGAATAGAAATAAGGACTACATTGTAAAATCTGGAATTTTGGGAAAAGGGATTGTTTTGCATAATTGTGCAAAATCGGAATTAGGACTTATCGGGAAAACATTGAAATATGATTTTAGGGATTGAATTGTAAAAAATTGAAAATTTGGAATTTTAGGGACTAAATCGTAAAAGAATCAAAATTTGAATTTCTGGGATTGTTTTGTAAAAGCTGAGGTATGGGACTGTTTTTTAAATTTTGAAACATTTAGGTATAAATATGGGCAATATAATTATATACTTAATTCTATGAAATATTTGATAAATTTGTGATTTGTTATGATTTGTATGTTAGTTGGAATATTTGTTAAAGTTGTGTATATGAATTTATGATGAATTAGTGAGAATAAATAA
Organism: Gossypium australe; assembly: GCA_005393395.2. Lineage (NCBI taxonomy): Eukaryota > Viridiplantae > Streptophyta > Magnoliopsida > Malvales > Malvaceae > Gossypium > Gossypium australe. The sequence goes on from CM016625.1 coordinate 122,016,367, forward strand.
AATTAAATTTTAAAGCTGATGATATATATATGTATCAATTTTGATATAAAAACACGAAATCAAATTTCAGAGATTGGAATTGAGTTCAATAATAATAAATTAAGTGTCTGAATTTTATGGAAAGTTTTGAAAATTTTTAATGTGACGATACTTATTCGGATTTGTTACCGAATCGGATAAGGATGTTACAGTAGGAGTGTAATTAGGTTGTTAGATTTGTATAGCACGTGGCATTGGGCCAACCATCTCCAACACAGGCAATATGCTGCATTCATTAAGAATGGTGATTTTGCATCTTCTGATATATATAGAATGGTAACCCATTAATTTATCTGCTAGGAGAGGCTCCATTGCTATAGATTGATTGTTTTACTTTCCTAATGTTGAAGGAGGAACATGAAAGTGAGGGTTGAAGCAGTCACTGGAGGCCAAGTCAGAAGAGGAAGAATCTACGACTGCATTGTGGCATAGGTGTACGTGTTTATCAAGGTGTTGCAATTGGGCAAAACAGCCAAGGGCTGAAGCAGAGGTAGAGGTCGCGATCAAGGTCAAGGTCGAGCCGTCGAGGCAAAGGCTTCTCTGCGGAGGGTGCCTTGACTTTTGTACCAGACTCTGCATATGTAGAGTTCAATCTAAGATTTGTCTTGATAACGAATGAATATCCGATACACGAAGTAGACCACTAATGCAATTAAAATTTTTTATTCAGTTGCATAACCCTTGTTCCCTACTATGAAATGTATTTATGACCTCGGATTAAATACACACAGGGCCGAAGCCAGGATAATTTTTTAGGGGGGGCGGATGAAATTTTAATTTTTTATAGTTTATATCTTTCTAATTTGTAAACGATTAAATCAAATTTTTTAATTTTAGGGGGGCCAAAGTGCAATTTTACCTTTACTAATTTAAAATTTTTAAAAAATTTGAAGAGCCTAAAGAGAATTTTTACCATTTAGGGGGGCCGGGGCCCATGCCAGCCCCCCTGAATACACATAAAAACTACTCACAACTCATTTCCATTCATTTTGTTTTGGGATTAGTGTCGAAGATTATTTATTTCATATAAATTATTAAAATATATAAAAATCCTTATAATAATATTTGTTGTTTGTTTTAAAAAAATTCTTATTTCAAATTTTTTTCTAACAAATTTGATATTTGATTGACTCATGACCAAACACCAAGTCAAGAGTTTTATATATAGTACTAAAAACAACTTCTAAAAAATGATTCTTGAAAATAGATTAATTTTCTCGAAAAACGGATATTTTTTAATATTTTAATGATTTTGCATAAAATATTTTTGAAATCATTTTCTAAAAGTTTTTTTTAATGAAATAAAAACAATATAAATATATTTGTTACAAAAGAATTATAATAGCATTTCCTTTTGCCAACCAAAAATTTATTTTATAATTATTAATATAATATATAAACTTAATAATAAAATAACTAATTAAAACTTAATTTAAATTATAATATTTGTTTAAGTATGATTTAAACAAATACTCATATTTATATACTTAAATTATTCATATTTTACTATAAAATATTTATTAAATATTTATAAATTTTAATATTTATTTATAATTGAAATATTGATATAAATATTTTCAATAATATTTTCAATAATATCTTAAAGAATATTTTTTAAAATATAAAATTATTATTGTTAAAATTTATTATTAAAATAAAATTGTAATATTAAAAACTTTATTAAGAATATATTATATTAATAATTTGTTATATTATTAAATATAAACAATTAAATATGCATGTTTAATAATATTGCACATTATAATATTTTATTATTAATATTTTTAAATATTAAAATTAAAATTTTATAAATATAAAAATATTACGTTTGAGGGTAAGTTAATTTACGAGGAAAAGATCTATTTTCCATTGACCTGTAAATTATTTTCTATTCATCAAATTATTTTTTATAAAACAAACAAAAAAATATAAAAATATATATTTTTATAAGTTATTTTCTGTTTAACAAACATTCAAGCACACAATACCTATAAAAAAAAACAGATTTACAATATTCGAGCATAATACAATCCCCGAAAAACAATGGAGATACTTGCTTAGCATACATAAATTTAAATATTAACTTTGAGCCTCGATTGAAATGATAAATATTTTGTTTCTAGATTCATATATATATATATATATATAAAACTTTTGTAATTGTTAATTCTCAAAAACATATATATTGAATTTTTAAGAAAATGGTAATCTTGTAAAGGGCATAAAAATTTTATTTTCTGGTCAAATTTCATAAGAAGTCCTTATATTATGCATTTTTAACAAATTTAATCTTTTTACTGTAATTTGAATATTTTTAATTTCTATATTTTTCGAAATATGTATTTTCAATCTTGAAGACAACTTTTTCTTCTGTTAGTTTCTGCATACAGTCCTCTAGGAGTACATATTACAAAAAGTAGGACTAGAAAAGATTAAATAATAATTAAGGAGTTGAATTCACCAAAAACACATAATATATGCACTTTGATAGAATTAACTGACCGATCGATTTAATTCGATTAATCGGTAAGTTAATTGATCTAATTTAGTCGGAGGTCGATTAATAATTTTTTTGAAAGTTCGATTATAGGTTAATTTGTTTAGAAATCAAGTAATTAACCGAATTAACCAAACTTAATAATTATTTTATAAGTTTACTTATTTACTTCTAATATAATCATAGCTTTTTAGATAGAAAAAGGTCCTGAGTAGCGCGCGATACAGAAGTGAATCAGTCGGCTATCGTGATGTTGAGACGAGCGAGAATATAAGACATGCGACAAAAAAGAAGAACTTTGCTTTTCTAACTAAACCAAATCCCTTATGAAAGCGAGATGCAATCATTGGACATGCTTTATGAAATCCAAAGTCTCACCTCAAATCCTTCTCCCCCACTAATATATAAAGCTTCTCAAATTCTCATATTTTCTTGCCCTTCTCTAAATACAAATCCAGCAGCTGAAATCAAATAAAACGCAGCGATGCAGCTATTCGTGAAAGTCCTGACACGCATCGAGGTGGAGAGAAGACTGATTTTGCCACGTGAGAGCTTATCTGCTTTACCACGGTTCGAAGGGAGCCATGAACATGGAATCATGTTGCAGGTTAAGGATGATGCCGGCAACTTACGCAACTTCCGTTGCAAGAAACGATATGGAGGTGGAGATAAACTAGTTATAGAAACAGATTGGATTCAATTTGTGAATAGCAAAAAACTCCGTCCAGGTGATGTTATCGCTTTTTACAAGGACGACGACAGAGTTTCAGGGACGCTGTATAGAATTGAAGTGAAGAGGAGAAATGATAAGTTGGGCTTGTAAGTTGTAACACACAAATTCTCCATCTTTCTTTTAACTGTTCATGAAAAACCCAGTTTATTGAATGATTTCAGGATTTTTGTGCAATCCTCAATTTTGGTTACAAAAACCAAGCAAGATCTCCCTCGTCATTGTTGATGATGTCTAGCACTATCTTTGGATAAATACAAGGTTTAATACCTATTTTGGAACTATGCTCACTCTGCTACCTTAATAACTTTTTTACTCACATTCACTCTATCTCATTTAATCAATCCAAATCACCTCCGTTAATTAAATGCTGCCACGTCTAAAACAAATAAAAAAAATTAAAAAATCCAAAAATATATAATAATGAAAAGTACAAAAAAATTTCCTAAAAATTCTATAAAACACCAGAAATTTCTAAAATTTTATAAAAGAACAAAAAAAAAAAAGTCTAAAACAAAACTAAAAATTTGCGAATTCTTTTAGAACATATATAAAATTATTAAAATTTTATTTTAGAATGAACTTAGACATACATTTCTCCAGATTCATTATGGGAGTATATTTTAATAATTTTATACGTTTTTTTGTAATTCTAAAAATCATAATTTCAAAATAAATTCTCAATTTTAATTTTTTTTTGAATTTTTGGAAATAAGTTATGAACTTTTCATGTTTTTAGAATTTATAAATTTTTTAAATATTTTTTTGGATTTTTAATGATTTTTTAGAATTTTTCGAAGTTTCACATACTTATCATTTTAAAAAAACATATTTTAGAATTTTAAAAAATAAATTATGAATTATTCATTTTTAAAAAATTTCTTTCTTTGGATCTTTTATGTTTTTTTATTTTTATAAAATTTTTAAGCAATTCTTTTATTTTTCTTGAAACGTGATAACATTTCATAGATTGACTTATCTTTTCTTAATGAAATTTTAAATTGGGGTAATGAGATAGATGGAAGGAAAGTACAAGGGTAAAGTGACCCCAAAAAAAAATCTTGAGGTACTACTAAACTAGAATTTGTGTATAATATAAGGCTTTGGGTAAAAATATACAGCTCGTTTAAAAAATAGATCGAGCCTCGGGTAAAGTATTTTTGGCTCGACCATGCCCGAATTCACTAAAAGACAAAAAAATCTTTTTTTTTGTTTTTTAATATTATTTTCTTATTATTTTCTCCTTATTTTGCTACCATTTTATTATTATGTTACTATTATTTTATTGTTATTGTTTGGATATTATATATATATATTTATATATATATATATATTATAACTTTCTTATATTGTCTTCGTATAATTATATATTAAGGTAATTCAATCTGTCGTACTCTTTGCCAATGGTCCATTTAAAAATAATATCGAGAAAAATATTGATATTGCAATTAATTAAATTTAGACCTAAAAATAGCTTTGAAGTTAAATAGATTATATCTTAGCCCAACCTCTTAAAAACATTTTAAAATGCTCGTATAAGGGTATAACTTTTATAAAAAGATGTTTAAATAAAAACTTTTCACGTATATGTTAATCTAATTTGAGTAAAAATTAAGTAAATTCTAACGTATTTAAAATAAAATACATGACAATTAAATCAAATATTACTTGAAAATAAAAAAATAAAAGTATAATTCGAGACTCGATATACGATATTTGAGAAGCCTTTATTTGAGCACTTTAAAAAACGTTTAGCTCTTATTTGAGCAATTGCAAAAAGTTTTGGCAGTTATTTTAGCACTTTGAAAGGTTTATCTTTCATTTGAGCACTTTTGTAAATGTTAGGCCCCCAATTTGAGCATTTAGCCTATATTCTAAAATGACTTTTTTTTTCTACTATGATACATGTGTTATTTTTTAGTCCAATATTGTGACTAAATGTAACACCCCAAACTCGGTCTAGACGTTATGGCCGAATCTGGCGATATCACATGGGAAGTGTTTTAAAAAAACGAGTTGTCAAGTAAAAACTGTTCCCATTATTAACTTTTATTTAGTCCGGAAAACGCAAATTCATCGCAGAGTTAAAAGGGTCATTTTTATTTAGTGAAAGCTTTGGAAAATATCTTATTTTTAGAAAACTATCTCTGATTCTGAAAATCTTTCGTTTTTAGTGAAAAATCAAATTTTGTTGTGTTTGCAGTTTAAATATCCATCAATTATAAAACAGTTAAATTCCCAAATTAAAATAAAAAAGTCCAGCGTCCCAAAACTTCAACCAAAACCATAAACTAAAAATCAAAACAGAAAACCAACGGAAGCATTTCCAAAGTTTTACGTGTGGCCACCTTTGAGTCCTCTGCTACACCGATCCGCTTAGTGATGGGGATTACCTGAACAGATTAAGCAGAAAAGAGTGAGTTTCGCAACTCATTGTGTAAACCCCACAAACATCATGCATATCAAACACTTATCAGAAGTCAGAAATATCAGTCTAGAGTAGAAGCCCATTACAGAATCAGTTCGGGCCTCATCCCATTCAAATGCAAAATCAGATATAGATTAGGGCCTTAGCCCAATCAGATGCAGAATCAAATATATACAAGGCCTTAGCTCAACCGGACACAAAATCAGATTAGTTTATCAAAATCCTACCCACCAACCTCTACACACCATCTCCGTCCAGCCCTACACACCATGTGGGGATATAATCAACCCACCCATCCCTACACACCATATTCTACCGAAGTGCGGCACATAAACAGAATAATGCAGTTGAGCTTCCAGATAACAGGCTTAAAGCCTTTCAGACACTTCATCCGAAATATCATCAACCCTCCCCGATGCAATGCAACATACCAAATATGACATGCAACATGCAAATAACAGATCATACATTCAGTTCAGTATAGATGTCATGCTCAGTCAGACACCATATAATCAGGTCACATAGATAGGGGTCTAAGTAACGCTTACCGACCCTACAATAGGTCCACAGTCGACTTGGGCGACCTGTGCAACCTTACAGATCATCTCAGAAAAATGGGCTCACACGCCTATGTGGCCTGCCCGTATACGGGCCCACACGTCCGTGTGGCTTACTCTGCCCAAAATGGCCTTGGCCTGTGGATCACACGGCCTAGCCCAAAATCCCACACGCCCGTGTGATTCACCCGTGTGGACCCACATGCCCCTGTGGCCCACACGACCCAATTGGTCGAGCCCGTGTCTTACACGCGGCCTCACCAAGCTATCACACGGTCGTGTCCTTCGAGCACGGCCTGGCCTCGTCGATCACACGGCTGTGTTGTGGCTCACTGCCTTGCACACGGCCTACTACACGCCCGTGTGGCGTCGACAGAATCGTTTTTCGACTTTTGTCGATTCTCATTTTCTGTGTTTTCGGTTACACACCTGATTTCGATTGAAGTTAAAACGATCCCCGAGCACTTCAAAACCTATATTAGATAATCAAAACCCGCGTTCAGCGATCTTAGCAAAAATTAACCGAAATTGTAACAAGATAAACATCCTTCAACAACCAGAAACCTTACCTCTGAACGAACAGCAGGGACTTTACAACCTCACACCGTTAATGGCTAACCTCCAGCCCCTTGATTGACTCCTAATAATCAAATGAACACTTCTCTTAATTCACTTACCCACGAACACATTCAGGATAAAACATAAACAAAACTTACCGATCACGCCGACGTTGTACAAAACCAAACGAGTTAATGGAAAAGTAAACGGAAAAGGGAAGAGATGGGGGAGAATTTCGGCAGCAAGGTGGAGAGGAAAAAGGAAAGGGAATAGTCAAATTTTGAAAAAAGAAAACAGAAAAATCAGAATTCGATTTTCTGATAAACCCCAACTCAACTCCCTTAATTCTCTCCACCAACTCCCCACTACTCAGATTTTCAGTAAAACTCTAACTCTAGCCGAATTTTTTTAAATTCTGAAAAAAGAGGTGTCGACCACCTACTACACGACACCCCAAAAAATATTTTTTATGCAAATAAAGGGGTGTCGGCCACCTGTACACAGCACCCTAGGAAAAAATTTTGAAAACTAAAAAAGGGGTGCCAGGCACCTATTCCACGACACCCCCTAAAAAAAATTTTTACACAGGAAAAGGGGTTGTTGGTCATGGGGTGGCCAAAAGCCCCCCAAAAATTATTTTTTTAACTGTAAAAGGGGTGCCGATCACCTGTTTCACGACACCTCCAAATTTTTTTTAATACTGGTATAATATGTATACTAGTATGATATAGTTTGAAAAAAATACCTAGGTATTGGCCATTGCATGGCCACAACCAAAAAAATTGTTTCTTTAACGTCTACAACATAATAATTGGGGGGAATTTTATGTGGATGCCGCTTATAAGGTGCCACAACTCAATTTCATTATTCATTTCAAGTCATTTTGATGATTATTTTTTAATTTAGGTTATTGTTGTAAATATTTTATTTTTGGTTCAATTGATCAAATAGCCAAAAGAATAAAAAATATCTGTTTGATGTTACATATGATTTGGAAAAGTAGTTTTGAGTTTGAAAAAGCAATAAGAAGCAGAGCGTAAGTAGCGCGATCTAGCAAGTGAATCTGTCGACTGTCATGAGCATGAGACGTGCGAGAATACATCATATGCATTGCAACGCGACAGAAGAGGTGCTTCAACTGTAGCTTTCTAGCAAAACCAAAAAGCGAGCGAGTAATAATTTAACAAATAAAACTTTATAGTGTGTGCATAAAGACTGCACATGCTTTAACGTGCTTTACAAAATCCAAAATCTCACCTCAAATCCTTCTCCCCCACTAATATATAGTGCTTCTCAAAGTCTCATATTTTCATGCTACTCTCTAAATACAAATCCAGCAGCAGCAGCTGAAATCAATAAAATATAGCCATGCAGTTATTCGCAAGAGCTCTGACAAGCATCGAGGTGGAGAGAAGACTGATTTTGCCAATTGATTGCTTACCTGTTTTACCACGGTTCGAAGGGAGCCATGAAAATGGAATCACGTTGCAGGTTATGGATGATGTCGAGATCTTATGGAACTTCCGTTGCAAGAAACGAAATGGGGCTGCGGATAGACTAGCTATTGAAACAGATTGGATTCAGTTTGTGAATAGTAAAAAACTCCGTCCAGGTGATATTGTCGCTTTTTACAAGGACGAGGACAGAGTTTCAGGGACATTGTGTAAAATTGAAGTGAAGAGGAGAACTTGTATATATACCAAAGAATTGTAGCTTAGTTTTTTTGTGAGTGTGTGAAAAGAAAAGAAAATTTCCATCTTTTCATCAATGATTTTTCTGCTATTCAAGAAAAACCCAGTTTCTGTTATAAAGGGACATAATTGAATGATTTGAGAGTCCTTCACTTTCTGGGTGCTTAGTAAATTATCATTAATCCTTGTAGTGTGGTGGATTAACTGAAAGTAGTAGAAAAACCAAGTTGAATTTGTGAGTCAAGTCAAAGATCCTTGCTGATTCAACAACTTCTAATTAAAACAATACCAGTAGCATCATCGTTCGACAACATTGGAATTCAAAGATTGGTCGTACGTAAACTGCGGATATGTTTGGGTTGACTTTCGGATGGCCTGTAATTCCATAAAAAAAAAGTTAAAATTTGTCACAAGTACCTGTAATCTTCCCAAATTTGAGATTTAGTCTCTATACTTTTATTTTTAAGAAATCAATCTCTCTACTTTTTAAAAACTCAACCATCATATTTCATATAGACTATGCATATCAAGTTTTGATTAAATGAAAAAAAAAATTATTTATTTTACATAAAAAGATTTCAACCATTAACGTGTCTTGATATGATAGAGATGTTGAATTAATTTGAGTATTTACATACAGGACAAGTATAATTATATTAATAAATTTAACGATTTATATCAATAAATTTAATGATTGAATTGATAAAAAAATAAATAATATAAAGAATTAAAAAATGAATATTGATACAATATCAGTAGAGTTTTTAAACTCTAGAAATAGAATTAGGAGATTAACAAGAGTTAACTTTCTTAAATGCCAAAATTAAATAAATTAATGAGGGAATCAAGTCTTCGTCACCTTGTCATCTTAAATATATTAGATAAATAATGCACATCATATAATTAAAATAAATTAATTCGTAGAATAAATATTAATTAATATTCTGTCAAAAATAAATTAAGAATGAGTAATAATGATTATTGATATAATTCTGAAAATTGTAATTATGAAGTTTCATGAGTGGTACCAACCACAAAGCCTAATACACTTTGGTTGTAATGGCCTAAATTCAAGATTATCGGAATAATGGTTTCGCAACCATAAATCCGATTTAAATAGAAATTTATTTCAATATGTTTGCATGAGTCTTTATATGATAGGAAATATTTTTATAAATATTTATAAAATGTTAGTAATGCGGTATTAAACTTTCGTTAGAAAATTTTAACGTTTGGGTAGGTAATTAAATGGAAAGGACTAAATTGAAATGAAAGTAAAAGTTTAATTATAGATTAAAAGAAAGTATAAAGGACCAAAATGGCAATTAAGCCATTTTGTCTAGATTGAGGCGGTGAATTGAAGAAAAATCTGAGATTTTTAGTTTATTATTATATTATTATATTATTATATTATTATTATTATTATTATATATATATATATATAAGAAAAGAGAAAAGAAACAAGAGAGATAGAAACAGAAAAGAAACAGAGAGCAAACGTGAAAGAAGAAAGAAAAAGAGAAAAGAAAGAAGAAAAGGGGAAAATTAAAAGTTTGAAGCTTGGAGTTTAATTTGGTAAGTTAATTTAGTCCTTTTTCTTTTAATTTTGATGCTTTATAAGTTTTAGAACAAAGTTTTGATGAATTTAAGTTGAAATTTTTGAAGTTTCAGAGTTTTTGAATATAGCATATGATGAATAAAATGATGAATTAGTGGTTTAATTGAAAGAATTTGAAGTTAGAATTGGGTAAAGGATTTAATTGAAAAAAAAATAAGCTATAACAAAACTGTTTTGGACAGCAGCAGTAGAGTAAGTTTGAAAAATCACTAAAATTCGTAGAAGTGGAATTAGAAGTTGAATGAGATATGAAATTAAAGCTTATTGAGTCTATTTTCATATGAAAGAAACATGGAAAGCAAAGGAATTCTGTAATTTGAGATATTTATATTTTTGTAAGACTGGTTCAGAGGGATTTCGGGATCCCCTGTTCTGACTTTGAAAAATCATAAAAAATTGGAGAAAAATAATTAGGGGCTTAACTTTATATTTTTAGAGTCCTGAATGAGTCTATTTTCAAATGAAATAAATAAGAAGGTCATATGAATTCTGTATGAAGAGTAATTTGATTCGTAGTGAAGAGAGGTCAGAACAGTCAAACAGTGAAACAGGGGAAACTTTAAGAATAATCTGGTATTGATTGGCCATACCAAAAATTCTGAAAATTTTATGAGAAGAAGATATGTGAGTCTAGTTTCAGGGAAAATTAACGGTTCTTCATTTGGAGCTCTGTAGCTCGAGAAATAAATAATTTAGTGACTGTGACTCAAGTAGACAGCTTTGAATAAGCTAAAAATAATAATAGAATTATAGAAAATGCTACATGTGAACATGAAATGTATTGAATTGATGATTGGATTTATTTATTTAGATCCGAAAAACTCAAATACAAAGCTAGATCGAGGAAAGGAAAAAAGTCCCGGATTAGTAGATTTTATAAACGAACTAGTATCAAGGTAAGTTCATGTAACTTGAATTATATTCTTAAATGTTTGAAATGTATGTTATTGATGTGAATATAATTTGAATGTTCATTGTATGAAAATTTATGCAACATTGATATTTTTGATAAAAAAAGAAAGAAATCCCGGTTGAATGAAAGGAAAAATTCGATGGATCTCTGAAAGGAATTGACGGTAAAAAGGATCTAGCCCGGACGGGTGATCCTATCCTGATATAGCCCTCCCGAAGAATATGTGGAAAATGGATTTAGCCCGGACGGGTAATCCGAATTAGGGTCTGAATTTAGCCTGGACTGGTAATTCAGATCCAAACTCATTAGAGTAATTGTCGTTGCAGGGGATTTAGCCTGGACTGGTAATCCCGACAATACTCTATGAGTTTATATTACAGGGGATTTAGCCTGGACTGGTAATCCCACTGTAAAGATGAGGTTCGCGGGAGTGTGCTCTCTGAAATGAAAATGTGCGCACATGAATATGAATTGACGGACCCGGATTTGTACACTAAAGTGTACCTCTGAAAATCCATCGAAATTCCGAGTAATTTAACGGGATAAATATGGAAAAATAACAAGGAAATGGAAATCTTGACATTGATGAGCTCATCAATCATGGCGTGTATACTATTGATAGATGAAAATTAATGGACTAACTTGGATGTTGAGTTTGTGAATTACTAGGGAAATAATGCATTGAGTGAGTATACGAATGTTTATTGCTTATATTGATTATACTAGGTAAGTATAATTCTTGTTACATGGGCTTACTAAGCACAAAGTGCTTACCCTATTTCCTTTTTCCCTGTTTTGTAGTGTTAAGAGCTCGGAGGTCGGATCGGTGGGAGACTCATCACACTATCAACCCCAGTATTTCGGTATTTTAAGAAACTTATTTTGGAAATGAATGGCATGTATAAGCTAATAAAATAAATGTTAGTATGAAATGAATGTAAGGTCAGCCATTGGTATGGCTTATCTGTTAAAGTTATCTTATAAATATGCACGAATTTTATTTTGAAAATATGATGAATTAGAATGGTTTCGGTTTCAAAAAAAAATAAAAAAAATAAAAAAATAAAAAATTGTAAACTCCGGTAATGCCCCGTACCTTATTCTGACAACGAATACGGGTAGGGGGTGTTACATTGGTCACCCACAAACCACCACTAGTTCCAATAAAATGCAACACCGCATTTTGCTTTATGTAGATATAGATATATCTAAAATATTAAGATTCTTTTATGCTAACTTTTTGGTATATTAATATATTTTCTTTGTTTTATAATTTATAAAATTTTATATTAATAATAAAATTACATTTTGGTTTCAAAAATATAAAAATTTAATATAATTTTTTAAAAATTATAAAGATATATTCTATTAAAATAGTAAAATTATATTTTTACTATCGTAAAAATATACAATTTAATCTCGACCCAAATTGTTTTTCTAACTTCACCCTTGATGTAAATTAAAATTCTTTTTAATCAGTTAAATTTGCATTATATGAAAAACAACATGCTTAATATATTATTTGGTATCAAATTTGCATAGTCAAATGCCGATTTCTTGTAGTGCTATAAATTATTTTGGCTTAATACATAATTTGGTACTCGAGTTTGACATTTTTTTTTTCTAATATAGCACTTGTGTTGTTTTTTGGTTCAATCTAATACTAGTATTTGACAAAAGTTATAAATTTTGGTACCTAAAAGTAACAATGCTAACTTTTTTATTGTTTGATTCGGGTTTTAGCGTTGATTTGATGAAAGTTAACTACTAATATTATTAAGTTTAAATTTTTCATGATATAATTAATAAAATAAATTTAGTGTTAATTGTGAATTTGTTTAATTTTTATATTTAATTTGTCAAATACAATTCGATGAATGTAATTTGATACGAATTTAGAGTTGATTTGATGAAAGTTAATTGCTAATATTATTAGCTAATTATAAATTTTCATTAAATCAACTCTAAAACCTGAATTAAACACTAAAATATTAGCATTGTTACCTTCACTAAAATATATAACTTTTATCAAATATAATTATTAAACTGAACCAAAAATAACACCGATATTACATTAAAAAATATCAAAACTTAAATACCAAATTATATAAAATATATATATAACAAAATATAAAATATAAATATTTATAGTAGTAATATTTTATACAATTCTTGCTATACAAAGACACGTGGCTGAACTAAGAGCAAGCACCACCAATTGATTTCTTCCTTGGGGCTTAGCTTTGGAATCGTATCTTTGTCGGGGGCATCCCATCCCATCCCATGCATAATGTATAAAACAAACTAGACAAGCCTGCCTATTGAAACTTCCACTTTCTCAATACGTACTCAAAGCTCAATTGCATGCTTTTCTTTAAAGAGAAAAAAGAGTCAATCGCATGCTAAATCTCACGTTTGATTAAAGAATAATCGTTTTATGTATATATGAAAATCATAACTATAAGTTCTTAGTTAAACCTATGAAATTTGATAGAAAAAAGTTAAGATTGAAAGGGGGATAAAGATGACTAAAAAAAGAAAGAAGTTTCACCCAAGATGATATTCAATAAATTTAATATCTGAATTTAATATAATAACTTTTTTATCTGTAAATTATATTTTTTATATGAGGAGAGGTAAAAATTATTCAAAAATTTAAATATTTGAACACAAATTCTTTACCAATTCGCTCCAAATTCAATTGACTAATTGCAATCTCATTTGTATCATAGACTAAAAGGAAAAAAAAAAAAAGTGAGTGTATACTTGATCTTAAAGAAATATAAAGTAGATTAAAGGGTAAGAGTATCATGGAGATGCTTATACTAGAGTCAGATTACATTTTATTCCTTTTACTAAAAAAATTAGCAATTTAGTCCCTAGACGTTAAATCAAAGAGTAAATCGGTTCTTTTTATTAAAAAATTCATCCATTTGTATCGTCAAAAACTGACGTGGTTGATGGAATAACCAAACAGTGGCACGTGATATACAATGTGTACCTCATGCTAATGTACATTGACCAAGTTTTAATAGTAGAAATAGATGGAATTTTTAACAAAAGGACTAATCTGCTCTTTGATCTAATGTGTAGGAACTAATTTACTTATTCCTTTAATAGAGGGAGTAAAATACGATTTGACTCCTAATATAATGACCTTCATATACTTCATAGTACAGGACAATCAAATTTTCGGGCCGGCTTCAAAATGGAACCCTTTATAGAATTCTGAACTTCACATCTTCTCTAATTTGACTTTATAATAATAAACCTGGCCCTGTTTAAAATTTGACGGCATGAACAATCCGCTATTAATTATAATAGATGAAAATTGGAATTGAAACATCTCCACCACATCGCCCATAGCTAGAACAGAATTATCCTATATATTTAGAAGTTTCTCAGACATTTAACGTTGTGATTTCGATAGTTTAATTATTTTTTATTTAAACTAAACTTGCAGTTGCCAGCGAAATGGGAAAGACCGGCTGAACGGCTGATGCAAGCTATAAATTGTTGTCAAATTAACAAGTGAATGGCAAACTCTGAGAACTTAACTAACTTGTTGTTCACTTTGGAATCATTGGGAATGGAGATTTGCTCAAAGATATTCTTCGCACAGATGTTAGGGTTAGGTTATCATTTCCAACAACTACAACGAAGGAACACTTGGAAGTAGAGGAAGGGAGACAGATGATGGATTTAGAGGTGAGGGACAAGGATACGAAGGTGTGGACCTTTCGGCTGTAAACTAGGAAAACTGAGGGCCACCCTAAGCCTGTCCTCAATAAGGGATGGGTTGAGTTTGTGAAACGTAAGAAACAAAGAGTGGGAGGTGCATGATGCCAATGGAGATCAATTGGGGATTCGGGTACAAAGGTGTTAACATGCTTAGATGAAAAGTATTCTGAGATTATTTTCAAATGAAGGATTAAACCAAGTATTTAATACAGAAAGATATTAACTAACTGCTAATATTAGCTGCTAACTAACTAACCATTCAATAACTGAACCAGCTAACTAGTTTAACTAACTTTTACAATTAATTCTTTATTATATTCCTTAACATGCCCCATGCTTGTCGACTTCTCATGTTTCTTCATGCCATCATCTGTTGTGGAAGTAACCCTCAGTTTGCTTCTAAACTTGTCGAACAACCCTACTGATAGGGGCTTGGTCAGGATATCAGCAATTTGATCCTTTCTAGACACATGACCTACTTGCAAAGACCCTTCTGCAACATTTTCTTTGACAAAGAATAAGTCTAGCTCAACGTGTTTGAATTTGGAGTGCATGACAGGGTTGCTTGCTACAGCAACTGCAGCTGAGCTATCACACTATACTAGAGCTTTATTTTGTGTTGAAATATCGAGTTCAGACAACAAGGACTGAAGCCAAACTATCTCAGTAGTGACATGAGCTAAACTTCTATATTCTGCCTCTGCAATGGATCTCGACACCACCTGCTGCTTCCTAGAGTTCCATGAAACTGAATTTCCGCCAAGAAAGACACAAAAGCCCGAGGTCAACTGGTGATCATCTGTATCCGATCCCCAACTAGCGTCAGAATAATCTTCAAGTAGGAACTTTGAGGTTCGAATGAACTGTAGTCCAAAATCGAGTGTCCCTTGTAAGTACCTTAGAATCCGTTTGACTGCTTTGAAGTGTGTATCCAAAGGTTTGTGCATAAATTGACAAGCCTTGTTCACAAAAAAGGCAATGTCTGGCCTTGTTATTACCATATACTGTAAAGCTCCTACTATACTTCTATACAGACTCTCATCCTCAATCGGGTTTCCTTGATGAGCAGACAATTTGCAAGAGGTCACCATTGGAGTAGGAGAGGACTTCGACTGATGCATGAAAGCTCGTTGAAGCAGTTCCAAAATATACTTCTTTTGACTCAAGAAAAGACCATTTGGAGTGCGAGTTACTTCAATTCCAAGGAAATAGCTCAGCTGGCCCAAGTCTTTCAAAGAAAACCGGACATCAAGCTCCTTTACAAATTGATCAATACAAAAAGAATCATTCCCATTTACTATGATGTCATCAACGTACACTAAGACGTACAGTAGCTGGGATCATGTTCGTCAAATGAAGAGAGAGTTATCAACTTTCGAGACAACAAACTTATCATTCAACAAAAATTCCCGTAGTTTATTAAACCACGCTCGAAAAGCCTGTTTAAGGCCATAAAGAGCCTTTCGTAATCGACAGACAAGCTGTTGACCATCAAATCGCTGTTTTTCAAAATCAGGTGGTTGTGTCATATAAATTTCCTCACGTAAATCCTCATTTAAGAATGCGTTGTTAATGTCAACTTGTCGAAGGAACCACCCTAAGGAAATGGCGAGTGCGAGCATGACCCGAATCGTTGTTGGCTTGACGACTAGGCTGAAGGTCTCTGAAAAATTGATACCAGCTTCTTATAGATATCCTTTAACCACCAATCGTCCTTTGTACCAAGCTATTGATCCATCTGCATGCCTTTTGATTTTGAAGATCCATTTGCAACCAACAGCTTGATGGCCAGCAGGTAGGGGTACAAGGTCATATGTGTCGTTGTCTATTAAAACAGCATATTCTGCTTGAGCAGCTGCAGTCTAGGCAGGGCTCGTAAAAGCCTTAACAATGTTCAATGGCTCCTTTTCGTCCAAAGTGGTAAAAAAAAAAGCTTTGGTTTGAAGATACCATTATTTGACCGAGTGCGCATAGGGTGGCAGTTGACGGGAGAAGAAGAAGTTTGAGCTGGATTGTCCTCTGGAACAGTAGCTGAAGGTGAAGTCCGAGCTGAATCGACATCTGGAACACTAGTTGAATGTGAACTAGGGAGCTCAGCAGAACTCCCAGGTGAAGGTAAGGAACTAGCCACCACAGGAGAGCACATATCTAAAGGAATGTGATGTGAGGCTGATAAAGGGTTAGTTTCAAAGGAACACAATGAACCAGGAGAGACCATAGGGACGTGTGTATGTTGATGAAGAAAGCTGGGAGGAGTTAAACCTGTTGATGAAGAAAAACCATTCTAGAACGGAAAATATGTTTCATCAAATAGGATATGTCGTGAGACAAATATACGGCCATCACCTGTAAGGCATTTGTAACCTTTTTTGTTGGAACTAAGCCCAAGAAAAACACATTCCTGAGACCGAAATTGTAGCTTATGTTGCTGAAAAGGCTTTAGAAATGGAAAGCATGCACTCCCAAAAACTTTTAGTTGAGAATAATCAGGTTGAACATTGTAAAGCTTCTCAAAAGAACTTTGATTTTACAAAACAGATGTTAGTAACCTGTTGATCAGATGAGTTGCATGAGAAAAAGTAGCTGACCAATACTCTAAAGGCATTGATGCCTGATCTAGTAGGGTAAGCCCTATGTCAACAATATGACGATGTCTCCTTTCAGCCACTCCATTTTGTTCTGAAGTATAAGGACAAGTTACTCGATGTCAAACACCAAGTTGAGAGAGCTTAGTGGACAAGGAACGATACTCGCCCCCTCCGTTTGTCTGTAACATTTTGATAGATTTTCCATATTGTACCTGAATCATGTTGTGGAAATGAAGGTAACAACGAAGAACTTCAGACTTATTTTTAAGCAAATATAACCAAGTGTATCTACTGTACATATCAACAAAAGAAACATAATAAGAGTAACCGCTTGATGTTGGTCCCTATACATCGGACACCACTAATTCAAAAGGAGATGAGTACACTGTCTTCGAAGTACTGAAAGGCAACTTGTGAGACTTGCCCAATTTACAAGGTTTACACATAAAATCCAAATTGCTATACTTGAAGGTCACATTACAAGAACGAAGAATTTGAGCGAGTGTATTCGGCAGGGGTGGCCAAGCCTGTTGTGCCATAGCGCAAAGGAAGAAAAAGCTTGAACATTGTACAAAAGAGGTGACTCAGAAGCAAACTTGTGAACTGGAGCTCGAGAGAAGTCAAATCTATATAGGCCATTATGCATGTGACCCTCCAGTAGTGTCCTCTCTGTCCGAATGTCCTTCACAAAGCACAAAAAAGGATGAAATTCGAAATAGACTAAATTATCTCTTGCAAACTGCCCTACAGAAATCAAGTTCTTACAAACTGCAGGAACATGTAATACATTTTTTAGATGTAGTAATCCAGAACCAGCCATAAAGACGGAGGAGCCTACATTGGATATGGAAACAAACTCACCATTACCCATAGAGACTTGACTGGTACTTGTGTAGGGAGAAGTGTTGGTAAGGTTAGCCATAATTGGAGTAATATGGTTGGTCACACCAGAATCGGGGTACCATGTTTGAATAGGCAAGGAAGGAGATGAAGCCCGAGTAGACGGATGAGAAGCTGCAGAGGAGGACTGTAAGAACGAACCACAACAGTGAGTTGACGAACAATGAGACGTAGGAGAGTCACTGAACTAATGATAATTGATGGACATTGAGGAATTCGAACCAGGACCAGAAAAGTTCTCATCAAAACGATGATAACATGTTTGCACCATGTGTCATAATTTTCCACATAATTGACACTGGGGTTTGGAATGAGACCAACTTCGACCTGAACCACGAGTTCGACCATGAGACCACCCACGACCTTGACCCCTGTTTCCATGATTAGAACTGTAATTTGAATCCGAACCAGACTTTTTTTATCATAACTACCATGCTGTGATCGAGACATCAGGTTAGCTTGCAAAGGCTCTTCTTGCAACAAAGCCAGTTGCCGTGCCTCACAATCAAGAAGCAATTCAGTTACCAAGTCAAGATTCATGGGGGTGGAAGAAGCAAGAACCCAAATAGACTCAAACTCAATAGGAAGACCTGCCAAAATAATGCTGACCTGTCTTATTCAGAAACAAGGCTACCAGCTGCAGTTATACTATCACTTAAACCCTTGACCTTAGAGAGGTAATCTTTAACGGTAAGATTCATTTTCTTGATCGAGTATAGTGCATGTCGCATACCCGAGAGCTTGATGTTGGACTTAGTACCAAATCGTCTGTCAATTGTTGACCAGATATCAAAACTGGTCTTGGCTGCTGTTAGATGCATTAAAATATCATCCGTGACTGTGGATAGAAGCCAAGAAGCTAAGAATTTATCTTGCTTCTTATAAACAGTAAATGCATGATTATCTACTATCTGGCCATTAGTATCATGCAAGACAGGAGAAGGGGGAAGGGCAGTACCTAAAACAAACCCTTCAAGGCCATAGCTTTTAAGAATCAACAGCAACTGGTATTTCCACAGTAGAAAATTATGCTCACTGAGTTTAATGGTGTCATACTTGGAAAAGTAATGAACATCAGATGAAGAAAGACTGCAAGAACCACATTGATGAACTGCTTCACCAGTATTGGTAGAGTGTCGAGGCGTGTTGACTGTTGGGACGGTGTTTGTGGCCATGAAGACGAGAGAAGAGAAAAAAAAATTTACACCAACAAGATTATGGCTCTTGATACCATGTTAACATGCTTAGATGAAAAGTATTCTGAGATTATTTTCAAAGGAAGGATTAAACCAAGTATTTAATACAGAAAGATTTTAACTAACTGCTAATATTAGCTGCTAACTAAGTAACCATTTAATAACTGAACCAGCTAACTAGTTTAACTAACTTTTACAATTAATGCTTTATTATATTCCTTAACAAAAGGTACATGAAGTTGATGGGTCAACAGCATTAGAGGCTCACATCCCCTCATTGCAAGTGAAAAATTATGGTATAATTTCCAATTCCCTATGTATATATAAATGTCTAATTAATTATTGTAGTCTTAATTGGTGTTTGTATTTACAAATTTTAGCTGTTCGATTTCATGCTTTCATGCATCATTAATTGCTTTGCTTTGTCTTGTTGTACTTTGAATTTGTAATGATTTGTTTCGAGAAATGGTTAAAATTATCATGTAAAAACCTAGATAAATAATACGAATTCAAATAAAGTAAGGTAAATTTTATATGCATTTACTAAGTATTCATTATGTTTATCCGTTGTTTTTCCTTCTCCTTGTGGATTGTTAATTTGTGGAACCATTTGATCAGATCAACTCGAACACCACATTATCCTACTATAGAATCGATAGTCTTTTAACTGTTTTTGGATTCGGTTATGTGGCATGTACATAGGTGTTAATATATGTTGTTACTTTGGATGATAGTTTAGTTTGAATCTTATCTAATGCCTGATTTTAGAAGCTAATACATATGTGTAATTGTGTTTTTTTTGGTAACATATTATGATATTTTGGTATGACACTCAAATCGTATAATGATCATGGAGTGGTATGATAAAATGATCAATTTGAATGGCTATAAGACATAGATTAGTAGATCGAATTGGTATAGGTTAAATTGATATGTTTGGTGCCAAATTGTGGCACATTGGATTGGTTGATTTTAGATATGGATAAATGAATGTTTTGGTATGTGTTTTGATTGGTTTTATGTAGGTTTTAGTGTGCGTTTAGGCATCATTTGAGTTGGTTGTTAAGTTGGAATGAGATAGGTATCAAAATGCAAGTTTTTGCCATTTTAACTCAGAGGTATCGATATATTAGAAAAGAGTATCAGTATATTGGTAACTTTTCTTAAATTTTCAAACATCAAACTTAAAAACGGTATCGATACAGAGATAAGGTATCAATATCTTAACAAGGGTACCGACACTTTGTGTCTGGTATCGATACATTCGTTTTTATTTCAATGTTTCTAAAACATTAAATGTCAAAATGGTATTGGTACCTTTATGGGGTATCGATACCTATTCTGTAAACTTTGAAAACATTGCACTGGTAATTTTTCAAGCTCAAGTCTATAAAAGAGCTTTCGTAAGCTCGATTTAGGCTCGGATTTAATTGTATATCATAATGTGAATGTGTTTAAGACATGATGAAATGCTTGAATGATTTATTTACGGTGTATTTGATGGTAATTGCTTCAACAACAATTGTATCATCCCGTAACTCGGACCCAACAATCTGGTTGGGCGAGGAGTGTTACATTAATACTGTTATCGAGAGGTTGGATAGGCAAATTCGGTCTTTAAGGGAATAAAGGGCTCACTAAAGGGAGGAGATGGAGATATAGGTGAAGACTAAAAGATCACAGATACGATGCAAGGGGTTATCCCTACTATTGTTTTGCATGGGCTACTTGCTACTATGCAAGCAACATTTGGGTCATTGAACCTCATTGGGTTGAACTTCCAACCCTTCATTGGCATGCTTCAAGAGGGTTATCACCTAGGTTTCGACGTATACTACCCCTATAGGTATGAATTGGAGAAGTTCTAGAATTTTTTCTGGAGGTTGGTATACTATGGGGGGTTGTTCTCATTGGAATTTGTTTCTTCATCTTGAAGACATTGCAGTTCAATTCAGACCACCTGGAAGAACAACTACGGATAGTGTTGCTAGTGAAGATGCCTCTAGTTCTTCTGGTGATGATGATCCTAATCTCAATGCCTCTCGCAACAAAGGGAAAGGTCCTGTTGATCCAGATGCCTCCCATAATAAGGGAAAAGGTCCTGTTATAGAATAAGCTTGTATAAAATTTTATTTGTATAGTTGTTTATAATTTCTTCATTATACATAATTCTAATTTTAATGAAATATGCACAATTTTCTTTTCTTTTGTGTCTATGTCTTGTCTTTTATTTCATAATGATATGGTATTGATGGAATGTTATGTCCAAAATGTGTCTTCATTCTCCGGATAGTTTTTCGTGCTATGAAATGTTGAATCCATAATTGTTGCATTGAGTGATTTTAATTATTGCTAGAGTGAATGGTCCATACCCAAGCGTTTGGTTGCTTTTATTTGTTTTTGGAAAGATTAGCTTTTGGCATGTGGATCATCAGAAAATTTGAAACACGTAGCATGAGCTTCTTAAGAAAGAAAGTACATTCAGGAACAATTAATTTAGGACCTGACAGTGATGCTTGGGAAATGACACCAATGGTGATGCTTCACATAGAATGCCTCATTTAGCTACGTGTTTTTTTAAAATTGGGTGGTATCGAGACATCATTTATTTCGTTGAAACACATTGTTTGGGTGATGAGGCTTATAAAAACTTTTCTTTTTCTTCTTCAATAATATGTTTCTTGCACTACTATTTTGTTGTTTTGTTTTCATTTTTTGGGTTTTTTTTTTGTTTCGAGTTCTCTCGATCTCGTCTTGATTCTTTTCTTATCTTCTTTCGAGTTCATTTTCAAGGTAAAAATCTTTTTTTGCTTAGCTTTTATAAAAACTTGCTTTTGCTGTGATGTTTTCTTCTAAGGTTCAATCGAGTTCATCTAAGGTTTCTGGATCTCTAGTGACTAGAAAACCACAAAGGTGAAATAGGCTCTTCCAAATGAACTGATGGTGGTGAAGAAGACAAACCTCCTTGAACAATGTAGGATGCTATTTTTAGTGGGTGTTTTCAATGCATTACCATACTAGAAGAATCTATCGTGTTGTTGCAAGCTCGAGGGCTCTACCAAAAGATGGCTTTGTACGAGATATCTCAGGTAGAGGGAAAAATAGCTTGCATGAGACTTACAAGAACCATTTATGCTTCTTTCTCCCTTTGTATCCTAATGGGGTTTTACCTTTTCGCTGCATCTTTTTACGTAGGAGGTTTTGAATTTTTATAAAATAGCTACGAGCAACTATCCTTAACCTCTTGATGGTTGCTGACTGACTTCATCATCCTTTGTCAAGAGAGAAAGAAGGACCCGAAGCTCAAGGTCTTCTAGATTCTGTACCAACTATTCGAGGGGAATCAAAAGAAACAGTCGGGGTAGTTGTGGTTCTACCGTAGGTAAGGGAACTCTCGTTTGGGGACCTCTCGTGCAACTCTTAGCTTAGTAATATGTTGCTCATTCTGGCTGTTCCTTTGGCCAAAGACGCGTTGTTCTTTTTGTTCTTTAAAGCGATGCTCCTGTTGGGAAAACTGCTCTTTTAAGTGTCACAACTTTTCTTGAGTTTCTGATTCATGAGGCTGAGGACTTGGCGTTTTTTGGTGAGAATCCTAGTCCAAGGGAGGGCGGGTCACGGTTGGTGGAGTAGGCGTGGTTGTGAGACAAGTTATGCCTCTTACAAATTATGAGTGTCTAGGAGGGGGCAGATCACGTTGCGGTTGAGGCACTACGATAATTGGTGGAGTCGGAGCAGTTGGGGAATGGTTACTATTGGTGAAGTGGAAATGATAGGGTTGGAAACCAAAGGATCCCTCAGTGCTTCATCAATTGTTCCAGGGTAGGGGAAAAGGATAATCGCGTACCGTACAAGGGTTCCTACAAGGGTAAAAGGAGAAGGATCCTAGGTAAAGTTCATACCAATGGGAGTTCTTGAGGCAAGTGTGATGGAGGCGCTGGGTGGAGTAGAGGAGTGAATTTGGTTGGCTGAATTGATGGCCTGGTTAGTCTGGCCAATGAGGATGCCACTCAGTGATTGTGAACCCATGTTTTTCATGCTCACCACACCAATTGGTGATACAATGATACAACAAAGACAAGATATAGAGGAGAGAGTAGTGGTTGCTATGGAAGCCAGTTCACCTATCTAGGATAGAAAGCTAGAAGTTTTGAAAGGTGAATATGAGGAGAGTATGAAGACTGAGGGCTAAAAGTGAGTTAACAGAGTGTGAGCTTAGTATCTTTAAGGATCAATCTTTTCTTTCTCGTTCTTGAAGGTATTTATAGGCAAGGGTTTCATGTAAGGTGATGTTAATGTGTTGTACTTGTCACTAAGCCATCATTATGGAACATCTAAGGTGGATGTCTTTGATGGGACAATGATATCTGTGATGGGATAGATCTTGTCATTTATTCTGACTTGATGGTATGGAGTAATTGAACTCACGTGGATATTTAGTGACCAACAACTTCATGTTCCCGATAAAGTTTGAGGACCCAAATGGTGGGTGGCACGCGCTTGTCCAGATGGTCATCTTGGAAAAGAGGCTTGTGGACTACCTCCTGACTTTTTGACAACTATTTTACTATTTGTATCCTCTTCACTTGCTACGTGTCTTGATACGAATGAGGGTATAACAAGAATATACATTGAAGGTCAAATCATCTGAATTTGCTCAATTTTACATTCCCTTTTGTAGAACAAATAACTTCCTCTTAAAAATTAAAGCGTTTGGAATTTGATCACTCTCCAAAATGCAACAACTCCAAGAAACTTGATAAACGTTACAAGTTATTAAAGAAAGTTTTATTTTATTTTTTTCTTTTGAAGGGAATTGCAACCTAGCAGCACTCCATTGACTACGCTCTTGCCAAGTATGTTTTGTTTATGCTTAATGCATTTTTTATTCCCTAAACTATACCTTATTTTTACTTTGTTCCTTGAAGTTTTTACTCACAAATCAATACCTAACTAGAAACATGTGTATACGAATAAATGGGCTTACATTTGTACAGAAACCTATTCAATTAAATCAGTGATTAATTGATAATTTGATAATTCAATAGACTGTGTTTGTAATTAGGGACATGTGTGTATGATTTTATGTGTTTAGACCAATTTAATTAAATAAAAAATTAATCTACTAATTTTATAATTTAATCAATTCAATTATCTGATTCAAGTTGCAATTAGCGGGATTTACAAGATTACATTCATAATTAGAAAAATGTACAACTGATATGTATCAATTTCGAAACCATTTTTTTGAAAAAGGAGTCGACTTTGATTTAAAAACGAAAATGAAAAACGGGAGTCGCCACCAATCCTTTTTGATGAGATGTGATCGGGTCACCTCGTAACTTGGGTCATTTTAATAATAGATTTGATTTATTAAAACAACGGTTTTGGTCTACGAAATTTAGAAAAACAGGTTCAGGAGTCGGTTACACACAAGGAAGGATTAGCACCCTTGTAACACCCAAAATTGGTACCTAGTTTATCTATTAGTTTCTTAGTGTCGAAAACCGAAAATTTGGAGAGGTTTTAAAAATACGATCCCTTGTTAAAACATTGCTTAATAGAAAATTTTTCGAAAAAGAAGGCATATTTCACGTTAATCGAGAATAAAGAATTACGTCTTGTAAGTTAGGACACAATATCTTAAATCCCGAAATAAGGATAAATACCAAAAAATGTATTTATTTTAAAAGACATTCGATTATCTCGATTTTAGAAAAAAATCGTATTCCGTAAGTTAGAACACGATTGTTTTTTAATTTTCGAGAATAATTGAAAATATTATGCTTTAAAAACATTCGTTTATTCAGATTTATCGAAAAAATCGCTACCCTGTAAGTTAGGGAACAACCTTTCGAATTTATAAAAAAAAAAAGGCAGAGTGTTGCTTATTTTAAAACAAAATTTAATGTATCGAGTAAAATGTAACATGATTTTGTAGTAAAATGTAAAATGAATTACGATGCTTATGCAAATAGCGGAATAATAAATATGTTAATACATGACAATATAAAGGACGAAAATAAAATAACAAGCCAAAGTAAATGAAAAATAATAATTAAAAAAAAACTTAAAATTTAGAACCAAAGAACTAATACTAATCAAATAAACAAGTATAGTGTAACACAAAATAAAAATCATAATATTAATAATAATGATGATGACATTAATAATAATAGTAAATTCTAAAGTTTTAAAACTATATAGAAAGATATAAATAAATAAGTAATAAAATGATAAAATAAATAAATGTATTTAAAAATTAAGCAAATAAATATTAAGGAAATAATAGTAATAATAACAAAGTTAATAATAATAATAATAATAATAATAATAATAATAATAATAATAATAATAATAATAATAATAATAATATTATGTTAAATATAACATTAATAATAATGGTAGTAGTAAGGAAAGTAATAATAATAATAATATTAAAAATAATAGTAAGAATAATAGTAGTAATATTAAAATTAATTAATTTATTAATGCGATAATAAAAACAAGTAAACAAAAATAAATAATAATAATAATAAATTATTAATAAAATATAAAAAAATAACACAAGAAATAAAAGAAATGACCAAATTGAAACTTAAAACGGAAGTCTGGGGAAAAATTGAAAATAAAAAGAAAATGGGGACTCAATTAAAACGCGCGCCATGAAGGAGGGACTAACTGGGCAATTCCGCCCTGCCTCTAAAACGACACCGTTCAAATGGAAACCCAATTGAAATCGAAAAAAAAATGTAGGGTCAAAATTAAAAATAAAAATAACTTAATTGCGAAACCACAAAAAAGTGGAAGGACCAAATTGATAATAATACCAATTTTAAAAAAAACGCGGATCCTCCCCTTGGAGCGGGTTGGATCGAGTCGGGTTGCATGAAACAACGTCATTTTGGGGCCCTTCTGACCTCTCCACTTTAAAAAAAAAAACTTCAAAAAAACAACCTCAACATTCTCTCAACCCCTCCCTTGGCCGGCCAGACTCCGATGGCCCACCGCAGCCGTGCGCAGCGGCCGGAGCCCAAAAAAGTGCCCATCTTTAGACCTAAACCAAGAAAAGGTAACCTTCTCCTTTTTTATACTCTTTTAATACATATATATATGTATATATACGATTTTTAAAAAAGAAAATGAAGAAACTTTGTAAATAATCGATTCGAAAACAAGAAATAAGGCAAATAACCAAAGACCTTGCGAGTTTCTGACTTTTCTTTCTCTTCGATTTGCTTGTTGTTGTTTTCTTGATTGTATATTTGAAACTTTTTTATTTTATTGATTGTAAAAAAAAAAAAACCCTCCCTATTACATTGAAGTTCTTGTGGCTATATAGCCGAATACATATTATTCTTTTACATTTTTTTTGCTACTGTTTCTGCTTTCTGCTCTATTTTTGTTTCCTTTGGCAGGTTTCAGACGGCGATGGAGGTGACGAGACAGGGCGTCTGTCTCGGGCGTTGTGCACGCTGAGGCTAACACATGGGGGTTGCGGCGCTAGGGTTTCTTTTTTTCTGTTTACTGGTTTAGGTTTTGGGCCATTTTGTGCCTAGGTTTTAGTTGGGTTTGGGCCGTCTGATTTGGGCTTCGGGTTTTGGGTCTGTTTGTAAAATAAATTGGACTATTTTGTTTTTTTATTTCGAATGTTTAGCCCGGGCCAAAATTGGGCCTTACAGCTGCCCCTCTTTGCTCGTTGATGTGTAAAGAGAACGGAGCAAAGACTTTAACAGGGCCAATTTTTCCTGGTCCTGCTGAGTCTTGACTTCTTTGGTGTTCCTCTTCTTCAAGTAGTTTCATTCCAGTCCACAGCATCTTGTTGCTTTGCTCCACTCACCGCCACTTTAGAGAGATGAGGCTTGTGACTTCACTCTACTCTGCTGCAATTGTAGCTTCAATCTGTTCCGTTGCAACTTTGTGGAAATGATATTTGAGGCTTCAATCTATTCCGCTACAACTTCAGGGAAATGAGATTCGCTATCTTCAGTCTGCTCCGCTGCAACTTTAGGGAGATAAGGCTGGTGGCTTCAATCTGCTCCACTGCAACTTCAGAAAGATAAGATTCGCCATAATTTGTTGTTTTAATCTGTTCCACTGCAACGTCAGGAAAATAAGATTTGCTGTCTTCAGTCTGCTCCGCTACAGCTTCAGGGAGATAAGGCTGGTGGCTTCAATCTGCTCCACTATAACTTTAGGAAGATAATATCCGCCATAATTTGTCGTTTTAATCTATTCCACTGCAACGTCAGGGAAATAAGATTAGCTATCTTCAGTCAGCTCCGCTGCAACTTCAGAGAGATAAGGTTGGTGGCTTCAATCTGCTCCACTGCAACTTCAGGAAGATAAGATCCGCCATAATTTGTAGCTTTAATATGTTCCACTGCAACACCACGGAAATAAGATTTGCTGTCTTCAGTCTGCTCCGCTGCAACTTCAGGTAGATAAGGCTCGTGGCTTCAATTTGTTCCACTGCTACTTCTGGAAGATAAGATCTGCCATAATCTGTAGCTTTAATCTGTTCCACTGCATCTTCAGGGAAATAAGATTCGTTGTCTTAAGTCTGCTCCGCTGCAACTTCAGGGAAATAAGGCTGGTGGCTTCAATCTGCTCCACCGCTACTTTAAGAGGACAAGATCCGCCATAATCTGTAGCTTTAATCTATTCCACTGCATCTTCAGGGAAATAAGATTCGCTGTCTTCAGTCTGTTCCGCTGCAACTTCAGGGAGATAAGGCTGGTGGCTTCAATCTGCTCCACTTTAACTTCAGGAAGATAAGATTCGCCATATTTTGTAGCTTCAATCCGTCCCACTGTAACTTCAGGGGTATGAGATTTATGGATTCATCGATCTTGTTACACCGTCCTCTGGGGAACATGACCTGTAGAATCAATTTCATGAGCCTATGTTTATGCCAAATGATAAGGATGTCATGATCAGAATGAATCAAATGCTCATAACTAGATGTGTATGAATGATATTTGCATGAATACAGAATGTCATGAGAATAATCCCTTTTTAATGTCTGGGTTGTCATTACTCGTTGTTCATCAAGGATTTATCACTGACGTAATATCCTATCTTCTTATTCAGTTGATATCTTTAACGGAAAATCTTAAGAAATAGTCACAATTTAGACTATTCTTTCTCAAATGTTTCCAACCCTTAGGTTTGGTGAGTTCTAAATAATGATCCTGTTTCAGGTTCTTGTACTATATGCAAAACTCCTTTTGTGAAAGTATTATTAGTCCATTAATTGTTATTTCAAGGCAAAATGCTTGAAAAAGGATTATAATGATGGTCAAACTAAAATTTATCAAGAACAAAATCTGAAAAGAATGGATTAATCAAAGAAAGCAAACATTGCTGGAATACAAAATAAGTGAGAAGAAAATAGGTGCCCCAGATATCGCAGCATGAGCTTCTCTGCACGAACTTCTTGAGGACCATTTTGAGCTTAACATGTGTTTAGGAGATCAAGAGTACTCTGTTGATGCCCCAAGACGTAACATCTCCCCTTCTTGTTAATTCGGAGAAAGCGAGACTATCGCATACCCTATTTTTTATTAAAATTTGAATTACCCTTTACGGGTTTTCAATTCAAAACCCTTTTGGTCTCAAGACGCCCTTTGTGGGTTTTTGCCTTGGCCTCTCCTTTTTTTCCCCCTTTTTTTAGTGAAGTATTTCTTGGCTGAGTCTGAATTCACTGGATTAGGCAAAGTTTTGCCATCCATCTCAGTCAATATCAATTCTCTTACAGAAAATGACTTCTTTACCGCATAAAGTCCTTCCCAGTTTGGCATCCATTTTCCTCTGAAGTCCTTTTGTATGAGAAGGATCTTCTTCAATACCAGGTTCCCCTTATGGAATTCTCTAAGGCGAACCTTTTTGTTGTAAGCTCGCATCATTCGTTTCTGGTACATTTAACCATGACAGATAGCTCTCAACCTCTTCTTTTCGATCAAATTTAACTGATCATATCAGGATTGAATCCATTCTGCTTCATCCAAATTCAGCTCGGACAAGACTCGAAGGGAGGGAATCTCAACTTCGATGGGTAAAATTGCCTCCATTCCATAATTCAAAGAGAAAGGAGTTGCCCCGGTAGAGGTCTTGACCGATGTTTGATAAGCACAGGGAGCAAATGGTAACTTCTCATGCCAATCTTTATGAGTCTCTTTTTTCTTTCTTTTTTGTTTTTTTTGTTGCCCCCACTACACCGTTTATTTTGGGGTGATATGGTGTTTAATTTTGAACAGACTGTAAACTTCTGATATCATGCTATTGTTCAAATTTAGCGTATTATTAGATATGATCCTTTTTGGCATTCCATATCGACAAAAAACTTGCTGACTATCGACTTTGTGACATTGGCATGTGAAGCAGCTTCCACCTACTTAGTGAAGTAATGGACGACCAAAAAGATGAATCGATCCCAGTTAGAAACTTTGGTGAAATTGACCTACTGACATCCATGCCCCACATAGAGAAAGTCTATGGGGAAGTTATAACATGAAGAGATGAATGAGGCACGTGAATCTTGTCTCCATAAATTTGGCACTTATAGAATTTCTTGGTATAACTGATGCAATCCCCTTCCATGGTAGACCAGCAGTACCTGAACTTCATGATTTGTTTAGCCATTGTAAAACATATTAGCATGTATTCCTCAGACACCCTTGTGGACCTCTTCTAAGATTTTCTTAGCCCCAACAGCGTCCACACGTCTTAGTAGCTCAAGCATATCTCAATACGATCATTCAAAAACATCTTTGAATTCTTGGAATAACTCAATGACATCTAGCGTTTTTTCTATGGTAATACAGACTCCGATCTTCACCTCTTTCTCTTCTCCTAGACTCACAATGTTCACTGACTCTTTGTAAGGTAGGATCTGTTTTTCATCTCATTCTACTATCCTTAACAAATTAGGAGACAAGTTATCATCTCTGTCATCTTCAAAGTCTTAAGATCCCTCTAGACACATATCTCGCTCAAAAAGAGATTCTAGGTCAGTAGCAGCGTCACTCATGTTGTTGATATCTGGAGATCTGTTGTAGGCACGAAGGAATATCCAAAGAATAAATGAATCTAAGAACAGTTATTTATGTGGTATGAATATGAATGAAATGAAGGAATAAAAGAATATTTGCTCAAAGTGAGACACAAAAATGTATTTTTTTTATTGAAATAAAGATGTTGGACATAAGCCTATTTCACAAAAAAGATTCTTATTGCTTCTAGGCTTAAAGCAACAAGCGTGTTTTGAACATTACTCTGCAGCTTTATTAACTACAAGAATCTCTTCCGCAGTCCAATTGTTTAGAACACTTCCAGGCTCATAAGGGCAAATGCCTGATAAATTTTCTCTTTCAATTTCTTTTTTGGATATAGCATTGACGCTCCAATTTCCGAACATTCCTTCCGGGCTTTTAGCATACTCAAAGAATTCTAGTTCCTTATTATCCATTAGGTCTTGCACCAAGGCTCTGAATTCACTGCAGTTTTGAATCTCATGACCCACTTCATCATGGAACTCACAGTAGTTTCTTGCTTCTCCATGTTTTTCCCCTAAATTCTGTGTGATTAATCCACTTTCTACCATTTTCTTCCAAACCCCTCTCAATGGGGTTTTCACTTCTGCTATATTCATCTTGATTCTCTTCCCCGCATTCTCGATTATTGCGTTTATCCCTTTGTCAGAATGGTTGGGTAACGGATTTTCTGCACCAAATGCATCATCGAATTTCACAATACCTATGTTGATGAGTCTTTCGATTATCTTTTTGAAAGCGGTGTAGTTCTTGATCAGGTGTCTTGTGATCCCCGCGTGGTACTTGAATTGGGCGTTCGTATCGTGCCATTTGGGGAACAGAGGCTGCATAGGTTTTAGGTAGAAAGGGGATACTATATGTGCATCAAACAAACTTTGGTACAACTCCCCATACGTGATTGGGATGAGAGTGAACCAGAGTTTTTCTGAGTTCGGTCTTGGATTAAAATCTTGCCTTGGAGGGACCTGATGGCTGGTAGTTGCAGTCCTTGGCTGGCTTACGGTAATCGGCTTTGAATAGCCCTTGTTATACATACTCGTATTATTCACATCATTTTCCATATTCCTCAAGGCCTTTAAAGTACTGATTTGGGAGCTTCTCTCTCGCCTTTTTCGTTTGTACTGATCTTCAAATTGTTTTGGAAGCTCCACTCTTGTATTTTTTGTTTCCGCTAGATCATCCAGATCAAGGACAACAGGATTGATTGGATTATCCCCTGCACTAGAACCTGAACCTGTCGGGAAGCTCACTGGTGTCGAGGTACCGGTCTGGTATTGGGGTCTAATGTTAACGGACACCCCTTGTGGATACGCATCTGGTTGTGCTTGGGTGTTCGTTGGGGTAAAGCCTGAATGATAAACGGGGTGCTCGTTATCATTCCCGGAATTAACCATAGGGCTTTTTCCTTTTCCTAACCCTCCAGCTAGCATCTAGGTTAACTGGCTTATCATGTTCCTTTGAAATTCTAGTATCTGATTCCTCATATCTTGTTCAATTTGGGCCAATTGCTCTTGCATCTGTATTTACATTTGCTCTAATCTCTTCAACCTTTGGTCCATTGCTTCAATTTTTCCTCGTGCACTGTAACAATATTCCAGGGTAAGGGTCTTTCGTCAATTTTATTGCATATGATGCGATGCAATGCTAATACATGAAATTAATGCAGAAAAAAAAGTATTGATTCTGATTCAATTATATTAGAGCAACTTTTCTAAAAAACAAATTTCTTTATATAAAACGGATACATATACGGCCTTGCCCTCATACTCTAGGCGAAGACATCGATCATTTTCTTCATATCCAGATGTTAAGACCAAATCTTATGAATTTCCCAAAAGATGTCTCTATTATCTCCTTTTTGCTTGATCCGGGCTACGACCCATTGCTCACACATCCTCGTGATACTCGTTAGCTTCTCTAAGTAAGTCGGGACGTTGACAGCTCCCGAATAATCTTTGGTGGCTTGAATCCTGAAGCAAAGTCATGTACTCCTCCGCGGACTCTCACCCTTCTCTCATTGTGTTTAATCGAACCATATTCGGATGGCCGTATTGTATTCCATTTTATCAAGAAATTCATTTTCCATGACAAGCTCTCTATTTTGAAATTGAGCGTGAACCAACACCTCTTTTCTATGATGAAAATGCAATGTAATCATAACCAAAATAGAAGAAACACGTCAGTACAAAAAAATATAAATAACAAATAAAGTACTTATTTGGATGACCTCTAGGGGTTTGGTGTGGTTCTACCTAGGGTAAGCTCTTAGGGCTCACTATATGCGATTCGGTTCTAAAGTAAGGGTACCTGAACTGGCAGATTTCTCGATCCTCACCTATTATAGGCTCATATAAACTTAGTTCAGTTCAAGGGAATACATTTCCCTATGGCTATAGGTACGGATGTATCCCGATAGCGGTCCACTATCCTATGCGAAGGTGAAAACTTAACGAAGGAATAGTTTCTCACTCCCGCTTAAAAGGGTATAATCGAGCGGTCATGTAATGCAAATGTGCAGAAATATATCAAGAACTCAAACCAGAAAAGCAAACCAAAATGATGAAGATCGTAACAAAGACGGATGAAATGTAACAAAAGGATCGTACATTTAAACCGAGTTTTCAATTTTCGACAAAAAGACAAAAAGTAATCAACTCGTGGCTTGACTCTCTTATTTGAGTCCCCTGTGGAGTCGCCAAGCTGTCGAAACCATTTTTTTGAAAAAGGAGTCGACTTTGATTTAAAAACGAAAATGAAAAACGAGAGTCGCCACCAATCCTTTTTGATGAGATGTGATCGGGCCACCTCATAATTTGGGTCATTTTAATAATAGATTTGATTTATTAAAACAACGGTTTTGGTTTAAGAAATTCAGAAAAACGGGTTCGGGAGTCGGTTACACACAAGGAAGGATTAGCACCCTCGTAACGCCTAAAATTGGTACCTAGTTGATTAATTAGTGTCTTAGTGTCGAAAATCGAAAATTTGGAGAGGTTTTAAGAATACAATCCCTTATTAAAACATTGCTTAATAGAAAATTTTTCGGAGAAGAGGGCATATTTTACGCTAATCGAGAATAAAGAATTACGTCCCGTAAGTTAGGACACAATATCTTAAATCCCGAAATGAGAATAAATACCAAAAAATATATTTATTTTAAAAGACATTCGATTATCTCGGTTTTAGAAAGAAATCGTATTTCGTAAGTTAGAACACGATTATTTCTTAATTCCCGAGAATAATTGAAAATATTATGCTTTAAAAACATTCGTTTATTTGGATTTATCGAGAAAATCGCAACCCCGTAAGTTAGGGAACAACCTTTTGAATTTTTAAAAAAAAAACGCGGAGTGTTGCTTATTTTAAAACAAAATTTAATGTATCGAGTAAAATGTAGCGTGATTTTGTAGTAAAATATAAAATGAATTACGGTGCTTATGCGCATAGCGGAATAATAAATATGATAATGCATGACAATATAAAGGACGAAAATAAAATAACAAGCCAAAATAAATGAAAAATAATAATTAAAAAAAAAAGAACTAAAAATTTAGAACCAAAGAACTAATACTAATCAAATAAACAAGTATAGTGTAACACAAATTAAAAATCATAATATTAATAATAATGATGATGACATTAATAATAATAATAAATTCTAAAGTTTTAAAACTATATAGAAAGATATAAATAAATAAGTAATAAAATGATAAAATGAATAAATGTATTTAAAAATTAAGCAAATAAATATTAAGGAAATAATAGTAATAATAACAAAGTTAATAAATAATATAATAATAATAATATGTTAAGTATAACATTAATAATAATGGTAGTAGTAAGGAAAGTAATAATAATAATAAATATAATAATAATAATATTAAAAATAATAGTAAGAATAAATGTAGTAATATTAAAATTAATTAGTTTATTAATGCGATAATAAAAACAAGTAAACAAAAATAAAAAATAGTAATAATAAATTATTAATAAAATATAAAAAATAACACAAGAAATAAAAGAAATGACCAAATTGAAACTTAAAACGGAAGTTTGGGGAAAAATCGAAAATAAAAAGAAAAGGGAGACTCAATTAAAGCGCGCGCCATGAAGGAGGGACTAACTGGGCAATTTTGCCCTGCCTCCAAAATGACACCGTTCAAATGGGGACTCAATTGAAATCGAAACAAAATGTAGGGTCAAAATTAAAAATAAAAATAACTTAATTGCGAAACCACGATGTCGAAACCATTTTTTTGTTTGGAAAAACGGGCCGACTTTAAAAAGGAAAATGGAGTCGCCACCAATCATTTTTGAAGTGCGATTGGGCCACTTTTGAAAACATTTTGGTCTACAAATTTTAAGAAAACAGGTTCGGGAGTCGGTTACGCACGAGGAAGGATTAGCACCCTCGAAACGCCCAAAATTGGTACCGTATTGATTGATTAACGTCCTTAATATCAAAAATTAGAAAAGATTTTAAAATATGGATCATTTGGAAAATGTTCGGGTAATTCGAATTTGGATATCGAAATTCTCTCGTTTCGAAAGGATGAAATATCACGTCCAGCACGTTAGGATACGATGTTTCAAACCTTCGAAACCAAGATCATTTCATGATTTCCAAGATTCATGCCTTGTTATTTTAAAAAGGGTATGTCATCACTTGGCCAAACGAAAGAACCGAAACCCAGCACGTTAGGGCACGATCCTTCAAATTTCCAAACATGAAATATTGCCTTGCCTTTATTTCAAAAACCGGTCTTAAAGGTTTTTAATGGTTGGGCCAAATAGAAAACCGAAACCCAGCACGTTAGGGCACGATTTTTTTGAGTTCCCCAACCACCAAATACCTTTATTTGAAAAGAATGATGGGTCAAGAATTTGGAGGATAAATTGCAATGTTGACAATCAATATGAAGATAAATATAATAAAAAAAAATATGTACATAAAAAATAGTGATAATAAATAAATAATAGTGGTAAGAGGAATAAAAAAATATTAATAGTAGATGAAAATGGTAATAAGAGTAATAGTAAAATAAAATAAAAGGAATAATAATAATGAAAATAGCAGTAATAACGTTAATAAAATAACTATAAATATAATAGTAACATAATCATAGTAATAATAATATATACAAAAAAAAGGGTAATAATAGAATAATAATGATAAGAAACGAATATAATAATAATGGTAAAATTGAAAAAGATGGGCTAGTAGTAAAAAAAAATGACACTGAATTGGTAATAACAATAGTAGTAATAATAATATTAATAGTAATGAAAATAATAATAAAAGTGATAGTAAAAATAAAAATATTAATAAAATAATAGTAATAATATAAAAAAAGGTAGTAAAGATAAAAGCAACAGTAATAGTAAAAAAATAATAATAGGAAGGTTAAAGAATAGCCATAACAATGCAAGCAATAACAATAATACAATAATAATAATAATAGTAGTAAATATAATAAATAATAATAATAATGATCATAAAGTGAAGTAATAAGAATAATAATACAATAATGGTAGTAAAATAATAATAATAATAATAATAATTGTAAAAATATTCACACTGATAGCAATATTTAGTAGAATAATATCGGAAAATAAAAAGAGCAAAATAATTTGAAAAGGGGTTAAATTGAACTTAAAAGAGAAATTCGGGGGTCAAATTTAAAATAAAGAAGAATAAAGGGCTAAAGTGTGGGACGCGCGTAAAATGGAGGGTCCAGAACAGAAATTAATCCCCCCTCAAACGGTGCGTTTGAAAATGGGTTAAACTGAAAAAGAAGTAAAATTACTGGGGTAAATTAAGAAAATACAAAAAAAAAAACTGGAAGGGGATGCGATTAAAACCATGGAGCAACAGGAGGGACCAACTACGCAAATTACCCATCAGGGGTAAAAGCGCATTAACTCCCCCAGCAAACGGTGATATTTTAAAACTTAAAAACTAAAACCACTCATTTTTCCTTTTGACAGATTCACTTTAACCAACCAAAAAAACTTTTCATTTCTACTCTTTCTTCACAAAACAGAAGGCCAAAAATCAAAGGGATAAGGTGGGATCCCATTCCCTTCTGCTAGGGCGCACCCATCCTCGCAGGGAGCCCCTCGCGCGCACCACCAGCGGCGGCCGGAGGAAGCCCGGTCAAAACAAGGTAAATATTTCCGTAATATGTACAGTCTCTTTTGAAATAATAATAAAAAAATAAAGAAATATAAAGAACGACTAAAACCCAAAACAGATTTCAAATACAACAAATAATAAAGGGAATATAAACCTTCTTTTCGTTTCTGGCAAAACGTTCTGTAAGATTCAATGTCTGTATTGTATTTTCTATAAAAAAAATCCCTAGTATTTGGTACTTGTGCGTATCCTTTTTTGTGTATCTAAAAAAAAAAAAACCCCATTAGACTATTTTGATTTGGCTTTTATAGCCTTTTCTACAACTGCTCCTAGCGTGCTTGCAGGTACGTGGTAGATCCGGTCTCTGTCGTGGCACCGTGGTGACGCAATTTGTGGTCGCGGCAGTTCGGAGGGTGGGTCTTGCTGGCGCGAGGCGTGCGGCGCGAGGACTCTAGCCACCGGCTTAGGGTTTTTTGGTTTATATTTTTGGCTCAACGGGTCTGTTGTGTATTTGGACTGCCTATTGGACTATTTTGGGCTTTTATTTCTTTTGGTTTGGGCCCCGAGTTTCAAAATTGAGCCTTACAGCTGCCCCTCTTTGCTCATTGTCGTGTAACGAGAATAGAGCAAAGACTTTAAGTGGGCCAATTTTGCCCGGTCTTGCTGAGTCTTGATTTCTTGGTGCCTCCTTTTTCAAGTAGCCCCGCTTTAGCCCACTGAGTTTCTAGGGGTATAGGGGTTTTGTTTTGATCTGCTCCACTACTGCTCAGTGGAGATTAAATCCGTAATTTTTAGTTTGCTCCACTCCTGCTCAGTGAAGATAAGGCTAAGATCTTCAGTCTGCTCCATTGTCGATACATGGAGATAAGACTTGCTATACTCGATCTGCTCCTCCACTCCTACTCAGTGAAGATAAGATCTGTTCTTTCAGCCTGCTTCACTCCTGCTCAGTGGAGATAAGGCTATAAACTCCAGTCTGCTCCACCGCCGACACATGGAAGCAAGACTTGCTATACTCGATCTACTCCACTCCTGCTCAGTGAAGATAAGGTCTGTTCCTTCAGCCTGCTCCACTCCTGCTCAGTGGAGATAAGGCTATAAACTCCAGTCTGCTCCACCGCCGACACATGGAAACAAGACTTGCTGTATTCGATCTGCTTCACTCCTGCTCAGTGAAGATAAGATCTGTTCCTTCAGCCTGCTCCACTCCTGCTCAGTGGAGATAAGGCTATAAACTTCCGATCTGCTCTACTCCTACTCAGTAGAGATAAGATCTGTTGTTTTCAATCTGCTCTACTCCTTCTCAGTAGAGATAAGATCTGTATCTTTGGCCTGCCCCACTCCTGCTCAGTGGAGATAAGGCTTCAGTCTTCTGATCTGCTCTACTCCTGCTCAGTAGAGATAAGACCTGTTGTTTTCAATCCGTTCCACTCCTGCTCAGTGGAGATAGGATCTACTATCTTTAGCCTGCTCCACTCCTGCTCAGGAGAGATAAGGCTTTAGTCTTTTGATCTGCTCTACTCCTGCTCAGTAGAGATAAGATCTACATTCTTCTGTGACTCCCATTAATTTTGCTACATTGTTATCTGGGGAACCTACCTATAGAATTGATTTCATGGAGTCTATGCTTATGTCAAATGATTAGAATGTCATGAAAATGCTCCTAACCATATGTATTAGGAATGAATAGATGCATGCAAAATGTAATGAGTATGATCCAATTTTTTTAACTTTTGAGTTATTATTGCTCGCTGCTTGCTAGGGCAATATTCCCGTTGTATGGCTTCTTGTTCTGCTGATACTTCTAACACAAAATCTGAATACATCGTCACTGCTTAGACTCTTATTTCAAGTATTCCGAACCCTTTAAATCTGGTTAGTTCCAAATAATTGTCCTGCTTCAGATTCTTGTATTTATTTAGAGACTTTCAGAGTAATATTCGAAACTTCTTTTGTGAAAGCATTATTTGTTCAGTAATCATTACTTCAATATGAAATGCTTGGAAAAAGATTACAGAAATGAATAAAACTGCAATTTATTAGGGATAAAACCCGTGAAGAATGGATTGAGCAAAGAAAACAAATTCTCCTATAGTAAAAAAAATGAGTAAGAACGGCATTAATGCCCCAGATATCACAGCCTGAGCTCCTCTGTACGTACTTCTCGAAGACCATTCTGAGTTCAACATATGTCTAGAAAATCCATGGTACTTCGTCGATGCCCCAAGACGTAGCATACCTCATCATTGTTAATTCGAGCGTAGCGGAACTACTGTATGCCCCATCACGAGTTGATTATAATTTGAGCCGCCCCTTTTTTTGGGGGGGTTTCAACTCAAAGCCCCTTTGGTCTCAAAGTGCCTTTTGCGGGTTTTCACCTTGGCCTCTCCGGTTTTTTTCTTTTTCTTTTTTTTTTTGAAATCAAGACGCCCTTTGCGGGTTTTCATCTTGTCCCACTTTCAAGCGAAGTACTTCTTGACAGAATCTGCGTTGACTGGATTTGGTAGATTTTTACCGTCCATCTCGGCCAGTATCAAAGCCCCCCCCAGAAAAGGCCTTCTTTACAACATAAGGTCATTCCCAATTAGGCATCCATTTTCCCCTGAAGTCTTTTTGCATGTGGAGGATCTGTTTCAGCACCAAATCTCCCTCATGGAATACTTTGGGGCAGACCTTCTTGTTGTAAGCCCGCCTCATCCGCTTCTGGTACATTTAACCCTGGCGAATGGCTCTTAGTCTCTTTTCCTCAACTAGATTCAATTGATCATATCGAGATTGAACCCATTCTGTTTCGTCCAACTTCAGCTCTGACAGAACCCGGAGAGAAGGAATTTCAACTTCAATAGGCAAGACTGCCTCCATCCCATAAACCAACGAGAAAGGAGTTGCTCCGGTAGAGGTTCTAACCGATGTTCGATAGGCGTAGAGGGCAAGCGGTAACTTTTCATGCCAATCCCTGTAGGTCTCAGCCATTTTCCCCACAATTTTCTTGATATTTTTATTAGCCGCCTCAACTGCTCTATTCATTTTCGGGCGAAATGGCGACGAGTTGTGGTGCTTAATGTTGAACTGACTACAGACTTCCGATATCGCGCTGTTGTTCAAGTTTAGTGCATTGTCAGACACGATCCTTTCTGGCATTCCGTAGCGGCATATGATCTCTTTCTTCAAAAACTTGTTAACTGCCGTCTTCGTGACATTGGCATATGAAGCTGCCTCTACCCATTTGGTGAAGTAATCAATGACCACGAAAATGAAGCGATGTCCGTTAGAAGCTTTCGGTGAGATCGGCCCAATGACGTCCATGCCCCACATTGAGAAAGGCCATGGAGAAGTTATAACATGAAGAGGTGAAGGAGGCACATGGATCTTGCCTCCATAAATCTGACACTTGTGGCATTTCTTAGCATAACGGATGCAATACCCTTCCATTGTGGACCAATAATACCCGAATCTCATTATTTGCCTAGCCATTGTAAATCCTTTGGCATGTGTCCCATAGACACCCTCATGGACTTCTTCCAGGATTTTCCTAGCTTCAACAGCGTCAACACATCTTAGCAGCACTTGATCCCTCCTCTTTTTATACAGGACCTCTCCATCTAAGACATAGTCACTAGCAAGTCTTCTTAATGTTCTTTTATCATTTTCAGTCACTTGATCGGGATATTCACGGCTCTTCACATATCGTAAAATGTCATAATACCAATGATGTTCATCTCTCTCCTCCTCTTCGTCAATATTGAAACAATGAGTCGGAGCATCGCAAATACTCATTTGGATGGACTTCATACCCTCTTGCTCATTTACTCTGATCATAGAAGCTAGAGTGGCCAATGCGTCAGCCATCTGGTTTTCATCACGCGGGAGGTAAAAGAATGTGATGTCATCAAACTCCTCAATTAGCTCCAAGACTAACTTTCGGTAACTGATCAATTTGGGATCTCTTGTTTCCCATTCCCCCTTGAGCTGATATATCACCAACGCAGAGTCTCCATATACCTCTAGTAACTTGATTTTACGGTCTATAGCAGCTCGGATTTCCATGATGCATGCTTCGTATTCTGCCATATTGTTCGTGCAGTCAAAATCTAACTTGCAAGTGAATGGATAATGGTCTCCCTTCGGGGATATCAGGATTGCTCCAACTCCATTACCAACGGCATTTGATGCACCGTCAAAGTTCAATTTCCAGGGACGATCTTTTAAGATATTTTCTTCAATTGTCGCTACAAACATCAGATCCTCATTGGGAAAATCAAAATTTAGGGGTTCGTAGTCGTCTAGCGCCCTGCTGGCTAGAAAATCAGCTATTGCACTCCCCTTCACAGCCTTTTGGTTCACGCAGACTATGTCAAACTCGGAGAGCAAAATTTTCCATCGGGCCATTCTTCCATTCAAAGCGGTTGACTCCATCATGTACTTGAGAGGGTCTAGTTTGGAGATTAACCAAGTCGTATGGTATAACATGTATTGCCTCAACCTCCGAGTTGTCCAGATCAATGCACAACACAATTTCTCAATTGGCGAGTATCTCATTTCACACTCGGTGAATTTCTTGCTGAGGTAGTATATCGCCCTCTCTTTCTTCCCTGTCTCGTCGTGTTGGCCTAGCACATATCCCATTGAATTATTGAATACCGTCAAATACAGAATCAATGGTCTGTCCGGACTGGGCGGCATTAGCACTGGAGTATTAGACAAGTACTGTTTAATCTTGTCAAATGCCTTCTGGCATTCATCGTCCCAAATGCCTGGATGTATTTCTTAAGAAGACGAAATATGGGATCGCACTTCTCAGTCAATTGCGAGATGAACCGAGCGATGTAATTTAGTCTTCCTAGAAAGCCTCGGACTTCCTTTTGAGTGCGCGGCAGAGGCAACTTTTGTACGACCTTGACTTTATCCAGATCTACTTCGATTCCTTTTTCGCTGACCACGAAACCAAGTAGTTTCCCTGATCGAGCCCCGAAAGTACACTTAGCTGAGCTGAAATTTCCTCAACCTCAAGAATAGTTTCCTCAACACTTGCACATGCTCCCCTTCCGTTCGAGACTTTGTGATCATATCGTCGACGTAGACCTCAATCTCCTTGTGCATCATGTCGTGAAACAAGGTTACCATAGCCCTTTTATATGTTGCCCCCGCATTCTTTAACCCAAATGGCATCACTTGGTAACAAAAGGTCCCCCATAAGGTTATGAAGGTGGTCTTTACCATATCTTCAGGATGCATCTTTATTTTATTGTATCCCGAAAAACCATCCATGAAAGAGAAAAATAAATACCCCGCTGTGTTATCTACCAAGGTGTCGATGTGAGGCAGTGAGAAGTTGTCTTTCGGGCTG
Organism: Gossypium australe; assembly: GCA_005393395.2. Lineage (NCBI taxonomy): Eukaryota > Viridiplantae > Streptophyta > Magnoliopsida > Malvales > Malvaceae > Gossypium > Gossypium australe. The sequence goes on from CM016625.1 coordinate 122,058,357, forward strand.
GCCTTGTTTAGGTCCCTATAATCGACGCACATTCGTACTTTTCCATTCTTCTTAGGGACAAGGACAACGTTGGCTACCCATTCTGAGTAATTCACCACTCGTAAAAACCCCGCATCGAATTGCTTTTTGACTTCTTCCCTTATCTTTACCGCGACATCGGGTCTCATCCTTCGGAGCTTCTGTTGAATTGGCTTGCAATCTTCCTTTATTGGGATACGATGTACCGCAATATCAGGGCTCAACCCAGGAATGTCCTGGTACGACCAGACAAAGACATCTTTGAACTCTAACAGAAGCCTGATGAGGTCCTGCCTTGTTTCCCTGGTGATGAGGGTTCCAATTTTCACCTCTTTCCCTTCCTGCAGAGTCACATTCTCAATTGTCTCTTTGTGAGGCAGAATCAGCCTTTCTTCCTGCTCCACCATCCTTAACAGATCCGGGGATATACTACAATCTCTGTCATCTGTAAAGTTCTGAGGTTCTCCTGGGCACATGTCTTGCTTATCAGGAAATTCTAGGTCCGTAACAGCGCTGTTCATGACATCGATATCTGGGGACCTATGGTAAGCATGAAAGAGTATTCAATGAAAATGAATTTAAGACTGCCTTATTTATGCGTTATGATTATGAATGGAAAGAAAAGGAACAAAAGAATAACTGTACGGTATGAAAGGAAAATGCACTTTTATTGAAAGTAAAGATGCTTAAACATGAGCCTACTTCACAAAAGATTCTCATTGTTCCCTAGGCTTGAAACAACAAGTGTGTTTTGAACATTACTCTGTTTTAGTCCTAAAAACTACAGGAATTTCTTCCGCAGTCCAGTTGTCCAGAACACTTCCAGGCTTGTAGGGGCGAATCCCCGCCAAGTTTCCTTTTCTCGAACTTTCTTCAGACACAGCATTGATGTTCAAAGTTCTCATCATGTCTTCAGCCGTTTCTCTATTCACAATCTCCAACCTTGAATGAATAATTCCTCCAGACACGAATGTATTAGATATATGAGGAAAAGTCATCGAACCCCATTTGATCTCAGCACCATTCAATCGTGCCCTCCGTCTCTCACGTTTCCTTTCCAGCTCCTCCTTTCTCTGTCTGGTATCTGGACTATACCCCAAACCAAAGCGATCATGTTTGTCAACCAATCCTGGCACTCTAACCGGGCCCTGAAGGTATTTTCCGAGTCCCCTTTCAAGTAATGCTCCTTTTCCTACCGTCAGCCGTAGGCCCATCCTTGTGGTTTCAGAAATTTTTGGCACCGGGACCTTGCCACCTTCACTGATGAAAGTCACATTTATAAACTCTAATGACCTGAAGGAGCACTCTATAGCCTCCGCATCATTCTCTATGTACGGTGCATTACTAATAACAGACGCAATGATATCCTCCTCTGCGTTTATAGTTATCAACCGGCCCTCTGTCACCAACTTCAACTTTTGGTGCAATGACGATGGTACAGCTCCTGCTGAGTGGATCCACGGCCTCTCCAATAAGCAATTATAAGAAGGCTTGATGTCCATCACGAGGAAATCTACCTCGTTCGTGTTTGGCCTAATTAGAAGGCGTATCTCGATCCTCCCCATCACTTTTCTCTCGGTGCCATCGAAGGCTCTCACTATATTTTGGCATGTTTTCATGTGAGAGCTGTCTACAGGTAACCTGTCCAGTGTAGATAGGGACAAAACGTTCAGTGCCGATCCGTTGTCAATTAATACCCCTGGCAGTGTATACCCTTTGCATCGGGTAGTGATGTGCAAAGGCTTAGTAGATCCCATGCCCCCCGGCGGTATTTCATCATCATTGAACGAGATGAAATTATCTGCGCTTATGTTATTTACAAGACGGTCCAACTTATTTACCGAAATGTAATCAGCAACATAAATCTGGCTCAACGCTTGCATTAGCGCACTACGGTGTCCTTCTGAGTCTAGCAGTAAGGCCAGTACCGATATGCGTGCCGGCTGCTTGTGTAACTGTTCCACAACACTGTACTCACTGTGCTTCAGGAACTTCAAGAACTCCCCGGCCTCATCCTTTGTTACTGGTTCATTAACCAGTGGTCCTATCTTCTCTCCTCCCTTTTTCATCATAGAAGACTCAGCTTCTGGGTTGAGTGTGCTGGCCGAACTCACTTTCTCGGAAACTGTCACAGTGCAATTGTAGTTCCATGGTACCCTCTTATTATCTTTATAAGGAAAAGTCACGGGTTTCTGAATTACAATTTTCGGTGTATCTTTATAAGGAGAAGTTACGGGTTTTCTGATTACGACCCTCGGTGTTTCTTTATAAGGAGAAGTCACGGGTTTTTTAATTTTGATCTTCGGCGCTATTTTCACTCCGGCCTCGTCGACCCCTGGCCGTGTGATAATCACTAATGGGTGATTGACTTTAGGGATCCTTTCTGCAGACCCTCCTTCTGCGGAACATACGTCCTCTCCTTCCACCAAGTCGAAGAACTCCATCTCCTTATTATCCATTAGCCCCTGTACTAGGGGTCTGAATTCGTTACATCGCTGATTTTCATGGCCGTCTTTGTCATGAAACTCACAATAGTTCCTTAAATCTGGAGATCTGTTTACATTCTCTTGCGGGACTAACCCCATTTTCTGCATTGCTTTCCAAACTTCTCTCAATGGGGTTCTAATCTCAGCAACTTCCTGCTTGGTTCTCCTTCCCCTGCTTTCAGCTATAGCATTTACCCCATTATCGGTATGACTGGGTAACGGATTTCCTCCACCAGGTGAGTCATTGAAGTCTACCACCCCTGCCTTGATAAGTCTCTCGACTAGCTTTTTGAAAGAAGTACAGTTCTCTATTGAGTGACCTACTATATCCGCATGGTACTCACACTAAGCATTTGTGTCATACCACTTAGGATATGGAGGTTACAGCGGCTTCAAGTAAAATGGGGACACGACGTGTGCATCGAATAAAGTTTTATACAACTCCTTATACGTCACAGGTATAGGAGTAAACTGCAACTTTTCGGTTTTCTGCCTCGTGTTGGGTTCTTGTCCTGATGAGGCCTGCTGGCCCACGGTTACTACTCTTGGTTTATTAATAGTAATGGGTTTGGGATAACCCGAGCTTATGTTACCCACTTCATTCTCCCTTTTCTTTGGAGCCGTTTTTCTCATGCTCTCTCCAGCTTCAATTTTCCCACACCTTATCGCGTTCTCTATCATTTCGCCGGACATCACTATGTCGGCGAAGCTCTTGGTGGCACTCCCCAACATATGGTTGATAAAAGGTGCTCTTAGGGTATTAACAAACAGCATGGTCATTTTCTTCTCCAGCAACGGTGGTTGGACTTGGGTGGCGACTTCCCTCCACCTCTGGGCATATTTCCTAAAACTCTCACCTGACTTCTTCTCCATGTTTTGCAGCGTGATCCTGTCAGGTGCTATATCAGTCACATGGCCGTAATGTTTCATGAAAGCCTGTGCCAAATCCTTCCATGATTTGATTTGAGTACAACTGAGCTGATTGTACCACTTTGCTGGAGCTTCAGTTAGACTATCCTGGAAACAGTGGATCAACAACTGGTCGTTGTTGACATATCCCGTCATTCTCCGACAGAACATGGTAATATGGGCCTCAAGGTAACTGGTCCCGCTGTACTTTTCAAATTCCAGCATCTTGAACTTTGGAGGAAGTACCAGGTTTGGGACTAGACTCAGTTTCCTAGCATCCACCTCGTATTGGTAATCAGCACTTTCCAATGCTTTAAACTTCTCCTCCAGCCATTTGCAGCGATCCTCAAACTCCTTTGGGAACTCCGCCTTCGCTTTCTCCCCCTCTACTGCATCGTCAAAATTAGGGACCATGATCTTTGGCAAGTTGTCTCCTGGGTTAGAGCTCGAGCCTGTCGGGAAGTTTGCCGACGCTGAGGTACCAGTTTGATACTGAGGCCTAATATTAACACACACTCTCGGAGGCTGCGCTTGAGAATTTACCGGGGCTAGGCCTGACGGATAAGCAGAATTTTCATTTTCATCCCCGACATCGACCATAGGGCCTTTTCCTTTATCCTGCGCTCCAGTCAACAACAGCGTTAACTGGCTCATCATACTTCTCTGGGATTCCAGCATTTGATCCCTCATGTCCTGTTGGATTTTAGCCAACTGTTCTTGCATCTGAGCTTGCAATTGGTCATGCATCTCTTTCTGCATCTGCTCTAGCTTTTCTATTCTTTGATCCATAGCTTTTGTTTTTTTTTCGAGTGTAGTAGCGGTGTTCCAGGATAAATATAATACGACCTCTAGTTAATAGGATTTTTTATGAAATTTAATGCAAAGGATATGATGCAATACAAATGCATGAAATGTAATGCAAATGAATGAATGCAAAAACAAGAGGAGTCCGTTTTGATTCAATTTCTTTTAGAATACTTATTGAAAAAACAAAATCCTTTACATAAAACAGAGTCACATATACGACCTAGCCCTTATGCCCAAAGTTTTAACTTTCTCAAGAAGCGAAGCTAACTCTCGACCCTGGTCTGACTTTGACTCATATACTATACTTAACACATCAGCCTGAACCGCTAAGGTTTGTAAGTGATCAGCCACTTCTCGTATCTGAGCCACAGCTTCGCCCATAAGGTAGTCTCTTTCTCTGACTTGGTCCTGAGATCGTTAAAGTTGTTCTTTCCATCGCTGGTTATCTGCCTCTAGTAGCTGGATCCGGAGCTCACTATTTTGCAGTACCGATTCGAGCTCCACCACATTTCCTTTCAACTCTCCAATCTGGCTTAGGCTTGATTCCAACTTCATCGTAGAGTCGCGACTTTGACGTAATGCCTTCTCTAATTCTGCTACTCTAGCCCTTAGCATCTTCTTTTCGCCCTGGCTCTCACCCACAGTCTTTTTCATGGCATCCTTTTGTGCTTGAGCCTCATGGAATCTCTTCTTCCATTGATCAACCATGGCCTTCTCCTCGTGAATTTCTTGACGCCATTGTTCTGTGGTTTTACCCAACCCAGCAGTCCTCATGGATAAATGCAACTTTTTGTAGTCAGTCTTTAAACTGTCCAGATCTTCTTCGGCCTTCCTTTTCCCTTTCCTCAGCTTCTCAGCCTCTGATTTTGGATATCAATATCTAACCTTAGATTCATTTTCTCCTCTTCCAGTTGTTCTACCTTTTTCCCTAACTCCGAGGTTTTACTTTCGAAGTCTTGTTTTATGATTTCCAACTCAGAAGGAACTACTTGCAGATATTCCTCTATTGGTCGAGCACCGTCCTGTGTCAGTCTGGGGACATTATCATCGATTCTCCTATTCCGCCATGCTTTATACTCGAGGGTTGCCATCGGACCTACAGCAACTCTTTTCATTCGGTGAGTCTGTTTCCAAGCATCAGAAATCTCTCGAACCTTCTTCTTATAATGATTATCCCTATATGAAAACTCAGACTGAGTTAGCCCAAATGTTGTCGGTATGAACTGTCTTGATCTATACTGTCTCAACACGAGCAAAGGAGTGTACCCCACGGCTCCCTAAATTCCCGGTAAAGGAACCCAATCGTAACCTCCACATCGATAAAGAATTTCGGCGGAAACCAACCAAGGAGCTCTCCACTCAACATTCTCTTCCTTGAAATTCCTAAAAAGTGCAATCCAATTTTTTTCTGATACGTCATCCTTTCTGGGAGTGGCTGCTACTTCTTTTAATGGGGAGTAATTCTCGAAAAAAACTCGACAGGAGGCTCTATCCACCTTCCAAAAATAGCTATGGAACCAAGCTAATAATAACTGTGCGCACCCTATGAATCTGCCCTCCCCGGCTTTCCTGCATGCATTCAAAGATCTAAACGACTCAGCTAAGATCGTAGGAACAGGTGTGACCCCTCTATCCAATCGGTCAAAGAGATCCGAGACTGCCTCATCTACATATCCCAATGCCCTAGGGAAAACCACTAAGCCATAGATGCTTAGGGCGAAAACGTCAACTCTCCTCTTCGTGTCAGGATGTACTAAAATCAAATCCTTCAGAATCCTCCATGGGATGCACTTGTACTCACCTTTTTGCTTGATCCTCGCTGCAACCCACTGTTCACTCATCCCGGTAACATTCATCATCCTCTTTAAAAAGGTTGGGCCACAAGTAGCTTTAATATAGACCTTATCAACTTCGACCTTCGGGCAACGAAGAAAAGCCGTATATTCTTCTATAGTAGGTACCAAATCTATCCCCCCAAAGGTAAAACAGCTATAGACAGGATTCCAATACTGAGTGAGGGCCCGAAATAAATGCTCATCTATATTGATTCCAAATAAGTGAGACAAATCCCCATAATTCTCATAAAACAACTGTCTCGTCTCCTGATCCCACTGATCCCATATTTCCTTTAACTCCCGAAGATCATTTTGCATCACACTAATGCGAGTGTAGTTACATAACTCCGATGTATATCCCTCAGCTAGGCTGTCCCCTTTTTCCAGCTGCGTTCGCTCTGACCATATTCGGACGGCCGCATTATCCTCTACTTTATCAGGGAATTCGTTCTCCATAACAAGCTTCCTAAATTAGAAATCGAATGTGAGTCGACACCTCTTTAAAATGAAATGACATGTAATTACAAGAAGATGCTACAAATTAGTATCATGCACCAGAAATAATATAAAGAACAACAATATATCACTCATCTGCGAAAACACTAAGGTTTGGAGTAGCTCTACCTAAGGTAAGTTCATAAGGCTCTCTATATGCGGTTTGGCTCTAAAGCAAGGGTACCTGAACTAGCAGTTTCCTCGATCCTCACCCATTATAGGTTCATACGGACCGAGTTCAGTTCAGGGGAATACATTTCCCTATGGCTGCACGGAGGTGAAAACCTCACGAAGACATAGGTACGGATGTATCCCGAAAGCGATCCACTATCCTGCACGGAGGTGAAAACCTCACGAAGGAGTAGCTTCTCACTCTCACTTAAAGGTGTGCCCCCTACGGTCATGCAATATGATGCAAATGCGTCATAGACAATTAAAATGCAAAAAACGTATGCGATGGAAAAAAAGATAAAACCAGATTTTAATTTTCAATAAAAGGACATTAATCAATTAATTCCACGGCTTGACTCTCTTATTGTCCCCAGTGGAGTCGCCAAGCTGTCGAAACCATTTTTTTGTTTGGAAAAAAGGGCCGACTTTAAAAAAGAAAATGGAGTCGCCACCAATCATTTTTGAAGTGCGATTGGGCCACTTTTGAAAACATTTTGGTCTACGAATTTTAAGAAAACGGGTTCGGGAGTCGGTTACGCACGAGGAAGGATTAGCACCCTCGAAACGCCCAAAATTGGTACCGTATTGATTGATTAACGTCCTTAATATCAAAAATTAGAAAAGATTTTAAAATATGGATCATTTGGAAAATGTTCGGGTAATTCGAATTTGGATATCGAAATTCTCTCGTTTCGAAAGGATGAAATATCACGTCCAGCACGTTAGGATACGATGTTTCAAACCTTCGAAACCAAGATCATTTAATGATTTCCAAGATTCATGCCTTGTTATTTTAAAAAGGGTATGTCATCACTTGGCCAAACGAAAGAACCGAAACCCAGCACGTTAGGGCACGATCCTTCAAATTTCCAAACATGAAATATTGCCTTACCTTTATTTCAAAAACCGGTCTTAAAGGTTTTTAATGGTTGGGCCAAATAGAAAACCGAAACCCAGCACGTTAGGGCACGATTTTTTTTGAGTTCCCCAACCACCAAATACCTTTATTTGAAAAGAATGATGGGTCAAGAATTTGGAGGATAAATTGCAATGTTGACAATCAATATGAAGATAAATATAATAAAAAAAATAATATGTACATAAAAAATAGTGATAACAAATAAATAATAGTGGTAAGAGGAATAAAAAAATATTAATAGTAGATGAAAATGGTAATAAGAGTAATAGTAAAATAAAATAAAAGGAATAATAATAATGAAAATAGCAGTAATAACGTTAATAAAATAACTATAAATATAATAGTAACATAATCATAGTAATAATAATATATACAAAAAAAAGGGTAATAATAGAATAATAATGATAAGAAACGAATATAATAATAATGGTAAAATTGAAAAGATGGGCTAGTAGTAAAAAAAATGACACTGAATTGGTAATAACAATAGTAGTAATAATAATATTAATAGTAATGAAAATAATAATAAAAGTGATAGTAAAAATAAAAAATATTAATAATAAAATAATAGTAATAATATAAAAAAAGGTAGTAAAGATAAAAGCAACAGTAATAGTAAAAAAAATAATAATAGGAAGGTTAAAGAATAGCCATAACAATGCAAGCAATAACAATAATAATACTAATAGTAAATATAAAAATAATAATAATAATAGTAGTCATAAATATAATAGCAATGGCCCCGTATAATAATAATGATCATAAAGTGAAGTAATAAGAATAATAATACAATAATGGTAGTAAAAGGTAAATAAATTATAGTAATAATAAAATAATAATAATTGTAGAAAATAAAAATATTCACACTGATAGCAATATTTAGTAGAATAATATCGGAAAATAAAAAGAGCAAAATAATTTGAAAAGGGGTTAAATTGAACTTAAAAGAGAAATTCGGGGGTCAAATTTAAAATAAAGAAGAATAAAGGGCTAAAGTGTGGGACGCGCGCAAACTGGAGGGTCCAGAACAGAAATTAATCCCCCCCTCAAACGGTGCGTTTGAAAATGGGTTAAACTGAAAAAGAAGTAAAATTACTGGGGTAAATTAAGAAAATACAAAAAAAAACTGGAAGGGGATGCGATTAAAACCATGGAGCAACAGGAGGGACCAACTACGCAAATTACCCATCAGGGGTAAAAGCGCATTAACTCCCCCAGCAAACGGTGATATTTTAAAACTTAAAAACTAAAACCACTCATTTTTCCTTTTGACAGATTCACTTTAACCAACCAAAAAAACTTTTCATTTCTACTCTTTCTTCACAAAACAGAAGGCCAAAAATCAAAGGGATAAGGTGGGATCCCATTCCCTTCTGCTAGGGCGCACCCATCCTCGCAGGGAGCCCCTCGCGCGCACCACCAGCGGCGGCCGGAGGAAGCCCGGTCAAAACAAGGTAAATATTTCCGTAATATGTACAGTCTCTTTTGAAATAATAATAAAAAAATAAAGAAATATAAAGAACGACTAAAACCCAAAACAGATTTCAAATACAACAAATAATAAAGGGAATATAAACCTTCTTTTCGTTTCTGGCAAAACGTTCTGTAAGATTCAATGTCTGTATTGTATTTTCTATAAAAAAAATCCCTAGTATTTGGTACTTGTGCGTATCCTTTTTTGTGTATCTAAAAAAAAAAAAAAACCCATTACACTATTTTGATTTGGCTTTTATAGCCTTTTCTACAACTGCTCCTAGCGTGCTTGCAGGTACGTGGTAGATCCGGTCTCTGTCGTGGCACCGTGGTGACGCAATTTGTGGTCGCGGCAGGTCGGAGGGTGGGTCTTGCTGGCGCGAGGCGTGCGGCGTGAGGACTCTAGCCACCGACTTAGGGTTTTTTGGTTTATATTTTTGGCTCAACGGGTCTGTTGTGTATTTGGACTGCCTATTGGACTGTTTTGGGCTTTTATTTCTTTTGGTTTGGGCCCCGAGTTTCAAAATTGGGCCTTACACACGAAAAAGCGGAAGGCCCAAACTAGTAATAATTCCAATTTTAAAAAAGCGCGAATCCTCCCCTTAGAGCGGGTCGGATCGGGTCGGGTTGCATGAAACGACGTCATTTTGGGGCCCTTCCAACCTCTCCAAAACGGCGCCATTTTGGTACCTTATAAAATCCAAAAATCTCTAAAAAAATCATTCTTTCTCCATTTAAAAAAAAAACTTCAAAAAAACACTCTCAGCATTCTCTCAACCCCTCCCTTGGCCGGCCGTACTCCGATGGGCCACCACCGCAGGCTCCGGAGCCCAAAAAAATGCCCCTCTTTAGACGAAAACCAAGAAAAGGTAACCTTCTCCCTTTTTATACTCTTTTAATACATATATATATATATATATATATATGTATATATACAATTTTTAAAAAAGAAAATGAAGAAACTTTGTAAATAATCGGTTTGAAAACGGGAAAATAAGGCAAATAACCAAAGACCTTGCGCGTTTCTAACTTTTCTTTCTCTTCGATCTGCTTGCTGTTGTTTTGTTGATTGTATATTTGAAACTTTTTTATTTTATTGATTGCAAAAAAAAAAAACCTACCTATTACATTTTTTTTTGCTACTGTTTCTGCTTTCTGCTCTGTTTTTGTTTCCTTTCGCAGGTGTCAGACGGCGATGGAGATGATAGGACAGAGCGCCTGTCTCGGGCGTTGTGCGCGCTAAGGCCAGCACATGGGCGTTGCGACACTAGGGTTTCTTTTTTTCTGTTTACTGGTTTAGATTTTGGGCCATTTTGGGCCTAGGGTTTAGTTGGGTTTGGGCCATCTGGTTTGAGCTTCGGGTTTTGGGTCTGTTTGTAAAATAAACTAGATTGCTTTGTTTTTTTGTTTGGGACTGTTTAGCCCAGCTCAAAATTGGGCCTTACAACCAAGACTTTCAAACTGAACCAATAGTCAAACCGATCTAACCATCGGTGCTCAATTCGAGTGGTTCATCCAATTCAATTAAACAAATTATTAAAAACTCAAAAAATAAAAATGTATTTAAAAATAGTGAAAATCAATTCGACCATTGGTTCAATTGATTTTTTAGCTCAATTCATACTGATTGACAAGTCAACTGATCTGATCCCTCTCTCCGAACTAAAACCCTGGTTGTGTCTTATTCCGATTCGAACAACCTTAATAAATACTCTTAAAATTACTTGTGCACCTCCACAATATCATTACGTTCGTATATTTACCGATTCAATAATGATTTTACAATTAATTATATAATTCACTTGATTACATTTTTTCTTAAATTTACTTGTACTACATAAATTGATTCACTTGAAACAATTTTGATTATCAAAATGATTTTATTTAGAAATTCAGTTCTAATAGTTTGTTTTAATTTATTATAATATTTAAAAAATTATAAATAATAATAATTAATATTAGATGTAAAATGAAAAGCATATGATATTAGAGTTTAAAGTATAATTGATGTCTTGAATGCAAAAAATATAGATTTGGTACAAGTAAAGAAACAAAGGAACTAACAATTTGATTTTAAAAAAATCAAATCAATCATTTTTTAATGTAGAATATAAATTTAAGATATTGATCACCGGATAAGCAAGTTGTAGATATCAAGTAAACATTTTGGTCTACGAATTTTAAGAAAACGGGTTCGGGAGTCGGTTACGCACGAGGAAGGATTAGCACCCTCGAAACGCCCAAAATTGGTACCGTATTGATTGATTAACGTCCTTAATATCAAAAATTAGAAAAGATTTTAAAATATGGATCATTTGGAAAATGTTCGGGTAATTCGAATTTGGATATCGAAATTCTCTCGTTTCGAAAGGATGAAATATCACGTCCAGCACGTTAGGATACGATGTTTCAAACCTTCGAAACCAAGATCATTTCATGATTTCCAAGATTCATGCCTTGTTATTTTAAAAAGGGTATGTCATCACTTGGCCAAACGAAAGAACCGAAACCCAGCACGTTAGGGCACGATCCTTCAAATTTCCAAACATGAAATATTGCCTTGCCTTTATTTCAAAAACCGGTCTTAAAGGTTTTTAATGGTTGGGCCAAATAGAAAACGGAAACCCAGCACGTTAGGGCACGATTTTTTTTGAGTTCCCCAACCACCAAATACCTTTATTTGAAAAGAATGATGGGTCAAGAATTTGGAGGATAAATTGCAATGTTGACAATCAATATGAAGATAAATATAATAAAAAAAATAATATGTACATAAAAAATAGTGATAACAAATAAATAATAGTGGTAAGAGGAATAAAAAAATATTAATAGTAGATGAAAATGGTAATAAGAGTAATAGTAAAATAAAATAAAAGGAATAATAATAATGAAAATAGCAGTAATAACGTTAATAAAATAACTAAATATAATAGTAACATAATCATAGTAATAATAATATATACAAAAAAAAGGGTAATAATAGAATAATAATGATAAGAAACGAATATAATAATAATGGTAAAATTGAAAAAGATGGGCTAGTAGTAAAAAAAAATGACACTGAATTGGTAATAACAATAGTAGTAATAATAATATTAATAGTAATGAAAATAATAATAAAAGTGATAGTAAAAATAAAAATATTAATAATAAAATAATAGTAATAATATAAAAAAAGGTAGTAAAGATAAAAGCAACAGTAATAGTAAAAAAAATAATAATAGGAAGGTTAAAGAATAGCCATAACAATGCAAGCAATAACAATAATAATACTAATAGTAAATATAAAAATAATAATAATAGTAGTCATAAATATAATAGCAATGGCCCCGTATAATAATAATGATCATAAAGTGAAGTAATAAGAATAATAATACAATAATGGTAGTAAAAGGTAAATAAATTATAGTAATAATAAAATAATAATAATTGTAGAAAATAAAAATATTCACACTGATAGCAATATTTAGTAGAATACTATCGGAAAATAAAAAGAGCAAAATAATTTGAAAAGGGGTTAAATTGAACTTAAAAGAGAAATTCGGGGGTCAAATTTAAAATAAAGAAGAATAAAGGGCTAAAGTGTGGGACGCGCGCAAACTGGAGGGTCCAGAACAGAAATTAATCCCCCCCTCAAACGGTGCGTTTGAAAATGGGTTAAACTGAAAAAGAAGTAAAATTACTGGGGTAAATTAAGAAAATACAAAAAAAAATGGAAGGGGATGCGATTAAAACCATGGAGCAACAGGAGGGACCAACTACGCAAATTACCCATCAGGGGTAAAAGCGCATTAACTCCCCCAGCAAACGGTGATATTTTAAAACTTAAAAACTAAAACCACTCCTTTTTCCTTTTGACAGATTCACTTTAACCAACCAAAAAAACTTTTCATTTCTACTCTTTCTTCACAAAACAGAAGGCCAAAAATCAAAGGGATAAGGTGGGATCCCATTCCCTTCTGCTAGGGCGCACCCATCCTCGCAGGGAGCCCCTCGCGCGCACCACCAGCGGCGGCCGGAGGAAGCCCGGTCAAAACAAGGTAAATATTTCCGTAATATGTACAGTCTCTTTTGAAATAATAATAAAAAAATAAAGAAATATAAAGAACGACTAAAACCCAAAACAGATTTCAAATACAACAAATAATAAAGGGAATATAAACCTTCTTTTCGTTTCTGGCAAAACGTTCTGTAAGATTCAATGTCTGTATTGTATTTTCTATAAAAAAAATCCCTAGTATTTGGTACTTGTGCGTATCCTTTTTTGTGTATCTAAAAAAAAAAAAAAACCCATTACACTATTTTGATTTGGCTTTTATAGCCTTTTCTACAACTGCTCCTAGCGTGCTTGCAGGTACGTGGTAGATCCGGTCTCTGTCGTGGCACCGTGGTGACGCAATTTGTGGTCGCGGCAGTTCGGAGGGTGGGTCTTGCTGGCGCGAGGCGTGCGGCGCGAGGACTCTAGCCACCGACTTAGGGTTTTTTGGTTTATATTTTTGGCTCAACGGGTCTGTTGTGTATTTGGACTGCCTATTGGACTGTTTTGGGCTTTTATTTCTTTTGGTTTGGGCCCCGAGTTTCAAAATTGGGCCTTACACACGAAAAAGCGGAAGGCCCAAACTAGTAATAATTCCAATTTTAAAAAAGCGCGGATCCTCCCCTTAGAGCGGGTCGGATCGGGTCGGGTTGCATGAAACGACGTCATTTTGGGGCCCTTCCAACCTCTCCAAAACGGCGCCATTTTGGTACCTTATAAAATCCAAAAATCTCTAAAAAAATCATTCTTTCTCCATTTAAAAAAAAAACTTCAAAAAAACACTCTCAGCATTCTCTCAACCCCTCCCTTGGCCGGCCGTACTCCGATGGGCCACCACCGCAGGCTCCGGAGCCCAAAAAAATGCCCCTCTTTAGACGAAAACCAAGAAAAGGTAACCTTCTCCCTTTTTATACTCTTTTAATACATATATATATATATTTATATATATATATATATGTATATATACAATTTTTAAAAAAGAAAATGAAGAAACTTTGTAAATAATCGGTTTGAAAACGGGAAAATAAGGCAAATAACCAAAGACCTTGCGCGTTTCTAACTTTTCTTTCTCTTCGATCTGCTTGCTGTTGTTTTGTTGATTGTATATTTGAAACTTTTTTATTTTATTGATTGCAAAAAAAAAAACCTACCTATTACATTTTTTTTTTGCTACTGTTTCTGCTTTCTGCTCTGTTTTTGTTTCCTTTCGCAGGTGTCAGACGGCGATGGAGATGATAGGACAGAGCGCCTGTCTCGGGCGTTGTGCGCGCTAAGGCCAGCACATGGGCGTTGCGACACTAGGGTTTCTTTTTTTCTGTTTACTGGTTTAGATTTTGGGCCATTTTGGGCCTAGGGTTTAGTTGGGTTTGGGCCATCTGGTTTGAGCTTCGGGTTTTGGGTCTGTTTGTAAAATAAACTAGATTGCTTTGTTTTTTTGTTTGGGACTGTTTAGCCCAGCTCAAAATTGGGCCTTACAACCAAGACTTTCAAACTGAACCAATAGTCAAACCGATCTAACCATCGGTGCTCAATTCGAGTGGTTCATCCAATTCAATTAAACAAATTATTAAAAACTCAAAAAATAAAAATGTATTTAAAAATAGTGAAAATCAATTCGACCATTGGTTCAATTGATTTTTTTAGCTCAATTCATACTGATTGACAAGTCAACTGATCTGATCCCTCTCTCCGAACTAAAACCCTGGTTGTGTCTTATTCCGATTCGAACAACCTTAATAAATACTCTTAAAATTACTTGTGCACCTCCACAATATCATTACGTTCGTATATTTACCGATTCAATAATGATTTTACAATTAATTATATAATTCACTTGATTACATTTTTTCTTAAATTTACTTGTACTACATAAATTGATTCACTTGAAACAATTTTGATTATCAAAATGATTTTATTTAGAAATTCAGTTCTAATAGTTTGTTTTAATTTATTATAATATTTAAAAAATTATAAAATAATAATAATAATTAATATTAGATGTAAAATGAAAAGCATATGATATTAGAGTTTAAAGTATAATTGATGTCTTGAATGCAAAAAATATAGATTTGGTACAAGTAAAGAAACAAAGGAACTAACAATTTGATTTTAAAAAAATCAAATCAATCATTTTTTAATGTAGAATATAAATTTAAGATATTGATCACCGGATAAGCAAGTTGTAGATATCAAGTAAAGTTGAATTATTATATTTAATGATTTAAATTTATTTGTAGATTGCAAGGTGATGGTACTACTAGTGTCACGGGTCAGAGTTTAAAGTCCGTGACTATCGCATCAAATGCATCAAATGGAGGTCTATTGCTTAGATAGGGATCATTTGGCCCACGAGAACTGGCCCGATTGAAGGAATTATTGGAGAATCCTGTCAAATTGAAGCCTGGTTGGCCCGATAGCGAAGATATGACAATTTAGGCTGATTTGGTAACTAATCTTAGAAGATAGAGAGAATCATATCTTGTAAAGATTAGATAGGATTTGATATGACATATCTTGTAAATCCCTGGAATATGGTTAATCTCGTCTGTCGATGTAAATGTATCCTCACTGTCGATTTTGAGGGAGCTCAACTATAAATAGAGAGGCCTCCCTCTCATTTGTACTCACTACATTCATTGTTTCATTATTATTTGCGAATAAGATAATAGAGAGCATTTATTCAAATACTTTGCGAGCGCTCTTTCTGTTGTTCTTTTGGCATAAATCGCTTCCGCTAATTGGTGCCTTGGAGGAGTTCTTATAGAATCCTCACTTGAGTAAAGGCTAATTTAGGCGAGTTTGGACGAACGAATTGCCTAAGGTCGCACAGATTATAAGACGAAAGGTCTAACCCTTGATACTAGGAATAGCAATTAATTTACACCCTAAACTAGTATCAGTTTATAGATGACGCTACACTGACCCAGGGATTGGATAGCAAGGATGTTCATGGCGGTTTAAGCATATTTTCGGAGGTCTTAACTTTAGTCATTTGATATGAAGTGATTGTAGGGTTTTATTAGACGAGATACTTTAAGCCTTTATATATTTTTTGGTTACATTTTATGCCTTTATATTTTTGCTGTCCAGTATGCATTACCTACAAATTATTTATGTGCATCTCACTAGTTCAGCAGGCCAACCAAGGACTCATTTCCTCACTACAGGATGGGTATGTTTGTTACTTCCATGAGAATTTTATTTTTATTTTTTTATTTTTTCCTAAATTTTTTTTATAGTTTTTAATTATATATTTTAGATTTTTAAAATTTTATATAAATTTTTAAAGAAAAATAAGTGATAATGTGACACAAACTCATAATCACATCATCACTTCATTACAATGTTATAAAAATAGACTAAAATGTTTGTTGAAAAAAAGTTATTATTCCACGCTTGGAGCAGTGAACACCTTAATCATTAGGCCAACACACAAAGTTTTATTAAATTTAAAGAGTAAATGTTGCTTTATCCTTACAAGATATTATTGATTACATTTCTTAATATTTATATAATAGAAATCTGTAATTATACTTTAAACGTTGTAATATAATACTTAGTATTTAATTCATCAAGATGAAAATTTATTAATATATTAATTCATAATAAATTTTCAGCTTATTTGCTTTTATATTTAAAAAATTTTATTAAAGTTCCCACAAAAGTTAGATGTTTAGAAATGATTGATAACATATTACTTATTTTAATAATTTTATGAACCAGTATGATGCCCTAACAAATTAGTTAATATTTAATAATAATATTTTGTAAATGATTGAGTTTTTAACTCGATTGGTATTAACTTTGCTATTAGTGAAGAAGACGTAAATTCGAGCGCGTTTTTCTTCTTATTTAAGGGTTAAAGAAAGGTTATAAATAATAATATTTTGTAATTAATTAATGAAAATAAAGATAAATATGGTAATAAATAATATATAATATAATTAAAGATATTATTGATAAAATAATAGTAAACGGTATATAACATAAAAATAAATAATTGATAATATAATATCACAGTAGACTTTATAATTACAATTATGAAAGCTTATATAACTTATTAATTACGGGAAAAAACTTATTAATTAAGAAAAAATCATATAATTTATAAATATTACTATTTTCTTTGTAATAGTTAGTTGAGAATATATTTATATTAAAATTTACAATGTTAAAAAATTAAGAATATGTTTTTAAATTTATGGCAATATAAAATGTTATAATATTCATATCTTAATTAATTAACATGTAAATGCAAATAAAAAATTAAATAGAAAAAATATATATTCATTTTTTATTGATATTATGCTTTAATTTTTTTGTAATATTCTTTTTATATTTTGGAATTAAATTTGAAATTTTATATTAATAAAAAATGATTTTAATTACATTTTTATGAAGAAAATAAATTAATTTACAATATTGTGAATTGATAAAATTACACACACAGCCTATCATTAAAAGTAATATATTTTATAGGTATGTAGAGAGTTATATGTTAAAATTATGTATATGAATAAATTCTAAAATTAAATTAAAGATGATTAGTAAAAAATGTAAAGAAGCATGACACCTACATTCATGTAACTAATATTGATAAAATATGGAGGAATCATTTTTATACAGACATCTAACTAATTTCACTTCACTGTGTTTCTTTAATGTCCTACCGAGTGGCTGCTGTTAGAGTTTAAAAAAAATGATAAAAGAGTATAAGATCCGATTCTATACAGACGATCTATTTCTTAAACAAATGGTAGTTTCTATAGTGAATAATAAT
Source organism: Gossypium australe (assembly GCA_005393395.2). NCBI lineage: Eukaryota > Viridiplantae > Streptophyta > Magnoliopsida > Malvales > Malvaceae > Gossypium > Gossypium australe. Next base: position 122,076,286 of record CM016625.1, read on the forward strand.
ATCACTGAAACAAATGGTGGCATGACTCTTCAAGTTCCTTGAAACACTTACCTGTCATGGTATTCTTTAGCAGAACCAGAAACAAGAAGTTTCTACTTTCTATGCAATGTTGATATGTTCTTCCCATGAAGATCCATCACAAGATCCCGTAGCTCAGGGAACACTGATATAAGTAGTCGTTCTAAGATTGCATAAGCAAGTTGCTTGATACATATAGCAGACTGCAACGCAAAATTGACACGTACATGTAATTACGAGTATGAAAAGCGGAAATAGAATGGAACTAAGAGAATAATATCAACATCATACACTTATTCTAGTACGTGGGGAAAAAAAGGGTAAAATTCCACCTGAGTGAAATAGTAAATGTCTCTTGCACACCGTCGGTATTGCTTATATCCAATCAGGCCAACTAATGTTGTTGGGGGTCCATCTGACAGAATCCAGGGGAAATAAATGACATATAAATAAATTGATCATCAAGTATTTTTATGATCAACAAAGTTCAATGCTTACGACATCATAAACTAGATATAAGAAAAGAAAAAATGAAAAAAATTAGAATTATGATCAATGAATTATGGACCAAGAAATTAAACCAAAAGCAATGAATTGCAGGCATGTAAAATATAGATCCAAAAGTCATGCCTGATTAGACAAGATTTTAATAACACAGAACACATACTCACCAAAAAGCATTTTTTTGATGTCGCTTGCTCTACGAGTAGCCTCGAGTTGTTGCTCAAAGGACCCAGGTTTAGAGGCATTACTCCCACAACCAAATTGGCTGAAGTTGAGCAGAGGTATAGGTGTCTGGTTGAGATTACTATTATCAAATTTGCTGTGAATGTCCCCAATTGCTCTAAAGAATTTACCACCTGGCCACAAGAGCTGAGAGAAGAAGAGAAAATTAGAAGAAACAGAACACATTGACTAGGTAAATAGTGAATGTGGCTCATTGATCTCGAGATTGGGCTACAGCTGTGAACTGAGCCTCAACCTGACACAGTTATCATTCAGAGATTGATTTCAGGTTAAAGACATCAATTTTAGCCAGATCTAGTAAGTGCACACACTGCTTTATGACAAAAACTCATGCTTTTACAGCACCAGATGCTGAGCCAGATATCGCTTAAACTCTGTGTTCAGCCCTTACATCTTGAATCCATCCAATCCCTAGGGTAATGGTTTCCTCCTTCCGAAGCCAATATATCTGGCGCAAGAGCCAGTCATCGATGGCATCCTCCATCACCAGCTGTAATATTTGCTTAGATATCCAAAAGACCTGTCTTCTGCATCAATGAAAACATTTTCATTGTTTATGCCAATTTATTCTGAAAATAAGTCATTTTAAAACCCCATAATATGCTAATAAAGTTAATAGGATGACATAGTCTGAAAGACGAGAGAGTTACCACCTTCTAAAAGGACACAACAAAAAACCTTGGAAGCAGTAATTGATCATTCAAACAACCAAGTAATTGAAATGACAGGCAAAAAATATTAGTAACACCAAAGTACAAGGTACCATATCATTCTCATCTTTCCAGATTATATTCCTGACGAGAAATACAACATTTTAGCAATTGATTAATTTCACAATATGGAATTATGGCAAAATTCACTCACCTTAGCCAGCCTCTTCTCTTAAGCTGAAACACCTTATCAACTAGATTCAGCAAAGGTACGCTCACATTAGGCGGTGTCCACTGCACAAAAATCAATTAAATAATCATTCAAAATTCCAAAACAGAAGAAATTGTTCTACATTAAATAGAGTGTGCTAACTAAACTAACTATTCAAACAAAAGCTCACTGATAATAGGGGTGGGTTACAGACTTACAGCAAAGCGGACACCAAAGAAAAAGGTTGCAGGAGCTAGAGAGTTTGTGCAACAAACCAAGAGTGATTTTCTAATAATGATGCTCGCTTTTGGTTGAGATTCTTACGAAAGCAATTTGGAGGAGGTGCTTCCAAGGGAACATAAACTAAGTATTGGTGACAAAGGAACACTAAAATCTTAACAGTAAATAAAACAGAGATAAAGCATAATACCTCAGGGGGCATTCCAACTGGATCCTCCAAATGGCTGGAGGTTGCTGATATTTTTACCTTAAGAGATCCACCCTGGCCAAACGGTTCAGGTTTCACACCTAAATTATGTTTCTCATAAATTAAATTAACAGACTCCTGACCACGCTCTATTACCAGTGGCGGCAAATTCTTTGAGTTCAACTCATTGTCCAAATGCATATCAAGACCTTGTGAATATGATCCATCATCCTCATAACCATCGTCCCCATCTTTGTTACCATCTTCATTGTCAGAAGCACTATGTACCGTGTCTAAGTTATAATGCTTTGATATGTCTTTAGCAATCTCATCTGCATTCCATGACAGCGTCCTGCCAGTGGCTGAAGAAGAGGCTTCACTAGGGGGAGAGGATGAACCAACTACTTTGCGCATTAAGCCATCTGATACTCCCCTAAATTGGCGTACAATATCATCTACAGCATCATCCACACTGACTGTCAATAGAAAAGAGAATTCAAAATATCAGCAATTAATAGAATAAAAATGCCGTTTATGCACAAAAAAAAAAAAAAAAACAGACAAGCCAAACCGATAAGTAAACAAACCATGCATGATTCTAAGAAAACTGGATATAGGATAGATACTCATCATTTACCATTCTAAGATGAGGGCGAAAAAGTATGTGATGCTTACGCATATGAAGGATTATCAATAAGAATACATGTTCCAATATTGATGACATATTTAGGAGTTCGTAATGATGCTTGAGCCTAGAAGATATATGCAGGAATAAATAGTAACTGTTTGTTAAATATAATTGAGAAAATAGAAAAAAAAAGAAAGAAATAAAAGAACGGCAATCAAAAGAACTAATACCAAGCTTAAGCACAAGTGCACAGAAAATGTAAAAACAAACACAAATTGATTATTTTTGTTTAGAATTCACTTAAAAGTAAAAGTAAATCATCTTAACAAGTAAAATGGAGAACCAGACAACTAGCTCAAAAGTAGGTGCAAAATACCTGCTCAAAAAGTCAGGTTCCTTTCTTCATTCCCAATTAAAAGAAAATGGTAAAATTAACAAAATAAACCAAAAAGGATGGAAATAAAGATACTGCACGGTATTACAGAAAAGCAAAATCATAGCAGAAGGAAAAGGCCAGAATAATCAAATGAACTGAACACAATGTAACTGAGAAAGGATGATAAAGTATTCATAAGAAATCTGGAGATCAACTAATATCAAGCAAGCAATAAAATGTGTAAATCTCTGAAAGCTGGTATGGGTAAAATCCATCAGCGTAAAAGGTGACATCAATAGTATAGCTAAACATCATCTACCAGACAACTGAATGACAGACTGAAAGATGAAGCATATGATTGAGTTCCTAAACTTATTGATGCCCACTTGGAGTATCATTAGCTTATTGATTTTTTTTAAGAAGATTTCTAGAAGATCTTGTCTTTTGAAGTAGTAAAACCACAAAGTGCAACTGACAGCCAGAAACCAGAGCATAAATAGTAAGGATGGCATAATAACCAAGAACAGAAACAACATACCTGCCAGGGTTTTCATCACTGATGAGGATTTTCCGAAAGAGTAATTCTTCAAAAGAAAGTTACAAGCACAATTAGTGTTGGATGTCATTCATTCTATCCTTAGAAAATAAGGGAGCACCCAATTCCAAGAAGACACGCACCTTTGAGGAAACACTTAAAAAATCCCATACTTCATGCTGTTCAGCCACATTGGGTATAGACAACAGATCCTGTAAAGAGGTGGCTTAGTTGAAGAAACAGGTTCAAAAGTAACCATCCTAAAAAAATGAAAGACTAGGACATAAATTACTTGCAGATATTTGTCAAGATGAATACACCGCTGATGAACAAAAGCATCCTCTGTGCTTGATGAAAATATCCTTTTGGGGGGCAAATGTAATGAATAATTGGGAATTTCTTTCAGATGTCGATGCAACCGTTCAAAATTTCTGTATCTGCAGATTAAAAAGAGGGAGACAAGATTAACCATTAAAGAAGAAATAAATCAAATTCTCAGAGCTTCATTTGTTCTCTTGAGATCAATACATTGTGGTTTAAACTTTAAAATATCAAGAGGGACATTGAACTAATTAAAGGCCCTTAAACGGCTTTTTAACATTTTCAATTCATTTTTCGTTCCAAAAAAATATATACATTTTCAATTCTTTTAGTTTTTTTTTTTTTTTTTTTCTTTCTTAAGTTCCCGGAGATAAAAACCTTCTATTGACAAACCAAGTTCTGTTTTCCGCATCAGTCACAGAAATGGAATAAACAGCAAATGATTTTGATGCAAGTTTCTCAAAGTATGCTCCAATAACCTGCAGAGATTGACAGAAAATAGCAAATCTAGTTATAGACAAGAGAAATGAGAGTGACTGTGAAAACAATCAACACGACCAAGCTCAAGAACTATTTTAATTTATATCCCATGTCACACCTTGATTCAGCTAGCAGTGCAATTTTCAAATTTGCATAACTAGCAGCACTATTGACAGGAATGCTTACCCGACACCTAAGCTTGGGAATATGTGGCCCCTCATTGCGAAGTACTATATTTGAGGCAATCTTACCCCCATATTCTTCACTATGCCTGTCAAAATCAGGGCCATAGCATTCTGAAATAATAGGCCCTTCAACATCTACACTAAGTACCTGCTTTGTATCAGTTCCAACTTTCAAATCAGAGGTACTACTGGATCTCTTAAGCCTAATTTTATTTCCATCAGCAGCTTTCTCACTAACATTATTAAATGTATTAACATGACGATCTCCTTCAAATGATGATGACTTAGTTAACTTTGTGTCTATCATGTTATCATCACATGACTGGGTGTCAAGGCTCAAGCCATGCTCTAGTTGCGTCATAGTTTTCGCTTCGCTTCCCATAAAAGTTCTGGTCTTGTTTCTAGAGAAATCATTTACTGAATTCCCCATCAGTACACCACTCTTTGTCTCAGAACCTTTAGGAATAGATTCTTGATATCCTGTTTTTACATATTTGCTCTCCTTCTTTTTGTAGTTTCTTCCTTTTGTCCACATGTTTTCAAGATTTTCAGGAGCAAGAACTTCAGTTCTTCTCTGGGTTGCTGCCTCTAATTTTCGAGCCCAATCAGCTGGTCTATGGTGCACTGGTTCTTCCTCATATCTGTTACAAACTGGATATGTTTCTTTCTGATTCTCAATTCTAGCCAAATTTAAATCAGTTTCTTGACTATTCAAGGACGGTGTTTTGCATGTCATAGAACCATCATCACGTACTCCCACTGAAGACTGATCAAAACCTGCCACGATCTTATTCAAATCTTCTTTAATGGCAAGTAGAACATATTCAATCACTTCATTGATATACCTAACAAAACATATAGGGAAAAGGGATAGAATAAGGATTCTTTATTAACAGAGGAAAGTATATACTAAGTTAAAACAAAGTGCTTGAAGTTCATCATGGGTAACCTTCTAAACATTCTCCACCCATTGGTTTACATACAGTGGTCAAGGGTAAGAATTTAATCGAGTTGTATAAACCCAAACCATTCCACCCTATTTAAGAACCAAATAAACACTAAAAAAATGCATTTCCAATTAACACCAAAATTCTTAACCTAAAAGTTTAGGCTAACTCAGTTAAACGGAATGCCAATTTTAAGTACAGTACGAATTACGTTTTTTGCTATCTTGAAGTTAAAGCTTGAAAACTTACCGAGGGCTTGCCAAATTCAAAAGAGGTAGCACTACCAAGCAAGTTACAATCTCACGAGCAATAGTTCGAACCAAAGGACATTGAGCTTCTCGAGGTCTCAATACTACTGCTAAAACTCCGCCAAAAAGCTGCTGAATAACCTGAAAAAAATAAAAATAAACGAAAGCAACCCCTGAAATGCAAAGGCAAAATGTGTTTTCATCAGAACACTCCACTCACACCTTGTACTCACTCTCTGGTGAAAGCAATGCAGGATGAAGCTCTCCAGAAACCATAAGGTGGTATTTCAATCTTTCATCCCTCTCCTCAGATGATAATGTTGCCATAACATCAACACCTATTGCAGCTTGGTTTCTTCTAAAAAGATCCAAGTGATCTCCTATCAAATCAACTATATCCCTGAGACATTAGACAACCATTTTAAAGCCTTGAGCTTTAAAAGCGTGAAATATGTTTAGAGCTGATAAACCTTCTAAAACTAAAAACCCACCTTGTAAGCAAATCAACAAGGTTTATCTCTTTCACCCTTTCAGTTATTTCAGCAATAGCATCCAAAATCAATGCACGTATCAACTCAGGGGCTTCTCTATCTTGAGTTATCTCCGAATACCACAAATTAATGACAAAATCCCTAAGTATTTTATCAATAAATTCATTGAGAGCAGCCTCAACTATAGGAGAATCAATCTTCTGCTTCCACTTGGGTGGAGGCGGTGAGCTAGAAAGGCGGGAATCATTCACAGACAACTGTTTCCTCTCCAAATGAGATAAATAGGTTCGGGGATGAACTGATTTAACTTTCCATTTGAACTCGACCTCATTAGCTATAACTCTGAATGTGGAAACAATAATAATTGCTACAGGTAAATTCATCCACATTGACGTACTTGTATCTGCACAAATTAACAAAAGAAGAAGATTAAAAAAAACAGAGTACTCCTGAAACTTCAAAAAATTACTTATAATCAATTCATAAATGCAGAAATGAAACTACATAAACACAAAATAGTAATGGAAAACCAAAACATGATCAATCGACAGAAATGCAAAATACAATGTTTAATTGATTCCTAATACTTTGGAATCGTCCGAAAAACTTCCAAGAAGTATCCAAATGATGTAGAATCAAAGAATCATATATTAAAAAATACAATTTAAATATCTGAAAGAGAAACAACATAAAACAAATAATTATTTTTTTGGAATATTATCAATTAACTTACGAGACAAGAAATAAGTGACGATAAAGATAACCATGGCCAACCAAAGTGTACGTACTTTGGCTTCGTCGATCAGATCCTGTATTGTCTCCATTGGCTTCATTATCCAGCTTTTGTTTGTTTCTTCCCTAAGCTTCAGCGATGTTGAAATTGAAATTTCAAAGAAAGATGAGAAGGGTAAAACAGAGTATGTGGAATTTGGTTGTGTTTAATTTATATAGAAATATGGTTTAGTAGTTAAGTTAGACAGCAATAAAATGCGTGGGAAAAGGAAACAAGTGTTTAGGAGATTATGATCGTCTAAAATGTTGGCACGTAAGAAACTTGACTGCTTTTATTTTTATCCGGAATGTTATCGTATCGTATGTCTCTGGCTAAGGATGACTTTTCACATGACATAGGTAATATTTTATATGTCTACGTCGTCATTATAAAAAACTCCCACCTTTCAGTCTTATCCGCGGTCGTGGATTAATATTTTATATTTTTATCATTTGAAAATATTTGTGTAAAATGAATTATAAAATAATATTATAAATAAAAGTTTAATTGTTGTTATAATAATTATGTTATATGAGATGTACAACAATACAATGATAGTGGTTTACAGTATAAGAGGTGCGAAAAATTGTTAGAAAGAAGGCAGTTCATATCATAGGTGATGCGAAAAGTCGTTAGAAATGGTGACCTGAGGGAGTTAAGGTTGTGCTCGAGCAAAACATGGATATCATGTTTGCTGACTTGATCATTCTCTTCTTGAAAAAAGGGGTATTTATAGATGGGAGAGAACTTGGAGTGATCCTTGTATTCCATTATTACCTCGTTAGTAGAGTCTAACTAACTTAAGCTTAGATTAGAGTATTGTATGAAAGTGACCCCCTTCAAGGTTGATGAGCCAAAGAAGTTAGAAATATTAATGAGATTAGATTTGATGTGTTCTTAGTGGCATTGCAACAATACTCTTTTCATAAATGTATCTATAATGGTGTAAGGTGCTCATGTACGAGAGGCATGGGAAGTACTTAGGATTAGGAGCATAACAATTATCCCTAAGTCAAAAAAAAAGTTTACAAAATGAGGTTCTCGAAGACTATGATATTAGGGTGATGGGATGTCATTTTTTTTGGTGAAAATGGAAATTGTTGTCGTTTAGAATATCGATGGTGAAGTTTAATGATTACTTCGACAATAATTTCAAAATTTTGAAACGACATCTTTTAATAGGTGTGATTTCTATCTTTTGATATAGCACCACTTTATTGGCCAATGATTGAATTGTTTCGGGGGCTCTTTATCACTTATTTCTTTTCTATTGTTTCACCAACTTGGTTTTTTTTCTATAAATAAAGGTTTTAAGGCTCTTTGAGGGGAACTTTGCTTCCAATTTTCTTAAGTGTTTCTCTATACTTCCAAGTCTTCTTACTTTCCAACTTGTTCCTTTTATCTTTCGAGTTCATCAAAGTCCTTTTTTTTATAAGTTTTTGTTTCATTCTCTATTATTCAGAAACATGATTTGTGTTCCGAGGAATTCTGATATTATTCAGAAGAATTTACAGGAAGCTCACAGTAGTACCTTATCAATACATCTTGGTAGCAATAAAATGTACAGTGATTTGAAACAGATGTACTGGTGGCCAGGTATGAAACGAGAGATTTCAGATTTTGTATCGAAATGTTTGATCTGTCAGCAAGTTAAAGCCAAGCATTAGGTACCTTCTGGTTTATTACAACCTATGATGATTCCAAAGTGAAAATGAGAACGTATTACAATGGATTTTGTATCGGGATTGCCCCTATCTCCAAGAAAGAAAGATGTTGTATGGGTTATTGTAGATCAGTTGACAAAATCTGCACATTTCATTCTAATGCGTATGGTTTATTCACTTAAAAAGTTGGCAGAACTGTACATTTATGAGATTGTTATACTGCACAGTGTACCAGTGTCTATTATCTCTTATAGGGATTCACGGTTTACTTCTTGATTTTGGAGTAAATTACACAAAGCTCTGGGTACTCGACTACATTTCAGCACAGCATTTCATCCACAGACCGATGGTCAGTTTGAACGAGTAATTCAGGTACTTAAGGATATGCTCTGATGTTGTGTTTTAGAATTCAAAAGGTAATTGGGAGAAATTTCTACCGTTAGTTGAATTTACCTACAATAATAGTTATCAGACGAGCACTAAAATGGCGTCGTATGAAGCTTTGTATGGTAAAAAATGTCGAACCCTGTTATACTGAACTGAGCGAGAAAAATTTATTCGGTGTTGATTTGATTAGAGAAACAGAAGAAAAGGTCAAAGTAATACAAGATAGTTTGAAAGCTGCTTTTGATTGTCAGAAATCCTACGCAGATTTGAAAAGAAAAAGATATTGAGTATCAAGTCAGTGACAGAGTATTTCTAAGAGTATCGCATTGGAGAAAATTTCTTCGATTTGGCCGAAAGGGAAAGCTTAGTCCGTGATTCATTGGGTCGTATGAGATCATCGAGAGGATTGGACAGCGTTTTATGGATTGGCTTTACCGTCAGAGTTAGAGAAAATTCATAACATGTTTCATGTGTCGATGTTACGACGGTATCGATCAAACCCTTCACACGTGATTTCACTTGTGGATGTTGAGATTCAGCCAGATATGTCGTACAGTGAAGAACCAATCAAAATTTTAACTCGGGAAGTTAAAGAGTTAAGAAATAAAAGAATAGCTTTAGTTAAAGTTCTCTGGCAACGTCACGAAACTGAAGAGGCTACCTAGGAACTGAAAGAAGCTATGAATGTGCAATACTTGAACCTATTTTCTAGTAAGATTTTCGAGGACGAAAATTCCTTTAAAGAGGAGAGTTGTAACAACTCGTTTTCAGCAGTGTCAGAAACAGTGATTTCGAGACCACAATTCTGGTGAGTGAGTTATTATTTTATTAATTTAATGTTTACTAGATTATATTAAGGTCGTATTAAAATTTCGTTAGGAAATTTTGAAGTTTACATAGTTAATTAAGTAAAAAGGACTAAATCATAAAAGGTAAAAAAGTTAAGTTCCATTTGTTAAAAGGGCTAAATGGCTATGGAAAGGAATGTTAATGGACTAAGATGGTAAATATACCAATTAAAGGGTTAGTGGATATGCATGGACATGGTTTAAATGAAATTTTGATAGTTTTTAAAGGTTAAAGTAGTAATTTGGTAAATAAAAGTAAAACTAAATAATAAAACATAAAACAAAGATGATATCATCTTCATCTTTTATTTTCAAACCCTAAAATATCCATTAAAGAGGATGAGATAATTGGTCAAGCCTCCTTGATGCATGTAAATGAATTCAAGCCCCATTTTTAATGATTTTTATATTTTTGAGTCCGTTTTAGCTTAATTTAGCTAGCCCGGGGGTTAATTTGCAAAAATTTTAAAGGTTAAGGGACTTGCCATGAATGTTTTTGAATAGGTTTTGATATTAGTTGATGGATTATTTATCTTTATATTAAAATGGTTAAATTCCAAATTATGAGCTTAAGGAATAAATTGTGAAAAGTTAAAATGTTAGAGGTAAATTCATAATTTTTCATAAATATGAATTATTGATTGAATTGAATTGAACTCTAGAAGCACTAAATTGAATGAAATTATTTATTTAGATCAAGATAAACCACAATTGGATCTAAAATCAAGGAAAAGCTAAAGTATTGGATTAACTCGACTTTATTTCTACGCCTTGAGTATCGAATAAGTTTGTATGAACTGTAATTGCTTTAATGTTGTTTAAATTGAATGATTATTATGGTGTTTTGATGTAAATGAATTAATATACAATATATCAATGCTATGATGAATTGACGGATATTGAGTTCCGGTTGAACCTTAGGAATTCTTAGGATACAAATGACATGTAATTAGGGATTTCATGTTTTGGGTGCTAGTCTTGAATGTCCTACCGATGGCTGAGGTCTTGCATTTGTTGCGGATTCTCCACTGCTCATGTGAGTAGGATCGTGTAGCTTACATTCCGTCCTACAGCTCGTGTGTGAGCAGGCCCACTTCACAACTCGTGTAAGCAATGATGTAAAGGAAAGGTTACGGTTATATGTAAAGGCACATTTTATGTAAGCTTTCCCGAGTATCCGATGTAATTCTAGATGGTTCAACGGGCAAGAAAAGGGAACGAAATGGTAAGTATGCAAATAGATTGAATCATGATTTAATGAAAGGGTTGATGAACTAAATGATGTTGTATATATGTGGAAAATTACATATTTTGTGAATGATTTCATTTATGTTATGGATGGACATACTAACTGGTGAGTTGGTGATGTTGTATAGGCTTACACTAAGCTTACGGCATTGGTATTGGTTTGTACTTATTCTATGAATTTTATTATAGAAATGGTAAGTTATATTTTAAGTTTATACGAACTTACTAAGTACTCATTGCTTACGTAGTTTACTTTCATTGTTTTATAGATTATCAGAAGCTCGATTTGGTTGGAAGCTCATCGGAGACCTTTCATGTAATGACCCGGTAGTCGGATAATTGGAAAGTGCATTTTTAGGTCACCGTTTTCGTAAAACGAATTCGTAAATATTTTTAAGTAGAGTGGTTAATTAGATTTTGGCTAGGTGAATTAGTTTGAATTAAGGTTAATTGGGTATAAGGATTAGATTGAATATAGTGTAAATTTTTAATTATAGACTAGAGGAAATTTAAGGGACTAAACTAGCAATTAAACCATAAGTGCCAAGTGTGTGGTAATAGTGAAATGCATGTGGAAAAATAGAATACATAAATTAGTAATAATTACTTATTTACTTATTATAAAGTAAATATTATTTTATTATTAAAATATTATTATATTACATCATTAAATTAAAATACAAAATAAAATAAACCATAAGGGATAATAAATGCCAATGTATGGAAAATATTATTCCATGTGCATGTATAATATACATATATTTATACTTAATACTTAAGTATATAAATATAATAATAATATAATAATAAATAAAACATAAAGTAAAATAGAGGAATAAAACAAAGAACAAAGAAATAGAATTGAAATGAAAACAGAATTGAAACGAAAAGAGAATTGAAAAACAGGGGAAAGAAAGAAGAAAAATATAGAAAGAAAAGAAAAAGGGAAATTAGGGTTTTAAAGGTTCCAAGTTCAAGTGGTAAGTCAATTTAATTTATTTTCTTGTAATTTTGGTGTTTTTGGAACCCTAGAATAAAATACTACTTGATATAAGTGGAAATTTTGAAAGTTAGTTGATTTTTAGATGTGGTTTATGTTGAATTAATTGAAGAATTAGGGTTTAAATTGATAAAATTTCAAGTTAGAATTGAATAAAGGATTGAATTGTAAAACAAATCATAAGTTTTGAGTAATAGGGACTAAATTGAAAGAATTTTGAAATTAAGGTTTTATGGTGAAATTAGGGAGTTGAAATTAGATTAAAGTGGAAATTGAATTGAGATATGGAATTAGTTTTGCAAGAAAATAGTTAGTTTGATTTAAGGATTAAATTAGAATTAAAGAAAAAGTTGTATATAAATTGAAATATTCAATGTTAAATTGTAGTGGATTGATAAATTTTAATTGTTTTAATTCCGTAGCTAACATTAAGCCGAAAGCCTCGACTAGGAAAGGAAAAGAGAAAGTCAACGAGGATTAGCTCGGAAAATACAGTTTGTATTTCTATAATTCGAAAACTAAAATTAATTGTTGTATTTATTATTATGTATGGTAAGTGAAATTGAGGTGAGTTTGATATATTGATATTGAATTGAATTATTTTGTGAAAGTATGTGTAGGATTGAAAAGTGTATTGAATTGGAATGGTTTGAAATTGTATATTGATTGGAAATTGAATTATGTATTGAAATACCCTATTAACAATGTCGGGCTAAGCCGGATATAGTTGGCATGCTATAGGATTGGAAGTGTTCAGGGATACTTCGACTTCGAGTAGATGAGGCACTAGTATTATTATTGCTTTGGATAAATTCGATGAGGTACTGAGCATCATATTGTTTTACTTCAACATGACCAATGAGGCATTAAGTGTCGTACTGGTGTGTTTGGGTTGGATCCGCGTATCCATCGGAGTCCGAGTCATGTTAATAAGGATATATGAATGATATTGAATCAAAAATGAATATTGATATTGAAATTGAAATTGGTAAATTTATTGTGAAATGCTATTGAATAGCAATTGTGAGATTGAAATAGAAAATATGATTATTGAAAGTGATATGGATGATGAGTTTATGAAATTGATTATTTAATTGAATGATTTTTAGTATGTATGATTATGTATATAAACATTATAAATTTTTGCTTAATAAGTATTCGGATTATAGAAATACCATTGAGTTTATACTCAGCGTACGGTTTGTTTCCGTGCGCAGGTTAGATAAACCCCCACCCCCTCCATGCGCCGCCGCGACGCTACTAATCAGGCATCCAGTCGTCTGCAAGAACGAAAACCGGGTAAGTTTCCTCTTTCTATTCTGTAGATCTATTATATTAAACGGTTTTCTTGAAAAAAAAGAAATGGGAAAGAAACTATACATGAGTAACAGATTTAAATAAAAGAACGAAGAGAAAAAAACCTTCTTGATTCTGTTGTACCGATCTCTCCTAAAAAAACTATTGCTCGTGTGTTTGTATATATCGTGTGTAAAAAAAAGCCGCATTTACATTCGTTTATTCCCCTTTTATAGTCCACAAAACAAAGAATCCCACCCCAATTACAACTGCTGCTTCCTGTTTTGAAGGTTCCAACATTGGAGGCGTAGAGGCGCACGATGCGGAGCTACTGGAGACGTGCGATTTGGGGAGATTGTCGTGGGTATTGGCGGCGCGAAGATGCATCTGCTACCCTAGGGTTTACTGATTTTGCAAATTTTTTTTTGGGGCTGTTCGGGCTGTTAGCTTAATTGGGCCCCGATATTACCTTGATAGACTGTTGGATTTTATTTTATTGGGTCTGGGCAAGAAATTGGGCCTTACAGCTGCCCCTCTTTGCTCATTGTCGTGTAATGAGAATAGAGCAAAGACTTTAAAAGGACCAATTGTGCCCAGTCTTGCTGAGACTCGGTACTTCTTGATGTAGCCTTGCTTTAACCCATTGCATCTTCAGGGGTATAGAAATTTTGTTTCAATCTACTCCACTACTGCTCAGTGGAGATAAGATCCGTATTTTCAACCTGCTCCACTCCTGCTCAGTGGAGATAAGGCTATGAACTTCAGTCTGCTCCATTGCCGATACGTGGGGATAAGACTTGCTACTTTTAATCTGCTCCACTCCTGCTCAGTGGAGATAAGATCTGTTCTTTTTAGCCTGCTCCACTCCTACTCAGTGAAGATAAGGCTCATAATCTTGAGTCTGCTCCATTGCCGATACCTGGAGATAAGACTTGCTATATTCAATCTGCTCCACTCCTGCTCAGTGGAGGTAAGGCTATGATTTTCGGTCTGCTCCATTGTCGATACATGGAGATAAGACTTGCAATTTCCGATCTACTTCACTCCTGCTCAGTGAAGATAAGGCTATGATCTTTAGTCTGCTCCATTGCCGATACATGGAGATAAGACCTGTCATCTTCGATCCACTCCACTCCTGCTCAGTGGAGATAGGATCTGCTTTCTTTTAGCTTGCTCCACTCCTGCTCAGTGGAGGTAAGGCTATGATCTTCAGTCTGCTCCATTTCCGATACATGGAGGTAAGACCTGTCATCTTCGATCCGCTCCACTCCTGCTCACTAGAGATAGGATCTACTATCTTTAGCCTGCTCCACTCCTGCTCAGTGAAGATAAGGCTATAAACTTCAGTCTGCTCCATTGCCGATACATGGAGATAAGACTCGTCATCTTCGATCCGCTCCACTCCTGCTCAGTGGAGATAGGATCTGCTATCGTCGATTTACTCCACTCCTGCTTAGTGGAGATAAGATCTACTATCTTTAGCCTGCTCCACTCCTGCTCAGTGAAGATAAGGCTATAAACTTCAGTCTGCTCCATTGCCGATACATGGAGATAAGACTCGTCATCTTCGATCCGCTATACTCCTGCTCAGTGGAGATAGGATCTGCTATCGTCGATCTGGTCCACTCCTGCTCAGTGGGGATAAGATCTACTTTTTTTAGCCTGCTCCACTCCTGCTCAGTGGAGATAAGGCTTCAGTCTTTCAATCTGCTCTACTCCTACTCAGTGGAGATAAGATTTGTAATCTTCTGTAACTCCCATCAATTTCACTACATTGTCCTCTGGGGAACCTACCTGGAGAATTGATTTCATGGGGTCTATGCTTATGTCAAATGATTAGGATGTCATGAAAATGCTCCTAAACATGTGTATTATGAATGTTATGAATGGATACGAAATGTCATGAGAATGATCTATTTTTAACACTTGGGCTGTCATTGCATGCTGTTTATTAATGTGATCCCTGGCGTATGTCTTCTTTGGTCAACTGATACTTCTAACAATGAATCTGAAGATGTCGTCACTGCTTAGACCCTTATCTCAAGTCTCCGAGCCCTTTAAGACTGGTTAATTCTAAATAATTGTCCTGTTTCGGATTCTTGAATTATTTAGAGACTTTCAGAGTAATACACACAACTTCTTTTGTGAAAGCATTATTAGTTCAGTAATCATTACTTCAATATGAAATGCTTGGAAAAAGATTATAGAAATGAATAAAACTGTAATTTATTCGGGATAAAACCCGTGAAGAATGAATTGAGCAAAGAAAATAAATTCTACTAAGGTACAAAATGAGTAAGAGTGGAATTGGTGCCCCATATATCACAGTCTGAGCTTCTCTGTACGTACTTCTTAAAGGCCATTCTGAGTTCAACACGTGTCTAGGAGATCCGTGGTACTTTGTCGATACCCCAAGTAGGGGTGTGCAAAATTCCGGTAAAACCAAAAAAATTCGGTTAACCGACCGAATTCGGTTAATCGGTCGGTTAACCAAATTTTTTCGATCGGGGGTCGGTTAATAATTTTTTGATTTTATGGTTAACGGTTAATTCGGTTCGAAACCGGTCGGTTAACTGAATTTTTTCGGTTAAACCGAAAAAATTAAAAAAATAAAATTATAATATATAAAAGCCCACTTACCCAATCCAATCCAAACCCAATTACCAACCAAGCCCGAAATACCCAACCCCCAATTACCCAACCCAACCAAATTATATCATTTTATTAATAATTTAATAAATAAAACTAAACTAAACTCCCTAGTCACTCACAGTACTAAACACGACAGAAAAAAAAACCCCTTTCAACTTCAAATCCCTAATTGATAACTCCCAAAGTCTCTACAATCCCTTTTGCCTTTTTCGTTTACACCTGTAAGTTCTTCTCTGCTCATCTCCTCGATAAATTTTGGGTTCAAAAGCATATTTCTTTTCTGCTTCAGATTTCAATTTGACTGGTTATTTTTGTTATTTGCTATGTTATATTTTAAGTTCATTCAAGTTTCTTATTTGGGTTTGTGTTGCTTGATTCAGTTTTGTACTAAGTGGAGCTGTATTTTCTTTTAATAGCTCCTGCTGGAAAACTGGAATTTGAAAATTTGAATCTTGTTCATGGAAAGCTTGATAGGGATTGTATATATATATATATATATATAAGATAGTCCACTCTTCGACAGTGTAGTCTTCTCCGGTTTGAAATATAATTACAGCATTATTGAAAAAAACAGTGACATAACTAAACTAAATCAAGTACCTGCAACTTCATGACATCTTGTTTATTCATCCTTTAATGAAACAGAACGGAAAAAAAAAATAAAAAAAAGATGAAATTAAACTGAAACTTCTATGCTTCTTAGTTTGGGAAACAAGGAAATAAAAACCCTTTTAGCTACAAGATTTTTAAGAAAGATAAAGAGCTTAAAGGCGGTTTATGGGTTACCTTATTTCCCTGAACTTTTCTTTTTTGTTTGGGTCAAAGAATGTTTCAACCCCATAGTTGATGCAGCAACTGGGAGGGACCTTATCCCATGCATGGTTTATGGGTAAGCATGAACTCTTTTTTTCTTCCCTTTTGGTGCTAGATGTTGCTGGTTGTAGATATATACACCCCCCCTTTTTTTGACAAACTTGTATTACCTTCTCTCTTACAGAAGGAATTTAAAAGGCCAAGAATATGGAGGAATGTATTGTGCTGTATTGACAATTAAGTAAGACGTATTTGCATTACATTTAAAGCTTTAGATGCATTTGCTATTTGAATGTTGACAATATTCTCTTTTGGATAGTGTTGCAGCTCATTCGTTGTATCAGCTGGAATAATTCGAGTTTTTGGGCAAGAAATTGCTGAAATTCCTTTAGTTGCTACAAGCATTGGTAACCATGGAAAGGTGAGGCTAATGGACCCAAGTTTTGTTTTTATAATCTTTGCCTACGATTCCTACCTCTTTTAAGATTTTCAATTGCTGGCTTGGTAATTTTAATGACTGTTGAAGTTTTTCTAATTTTGATAACACTTTTATATTATCATATCAATTTTGAAAAATATAAATTCAAGAATCAAATACATATCCAAACAAATTAAAATATAAATTTACAACCACTCTACCTATATTAATTATTAAGTAAAATTTAAAAAATATTTTAACTTAAAATATTTTCTTTTACTTATATTATAAATGTAACAATATATTTTTTTTTTTTGAATAGATGGATTGGAATGAGAACCTACAATTATAAATTAAACATAAACTGTCATATATCCCAAACACAATAATTTTGTCATTAAATTAATAACTTAGGGAAAATTCTTTCTTTAGCCCTCCGTGATTTTAAGAGTTTTCCACGAACAATTTCTAGCTACAAGTTTCAAATGTGGCTATTTTTTTAGATTCGGGTTAAGATTTATGGATAAATTTAAGATTTATAATGATTTTATGATTTTATAAAAACACTATTAAATGTGTTTTTAGAATTCTATTAATAATAAATATACAAATTAAAATAAAATATCTATATTAGATTTAAATATTAAATCTTAAAAAACAAGTGGCTTGGATTTGGCGGTAAGTCCCTTACGGTGAGGATAGTATAATTTAGCTACCTTTCAAAAGAAAATTAATTAAATATATTTTTTAAAATATGAACATCCAAGCCATTTATTTGGTGTGGGTCTGTTGTTGTAAAATGTTAAAGTTGATTTTGTATTGAAAAGGAAAAAAGAAAAAAAAGAAAAATTGGAGAAAATTAATAAACGCTAATTTGAAAAAGCGTTAAAACTCTTTGAATATCTAAACTATGTTTTGCAATGGATGTTACCTTTGTTAAATATCTAAACTATGTTTTTTTCTAAAACTCAACATAAAAATATGTTTAATATCATAAATGTATTTTAATTTATTATATATGTTTTTCTTGCAGAATGTCAACTGAACCAACATCTATTGAGGCTAGTGTTACACCTCCTACTTCGATAGATTCTGAAAATTCGGGAGTTGGAGCTTCAAGCCAAGCAAAGGGGATTACCGGGAAAAGAAAAGCCACTCTTCCAAGGTCAAAAGTTTGGTCTCACTTCACTAAGATTATTAATAGTGAAGGTGCAAGTAAAGCTAAATGTAATTATTGTCAAAAGGAATTTTGTTGTGATGTGAAAAAAAATGGTACGGGGTCATTAAAATATCATATTGGTTCATGTAAGAAAAATCCTAGTAATGTTGTTGAAAATAGTCAAGGACAACTAGTTTTACCTAGAAAGGGAGTTGAAGGGGGGGAAGGGAATCTTTCAACTTGGAGATTTGATCAAGAAGCATGTAGGAAAGGATTAGCACAAATGATTGTGATTGATGAATTACCT
Organism: Gossypium australe; assembly: GCA_005393395.2. Classification (NCBI taxonomy): domain Eukaryota; kingdom Viridiplantae; phylum Streptophyta; class Magnoliopsida; order Malvales; family Malvaceae; genus Gossypium; species Gossypium australe. Next base: position 122,095,114 of record CM016625.1, read on the forward strand.
TTCAAGTTTGTTGAAAGTGAAGGTTTTAAGAAATTTATGTTTATGGCATGTCCTAGGTTTCACATTCCTTCACGAACTACTATGACTAGGGATGTTTATCAATTGTATTTAGATGAAAGGGCCAAGATAAAATAACTTTTGAGAAGTTCTTGTTCTAGAGTTTGTTTAACTACCGACACATGGACTTCTTTGCAAAGAGTTAATTATTTGTGTATCACTGCTCACTTTATTGATAATGATTGGAAATTGAATAAAAAGATTTTAAACTTTTGTCCAATTTCTAGTCATAAAGGTGAGTCCATTGGGATGGTGATTGAGAAATGCTTGTTGAATTGGGGGATTGATAAGTTGTTTACTGTTACTGTTGATAATGCAAGTTCAAATGATGTTGCTATTGGTTATTTGAGAAAGAAATTTAACCCTCGAGGGGGTTTAGTTCAAAATGGTAAATATCTTCATATGAGATGCATGGCACACATTGTAAATTTGATTGTTGTTAAAGGCTTAAAGGAAATGAATAAATCTGTTGAACGTGTTAGGGGGGCTGTTAGATATGTGAGACAATCTCCATCTAGATTACAAAAGTTTAAGGAGTGTGTTGTGGTGGAAAAGATAGAGTGCAAGAAGATGTTGTGTCTTGATGTTTGTACTAGGTGGAACTCAACCTACTTAATGTTAGACACTGCTCAGAACTTTGAGAGAGCTTTTGAGAGATTTGAGGAGCAAGATACAAATTTTAGGGCTGAACTTGAAAGGGGTGATGGTTGGCCTAGTGTGGATGATTGGGATAATGTTAGAAACTTGAGGGATTTCTTGGAACATTTTTATGAAGTCACTTTGCGTATATCTGGCACTTCATATGTCACGTCCAATAAATTTTTTGATGAGCTTTCTGAAATTGATATTCTTTTACGAGATGCTCAATTAAATAGTAATGTTGATTTCAATGTTATGGCCATAAAGATGAAAGAGAAGTATGATAAGTATTGGGGTGATATTGATAAGATGAATATGCTTATGTTTGTTGCTTGTGTTTTAGATCCTAGACAAAAACTAAAGTATCTTGAATTTGCACTTAGTGAAATGTCTAGTTCTGAAAAAGCTTGTGAAATGATGCAAAAATTGAAGGAATCTTTGTATGAAATGTTTGATGAGTATAAGCCTCCACTTCATAGTACTTGTAGCCAATCGAGTGTGCCAACACATGCTTCTCTTGGTGAACCACAACAAAAAATGAAAAGGCGAATGCAAGCTTTGTATAAAAAGCGTGAGTTGGAAATTTGTGATGAGGATAAAACATCTGAGTTGGATAAATATCTAGCTGAGGCTAATGAGGAATTTGTTGAAGATTTTGATATTTTATTGTGGTGGAAAGTGAACAGTCCTAGATTTCCCACTCTTTCAAAAATGGCCAGAGATGTGTTAGCTATACCGGTTTCTACGGTTGCTTCAGAGTCTGCATTTAGCACTGGGGGACGTGTGCTTGATCAATATAGGAGTTCTTTAACTCCTAAAATTGTACAAGCTCTTGTGTGTACTCAAGATTGGATTCGAAAATCATCATCACAAGAAGACATCAAAAAGATTGAAGAACAAATCCAAGAGCTTGACAAGATTGAAAATGGTATATTTATTGTCTTATTTTAATAGTTTTAAATTTTTTTACCATATCACTCCTACTTATTTAATTGATTCAATGTTTAGACTTTTCTTGGAATGCATCAGAGCCTACCCTTAATTCATGAGCTTTCGTGAGTTGAAGGGTATACTTACTATCTTATTCTTGTTAAATTATAATCTATTCGTTTGTTTATATTATTTGATTTTTTTAAATGCAGATATTTCTATTATACGCTAAACTTTTGCACTTGTTTTTTCCTTTTTGTAGGTTTAATGCAAATGGAGATTTTTTTGAGAGAAGAAATAGATACAAATGAACAATATTAAATACTTACATTTCAATCATGTATTAATTTAAAGATTTATGTAATGTTTTTAAACAAATTATGCAGTGTTAAATCGGTTAAATCGGTTAATTTGGTTAATTCGGTTAATTCGGTTAATTCGGTTAATTCAGTTAATTTTTAACCAAAAATTTAAAAAAATATAATTTTCGGTTAATTCGGTTAACCGACCTAATTAACCGAAAAAAATTCGGTTCGTTTAATTTTTTTTGAAAAAATTTCGGTTCGGTTAACGGTTAAAAATTTTGAAAGGTCGGTTAATTCGGTTAATAACATTTCGGGTCGGTTAACCGAATGAACACCCCTAACCCCAAGACGTAACATATCTCCTCATTGTTAATTCAGGCGTAGCGACATTACTGTATGCCCCCTCACGAGTTGGTCATAATCTGAGCCGCCTTTTTCAGGTTTTCGACTCAAAGCCCCTTTGGTTTCAAAGCGCCCTTTACGGGTTTTTGCCTTTGCCTCTCCATTTCCTTTTTTTTCTTTTTTCTTCTCTTTTTTTTTTCTTTTTTTTTTAAACTCAAGACGCCCTTTGCGGGTTTTCGCATTGGCCCATTTTCAAGCGAAGTACTTCTTGACTGAGTCTGCATTAATTGGATTTGGCAGACTTTTGCCGTCCATCTCGGCTAGTATCAAAGCTCCTCCAGAAAAGGCCTTCTTTACAACATAAGGTTCTTCCCAATTAGGCATCCACTTTCCCCTGAAGTCTTTTTGCATAGGGAGGATCTGTTTCAACACCAAGTCTCCCTCATGGAATACTCTGGGGCGAACCTTCTTGTTGTAAGCCCGCATCATCCGCTTCTGGTACATTGTGACCATGGCGAATGGCTCTTAGCCTCTTTTCCTCAATTAGATTCAGTTGATCATATCGAGATTGAGCCCATTCTGCTTCGTCCAACTTCAGCTCTGACAAAACCTGGAGAGAAGGGATTTCAACTTCAATAGGCAAGACTGCCTCCATCCCATAAACCAACAAGAAAGGAGTTGCCCAGGTAGAGGTTCTAACCGATGTTTGATAGGTGTAGAGGGCAAGCGGTAAGTTTCATTGTAGGTCTCAGCCATTTTCCCTACAATTTTGTTGATATTTTTATTAGCCGCCTCAACTGCTCCATTCATTTTCGGTCGATATGGCGACGAGTTATGGTGCTTAATGTTGAACTGACTGCAGACTTTCGCTATCGCGCTGTTGTTCAAGTTTAGTGCATTGTCGGACACGATCCTTTTTGGCATACCGTAGCGACATATGATCTCTTTCTTCAAAAACTTGCTAACTGCCGTCTTCGTGACATTGGCATATGAAGCTGCCTCTACCCATTTGGTGAAGTAATCAATGACCACGAAGATGAAACGATGTCCATTAGAAGCTTTCGGTGAGATCGGCCCAATGACGTCCATACCCCACATTGAGAAAGGCCACGGAGAAGTCATAAGATGAAGATGTGAAGGAGGCACATGTATCTTGTCTCCATAAATCTGGCACATGTGGCATTTCTTGGCGTAACGGATGCAGTCTCCTTCCATTATGGACTAGTAATACCCGAACCTCATGATTTGTCTAGCCATTGTAAACCCGTTGGCATGCGTCCCACAGACACTTTCGTGGACTTCTTTCAGGATTTTCCTAGCCTCTACAGCATCGACACATCTTAACAACACCTGATCTTTTCTCTTTTTATACAGGATCTCTCCATTTAAGACATAGTCATTGGCCAGTCTTCTCAATGTTCTCTTGTCATTTTCTGTTGCTTGATCAGGATATTCACGACTCTTCACATACTGCAGAATATCATGGTACCAAGGATAATCATCTCTTTCCTCTTCTTCGTCGATATTGCAGCAGTGAGCCGGAGTCTCATAAATACTCATTTGGATGGGCTTCATACCCTCTTGCTCGTTTACTCTGATCATAGAAGCTAGGGTGGCCAAGGCGTCAGCCATCTGGTTTTCATCACGTGCGAGGTAAAAGAATGTGATATCATCAAACTCCTCAATTAGTTCCAAAACTAACTTTCGGTAGCTGATCAATTTGGGATCTCTTATTTCCCATTCTCCTTTGAGCTGATATATTACCAACGCGGAGTCTTCATATACCTCTAGCAACTTGATTTTACGGTCTATAGTAGCTCGGATTCCCATGATACATGCTTCGTATTCTGCCATGTTGCTTGTGCAATCGAAGTCCAACTTGCAAGTGAATGGATAATGTTCTCCATTTGGGAATACCAGGACTGCCCCAACTCGGTTACCCACGGCATTTGACGCTCTATCAAAGTTCAACTTCCAGGGACGATCTTCTAAGATATCCTTTTCATAGTTGCTACAAACATCAAATCTTCATTTGGAAAATCAAATTTCAAGGGCTCGTAATCGTCTAGCGCTCTGCTGGCTAGAAAATTCGCTATTGCACTCCCCTTCACAACCTTCTGGTTCACATAGACTATGTCAAATTCAGAGAGCAAAATTTGCCATCGGGCCATTCTTCCATTCAGAGCAGTCGACTCCATCATGTACTTGAGAGGGTCTAGTTTAGAGATTAACCAAGTCGTGTGATATAGCATGTATTGCCTCAACCTCTGAGTTGTCCAGACCAAGGCACAACATAATTTCTCAATTGGCGAGTATCTCATTTCACATTCAGTGAATTTCTTACTGAGGTAATATATTGCCTTTTCTTTCTTCCCTGTTTCATCATGTTAGCCAAGCACACATCCCATTGAATTATCGAATACTGTCAGATACAGAATCAATGGTCTGTCAGGACTGGGCGACATTAGCACTGGAGTATTAGACAAGTATTATTTAATCTTGTCAAATGCCTTCTGGCATTCATCGTCCCAAATGCCTGGATTGTGTTTCTTAAGAAGACGAAAGATGGGATCACACTTCTCAGTCAATTGCGAGATGAATCGAGCAATGTAATTAAGTCTTCCTAGAAAACCTCGGACTTTCTTCTGAGTGCACGGCAGAGGCAATTTTTGTACGGCCTTGACTTTATCTGGATCCACTTCAATTCCTTTTTCACTAACCATGAAACCAAGTAGCTTCTCTGATCAAGCCCCGAAAGTACACTTGGCCTGATTAAGCTTTAGCTGAAATTTCTTCAACCTCAAGAACAGTTTCCTCAAAACTTGCATATGCTCCCCCTCCGTTCGAGACTTTGCAATCATGTCGTTGACATAAACCTCAATCTCCTTATGCATCATGTCATGAAACAAGGTTACCATAGCCCTTTGGTATGTTGCCCCCGCATTCTTTAACCCAAATGGCATCACTTGGTAACAAAAAGTTCCCCATAAGATTATGAAGGTAGTCTTTACCATGTCTTCAGGATGCATCTTTATTTGATTGTATCCCGAGAAATCATCCATGAAGGAGAAAAATGAAAAAACCCCCGTGTTATCCACCAAAGTGTCAATGTGAGGCAATGGGAAGTTGTCTTTTGGGCTGGCCTTGTTTAAGTCTTTGTAGTCGACGCACATTCGTACTTTCCCATCTTTCTTAGGAATAGGGACAACGTTGGCTACCCATTCTGAGTAATTCACCACTCGTAAAAACCCAGCATCAAATTGCTTTTTGACCTCTTTCCTTATCTTTACCGCGACATCGGGTCTCATCCTTCGGAGCTTCTGTTGGACCGGCTTGCAATCTTCCTTTATGGGGATACGGTGTACCGCAATATCAGTGCTCAACCCAGGCATGTCCTGATATGACCACGCGAAGACATCTTTGAAATCTAAGAGAAGTCTAATGAGGTCCTGCCTTGTTTCCTTGGTGATGAGGGTTCCAATTTTCACCTCTTTCCCTTCCTCTAGAGTCACATTCTCAATTGTCTCTTTGTGAGGCAGAATCAGCTTTTCTTCCTGCTCTACCATCCTTAACAAATCTGGGGATACACTACAATCTCCATCATCTGTAAAGTCTTGAGGTTCTTCTGGGCACATGTCTTGCTCATCAGGAAATTCTAGGTCCATAACAGCATTGTTCATGACATCGATATCTGGGGACCTATGGTAGGTATGAAAGAATATTCAATGAAAATGAATTTAAGAATGACTTATTTATGCGCTATGATTATGAATGTAACGGAGCCAAAGTAGAAGAATAACTGCACGGTATGGAAGAAAAATGCACTTTTTATTGAAAATAACGATGCGTGAACATGAGCCTATTTCACAAAAGATTCTTATTGTTTCTAGGCTTAAAGCAATAAGTGTGTTTTGAACATTACTCTATTTTAGTCCTAAAAACTACAGGAATTTCTTCCGCAGTCCAGTTGTCCAGAACACTTCCAGGCTTGTAAGGGCGAATACCTGCCAAGTTTCCTCTCCTCGAACTTTCTTCAAATACAGCATTGATGTTCAAAGTTCTCTTCATGTCCTCAATCGTTTCTCTATTTCCAATTTCTAACCCTGAATGAATGATTCCTCCAGACACGAATGTATTAGATATATGGGGAAAAGTCATCGATCCCCATTTGATCTCAGCACCATTCAATCGTGCCCTCTGTTTCTCACGTTTCCTTTCCAGCTTCTCCTTTCTCTGTTTGGCATCTGGCCTGTACCCTAGACCAAAGAGATCATGTTTGTCAACCAATCCTAGCACTCTAACCGGGCCCTGAAGGTATTTTTTGAGCCCCCTCCCAGGCAATGCTCCTTTTCCAATTGTTAGCTGTAGGCCCATCCTTGTGGCTTCAGAGATTTTTGGCACCGGGACCTTGCCACATTCACTGATGAAAGTTGCATTTACGAACTCTAATGATCGAAAGGCACACTATGTCGCCTTAGTATCATTCTCTATATACAGCGCGTTGCTAGTAACGGATGCGATGATGTCCTCCTCCGCATTTATGGTTATCAACCGGCCTTCTGTCACCAACTTCAATTTTTGGTGCAACGACGATGGTACAGCTCCCGCTGAGTGGATCCACGGCCTCCCCAATAAGCAATTATAAGAAGGCTTGATGTCCATCACGAGGAAATTTACCTCGTACGTGTTTGGCCCAATTAGGAGAGGTATCTCAATCCTCCCCATCACTTTTCTCTCAGTGCCATCGAATGCTCTCACTATATTTTGGCATGTTTTCATGTGAGAGCTGTCTACAGGTAATCTGTTCAGTGTTGGCAGGGGCAAGACATTCAGTGCTGACCCGTTGTCGATTAATACCCCCGGTAATGTATATCCTTTGCATCGGGTAGTGATGTGTAAAGCTTTGGTAGATCCCATGCCCCCTGGTGGAATTTCATCGTCATTGAAAGAGATGAAGTTATCTGCGCTTATGTTATTAACAAAGTGGTCTAGCTTATTTACTGAAATGTTCTCAGCAACATATGTCTCGTTTAACACCTTCATTAGCGCGCTAAGGTGTACATCTGAGTTTAAGACCAAGGCCATCACTAATATGCGTGTTGGCTGCTTGTGTAACTGTTCCACAACACTGTACTCACTGTGCTTCAGGAACTTCAAAAACTCTCCGGCCTCATTCTCTGTTACTGGTTCATTAACCAGTGGCCCTGTCTTCTCGTCTCCTTTTTTCATCATAGAGGACTCAGCTTCTGGGTTGGGTGCGCTGGCCGAACTCTCTCTCCCAAAAACTGTCACAATGCAATTGTAATTCCAAGGTACCCTTTTGTCATCTTTATAAGGAAAAGTCACGGGTTTTTTTATTACAACCTTCGGTGTATCCTTATAAGGAGAAGTCACGGGTTTTCTGATTACAACCTTCGGTGTATCCCTATGAGGAGAAGTCACGGGTTTTTTAATTTCGACCCTCGGTGCCATTTTCACTCCTGCCTCGTCAAGCCTTGGCCGTGTGATAATCACTATTGGGTGATTGACTTTAGGGATCCTTTCTGCAGACTCACCCTCTGTGGCGCATACATTCTCCTCTTCGGAAAAGTCAAAGAACTCCAGCTCTTTATTATCTATTAACCCTTGTACTAAGGCTCTGAATTCGTTGCATTGCTGGATCTCATGGCCTTCCTTGTTATGGAACTCACAATAGTTCCTTGAATCTTGAGATCTGTTCACATTCTCTTACAGAACTAACCCTATTTTCTTCATTGCTTTCCAAACTTCCCTCAATGGGGTTCTGACTTCAGCAACTTCCTGTTTGGTTCTCCTCCCCCTGTTCTCAACTATCGCGTTTACCCCATTATCAGTATATCTGGGTAACAGATTTCCTCCACCAGGTGGGTCATTAAAGTCTACCACATCCGTCTTGATAAGTCTCTCGACTAGTCTTTTGAATGAAGTACAGTTCTCTATCGAGTGACCTACTACATCCGCATGGTACTCACACTGAGCGTTTGTGTCATACCACTTAGGATATGAAGGTTGCAGCGGCTTCAAGTAAAACGGGGATACGACGTGTGCATCGAATAAAGTTTTTACAACTCCTTATACGTTACAGGTATAGGAGTAAACTGAAACTTCTCGGTCTTCTGCCTCGTGTTAGGCTCTTGTCTTGATGGGGCCTGCTGGCCCACGGTTACTGCTCTCGGTTGATTGACGGTAATGGGTCTGGGATAACCTGAGCTTACATTACTCACTTCATTCTCCCTTTTCCTGGGAGCTGATCTTTTCATACTCTCCCCAGCTTCTATTTTCCCACACCTTATCGCGTTCTCTATCATTTCGCCAGACATCACTATGTCCGCGAAACTCTTAGACACGCACCCCAACATATGATTGATGAAAGGTGCTTTCAGGGTATGAATGAAGAGCATGGTCATTTCCTTTTCTAGTAGCGGTGGCTGGACTTACGTAGCAACCTCCCTCCACCTTTGGGCGTATTTTCTAAAACTCTCACCTGACTTCTTCTCCATGTTTTGTAACGTGATCCTGTTAGGTGCTATATCAGTCACATGGTCGTAATGTTTCATGAAGACCTGTGCCAAATCCTTCCACGATTTGATTTGAGTACAACTGAGCTGATTGTACCACTTTACTGTAACTCCAGTCAGACTATCCTGGAAACAGTGAATCAACAACTGGTCGTTGTTGACATATCCTGTCATTCTCCAACAGAACATGGTAATATGGGCCTCAGGACAGTTTGTCCCACTATATTTTTCAAACTCTGGCATCTTAAACTTTGGTGGGAGTACCAGATCTGGGACTAGACTCAACTTCCTAGCATCCACTTCACATTGGAAATCAGCACTTTCTAATGCCTTAAACTTCTCCTCCAGCCATTTGCACCGATCCTCGAACTCCTTTGGGAGCTCCGCTTTTAGTTTTTCCTCCTTTGCTGAGTCATCGAAATTAGGGACCATCGGTTTTGTCAGGCTACCTCCAGGGTTAGAGCTCGAGCCTACAGGGAAATTTACCGGCGCTGGGGTATCAGATTGATACTGAGGTCTGATATTGACAGACACTCTCGGTGGTTGTTCTTGAGAATTTTCCGGGGCTAAGCTTAGAGGATAAGCAGAATTTCCATTTTCAGCTCCGGCATCGCCCATAGGGCCCTTTCCTTTATCTTGCCATCCAGACAACAAATGCGTTATCTGGCTCATCATGCTCCTCTGGGACTCCAGTATTTGATCCCTCATGTCCTACTGGATCTTAGCCAACTGTTCTTGCAGTTGGTCTTGCATTTCCTTCTGCATCTGTTCTAACTTTTCCATCCTTTGATCCATTGCTTTCGTTTTTTCCGAGTGTAATAGCGGTGTTCCAGGATAACTATAATATAACCTCTAGTTAATAGGGTTGTCTTATGATATTTAATGCAAATGATGTGATGCAATGCAAATGAATGAATGCAAAAATAAGATGAGTCGATTCTGATTCAATTTCTTTTAAAATCCTTTACGTAAAATAGAGTCACATATACGACCTAGCCCTTATGCCCAAAGTTTTAACTTTCTCAAAAAATGAAGCTAACTCTCGACCCCGGTCCGACTTCGACTCATATATTATACTTAACACATCAGCCTGAACCGTCAAGGTTTGTCAATGATCAGCCACTTCCCGTATCTGAGCCACAGCTTCGCCCATAAGGTGGTCCCTTTCTCTGACCTGGTTCTGAGATCTTTGAAGCTGTTCCTTCCATCGCTGGTTATCTGCCTCCAATAGTTGGATCCGGAGCTCACTGTTTTGTAGCACAGCTTCAAGCTCTACCACCTTTCCTTTCAACTCTTCAATCTGGCTTAGGCTTGATTCCAACTTCACCGTAGAGTTGCGGCTTCGACATAATGCCTTCTCTAGTTCTGCTACTCGAGATCTTAACATCTCGTTTTCGCTTTGACTCTCACCCATAGTCTTTTTCAGAGTATCCTTTTGTGCTTGAGCCTCATGAAACCTCCTCTTCCACTAATCGACCTTGGTCCTCTCCTCTTGGATTTCTTGACGCCATTGTTCTGAGGTTTTACCCAACCCAACAGTCCTTATTGACGAATGCAATTTTTTATAGTCAATCTTCAAACTGTCCAAATCTTCTTCGGCTTTCCTTTTCCCTTTCCTCAGTTTCTCTGCCTCTGATTTCTGGATGTCGATATCGAACCTCAAGTGCACCTTTTCTTCTTCTAATTGTTCTATCATTTTCCCTAACTTCGAATTTTTGCTTTCAAAGTCTTGTTTCAGGATTTCCAACTCAGAAGGGATTACTTGCAGGTATTCCTCTATCGGTCGAGCATCATCTTGTGTCAGTCTAGGGACATTACCATTGATCCTCCTACTCTGCCAAGCATTATATTCGAGGGTCATCATGGGACTTACAGCAACTCTTTTCATCCGGCGAGTCTGATTCCAAGCATTGGAAATCTCCTTAACCCTTTTCTTGTACTTATCTCCTCCATACGTAAATTCACACTGAGCTAGCCCATGCGTCGCCGGTATAAATTGCCTTGATCTGTATTGCCTTAGCACAAGCAAAGGAGCATACCCAACAGCTCACCAGATTCCTAACAGAGGGACCCAATCAAAACTCCCACATCGGTAAAGAATTTCGTCAGGAATCAACCAAGGAGCTCTCCATTCGACGTTCTCCTCTCGTAAATTTTGAAGAAGCGTAATCTAGTTTTCTTCTGATATGTCATCTCTTCTAGATGTGATCGCTAACTCCTTTAACAGAGAGTAATTCTTGGAAAAAAACCTGACAGAAAACTTTATCCACCTTCCAGAAATGGCTATGGAACCAAACCAATAATAACTGTGCACATCCTATAAATCTACCTTCACCTACCCTCCGACAAGCACTCAAAGATCTGAATGTTTCAGCAAGGATTGCAGGAATAGGTGTGACCCCTTCATCAAGTCAGTCAAAGAGATCTGAGACCGCCTCATCTACATACCCTAATGCCCTGGGGAAAACCATCAAACCATAGGTGCTAAAAGCAAAAACGTCAACTCTCTTCTTCCTATCAGGATGCACTAGAATCAAATCTTTTAAAATCCTCCATGAGATGCATTTATACTCACCCTTTTGCTTGACCCTCGCTGTAATCCACTGTTCACTCATCCCTGTAATATTCATCAACCTTTTCAAAAAGGCTGGAACACAAGCGGCTCTAGAATAAGCCTTGTCAACTTGGATCCTCGGGCAATGAAGTAAAGCGGTATATTCTTCGACGGTGGGTACCAAATCTACCCTCCCAAAGGTAAAAAAACTATAGGCAGGATTCCAATATTGAGTGAGGGCCCGAAATAAATGCTCGTCCACCTTGATGTCCAGTAAGTAAGGCAAATCCCCGTAATTACCATAGAACAACTGCTTAGCCTCTTCATCCCACTGGTCCCATATCTCTTTTAATTCCCGAAAGTTATTTTGTGTCACACTAATGCGGGTGTAGTTACATGACTCTGATGTATATCCCTCGACTATACTATCCCCTTTCTCAAGTTGTGTTTGCTCCGACCATATTCGGACGGCCGCATTATCCTCTACTTTATCAAGGAACCCGTTCTACATAATAAACCTTCTAATATAGTAATCGAACGTGAATCGAAACCTCTTTGAAATGAAATGACATGCAATCAAAAAACGCAACAAGTCAGTATCATGTAGCAAAAAATGGGGCATGCGGAAAAATAATACAATACCTATCTGGGTGATTGCTAGGGTTTGGCATAGCTCTACCTAGGGTAAGCTCCTAGGGCTTTCTATATGTGGTTTGGCTCTAAAGCAAGGGTACCTGAACCAGCAGATTCCTCGATCTTCACCCATTATAGGCTCATACAGACCGAGTTCAGTTCAGGGGAATACATTTCCCTATGGCTGCACGGAGGTGAAAACCTCACGAAGACATAGGTACGGATGTATCCCGAAAGCGATCCACTAATCTGCACGGAGGTGAAGACCTCACGAAGGAGTAGCTTCTCACTCTCACTTAAAGGTGTGACCACACGGTCATGCAATATGATGCAAATGTATCCTAGACACTTAAGACACGACCCAAACTCATGCGATAGAGGAAAAAAAATCAAATTTCAACTTTTGATAAAAGGACATTAATCAATCAATTCTAACGGTTTGACTCTCTTATTGGTCCCCAGCGGAGTCACCAAGCTGTCGAAACCATTTTTTGTTTGAAAACGGGCCGACTTTAAAATATGAAAAATGGAGTCTCCACCAATCTTTTTTTGGAAGTGCGATTGAGCCACTTTTGAAAACATTTTGGTCTACGAATTTTTAGAAAACAGGTTCGGGAGTCGGTCACACACGAGGAAGGATTAGCACCCACGTGACGCCCAAAATTGGTACCTAATTGATTGATTAATGTCCTAATATCGAAAATTTGGAAGATTTTAAAATATGATTCTTTTTATTTTAAAAGAAAAAAAAAACTTGAATAAAATATGAGCAATCAGACCCTCTTATCTCGAGGAAGTAAAATGTCACGCCCAGTGAGTTAGGGTACGACATCTCAAACCCCCGAAATTGAGCCTGTTCTTTGACTTTCAAAATTGATGTGTTCAAAAACTAAGAAGGATACTCGGTTATTTGGGGGCTAATGGAAAATCGGAACCCAGTAAGTTAGGGTTCAATTTCCTAAAATACCAAACACGGAATATTGCCTTTATTTTTTAAAATCCTTATCTCGATATATCAAAACGTCTCATCCAGTAAGTTAGGACACGGCGATCCTGAATTCTAAAGAATAAGTTTTTATTTAACTTTTCAAAAAGAAAGTGATAGGTTCTTTAGACTCGAAAGAGAAATCGAAACCCAGTAAGTTAGGGTACGATTCCTTTCGAACCTTAGAACACAGAGGGTTTGCTTATTTTGAAACGAAAATTGTAATGTATCGAATAAAATATGATATGATTTAAAAAAAATACAAAATGAGTTACTATGCTAGTTTATATAATAGCATTACGTCGATCAAATGTAAATGACAATTATAAAGCAGATATAATAATAATAAATAATAAAACAATAACATATAATGATGGTGAATAAAAAAATATATAATAATAATATATAGGTGGTAATAAAATAAGAAAAAAACGATTATAGTAATAATCATAAATATAACAATATAATAATAATAGGAACATTAATTTAAAAAACTATGGCAGTAATAATAACAATGATAGAATGATAATGATGATCAACAAAATATAAATAATAAGAAAAATAATAAAATAATAGTGTTAATAAAATAGTAGTAATAAAAGAAAATAAAAATATTTGATAATAATAAAATAAACCATAGATATAATTATAATAGATATATAAAAAAAAGTAAACAAGGATATATATATATATATATATATATATATATATAACAATAGTAAATATAATAGCAATATAATAGCAATATCTATATAAAAACAGTAGTAATAAAATAATAATAATAAATTATTTTAATAGCACAATAATCCAAAAAAAAAAACTAAATTGAACCAAAATCGAAAACTCTGGGCCAAATTTAAAAGGAAAAAAAATGGAATAGGGCGAAATTGCAATGCGCGCGCAACCCAGAGGGTCCAAAACAGAAATTAACCCCTCCCTTGAAACGGTGCGTCTGACCGTGGGCTAAATTGGAAAATAAGTAAAATTACTGGGGTAAATTTAAAAAGATACAAAAAAATGAAAGGGATGCGATTAACACAACATCACCAAAAGGAGGACTAACCGCGCAATTTACCCATTAAGTTCCTTAATCCTTTGCCAGATTCATTTTAACTAAACAAGAAGCCCTTTCATTTCTTTCTTTCATCACAAAACAGGAGGCCAAAAAACCCCCACCCCCTCCATGCGCCGCCGTGACGCTACTAATCAGGCATCTAGTCGTCCACAAGAACGAAAACCCGGTAAGTTTCCTCTTTCTATTCTATAGATCTATTATATTAAACGGTTTTCTTGAAAAAAAGAAATGGGAAAGAAACTATACATGAGTAACAGATTTAAATAAAAGAACGAAGAGAAAAAAACCTTCTTGATTCTGTTGTACCGATCTCTCCTAAAAAAAACTATTGCTCGTGTGTTTGTATATATCGTGTGTAAAAAAAAAAGTCCCATTTACATTCGTTTATTCCCCTTTTATAGTCCACAAAACAAAGAATCCCACTCCAACTACAACCGCTGCTTCCTGTTTTGAAGGTTCCAACATTGGAGGCGTAGAGGCGCACGATGCGGAGCTACTGGAGACGTGCGATTTGGGGAGATTGTCGTGGGTATTGGCGGCGCGAAGATGCATCTGTTACCCTAGGGTTTACTGACTTTGCAAAATTTTTTTTGGGGGGGCTGTTCGGGCTGTTAGCTTAATTGGGCCCCGATATTACCTTGATAGACTGTTGGATTTTGTTTTATTGGGTCTGGGCAAGAAATTGGGCCTGATAGTAGTGACTGATTTTTTATTTTTTAAAAGTTAAGTGACTATTGGTGTAATTTATCCAAAATATAATATTATTTAATTATAATATTATTGAAATATATTATCATTTTGTGTTGATTCTACTTAATTAGATAATTAAAGTATTTTTATATTAAACAAGTCGTTCAAAATTAGTAAAGATTTGGAGATGTAAAATTTTATTTTTGATGTAATGGTTACTTTGATTCTTAACTAAGCTTATGCAAAAGCCAAAATTAATTTAAGAAGAAAATTAAGCTTATCCATCTACAAAAACAAGGGATCGGCTAGAAAAAACAACGGATGAAGGGCCAAAATCCCAACAAGTGCAAAAGCCGTGGGCGGCTCCAACGACTCACATCTTAAGATCAAACCAGATCCAACGGCTACGATTCGCCTGTCATCCAAATATTCAAAAGCTCAATACAAAATATCCTGATCCCAATCATTCAAATAAAATATCTTTATTAGATTCTTATCCAGTTTGTTCCACTCCACTATAAATTTTGAAACGCATCGCCACACATTATCATCTTTACCAGCTAAACAAGAAAATTTCTGTGATTTTAGGTCACGATGATAAAGTCCATCCTCTTACGTACCTATTCTGCTCCTATCCTTGTGGAGGTTAAGGATATCCGCCGTTCGGGATTATCACCGTTGTCGAAAACGAGATTTGCTTCCACGATTCGCTGTTCTTCGAGCAACGACGCCTACATACCGAAGCTCGAGCCTTTTAGTAGAACAAAATTCGAGCGTGCTGTTAAAGACCCTCCCTTGATTGAGAAATCTGAGAACGATCTCGCTGGTACGTCAATTACTTGTATAACTTTTAAAAAAGAAATTAATAGTGATTTAGTATTTATTTTGGTAATTTCGTTATTTTCAGATTACTGTTCGACACTTGAAGGAGACGAATCTTATAGTTGCTGGAGAGCTTATTTCGAACTCAAAGATCTTGAGGTAAGCTTTTTATAGATTTAAATTTTAAATAATTGAGATATTGCACTTATTTGGATGGTAAGAAAATACAGGTGAAATATGTTAAGTCTAGAATCTATAGGTTCTATTCTATGAATTCATTTAATTCTAAAGTCAATTAAACTAATCTGGGAAGGTTTTAAAATCCATAATAATTCCAATTTATTGATTAGATTATTGTGGTAAATTTACATAAATTATTATTTTCCTAGTTTAGTTCATTTTCGTTTGATTTCGTAGAAAATAAATCAAAGTAGGAAAGAATAGTTAGTCTCTAGTGTTTTTATGCCATAATTACGAGGATCCAACTATGACTCTAGCAGTCAATTTTTGAAATTTTGGTGATACTATAGGTATGATATATGTTCAAAACAGGTATAAATATATATATTGAAACTTTTTGGAGGATTTTTGAAGGATTATGTGGATGGTAGACATAGACATAGATATTTTAAGTTTAAGAAAACAGAGTCAGTAGTTAACTTTGTAATGCATGACAGAAAGAGGTAGCGAAAGAAGAGGTAGAGCAGTTAATTATACAAGCAGGGGGAGTTAAGTCACTGATTGGTTTCTTACATGGAATCGCATCCATCCATAACAATGGAAACAACAAAGGAATTTCAAGTAAGGCAAAGCCATTGCAGACTGAACATAAAGGTAAAAGATTCAGTCATATTCCAGATGGGTTGCCAAAATCTGCAGAAGAAATAGAGGAAGAAGAGAGAGCAAGAATGATGGATTCCCCATTTACCAGAATGCTTAGAACCAAAGGCACATTTCCTGCCTGGTACTCTCCTGCACCTGACCACGAGACCAATTGATATAAATGTTATTTTCATACATACACTAGCCTCCCCTTGTACATAAAATGTTTTGGGAGTTTGTAGAAATGGGTTTTCAAGTGGGATTGCTGTGGAGAAACTGTTGTTGGATTTGGGGTTTACCTGATTCCATTTTTGAAAATGACTGTGTTGCAAGTTTGTGTTTTGAATCTCTGTAATTCCTTTACCTATTAATCACTGTTTTTGTTTCAAAGTTTTACCTGTACTACCACCATAATTATGTTTATTGCAACCGCTACACGATTTTTAAATAAAACATAGAGTTACCACCAATTTGTTGCTAAAATTATTATAAAAGAGTCAGATTATCTATTTGTCAGACCAACGTTATGTTGATGTTTGTGATCTGACTACAGAGATTCAAACGTAGAGTTTATATTTTGTCTATTTGTTTTTGATTTAACGTACAGTTAAATAAAATAAAATTTTATTACATTCTAATAGTTAATTATCCCTTCAGACAAATTGATAAAATTGTATGATGGAAATTTATTTCAGCTAAAAAACATGATGTTCTTTCGCAACAAAAAAAATCGGAAACTCTTTCAGCACCTTAATGAGGATTGGATAAATGAGAATATTATCTTATTTTATTTTTAAAAAAAGAATTATAAAAATTCTACTAAATATTTTAATTTTATTTTTTAAAAAGTTTAACAAAATTGTATGCCTTAAGACATTAACGGAACTACTAACATGACTTCTGTCGAGTCTTTCATCGGCATTAAAAAAAAAAACAATTTTGATTTGAAAAAAGTTCAACACAATTAATTTGGTAGAATTTAAATAGCATTGCATAAAAAAAATAATGAAAAGGATAGGAATTATTTTCTGTATATATATATATATATATATATATTCTTTGTAATTTCTTTTCTTTAAAATCGGATCAATGGTTAATCCGATCAAACACTTGTTTTTGGTTTGATCAATTCGTTCGGTTCGATCGAATAAATTTTTAAATAAATTCATAAAAAATTTATTTTAAAATAAATAAAATCGATTCAATCAGTCTGTATCAATCCCCCCAACTCCTATCTCCAAGTCAATACTCGTTTGATTTCTGGATCAATCAATTAATCGAGTTCGATTTTAAAAATATTAATTTTGATCGATGAAATAACTTTTTCAATCCCATCAGATTGAGCAAGCAAGCAGTGAAATTTAAAAGCATAATTAATTGATAGTGTCGCAACTTTGGGAGGATGAATTCAACCATTGCTAATATTACAGGAATAGTGATTCATAATTTAAAATTATCATTATATTTACAAAGTTGGACTTACATAAAATTGGGAGTCTACATCAAGAAAAGATTTACATTCTTGAATCTGGGCATTGTTTGATGATAAATGAATGAATTACATGAAATGGGAAGAGTTAGTTAGCTGATCCATAATGAGAAGTAGGTTAATGGTCAAGACTTGGTAAAATCTTTTTATTTTTAGCTATGCTTGGCGCAACAAATTTTCTAAAAGTAGAACAGGTGCCACCTTCTGTGTTAAACCATGCCTTCCTCCCCCCTCCCCCCCTCCCCCCCTCAATATAATCTACCCTCTTGCACTGCCAATTTGCCAACTATAAGCAGCCTCAGGCCTACCAAGGTGGGTAGCATGGGTAAACCTCGAAGGTCGCAGGTTTTTGGCTTATCTATTCTTTTCTTTTCTTTTTTCTCTTCATTATCCACATCTTTCGCATTGTCTGATGCTGAAGCATCATACCTCAGTCAACGTCAACTCTTAACCCTCCCTGAAAATGGTGAACTTCCTGATGGTTTTGAGTTTCAAGTTCAAATAAACTTAAAATTTGATAATTCTAGGCTGAGGAGGGCTTACATTGCCCTCCAAGCCTGGAAAAAGGCTATGTATTCTGATCCGAAGAACATAACCAGCAATTGGGTTGGTCCTAATGTATGTGGCTACTCCGGTGTCTTTTGCGCTCAAGCATTGGATGACCCAAAAATAAAAGTTGTTGCTGGTGTTGATCTTAATCATGCTGACATTGCCGGATACCTTCCGGCAGAGCTGGGGTTGATGACCGATCTTGCATTGTTCCACATAAATTCCAACAGATTTTGTGGGATTATACCCAAGAGCTTCTCTGAGCTTACGCTTATGCATGAGTTTGATGTTAGCAACAATCGGTTCGTCGGCTCTTTCCCGAATGTTACATTATCCTGGTCGAGTGTCAGGTACATCGACATCAGATTCAACAATTTTGAAGGCCAAATACCGCCTGAGCTTTTCGAAATGAAACTCGACGCATTGTTCTTAAATAACAACAGGTTCACTTCGACCATTCCCGAAACAATCGGCCAATCCACAGTCTCTGTGGTGACATTTGCCAACAACAAATTCAAAGGTTGTATTCCACGTAGCATTGGCAAAATGGAGAACTTGGATGAGATTATTTTCATGAACAATGACCTGGGCGGTTGCTTCCCACCGGAAGTTGGTTCGCTTAAGAACCTGACTGTGTTCGACGCCAGCTTTAACTCATTCGTCGGTGCTTTGCCACAAGAGTTTTCAAACTTGATAGGGGTTAATGTTTTGGACATTTCCCATAACAAGTTGACAGGTGTTTTGCCTGAGAATATTTGTAAGTTGCCAAGCTTGTCTAATTTCTCATTCTCTCAAAACTACTTTAATGGAGCGGCCAATGCTTGTGTACCAACTTCGAGGAAAGACATCGTATTGGATGACACTGGCAATTGTTTGGGCGATAGGCCGAACCAGAAGTTAGGCAATGAATGCGAAGCTGTTTTGAGCCATCCAATTGATTGTAGTAAAGACAAATGCGGTGGTGGCTCTTCACCTAAGCCACCCGTCAAAGCTCCTCCAAAGCCACAGCCAAAACCTCCCGTTCACTCACCACCACAACAAGTTCTCTCCCCTCCACCACCCGTCTACTCACCACCACCACAACCAGTTCGCTCCCCTCCGCCTCCACCAGTTCAATCTCCACCACCACCAGTTCGCTCCCCTCCGCCTCCACCAGTTCAATCTCCACCACCACCAGTTCGCTCCCCTCCACCGCCACCAGCTCAATCACCACCACCACCAGTTCGCTCCCCTCCACCTCCACCAGTTCAATCACCACCACCACCACCACCTCAACCAGTTCTCTCCCCTCCACCACCCGTCTACTCTCCACCACCACCAGTTCGCTCCCCTCCACCTCCACCAGTTCAATCACCACCACCACCACCTCAACCAGTTCTCTCCCCTCCACCACCCGTCTCCTTCCCACCTCCACCAGTTCAATCTCCACCACCACCAGTTCTCTCCCCTCCACCACCCGTCTCCTTCCCACCTCCACCAGTTCAATCACCACCACCCGTCTACTCTCCACATCCACCAGTTCAATCACAACCACCACCAACTTCACCTCCAGTTGTTGCTTTGACACCGCCACCTACAAAAAAAGTAGTCCTCCCTCCAAACTTGGGATTCCAATACTCATCGCCACCTCCACCAATGTTCCCAGGCTACTGAGTACTACAACCTTGATAATGTATAAGAAAATGAAAGAAAAGAAAAGATAATTGCGCATGCATCTCATTCCCAATACAATTGTAACATAATTGGTAGAGAGGTCACTTATATGTATTTAATGCCATACTTAGGGTATGCCATATTACAATAATATGAAATCAAATGTTTCACCATTTTACCCTTAATTTCATATAACCTTTAAATATATAGCAATTATTTTTCTTTTAAATTTTAGGATGCATGGTTTTATGTTCAATTTTTTTTTAAAAAAATTATAATATATAAAATTATTTACTAATATTGTAATAAAAATAAAAAATATTTTTTTGGTATTCAAAATATAACAATAGGTAATCTATTTGTTGATTTTTTCATTCATACTCAAATTTTGTTGTAATTTGCAAACACACTTTTTTATTATACCATACAAATCAATAAAATATATAATTTATTCCATTGTTCCCGTACAAATTTGATTTAATAATATAAAATGACAATAACAACTAATTTTGATGCAAAAATGTTATTTATTTAAAAATTTTCATATTTAACATCGATACAATTAAAACATTTAATATTTATTTAAAAATTTACATGGTAAGTATAAAAATTTACATGGTAAGTATAATGTTATCAAGGTGGTCGACGGTTCCGAGCGGGTATAATTAATATTAATTACTTAAAAATATTTATTTAAAAAATAAAAAAATATTAATTTACATGATAAGTATTAAAAAATTACATGATACAATTAATATTAATTGGTTATAAATATTTAAAATTTATATTTCATATATTAAAATATTAACAACAAGTTATAATAATTTATTTTTTATATTCTTGCTAAAACATCATAATATTAATTAATTTGAATATTATTTAAATGTATTTTTGTTTTTTATTTTTTTAGGAAAAACGACTAAAAGAGTCGAAAAAGAATTTATTCAAATAGCATCACAAATCATAGCATTATGGATTTCTGTAGGATAATCCATATAAAAAAATCAATTGCAAGCATCCGCACACATTTTTTTACAAATAAAATTAGCCACAGTGTTACAATGCCGACTAGTCCAAACACAAGTAGCAGACCGAAAGTTAACTAAGGCCTTGAGACTATCTTTAATCTGTTCACCAATCCTGCACAATCCGACTCAAACAGCACATCACCTTTAAAGTTGAGACGACATACAATTTAATGCTTTCATCAAAAGCATGCCACTCAGCCTCCTCAATCGATAGTTGCCCATCTTTAAAGCCTCCACCACCGCTTAAAACAAAACCATCTCCATCCCTTATAATAACCCCATAACCAGTTCTGTTATTTTCAATAGAAGCATCAAAGTTAATTTTAATGCAGTCTTTTGAAGGTTTGACCCATTTTCTTCCTTCAAGCTGGGTAGATAACATTGGCACCTTTAATCAATTAAATTATTTGCTAAACATACTGGCCTTACTCCAAATATCTTTCGGCTCATCTTCTTTGCCTCTGAAAACACGGTTGTTTCTCTTGTTCCAGCAATTCCACAATATGGTCATGAAGTTAGCCATAGCTTTTTTATTAAGAATTCTCATCATATCTTTCAGCTAATCAATACAACTATCGTACTCCTTGGAAATAACATTGCTATCCAAACCGCCTAGCATTAAGGTAGCCCTCGAGCTCGGACAGTCTTTAAGAGCATGAACAAGGGTCTTATAATCGGCGCCACACTTAGGACAATTATGACCAAAGCCATGGTGAATAGAGGCAATTTTGACGTTAGTAGGCAAGATTCCATCACCCACTCTTCAGGTGAAAACACGAATCTTAGGGAAGGTATCAAGTTTCCAAACCGCTCTTCAAAAAAACCTATGAAGACCAAATCCAATTTGCTTCAATAGAAGCTAGGAGTAAGCAGATTTTAAAGTGTAACTTCCTAATGAATTGTGAAACCACACCATTCTATCTTTATGATTCTCATTCCCGATTGGTAAGTTGCAAATTTTCTCCCCAAGATCTTGGCCATAAAGCTCCCATACTCTACATGTATTCCAACGTCTACTCTCAACATGCCAATGATTTCTAACACTGTCATCATTAAAATTTAGCATGTTTGGCTTGATAACTTCCCCATTTAAGCCTTCCAAACCCCAATTATCAGTATGAATATTAATACGGTCACCACACCTGACTTGCCACCCAAAACCACTCTTAAGGACCCTAGTTGCAGCAGCAATACTTTTCCAAGTAAACGAAGCTCTGTCGACTTTTTTAGAGTTGAAAATATTTCCATTAGGAAAATACTTGGAGCTAAGTACTTGATAACAAAGGGTGTCTTTATTATTAATGAGCCTCCAGACTTGTCTTCTGAGAAGCACCAAATTAAAAAAGCGAATGTCTCTAAAATTGAGTCCTTCCATACCTTTTGGATAACACAACTTCTTCCAGGAAAGCATAGTCCAAAATCTACCCCGATCTTTGCCGGACCACCATACTCTACTGATCTTTGTTTGCATTCTTCAATAACACCTTTGGGGGCAAGGAAAACTGACATTGCATATGTTGGTAAAGACTGAAGAATTGCCTCAATGAAAATCTCTTTGCCTCCAAAGGATAAAAGCCTCTTTGTCCAGCTATTTATTCTACAAGACAGTCGATTGTTAATTTCATGAAACGCCAAAGATTTTTTTTTACCAATAGACAGGGGGAGAACAAGATAGTTATCCAATTTCTCCATAAATTACATCCTTAATAAGTCACCAATTCTCTGCCTTTGTTCATTTGAAGTGTTTTGACTAAAGAGAACCATAGATTTACTAAAGTTTATCTCCTGTCCAAAAACATTAGTAAAATCCTTTAAAATATTAAGTAAAGCAACAACATCACAATTTTTATTTTTCACAAAAATAAGGGCATCATCAGCAAAGAAAAGGTGGTTGATTCTAGGACCATTGATACTAACCCTGACTCCCCGTAAAACATTATTATTTTGTTCATGAAGAAGCATACTCGAGAATGGTTCCATACAGAATAAAAACAAGTAAGGGGAAAGGGGGTCTCCTTGACGAAGCCCCCTTTCAAGAATAATAACATCCAACAAGAAATTGTTACACTTAACAATATAATGAACGGTTCGAACACAATTCATAACTTTGTTTACCCAATTATTACCAAATCCCATCTTCAGCATTACTGCTTCCAAAAAATCCCACTCCACTCGGTCGTAAGCTTTGCTCATGTCGAGCTTAACGACGAGGCCTTTGTTGGGTCCATTTTTAGAGCTTTGAAGGTAGTTGAGTAATTCGTGAGCGATTAAAATATTATCATGAATCATCCTCCTTGGGACAAATGCGCTCTGATTAGGACTAATACAATTTGGGAGGACAATTTTGAGTCGATTTGCTAGCACTTTGGAGATAACCTTATAAATGAACCTGCATAAGCTAATCGGGCGATAGTTTTTTTTAGAAACAAATCGAGCGATAGTTAGCAATATCATTAGGGTCACGAATTTTAGGAATAAGAATTATCATAGTATCATTTAATGAAGAAACATATTTATTCCCATTCAGAGTATCAAGGCAGAACTGAATAGTATCCCTTCCAACAGTTTCCCAGTTATATTTGAAAAATTTCCCCGAGAGACCATCTACTCCAAGAGCCTTCCTAGGATCCATCTACTTAATTGCCTGGAGGATCTTGCTCTCTGTGTAGTCAACTTCAAGCCACTCATTGGATTCTTTGGTAACATATTCCCTGATGTAATTCAAAACATGGAAACAAATTAGACCGAAACAAATTACAAAAATAGTTTCTAGCAACATTGCAGATGCCTCTATTATCCGTCAGCCAGTTGCCATTAGAATCTTTCAGCCTTTCAATATTGTTTTTCTTCAGCCGACTAGTAGTTCTCGCATGGAAGTAACGTGTGTTTCTGACACCCTCCTTTAACCACAGTGAACAAGATCTTTGGGACCAGAATTTCTCTTCCTTAGCATAAAGATGATTGAGCTTACTACAGGTTTCTTTCAGAGCTGACGTGCTGTCAATACCTTGAGGCAAATCGATAATCCTATCAATCTTGTGTTCCAGTCGTCGAATTTGTTTATTCATATTGTTATACTTACTAGGTTGCCAAGGACCAAGCGTTTTACACATATTGTCCAGCTTTTCCACAAAGTTGTTGACATTGCATTGCTACACACCTTTAATAATATTCTTAGCTTCCTTGTCAGTAGCCCAACACTCATCAAATTTTAAAGCTGGGGATCTTTATTATGCATATTAAGCTTGCGGCCTCAAGTATCCAAAATTATAACATCATGGTCAGAATTGGTTTGGCGCACCACATACGTGGCCATAAAGGGAAAATTCTCAACAACAGGCACTGAAGTAAAGAATCTATCCAACCTCTCACCAATCATGTTATTCTCATCCCTGTTATTAACCCAAGTAAACCAACCTTTACCATGCTTGATATCTGATAAACCATAAAAGTAACATATTTTAGGCCCATATTTAGCATGCTTTTGGATGATTTAAGCCTTGAATTATGTGATTTGGTGCTCTTAATCCTTTGTTTTCATGTTTTATACCCAACAGAGCACCCAAGGACGAAAAGAATGGAAAACGGGCCCAAAACGGAGTAAATAGGCCATATCACGAAATCGACACGGCCTGACCCAAAATCCACACGGTCGTACTTCATTCAACAGGCCCGAACACGGCCTGGCCACGATTTACACGGGCGTGTGCCACGGGCGTGTCCCTGCCGCGGCCAAGAGGAGTTTTACTCGGAATAGGATACTTGGAGGCAAAGAAACACATTCCAAAGCCTTCTCAAACACTCTAATAGGAATTCTACTTAAATTAGGATACTTAGGGGCCAAGTAAGGCATCTCAAAATCTATATAAACACCCAATGGGGCAACTTGAAGGGGAGTTCGGCAGGAGCCTTCTGCCAGGGCTTTTGTCAAGGCGGTTAGCTAGGCCAAGGAGCCAAGCCGAAAAGGTCAGAGTTGTGGGAATCACTCGAAGATAGCTAGTTGATCTATCTCAAGAAACCAGAATTCTACTCAAGACGGCGGATCTCTCCTTCAATTTCTTTAAGGAGTTTTAGGGATTTCTTATGTTTTGTTTTATTTTTTCTCTTGAGATGTTTTCTTTATTTGTTATGAATTAAACCCTTCAGATACCTAAAGGGGATGAAACCTAGATGAATCTTGTTATTTTTTTCTGAATTATATGATAAATACTTAGTTTGTTCTTAATTATGTGAACTTAATCCAAATTTAATGTGCTTAGGTGGAGGAGGAATAAACCCTGCCTAAGAGTAGATCTAGTATAATTAAGCGGAGTTGATCGCACGCCTAGAGATAGGGTAACGAGATTTTGCCGAATTAGGGTGAAACCTAATATGGGAGTCCATAGATCGATTTACTACTATTCTAGGGGGTTATTAAGTGAGAAAGAGATTTCCGTTAAATAACCTAGGGTTGGACGTTATTCGCCTTGAGAGAGGGTTTAATATACGTTAGGGAGTCTTACGGATCAAACTAAGTGAATAAAATCGTATGGTTCGGGGTTAAATAACAAGTGAAGTCTAGGTGGATTCTTTCTGAGGGTATCGTCTTAATCAACTGAGTTTTTCCTAAAGTTATTTTCCCAATTCATCCTTTTTGTCTTTGTGTCCTTAGTTTAGCAATTAGTTAAATTTAGATTAAAACAACTTCACTTATTTTAGGCTAAATAATAAAAAGAAAGTTAGTATTAGTACTTTTAGTTCCTTTGGGTTCGACAATCCGGTCTTGCCTAAGCTATACTACTGTTCGATAGGTAGACTTGCCTTTAATCGTTGTCAGAGTTAGTTTATAGGTCCGATCATTCTCTTTATAAAATTTAAGACTCTGATTCCAGCGATCAATATCGACAAGAGCTAGCTCATCTGTAAGGTCCTTAAACTCATTTATCTGCGATCTAGCCTTCCTGCGTCCCCCCTCTTTCTTGGCATCATTCAAGATTGCATTAAAGTCACCTCCAACAATCCAGTTTTCACCAACAGTCCCCTCAATCCTTCTTAGCATTTCCCATGAACTATTTCAACAGCTTGGATTCGCATCACCATAGAAACTAGTGAAACGAATACGTTTGTTGTTATCGTACCGAACCAAAGTGTCAATATGGAACTTATAATAGTTTTGAATATTAACATCAACATCTTCCCTCCACATCAATGCGAGGCCCCCACTTCTTCTTTCAGCACTCACAGCCAAGCCATTTTGCATCCTGCACCTATTTTGAACATGTTGAAAACCATTAGTTTTCATTTTAGTTTCACTAAGAAAAATAACATCAGGGTTATTGGCAACTAAAAGTTGCTTAAGCTCCCGAACTGTCACAGGGTTCCCAAACCCATGACAGTTCCAGTATAGGAACTTCATTGATCTTGGCGGGGCTGATCGCCAGCCACCACCTGAATAGGTGATGAACCATCCATTAGCTTTCTACGAACTGTTCTATTGGGGCTGTCTTTGGTGAACACTCTACTAATATCTCTTGCCCTTTTCTTTTTGCTACTTAGTCTCCCACATGCTTCACGAGCCTGCTTAAAAGATCTTTTTTCCATTTGAGGACTTGAACCCGATTCCTCTACATTCAATCTAATTTTTTCTTTTTCCTTTATTATGCCAGGTACATTTAGTTCAGTATCTTCTTGTACCTTTCCTTTCCATACACTTACACTTCTACTCTTTGCTTCAATAACTTCAATCCCATTTCTCCAGTTACCCCGCTCTTGATTAGCTATTTCTGTGGAAGCTCTTAACTAGTCTCCATATTGATAAATGGTTTCATTGGAGTTGCTTTGGTTGACCGACTTTTCACATATTTGTGTTGAATGGTTTATAAGGCCACAATTAAAACAAAATGTAGGCAATCGCTCGTATTTTATGGCACAAACAGAGATAATCCCCTCCCTATCCATGAATTGAACCACTTTACGTAGAGGTTTAGAAATATCAATTATGACCCTAAGACGATTATATTCTGTCCATCCACCATCTCTATCACGCCAGTCTATGGTAACAACTTCCCCGATAGCACCACCCACATCCATTGCTACTTTCTATCCATACATTCAAATGGTGTATTAAAAATTCTTACCCAAAAAGGAGATAAGTTGAAAGCATAGGAATCTATCTCTTTTTCTTTTACAAAGGGCAACATAGCGAAGAGGCACTTATCAAACAACCAGGGGAACAGATTCAAGATTCTTTTCAAACAACCAGGGGGACAGATTCAAGATTCTTTTCCTATCCTCCATATTTTCGAACTTAACCAAGATGACTCCTTCTTTCATCGCCACAAAATTAACTTCCTCTTTCATATACCAAATTGACTTAAAGACCCGATACATAGCTTCACTGTTGACCTTTTCAATAGACCATAATTTTCCTATAGCCCAAGCCTCAAAACCCTGGATATTATTGGAGTCCAAATTCGTGCTAACAATTTCTATTGTTTCTTCCTCCGAAAAGTTTAATCTCTTTAATAAACTATTAAAATCCTCCTCCATACTGGAAAACAAAAAAAGCCCAAGATAAAGACAGAAGCACAGACCTACTTCCGTTGATAATCCACCAGACAAGATTCAAAAGAAACACGAGAAAAAACCCAGCAAACTCTTCTGTCCAATAAGACAACACGCAGGGACCACAAGCAACCATCCAATTATTTTGCTTAGGAGAATAAGGATGGACTCCACCAAACAGAAAGCAAGAACCGAAAGCTTCGCAATCTTACTTTTTCCCCAAACAAATTAAGACTTAAACTGCAACATTCACAATTGAAACCTGTTGGAATACCACTATCCAAGTATTTGTTAAAGAGGAATACAGACGTACCCACGCAAAACCACCACCCAATCGAGCCACAAAACACGAAGGTAGAAAAACAAGAACGCAAAACACCCAAAGCTTTAGAGAGAAAATTTTTACGCTTAATAATGACAAAAAGTTATTTAAATGCATATTTGTTACTTTATAATATCATGTCTAAAATGAATATTTTATTTCTCAAAAGTACTTTTTGACAACAATACTAAACACTTTTCAAAAGCAATGCTAAACTAACACTAAGAGAGTGAACTTTAATGATGAACTTGTTTAGAGTCAAAGGCTACTCCAACCAACTTAGAAATTATATCTATTTGATAAGTTTTGGATAGTTGAATTTTAACTTTTTTTTATTTTTTATATATTTTTTAAAAATTTATAAGAATTTTTAGATTTTTTAAATAATATTTTAGAATTTTACAGTATTTTCTTGTGTTTTTTAAAGAACGACATTGTATATTTCTATACAGATAATACAGAGAGAAAATTTGGAGGGTTTAAAAATAATTTTTCCTCATTTTCTCCCACTTTATTTTTTTTGAGAATTTATCTATTTTTTAATTTTAATTTTTTGAATTTTCGATGTACTTTTAGATTTTTTTTAGAATTTTTAAAAAGTTAAAAAATATTTCAATTGCTTTATACAAAATCAAGGTCAAATTAACAAAAATTATAAAAATTGAGGACTAAAATTATTATTATAATCATTTCTTGTTAACGACAGAGTAAAAAATGTAAATTTAAAAATATTGTAATCAAATTGTAATTCTTTTAATTAATTGACTCAATTATGAGGGACTAATGGCAGTTTACCCTTAAAACTTTAATCCAATCGGTGGATAACGGGTTGAGAATGTGAATAGAATAGGATTGTTCTGGCCCAATGGCCCCAACCAATCATAGAACGGCAGCGTTTGGTTTGCTTATGGTTTGAAAGTCGATTGCCTTCGGTCGCACGTTGAGTCACGGTTTCGTGGTCAATTATCGACTGAAAACAGCCGCTATCCCCCTCGACTCTCAACAACTTGAACCTCCAACTATCCTTGCACAGATCTCATTCAACCTTTTCTCTAAAATACCAGAAAATCAAAGCCAAACATAACTTTTTTCTTAAATAGGTTCTTTGTTTGATATACCAACTTTTAATTTGTTCTTTTATACGAAAGCAAAGAAAAGAAATGGAAGATGCCAAGAACCCACCACCACAACAATTAGTATCTTCAGAAAAGGAAGAACTAGGAAAAGAAGAAGAACCCAAAACGGAGGAGCAATTACCGGCTTCAACTACAGCGCCAAATGGTGGAAGAGGATGGGGCGGTTGGGGTTTCTCTGCTTTCTCCGTTCTCTCAGATCTTCAAAAGGCTGCCACTGTTGCCGCTGAGGAGATCTCTCGCAATGTACGCTTCATTTTTTTCCCCTTTTTATAATCATTTTCCGGGATATGTTATTCCAATGAAAGATTGTTTATTTTATTATGTTTAGATATGTGGGTTTGAGTGAATTCAGATCTTGGACTGAAACATTCTGTTTTGGGACTGTTTTTTCGAATACCCATTTTGAAGTGTGCATCACTTTGTTGTTTAATTTAGTAGGTTTTTGATACTGTGGAAACCTTATTCAGTATGGGTTTAGTTATTAGAGATTTTTGGTTTTGATGAATTAAACCTTACTCTGTGTTTAATACGGGAAGCATTGTAGGAAGAGAAAAATGAAGCTCGCTGTTCAAATACCTAATCTTTTATTAAAATTCATATCCTAAGTGTTGGATTTGTATGGTCTGAATTTGGTCATTACATAATAAAAAATTAACTGCAGTAGATTTCCTTACTTGCCCCACCCTTTTCATGAACTCCCGTATCCATAAAATGGTTATAATGTATGTAATCAATTTGATTATGGCAAAGGAAATATGTGTTATTTATCTATAATGAACTCTTTTTCTATTTTTTTCCCCAATTCTAGGTGGAGCCTTTTGTGATTTGCTTTTAAATGCATTTTGTCAAAGATGCAGCTCACTGTCTGAGGACCGAAGAAGTTGCTACTATAGTCATTTATTAGTTACGTTAGACCTGCTGGTTGTAGAAATATCATTAAGTTTCACATAGATACTAGATGTTGTGATTTATTACTGAAATTACATTCCTTACAAAGAACTCTATTCACTATTTTGGGTGAAAGTTTGTCTGACTCATTATTTGAAAACGAGTCTTGTCAAACTTGCAACTAGGCCATTTTGCTTAAGGAATCTGAGTTAAATTTATACTTTTCCTATTTGGTTTCAGGGATCACTTGCATTTTGCTTTTCCTATGCTAACTATTGCCATTTTATCCTTAGTGAATTTGGAAATGTTGAATAGGAAAAATGGTATAATAATATTAAGATCAACAAGTGCCCCCTTAAGGTCAATAATTTTCATATTTTCACTGTCCTCTTAACACTTTCAGATTTCAGTTTGTGCAGTATGAGTTTTTAGGCTTTGGGAAGTAATATGTCGCTTTTAAACATTTCAAATGGTTACTTGAAAGTTTCTTGATTCCAGTTGTGAGAATCCTCTTTATGGTATCCAGTAATGAGAATTATCTTTATGATCTAGAAAGATCCTGATTAACGTAAACTGATAATTATAGGAGATTTATGCAACTTCTCATGTAATAATTAGTCATAGTAGGTTGTTTTCAATTTTGTTAAGCTGTGCTTTCTGGATGCAGGCTTCTGTGGTTGCAGAGAAGGCTGCAAAGAGCATTGCGGATATGCAAATTGCTGAAGAGTCAGAATCTTCCAAGGCAGATGAAGCAGAAGAATCTCCAAGTGAAAAGGAAAGCGAGGATGAGGATGAGGATGACAAGCTACGAAAGTCTGCTCTGGAAAAGTTAGAGAAAGCAAGTGGCGATTCTTTCCTTGGTCAGGCAAGTCATTTTTATATTATTTTTACTAGTATTTGCTGCACAAATCTGGAATGATGGTAATTTTCTTTAAGCTTTGTTTCTGCAGACACACCAAGGTGTGTACTCAGTTGTACCATATCGTTGTGATGGACCAGAATCAATATTTTGGTTTTTTATCTTTTATACTCTACTTTCATTGTTTGCAGGGTTTGAAGGTTTTTGACAACTCTGTGGAAAATTTTGCTTCTGGTGCATGGCAGGCACTAGGGAGTGCATGGAAAGGGGGTACCAATTTTGTTCAGAAGTATGTTTCATGTCTTTCAATGTGTCATTTTATTTGCATCTTGTTATTGATTGCATACGGCAGAAGATTGATTGTTCAAATTGCAAGCTATATAGAGTTTGGTTTAAAAATAATTAGTTGATTTCCAGGAGCTAACAAACAAAAAAAAGAGAAAAGAATTGATGCTTGTTAATTGCAATGCGTCTTCAAAACAAATCTTTGGAAGTCCTTCAGTGTGAATATTTAATTTCTAACTAGTGGATTCAGAGTTCTACTATCATAGAATATTTTCCCATATATTGGATCTTACCTTTCCTCTGTAGAAGCCATGATGTGACTGTATGTTCAAGACATTAACCACTCACGTGTCACTTGGGACTCTGTAGAATTTTCCTGGCGTTGAGAATATTCAGATGTCATGTTTGGATAGACTTATTTCTAGAAATGGGATTTGTTATGCTAAGATAAACAACTGAGTACCATAGGCTGCTGCTTGATTTTGTGCTTCCATTGTCTAATTTCCCTCTATTTTCTATTTTGTGCTTCATTGTATAATTTTCCTCAATTTTCTCCTGATGCAGTAGCATTCCATAGTTCATAGTTGCCATAGAACTCATGAAATGGATACTTGTGAAAGCATTTTTCCACTAATAAGTTTGTCTCTTTTATTGTCTAGGCTTGAGCATTCTGCTGTGAACATTGCAGATTCCATTCAGCATGGAGGTTTACCCGCTGGTTCAGTTGCACCCTCATTAATTGAGGTTTGTCATTGTTCAGTCCCTATTATCCTGTTTGGTAATGTTAAGATGATCTCTTGTTTCTCACATTTATATTGCAGTCTGGAAAAGCCTTTACGACAAAGGGAATGCAAGTGCTTGAATATGTAGGAAAGGAGACTATGGATTTACTGATCAACGAATCTGGTATAGAAGTTGAAAAGAACTCTAAGGGAACTGAGCATCTATCTGATGAGGATCAGTCGGTAGAGGAAGTTAGTTTTGATCGATGCTTCTACATATACGGAGGTCCAGAGCAGTTAGAGGTTAGCTTCTTATACTTGAAGTTGATATTTGATGATTAAAATGACTAAATTTTTTTACATTACTCAGGAACTGGAAGCATTATCCAGCCATTATGCCCTTCTGTTTAATCGGAGAAAAGCAAAATTGCCTTCTGAACAGAAATCTGTGTATGAGGAAAAGCTTAAACAAATCCAACAAATTTTCAGTTTAGATGCTGAAATTGATGGAAATGGTCCACAGTCGGCCAAAGGAAAGAAAATAGAGACTGGAACTGATGGCAGTCATGATGAGATGAAAATTTTACATGATTCAAGTGTCAGCAAGGCTGCTGATATGGCTGTCGGGTAATTTGCTGAAAACAGATGGCTTCTCATTTACCTTACCTCAGAAATTGTCTGCTCTATGGCTTTAGTGGCTAATGGCTATATACTGTGGTTCTCTGATTGTCTGCACTACTTATAGGCATCTTTTGTTTGGGCTTTCATTCAGGAGCTCATCCAGTTCAATATCAAATTGGATATCAAATTGGAATTTCCTTTTAATGAGTTGGTTTTGGTTTCAATATGCTAAGTAGCCTTTGCTTGATAACTATTCCATTTTCGTCCTTTGGAATTTAAGTCTTAGACATGCTTTGGAATACACAATAATAGATTTTGACCTAACATTTTTTACATTATTTGCATGGGTGCAACTTGCAAGTTTGTAGGGTTTCTGGATCCAGTATGAACTCAGAATGGGTTTACAGCAATAGTGATATAACTCTTGTTCTGAACTATCAACTCATATTATAGTGTTGTAAACTTTTATTTGTTGTCTTTTTTTCTTCTTCTGATAAGCATAGTGATATTCATAATTGTTGCTGGTCTGTTGTTAATTCCACAACATTTTCAGGTTCACAAATGCATTGGCAGGATTAGCTGTTAATGATGTAATTCAAAGAACTGCTGGAAGGCTAGATTCGCTGCACTCAGAGGGGGTTCATGTATTGAGATATTTTCAAATTCTTTTCAACATTTTGATAATTATTTTTGAACATGATTTTCATTTCCTATACCTTGGTGATCTTAAAAGATTATGCATGTCAATGCAGAGGCTTTCAGAAATGTGCTGTTTAGCAATGTCTCATCTCCTGATGCTGGGTAAATCTGTCATATCTGGTTCTAACAAAGTTCAAGATGAAGATGCCGATGGTGATATGATGAATATTGACTGGCCAGAAGATTCTGTTGAGAAGGCTAAGCTAATAAGATTGAAGGCACAATCAATGACAGGATACGTGGAAGCCGTATCCAGCAGCTTTATCACAGGTTAATTTCCTTGTACTCCTTTGTTATCAGTTATATATATGTTAACATTGGTATGCATCTTAGCAGAGGGTGGTTATCTTTAAATGTGTTCAGGCATATCCGATGTAGCTGAAGCTTATCTAGCGGCCGTTAAGAGTGTTAATGCAGATTCACATGAAGCACTTACAAAAGCATCTATCCAGGAGAAAGCTAATTCCTTCTCTGAACATCTCCGTAGTGATCAGAACATTGCAGTGAGCAAAATCCAGGATGGACTCCAAAATTTGTCGTATGTGGTCCTTTCGAACTCAATGCCAGCTGCTTGAAAACCTGAATTCTCTGCATGTCTTGTTAGTGCGAATGTAAATAGTTGCATCTTAGATGGGTTTTAACCCCCAGTATTACTAAACTTTTTATGCTCTACACCATTGAAACTGAACTCATTTTTTAAGCAGGGGGTAAAGCAGTTTCTTTTGTGTAGATTTCTTTGTTAAACTTGAATGTTAATCAGGAATGTTAAACAAACCATTTCCACGTTAAGGATCAAATGAAATTCAAACATCAAGTTCTTTTTTACGGATTTCAAATGTTTAAGAAAATTTTCTTGTTCTTGATTTTATGGTCACTATTTTGGAAAACTGAACTGGGACCTTTGTGCTTTACATGAAACAGTGAACTGCACTATACAGTGAGTGAAGGTGGGGGTAAGTCATATAATGCAAACATAAAATGCAACGTGCAAGTCATTTGATCTCAATTTGACACACTGATCTAAATCTTGCCAACTAGGTTCCACTGGCCGAACTCTGATACCGGGGAAGCCTAAGTGAACCCCACTCATTGACCATGCTGTATGTAATTCTAGTGATATCAAAGAACTTATTTCGGATGCTGGAAACCAATGCAAAAAGTTGGAATTTGGAATAGTGGCCAATGGTTAAGAAGGCAACAAAAACATTGTTTTATGGGGCGATGTAGGAAAATGAGAACGTTAAAAGAATAGGATGTCATAGTCAACTACAAAACGTTAAAAGAATAGGATGTCATAGTCAACTACAAAAACCTTTGGACCAGAAAAGTCAGAAATACAAAGTAGACAAATAACAAATAAGAAAAAGGAAAAAGGTCTGGCTATGGAGTGACATTTGTAAGTGCAACCTCCTGAAGGTAGATAACGGTAATACAAGTTTTCCATGACTATTAACTTGAGATTCTAACTTTAGGTCAATGCCAATCCTAAGTTCAGCCACCTAAAACAAATAGCTGTGTTAACAATGTTAGCATGTGATTAACAGTAAGATGAAACATCCTGTATAACTGTTGCAACACTAATCAACAAAACAAACTAGATCCTAGGAAGTTACAGGAATCTCAACCTCATAATCTGACCCCTGGATGATCCCAACCAATAAAGTTATCAAGCCAAAAGATTATAGCTTCATTCAAGGTCTTGTTCCTCGCCTTAAATAAAATTATCAAGTATAGTTAAGCCTCTCCTCTGAGGAGGTCATTGCCTCCTCACTCCCTTCGATCTCTTCGATTGGCAATTCCATTAGTTCTGGACCATCATCATGTCTCAAGAACCTAAGCTGATGCTTCATTAACTAGATTTCTTTTTTATATGCCCCACGGATCTCGTCTTACTTGTAATGCCTTTAACTCGACCCAAATCATTGAGTCCGAATCTTAGGTGTTACTACACATAATATTTAACAAAATTTTCAAAACAGCTCTCTTGAACTCGACTTTTAAACATTTTTCAAATTACTATATTTAAAATCTCATTTTTAAAGAAACAATTGAAAATATTTAGACGTAAAAGAATACATTAGACTTGTCACTAGTGGTGGAGCGTGGTGGAGACCCAAGGGGGCCATGGCCCCCCTAGAATGGTAAATTTTTAATTTAGGCCCTTTATAATTTATAAAATTTTAAATTAGCAATGGTAAAGTTGCACTTTGACATTCCAAAAATGATAAAAATTTAGTTTAACCCTTTAAAAATTATAAAGATATAGGCTATTAAAATGATAGAATTGCATTTTTACTATCGCAAAAATATACAATTTAATTCCGCCCCCCCCAAAAAAGTTCAGGCTCTACCATTGCTTGTCACTATATCTTTTACATTTCAAACATGTACTAACGATAGACTCTTTAAAGCATAATTCTACAATACGCCTTATTTACTAATAGTACACTATATGCATAGCAACCTACTTCGTCGCTACATTGGCACACTCCTTGCTTGTCCCTCCTACCGAGCTTGTTCATATGACAATATGAAACATAATCATAACACTTGTAAGTTCAGGAGAACTTATTGAGCTTGAATATAATTTACCTTTTTAAACTTTCTTGTTGAATTCTTCATCATGCATAATCATATTACTCAACTCTGTTATTGGCGGATACCTTCACATCGTCAGATAACCTCATACTTATACCCCACTTACGTTCTTAACTTATCATCTTTCATCTAACTAAAAGGCTGACTCAAGATTTTACCAGTTAATACTGCCCTTTCTCTTCCCTTCAACAACCATCAAAGAGTTATTCCAGAACATTCAACCACAGGTTCTTGGCGGATACTATTTACGAATCTTACTTTTGGTGGATTACCATGATAAGTACACTTCAAATCATTCAAATTAATTCCACACATCTTTGTTACAAAACTCCAGACATTCAAGGTAACAACTTCAATTCCTTAGGAACCCAGAACCAAACATGATACTATTCAAATGTGGCGAAGTCCAAATAACTTAGAATCCACCCTACATAGTACAGACAACTCAAACCAATGGATACTTATATCTTTCATAATTGTGAATACACCCATATTTTTAACTAACAAATTACCATGGTGAATACCCTTTTTAAACATATAGATATATACTTCCTTTTAGGAAATTTCCCTTATGACTCCTTCAATACATCATAGAACTAACCATACCAAAATTACTCCAGACATATCATTTCTTATCATAAAATTGATTATCAAAGAACACCCAGAGTGTGCCCAGAATTCACTACAATTGCGATACATAATTCACCATATAGACTTAGCAGAGTATATAACAAGGGCCAAACAGAATATGCCACAAAGGTAGCATACAAAATACGCCACAAAAGCTAATCAGAATTTGCCACAAATGTCAAACAGAATACGCCACAAAGGCTAACCAGAATTCGCCACAGAGACCAATCAAAATGCCATCCAGGCACTCCATGAACTATTGTGTTTGCAATATAGATTTGCCTAAACTCCACATCGTGTGAGGTTTGTCCATCATCGCCCTGGGACATACAGAAAACCTCAGTAGATAAATGTGGCTCATCTGCCCCTTTCTAGAATGTGCCATAACCATGGACTTCTTCCAAATTATCATATCGAAATTCGTATTTACTGTCTTGATGAACTTCATTGGATATCACCGTGGTGTCAAAGCTCACATCACATAATCTCTCATCACTCTTTTACACCCCATTTCTCTAACATTTTCAATCATATATCTAACATAAGTATACCCTCAAGTAGGTTATACTCATTTTCTTAATCAAATTAGACTTCAATACACGTTTCACACACATAAACACAAACATGTATCACAGTATGCGTCCCAGGCACACACACACATAATTGCTTCAGAGAATCACTTACACCCACATATACAAATCATTACATACTTAACTCATAAGAACGTTATACTAAGATTACATATATATTTTTTCAACAGTCATTTAAGTATTTATGCATCGTTATTGGAACATCGATCACAAGAGATCTATCTAGAAGAACTTGTAGGAGTCGACATTAGGGACTCACATGATACTCACCCATTGTATCTCGACGCTCCAACCCAGACATCCTTCTCCAACCAGCAGTAACAACTGCTTAAAGAACATAGATTCAATATTACAACCTTCATGCATACAAATTCCATGACATCTAAATCGTAGATAACCCTATGCAAGACCTTATACTAACAACTTATTGTTGATATACCCCTTATAGACTTACTCCTTCAAAACTTAACATACAGAGCCGTAACACTTACCCTGAGATGGAATGACCACTGATTAAACCAAGAACCTTTGTTTCCAACTTAATAAGGAAGTGATACAATTAGATTTAAAAAAAAAATCAGAGAGTAATATTGAAAAAAGAATAACCTTTCTCACGAGCCCTTCTCACATATATATAACCCAATTCTACTTAATGGAATTTAACAAATTTTACTTAATTTAGAGTTTGTCCTTCTTGATGGCCTTCAAACTCCGAGAGAAATATAAATGAAGATATTGCATAATGAAAATTAGACCAATAAATCAGGTTGGTTCCTAATTAGATCATTTTACAACCCAACAAGCACAATACTCAAACAAACAAGGCGTACTATACATTTGGCGGAACTCATACCATAATTACATTTTCTCTTAACAATTTTTTTCTCTTTAAATAGTAGAATGACCTGAAATAGAATCTTCACGTACTTGCATAGTAGTTACTATAAGTCTACTCCTATTCGCCAAAATAAACAAATCAATGACCGCTACATCATTTTAATCTCAAATCAGTCAGACTTGGGTCAGACTTGGGTGTGACAATTTTCTTTTTTGTCTACTCACTTTGTTTTACTTATTTATTTATTTGGAGTAGTGTCTTAAGCCCCTTTTATTCTTCCAAACTCTTGAACTTCTACCTCATCAATAAGTTCAAATTTTCCCACAGCTAATGGATTCTAAAAACAAAGAAAAAAAAGGGAAAATTATTGTATTCGGGGTCCACCTTACCAGGAAAGCCCAAACTCCATGCTCAACTTCCCCCAATATTTCTCTCCAGTCGGGTGAGGTCTTGGGCATTATCAAAGCCAATCCCTTCCCCAATAGTATTAGGCCTAAGAAAGCCTCATCCCACGATTTTTCCTTTTTCTTGTTGGCAATTCACAATGGCTTACATCCAACACCATGTGCTCTGACTCATCAGAGAACAATTGCCCAACATCTTTCCCATGAGAATTTTAGTCAAGGACTGACCATGGGGCACAACTTAAACACTTTCATCTTGTATTTTTAAATTTAAAGCAAAAATGTATGGATTTATGCCCATCTTGTGGCTGTTCTCCACCGGCCAGCCTTTTTTTAAGAGTATAGAAAATCAGTCCTGATTTTAGCCCCCGTCTAACATAGTTTTTCCCACCAAAGTGATTTTCGGAATTAGGGCGGTAAATGAATCGAACTTGAACGAATAAATATTTGTTCATATTCGTTTGTTTATTTTTAAATTTGTTCGTGTTCAATTTGTGTTCGTTAAGAATTTTAATTTTTTGTTCATATTCAACCAAAGTTTCAAGTGAAGAGCTTTGTCCATAATCAGATAATACCCAACACCCAACCTAAAGACATGTATCAGATTTGGAAGCTCATGCTCTTAGTTTCACTTTTAATTTGCCACCTTCTATCCAAGGTGCCGGGAACATCATCGGAGCCACCAAAGCACTTTGTGCTGGTTCATGGGTCTTGCCATGGCGCATGGTCATGGTACAAGGTGGTGCCACTGCTAAAATCAGGTGGCCACAATGTTACCGCCTTAGACCTGGGTGGGTCAGGGATTGATCCACAGCAAGTCAACACTCTGAGATCGATCTCTGATTACATAAAGCCGTTGAGGGAATTCATGGCATCGTTACCCGATGAAGAAAAAGTGGTGCTTGTCGGTCACAGTTTAGGCGGTTTGGCCATCTCTCAAGCAATGGAAATGTTTCCGGAAAAAATCGCCGTAGCAGTTTTTGTGACAGCCTCCATGCCTGGTCCAACACTCAACGTTTCCATTCTCATTCAGAAGGTACGCATGCAATGATGCAATGATCCATTTTATTATTGAATAAATTATTGAAAAGAAACTAGTTTGTTTTTGTTGAAAGGCATTAAGTGATCAAGATTCCCAAATGGACAACCGTTATACATATGGTGATGGGCCTAGCAGCCCTCCAACCACCTTCACTTTTGGTCCAATGTTCCTCTCTTCTAAAGTCTACCAGCTCAGCCCACCTGAGGTACGATACTCTCATTACTGCTTCGGCTTGAGTTTTTAATAAATCACTTGGTAGTTCGGGTAAAAATTCATATCCTATTTAAATTTTTAGAATTTAGAGATAATAATTTAAAAAAATAGAAAATAAAAATAAAAATATGTGAAAAATTAGAAAATAATAAAAAATTATTTTTATTATTTTCATTAAAAATATTTTGTAAGAATGAAAATGATTAAAACAAGGACTATTAACTTTAGATGAACTGCCCCTAATTTTTAGTCTATTTATTTTCTAATTTCAAAATGCATGTTTAATTGTTAACGCTGTTAAATTTTTTTATTAAATTTATTGGTGTGAGATTCCGAAGCCCATTTGATAGCCATGTAACTAAGAAAATGGCATTGTAATAAACATGAATTTAATAGAATTCTACATTATATAAGATACTTGTCACACCTTAAATCATGGGCAAAACCAGAACAATTTTTTAGAGGGCTGAATAAAATTTTAATTTTTATAGTTTATATCTTTATAATTTGTAAAAGATTAAATTGAATTTTTATAATTTTAAGAGGGCTAAAGTTACATTTACTAATTTAAAATTTTTAAAAAATTCTAAGAGTTTACATAGTAATTTTACATTTTAAGGGGCCAGGGCAGCCCTGGCTTTGCCCCTGCCTTAAATCTACTTGTAGAATCTAAATGTAGGAATAAAAAATTAATTGCAGGATTCTGCATTGGCAAGTATGCTGATGAGACCAATACGGTTGTATAGTGCAGAAGACATGTCAAGAGAAGTAGTACTCTCTCAGAAGAAATACGGGTCGGTTAATCGGGTTTTTATAATTTCGGAAAAGGATTTGGTCTCCAAGGAGGATTTTGTAGGGTGGATGATCCGGGAAAACCCACCCGATCAAGTTGAAGTGATCAAAGGGTCCGATCATATGGTGATGATGTCCAAGCCTATCCAACTTTCTAATCTGCTATTATGCTTAGCTAAAAACTACAGTCATTGAATTTGAGACTGATAATACAGTCAAAGCTAAAAGAAATTTAAATTATTATAATCTATTTATAATATTTTTATTATAAGATTTTAATGTCCTTTAAGAATATAATTTTATATCATTCCTGTTTTTCATACACTTTAAATACAATTATGATATATATTTATCTCTTTATTAATTAAGCCCATGAATATTTTAAAAAGAATTAATTAAACCCTTATTCTTTTTGCCCTCAATTGAGTCTCAAATGTTAAAATCTCAACCACTTAAGCTTTTAGACTGTAAAAGTTAATGGTCAACCGTTACAGAGTAATGACAATTATTTTTCTAGGTTATTTTCGCTATGCGACACGTTAAGGTTGTGCCACGTGATGAAAATTGATATTTTATATTTCCACTCTCATGGAATTAAATTTCCTATGATTTGCATCCATAACTCTAGCTACTTTCTCGCAATATATGCACTTTGTATCCATCGTCGCACATGCTTTTTCAACCACTTTTATGAATAACATCTTTGACCTTGTGAATGTTGAAGTCTAACGGTTTATTTGAGTGTGTAAGGAAATGACTATGGCCAAACCTTGAGGAAACAATCAATTGCTTTGGGTGTTGCAACATTGATGCAATGATGTCGTGACATTAACCCTCCATCACCACAGGGGAGCAAAACTTCGATGAAAAATCGACCTGGAGTAGTCCGCCAAAGATGTCGTGACACTAGGTGTGTTATATCATGTAACACCCCTTACCCGTATTCAACGCCGGAATAGGGTACGAGGCATTACCGGAATTACAAATTTATTTATCAGACATTTTATTTCATCTAGCATTTATATTTGAAATCAATCAAAATCAAACATATTGTCCCTTAAATATATTTATTTTTATGTCTTACTTGAATCTATTACTCGTTTCATCATACTTAATTACCTTGTATTAACATATTAAAGGTAATCACATATTTACATGTCATGATAAATATCATTCACTTGCCGTTTCTTCATAAACATAAAACAGTTAATTCATCATATCAATATTTCACGTACCATCAACTTATATTTCCTTATATCACATAATTAAGTTACACAAACTTACCTGGTTAAATTTGCAGAAATATCAAGATTCAGGGGCACTTTGGAAATTTTCTATTTTCATTGATTTTTCAATCGATCTTAATCTAAATTAATAATTTCATTAAATTTTGTAATTTTAAATAAAAAATAATAATCTATTTCATGCAAATTGGTCATTTCTACATTTTTACAAAATTAATCATAAAGTTTTACTTTTATTCAATTTAGTCCCTGAGTCTAAAACATTACAAATTAGCCATGCTTGCTGAATATTCATACATATTTTCCTCCTCCTCCTCTCCATTCCACATCCTTAATGTATATAACATGCTATAAATAACATTATCAATAATTTCATTAATTACTCATAAGTATATTCAAAACTGTCCATTTGAGTTATAGTCACTAAATTATTTATTTCCAGAGCTACAGAACTCCAAATGAAGAACCGTTAATTTTTCCTGAAACTAGACTCACATATCTTCTTGCCATAAAATTTTCAGAATTTTTGATTTAGCCAATTAGTACAGTTTATTCTTTAAATTCACCCCTGTTCTGCTGTCTGGCAGTTCCGACCCTTCTTCACTAAAAATTAATTATCTTTTCATATAGAATTCAGATGATGTTATAGTTTATTTCTTCTAAAACTAGACTCATTAAGGAATCTAACCATATAAATTATGTTCCCAAATTATTTTTATACAATTTTTAATGATTTTTCCAAGTCAGAACAGGGGATCTCGAAATCACTCTGAACCAGTCTTACCAAAATCTAAATATCTCAAAATACAGAATTTATTTTCTTTCTCTGTTTCTTTCATATGAAAATAGACTCAATAAGCTTTAATTTCATATCTCATTCAACTTCTAATTCAATTTCTACCATTTTTGGTGATTTTTCAAAGTTACCTTACTGCTGCTGTCCCAAAACTGTTTTCTTATAACTCATTTTACAATTTAATCCTAATTAAGTTTACTTACTTTCCTAACTTAATTCATACTTCTTTTCTATTCAAATTCCATCCAAACTCAAATTTAACTACTAAACTTTTTTTAGCATATTTTCCTCAATTTAATCCCTACAGCATAAAACTTACATCTTACTTCTCAATTAAATCCATTTTTCAATTCTAACTTGAAATTCATTCAATCAAGTCCCTAATTCATATTTTTGTTCAACATAAACTATACTTGATAACTCATAAACTTTCAATATGACAACTTAGCTTCATCAAAACCTTGTTCCAAGGCTTCTAAAACATCAAAATTAAGTAAAAAGGGCTAAATTAACTTACCTATCAACTTCCAAACTTCAAACTTTTAATTATCCCTTTCTTCTTTCTTTTCTTTCCTTCCTTCTTTCCTTCTCTGTTTCGTTTGCCTATTCTCTCTGTTTCTTTTCTGTTTCTCCCCCCTTTCCTTTTGTTTTTGTTTTATATATAATAATATAATAAATAATAATATAATAATATAATAATATAATAATATAATAATATACCTTAAAAATCTCAGATTTTTCTATGTTATACCGCCTCAACTATACAAAATGGTATAATTACCATTTTGGTCCTTCATAATTTCTTTTAATCTATAATTTAACTTTTACTTTCATTTCAATTTAGTCCTTTTCATTTAATTTCCTACCCAAACGTTAAAATTTTCTAACGAAAGTTTAATAATAACTTAATGACATTCCATAAATATTTTTAGAAATATTTATGGCTCACTTTATGAATTCGAGGTCTCAATACCTCGTTTTTGGCCCAATTTTTTCTAATTAATTCTTTCAATTCACAAAATTCACTAATTTTATTTCTAAAATCACACTTAACTTATAATTATCGATTAACAAAATTTTCTAACTTTTCGTCAAATTTAGTGATCTCGAATCACTGTTCCGACACTATTAAAATTGGGCTGTTACATATCATGACACTGAGCCCCAATGTCTCAGAGCCCAAGGTGACTGTCGAGAATGTCGTTACACCAACTAATTTGTGTCGTGACATCGATAACCCCAAACTAAGATTGTGCCTACTGTTGGGGTTGTTGCAACACCAACACTTGGGTGTCGCGACACTGAAGTTTGATGGGGTGAAAAATACTGTAGAGGTAATTTTGCATCCAACACCAACTCAAGTCAAATCATGCACTCGAAAGACATTTTTGTCAAATGTTAGGGTTGTAAACTTGGCTATATTAAAGGCATATAACAAAAGGAAGCCTCCTTTATCATCTTTTTAACTCTCTCTTTTATTCCTTTCACCATTTTTAGGTTTTCAATTTTTCATTTCTTAGCTTAGTTAGTTAGTAGCTGGTAGTTGTTTCATTTTTACTGTAGCTTTAACCTTCTTTCAATTAGATTCAAATCCTTCTATTGTTATTTTGATTTCTCTTTAAAGTATCCAATAGATTTTCTCTTTGTGAACTTTTAAAAGTGTAAAATTCTCAAGTTAGATTGTGCTTTCATCACCATTATTGCTACTATCATCTCCAACAAAGACTCTCTCAAGAGTCACTAAGATTTTCTCAATCTTGCCTTTTTATGTTTTCTTTGATGAATCATTTAAACATGAACTTAACTGATATTTGTATATTGATGATGGATAGTCACTAAATCTTATGATAGTTGGTTGCTTGAAATGCTGCACAGTTAGTTTTTGGGTCAAGGGTTAAATCGTAACAATTGAACTAAATGGAATAAACTTCAAAACCTAGAAGTGACGCCTCTAGGTGAACATTTAGATAGGTAAGATCGAGAGGAGTTGAGAGATAAACTAGACTAAATCGTCTAATTGGGTAAAATGGTGATTGAAAGGTAAAATTGAACGAATTAGGAGTTTGAGCAATTTAGATCCCTAATCCAAGACTTGACTAACAACCTGGATACCAACTAAACACTTTAGCCCATTGATTTTATATTTGTGCACTTTTTTCTATTATGCAATTTAGTCCTCCTACGTGTAGTTTGGTGTAGTTAACCCTTGATGTTGATTTGCCGTGATATACTACATAGTGATTAGCTAGCTAGACTTCTTAGTTATATATGTTGTCATTGTTAGTTACTTTATTGCCCAATCTCTCTTGGGTTCAATCCTTGGAATACTCGAA
Source organism: Gossypium australe (assembly GCA_005393395.2). Lineage (NCBI taxonomy): Eukaryota > Viridiplantae > Streptophyta > Magnoliopsida > Malvales > Malvaceae > Gossypium > Gossypium australe. The sequence goes on from CM016625.1 coordinate 122,139,778, forward strand.
CTGTTCCATTGTAACACATAAAATATTACAACTGACATGTCACACTTGCAATCAAGTCAATTTGTGATAATTCTCTGCTCGACGTTCGTACACCGTGACATGATCAGTAAATCAACTAGTAAGTAGTAGATTTAGGTTCATGAATAAATGCACCTTTTTAATTAGTCGTTTATTCAACAAGTGATTTAGGGGGGTTGCAAACCAACATAGCTTTGTAATTAATTTTAAATGTTATCCTTGAATTTTTTTCTAAAAAGCAACATCAATATATAAGTTTCCCTAAAATACTACTATTATTTAATAAAAATATGTTTTAAAACTTAAATCATGTCCCATTCAAAGTCATAAAGGTAATTGGTTCGGTTGGATCGAGTTTCTTTTAAATTTCTTAAACTTTTCATTATAATTCGGTTTAACTCAATTTAATTTTTGATTTTTTCATATTATTTTTTGGTTTTGAATTTTTAAATTTATTTTGACAAAATGGGATTTGCTTTATGAATTTTGAATATTATTTGACAAATTTCAACTTCTTTTCATAAATATTTAAAAAAAAAAACAATAATTTTCAACAACTTTTAAATTATTTTCATCATTTTAAATATAAAATGGGTAAACTACATCCATGATCACTCTAACATTCTGTTTGCCATATTTTGGTCACTCAATTTTTCTTTAAATTCGAAATGCCACACCAACAAATTTAATAAAAAAAAAATTAACAACATCAGTAGTTGATTTAACTTTTGAAATATAAAAAGTAGAGAGACTAAATTCCTTGAAATAAAAATATAGAAACTAAATTTCAATTATTCAAAGAGTAGGACTTATGGCATATTATAGAAATCAAAAGTAAAATAAAAATAAATAGAAGAAGAAAAAGAAACTAGAAGAGAAAGAACAAAAAAAAAAAGTGTTTTGGGTTAATTATAGATGTTTCTAACTTTGGTCAAAAGTAAAAAAAATTTCATGTGTCAATCACCCTATGAGCTAATGTGCAACGTCAACGATTTGTTAGTGGATTAACAGAACTTTTAGGATAGTTAGTGATTCGAATAATTATTTAAATTAGAATAATCAAATTAAAAAAAAAAAACAGTTTAGAACCTTATTTTAAAGTGATCATAGTTTACCCATATTTTTAATTTTTATATAATAAAAATTAAAATAAATTATATATTAAATAAAATAGAATACAGTTGCGCTTTGAGTAGCACAGCTTTTAAACTTGCATATCTTAAACCGTTCAAAGATGGATTCACCCATGCGTAAAATAGTTACGCTAGTAGCATAGCCTGGCTCTATCTATAAACCCTCCATCTACACGAACGTTTCTTTCTCCTCTATAAGCTCCAAGTAAAGAGAAGAGTCCCAAAGCCCCAACTATCAAAAGATACAATCTTATCCCTCCCGCACCCATTCTCCCACTATATCTGCAACAATGGTGATTTTGTGCCCTTCATAAAAAAAATTTCCCCTCTGCAAGACATTTACTCATTAATCTCTAGAAAGGGTCTTTGTGATTATCGAAAATGACCACAATCGCTGCATGTTCTTCTCACTTGTTATCTGCTTCTACCCATTTCCATGGCTTCCCTAAAACCTATCTAAAAATTCATTCCTCTTTTCTTCATAAGCTCAAGGTAAAGCTTTTCTCTTTCTCCTTTTGGGTTGGTTACCAATTAATTCCATTCTGAATATTGGGTTTTATATTCTGCTTTTAATTGGGTTGACTTTTTTTTTGGTGAGCTTTTGTCCTGTGTCTTTAAGAGTCTAGGGTAAAATTAGATATTAGAAATGGTTCTTGAATTGCATAATCTTATTGAATGCATCTATCATTTACTTGTGAAATCACGCGTCTTCTTGTATCCAATATTCTACAGCTGCTTTACGTTCATTCACTCAACTAGCTAGCTTTATTCCCCTATTACTTTGTATTTGGACTAGTCGTAATACTTGCCAAAATAGCTATGGCTCTAGCTAGTGCTTCAAGTTATTCCGCTTGTATTGAGCTTTGGCCGGGTGAGTTGTGTCTTACCTAACTATGCTCATTGTGAAGTATGAAGGTACCGGATGCTAACAGCTTTTAAATTGATAGGTTGTTTTAGGGTTCTTTGTTTGTCAAAAGGTGCATGGGAAGTTATATGTTTATTGCACTTGCACATGTTTTATTTTGTTTAAATAACAGAAGTATTCCAGTTCTTGAATTGTTTCGGCTATCACTTTAAATTTTCCTTGTGATAGTGCTATGTTTTTGTTTGTGCTTTGAGGTATGATTACTTATTGGTATATGAATTTCTTTTTTACTCGATTTGTGTGGTGACTTTGCTTAAAATTTTGGTTCTACAATCTATAGTAAGAAGCAGGTACTGTTCTTTTAAAAATAAACTGCCCATTTGAATGTCTGCTTTAATTCTTGAATCCTATCTCCCCTGGACAAGATTATCTTTGGCCAATGATCTTCATGCTGGATTCATCTTTATTAATTTAATTTCGACACATGGAATAATGATGTTTTTTTGTTAAAGTTCAATGGTTGCCTACTAATTTACTTTTGCTTATTTTCCCTTTACTTTAAAGACAATATTATTTATCATACTTTTTTGTGTGCTTACTTTGTTGTATCAGGATTCAACTCAGTATCTTGAAGCACACAAATGTAGTTTGAGCATGAAACAAAACCAAGTCACTCTTAATACTAAGCCAAGTATCTGTTCTGCTATAAATATGGCCACAGGCGAGTCTGGTGATCCTGAAAAAGTAAATTTTGACAATATAAAAGAGAAGGCAAAAAGACTGTGGGACAGTTCTCCTCAATCTGTGAAGAGATTTCCTTGGAACAGAGCTTTGGAGAACTTTGTTCAACTCATACTTGATCTTACACTAGCAGTGGTCAAATATCTAAGTGTACCCGTACTGGCAGTTTCATCCCTCAGTGAGATGTCCTACTGTGCGCATCAAAGGAAGTTGACCATCATCCCTGTTCCCCTACTCCTTGGATTTGTACTCACCGGGTTTCTGAAAGAAACTGCCTTGGAACTTTCTCCTCTTCTCAAGGTATGTATTTTTGTTACTCATGAATAAAGGATGTTGGAAACTTAAACATGCTGGTTGAGCAGACTATTGAAATGCCTTCTCAATATTTATGAAATTGTTTACAGTCACTATGAGAATGCCTTGTTTATGTTATTGTTCCTTAGTGTTTCTGGTAACTTTTGAGTCAGAATCTATCACACAGAGAATGCCTGGACATGTTTATTATTGTTTCCCTTAATAGAATTATTCAAAAATGTCAAATATTGTTGTTATTGACACAGTACATATGGGATAAAATGTTGGCACATAACATTCTGTCAATCTTTTGGCTTGTTTTTCAGGATGCAGAAGTTCCATGGCACCTGATTGCAATAGCAATATTCTTCACATTGATCAAACTGCCAGGCCCATATTACCCATACTGGGGGCGGATTTTCATTCCTCACATTGCAAATGGAGCATTATTCAGGACTCTATGGTTTATGTTTTTGTGGTATCGCAGATCCAAAATATCAGGAGCTGAGTTGCCAAATAGTCTGGTAAATGTCAGAGATTCTGAAATTGAATAAGCAGTAATCTCAACAGGTAAAGGTTTTTGGGTAGCGTGTGACATAGAAAATGATCGGTAATTGGTGCAGTTGTCTTTAGCTGTTTCTTTTTAATTTTCCATTACTATGAGTAATGATGTCTAATTACTGAAGTCATACATGCACTTCTTAGCATAGCTAATGCCTCCCGTCTTATAACAGATTGCATTTTGTGTCTGAGAAACCGGCCAGGATAAGCTGCTTGGGAAAATATATCAGAACTGGAGAAGGCTTTGACAAACCTAACCGGCTGGTGCTTGGGATTTTCAGCTTGAAACTTTGAGCACCAAAAATGCCCCAATCTTTTATTTTTTCTGTGTGTGTGTGTCTTGTTTCATTTAACCTTCAGTTTTGGGAGAGAGACTGGGGAACTTGCGGCTGTGTAGTCTTCTTTTCTGGACAGAATATCACGAGGATTTGGTCCTAACAGTGGCTAAAAGCTTGCATACAGTAGCAGTAGTGAAAATTTTTAAATACATAAATTACGCTTTCAGTATTTGTGATAAATGCAGAGTTGGTAAATTTTCTTTTGAAAGCGAACCTTTGACTCTTCTATCTATACGAGCAGCTGGTATTCGGAAGCTTGTTTTAGCTATCATGTTGCATGTGAGGTTGGGATAATATTGGATAAAAGATGTGTTGTTCTAATTGTAAATGTTACAGGTGTTGATTTCTTCAACTAATTCCTCTAATCCAATGAAACTAAATTTCAACTTTATGATGTCTGAAACATGATATTAGCATGTCTCATTCTATGTTATTATCACCTATCATTGACTACTAACAACAGGTTTAACATGAGAATGGCCTAGATTCTGAAGTGTACTTATTCTAGGAAGTTGGAGCTTAAGGACATTATTTGTTTTGGCTTATCTATGAGTGGCTTTATATTATGCTGGTGTAATACAGGGTCTGTCTTGGCATTGAATACCATACATACATGTATACCTACTTTTCTGATGATGATTTTGAAGTTAGAAAAACCATCGGCTTATCCGCAGTGTTTGATTTCTTCCCTACTGAAAATCTGAAATTGAGCCTGGGCAACATGACAAATGTATTTCACGGGATTTTCGCTCCTCCTCATCTTGATATCGTTCTTTTGAATCATTTCCAATCGTTTCAAAAGGATAACTTGACAAGATTCTCTCTCAGCCTCTTATCTGTGCGTCACTAAATGCATACAACTGTTGCAGATAAGACAGTAAGATACTGTAATTGTGATGCTTCATAACTTATATTTTATTAGGCTCAAGGAACAATAGTTGGACTCCTTCAATGGCTTCGCTATCCCGAAGCTTCTAACAAACTCATTTCATCAAAATACAACAGTGAGTTCTCTTTTAAGCCCATAAGAAGTGGACAATTCTGGTTGATGATGAAATTAGTGTTAACTGTGTGAATTTATTAACATGTCCTAGAAATGGAAGCAGCATATTTGAGGAAGTTCATTGTACGGGCTTAAATTTACTCGGGCCCAATTAACCAGCTTATTAACCAGTTTATTAACCAAAATTTAAAAAAAAAAAATCCAATAACAGTTTATTATTACAAACCCAATACAATAAAATGGCCCAAATTACAAACCCGAAGCCCAAATGCCTAACAAGGCCCAAACTTCTAGCATTTCCAGAAACCTCTAGGGTTTCTGGAACCCCCGAGCATCGCCTCTTCCCCACGAGCAGCCTCCACACGCGCGCCTCCTCCACGTCACCCACGAGGAACTTCCTCCTTCACAACGGTTTCATCTGCAACAAAAAAGGAAGCAAAACAGCAAAGGCCAGCAAGGATAACAGAATCCAGGGTTTTTTTATTTATTTTATTTATCGACTATAAAACAGAGGTCGAAGCAAATTTGTAAGGCTATATTTTTTCACGAATATACACGGAATATACGAAAATCAGAAGATAGAGCAGCGAAGGTTTATTTCATTGTTTATTTTTTCCTCCTTTTTTATCTCTTCGAAACGACTCCATACATATAATTTTTTGTTTAAAACTACACACTCATATTTAATATATATATATAATATATATATCTATATATATAGTAAAAAAAAAGAGAAGAGAAAGCTTACTTTCAGGAGTTTCGGCCACCGTTGTGATTGGCCGACCGATGACCGGACCTGGGGCCAGAGAACTTCGGCAGAGAGAAAAGGGCTCTCTCTCTTTCTTTCTTTTTCTTTTTTAAACTGATTTCAAATGTTTTTTTAAAGATTTTTCGGCCTTAAATAGCGCCCCAATACAACGTCGTTTTGGAGCCCATCTCCAAGGCCAAAACGACGTCGTTTCATGGCCAAAGATCCGCGCATTGACCCGGCCCGGGGAGGATCCACGCATTTTCTTAAAATGGTATAATTACCAGTTTAGCCCTTCTGCTTTTTTATTACTTTACAATTAGGTTTTCTTTTATTTTTAATTTCGCCCTTAGGTTTTGTTTTGTTTTTAATTTGATCATGCGCAAAAGGCTGCGTTTTGGAGGGCGGGGAATATTTTTCCTTTTAGCCCCTCCTTGTTATTCGCGCGTTCAGATAAGTCCTTTCTTTTTTATTTTCTTTATTTTTTGCCCCAAACATTTGTTTTAAATTCAATTTAGTTTTTTTATTTCCTTTGTTATTTTTGTTATTAAAATTAATTATTGTTACTTATTATTAGTTTTATATTTATTAGTATTATTATTATTTTTGTTACTACCACTATTATTATTATTTTTGATATTATTATTAATATAATTGTATTATTATTATTACTTTCTTTTATTATTATTATTATTATTATTATTGATATTGCTATTGTTATTGTTACTACTATTATTTTTATTATTACTAATATTATTTTATTTTTACTACTACTATTATTGTCGAAACCATTCTTTCGTTTAGAAAACAGGGTCGACTTTGGAAATGAAAATGGAGCCGCCACCAATCCTTTTTGAGGTGTGATCGGGTCACCTTGAGATTTATCGTTAAAATATTTTGATTTATTAAAACAACAGTTTTGGTCTACGAAATTTAGAAAAACGGGTTCTGGAGTTGATTACGCACGAGGAAGGATTAGCACCCTCGTGACGCCCAAAATTGGTACCTACCCGATTATTTGATGTCCTTACGTCGAAAATTTGAAAAGATTTTAAAATACGATCCTCTTTGCTTTGAAAACTTGAATGAATTGAAGCAGGTGCTGAGACCTGCTTACCTCAAAGGAATAAAATATCATACCTACTGAGATAGGATACGACATTTCGAATCATCGAAACTAAGCTTGCCTTTATTTAAAACTCGCATATTTAAACTTAAGAAGGATATTCAGTTATTTGGGTCAAATGAAAAGTCGAAACCCAGTAAGTTAGGACACCATTTCTTAAAATTCCTAAATACAGAATATTGCCTTTATTCTTAAAAATCCTTTCCTCGATATAACAAAATATCATATCCAGTAAGTTAGAACACAACATTTTTGAATTCCCGAGAATAAGTTTTTATTTAACTCATATGTTTTGATTTTAAAAGGAAAATAATGGGCTCTTTAGATTCAATGAGCAAAATCGAGACCCAGTAAGTTAGGGTACGATTTCTTTCGAATATTAAAACACGGAGCATTTGCGTATTTTAAAAATATGGTAAAAGGTGATATGATTTTTATAAAGAAATGTAAAGTAAATTACGATATTAGTTTGTATGACAAAATAATGGTGATGAAAATACTAATAACCATACCTAAGGTAAGAATAAAATACCAATAAAATAAAAGCGAAATAAACGAATAAAATAAGAGAAAATAACAGAACAATAGCAAAAATAGAAGCTAATGGTGAACTAATAAATAAATAAATACTATATGGCATAATAATAATAATAATAATAATAATAATAATAATAATAATAATAATAATAATAATAATATATAATAATAATAAGTAAAGTTAATTAAAGATAAAAAAAACTATAGTAGTAATAATATTAAAATAATAGTAATAAAAAAATAGTAGTAGTAGTAAATAAAAGTATATTAATAATAATAAAATAATAGTGATAATAATAAAATAATGATAATAATACTAATGAAAATAATAATTATAAAATTAAAATATTAGTAGTAATATTAAAATAATATAATAATAGTGAAATAATAATACTAAATCAGTAATAATAATAGAAATAATAATAATATTAATAGTAAAAATAAAAATAGATTGATAAAAATAATAGTGATATTAAAATTAATAGTGACAAATAAAAAAATAATAGTTATAAAAATAAAAATAATTGGAATAATAAAAATAGCAATAATACTGTAGATAAAAATATAATAGTACTACTACTAATAATAATATAATACTAATAGTAAATATGATTATAGTAATAATAATAATAATAATAATATATATATATATATATATATAATAATGGTAATAATAAAAAAATAATAATGAATATAATCGTAATAAAAATAATCGTGGTAATAACAACATAAAATAATGGTAATACAAAAATAATAATAATAACAATAATGATATAAAGAATAATAAAAATAATAATGTTAAAACCATGACAAAATAACAAGAATAATAAAAGGAAATAAAGAAAGGACCAAATTAAACTTAAAAACAAAATTTCGGGGTAAATTGGAAATAGAAAAAAAGAAAAAGGACTCCATTGCAATGCGCGCCCGAAGTGAGAGGACTAAAAGAAAAATTATCCCCTCCCCTTAAAACGACGTCGCTCTTTAGGGGGCAAAAACAGAATAAAAGCAAACTTATGGGTCAAATTTAAAAATAAAATAAACCTGATTGTAAAACCATAAAAAAGCGGAAGGGCTAAATGTGTAATTAGCCCTTCCATAAAAAACGCGCGGATCCTGAGACTGGGTCGGGTCGAGGCGCGGGTCAGAGAGTAATACGGCACCGTTTTCGCACTTAAGGGCCTGGCGCAAAACGACGTCGTTTCAACGCCCTATAAAAGCCACATTTTTTTTAAAAAAAAATTCATTTCTCTCCTCTTTTCAGAAAAATGTTCTCCCTCTCTCTCAAGCCCTCGATTTCCGGCCATAGGTCTGGCGAAGCTCCGGAGCCGTTGTCACCGCTCGCCGCCGTCACCGGCCACCGCGCATGGTGGCCAGAACTCCAGAATAGGTAAAAATTTTCCCTTTTTTTTATATATTTTAATATATATATGTAGTTTTTTAAAAAAAATCTTATAAAAAAATGCCGAAAAAGAAAAGAAAAAAGAAAATATAAAACCTTCGTTGCGCTTGTATTCAGATTTTTCGTATGGATTCTGTGTGTATTGCTCTCGTATATTTGTTAAAAAAAAAAATCCCCCTTTACAAGTGCTCTTTCGGCCTTTTATAGCCGAATTTAAGAAAAAGCCAAAATACAAAAACTTTAGTTTCTATTATATTCTGTTGTGCTATTCTTTTCCTTCTTTTCCACAGGTAACGTCGTAGAGCGGACATGGCTCGATGGTGGAGGCGCGCACGACGCGAATGAACGGGTTGGCTGCTGGCTGCGGCGCAAAAATGGCTAGGGTTTTTTTGTTTCTGTTTTGTTTTGGGCTTAGCGGGCCTGCTGTAATTTTTGGTAATGGACTCTTATTATGGACTGTTTAGTTTTGGTTTTTTTGTTTCTGGTATGGTACTGGGCCCGGGCTAAAATTTGGGCCTTACAATTATTATTGTTATTATTTTCACTACTATTATTATTATTATGATTATGATTATTATTATTACTCTTATTTATTTATTTTTACTATTATTATTTGTTTATTAACATATTATTATTATTATTATTATTATTGTATTTTTGTTACTAGTATTGTTATTTTAATTATTTTTTAAATTATTGTATATAGTATTTATTTGTTTATTGATTTATTATTAGCTTTTGTTTTTGTTTTTTATTTTGTCATCTTTTTACCTATTATTTACATAGATTATTTGTTTTAGTTTTTTTATTTATTTTTGCTTTTATTATTGTAATTTATATTGTTTCCCTCGTTTTTACTCTATTATGCATGTGTATTATAATTCATCTTCCATTTTATTACGACCATATCATATTTTATTCGATGCATTACAATTTTCGTTTTGAAATAAACAAACATTCTGCGTTCTAAGATCAGAAAGAAATCGTACCCTAACTTACTAGTTTTCAATTTTTCTCATCGAATCTAAAGAACCAATTATTCTCTTAAATCAAAGCATATGAGTTAAATAAAAACTTATTCTTGAGAAATCGAAAACGTTGTGTCCTAACTCACTGGATGTGACATTTCGTTATTTCGGGATAAGGATTTCAAAAAAAAAAAAATAAAGGCAGTATTCTGAATTTGGTATTTTGAGCAATTGTGCCCTAACTTAATGGGTTCCGATTTTTCATTTGACCCAAATAACCTAATATCTTTCTTGAATTTAAATACATGAGTTTTAAAAGTCAAAAGACAAGCTCAGTTTCGGGAATTTGAAATGTCGTACCCTAACTCACTAGGCGTGACATTTTACTTCTTCGGAATAAGAGGGTCTTAGCATTCATTTTAATTTATTCAAGTTTTCTTTTAAATAAATAGGATTTTATTTTAAAATCTCTTCAAATTTTCGACATTAAGACATTAATTAATCAATTCGGTACCAATTTTGGGCATTACGAGGGTGCTAATCCTTCCTCGTGCGTAATCGACTCCCAAATCTGTTTTCTCGAATTTTGTGGACCGAAGTCATCATTTTAATAAATCAAAATATTTTAACGATCAATCTCAAGGTGACCCGATCACACCTTAAAAAGGATTGGTGGCGACTCCATTTTCATTTCTAAAGTCGACCATGTTTTCAAATAAAAAAATGGTTTCGATAGCTTGGCGACTCCACTGGGGACCATAAGAGAGTCAACCCGTAAAATTGATTATTTTCTATCTTGTTGTCGAAATTTGAAAATCCGATTTGAAAAATTATGATCCTATTATTGCATTTGTTTATATTGCTATTTCATATGATTACTGTGGTTTGAGTCTCGCATCATATTGCATAAGGACCTCTTGGTCTTACCGTTTTAAGTGGGAGTGAGAAGCTACTCCTTCGTGAGGTTTTCACCTCCGTGCAGGATAGTGGATCGCTTTCGGGATACATTCATACCTATGTCTTCGTGAGATTTTTATCTCCGTCCAGCCATAGGGAAATGTATTCCCCTGAACTGAACTTGGTCCCTATGAGCCTATAATGGGTAAGGATCGAGGAATCTGTTGGTTCAGGTACCTCAACTTTAGAACCCAAACCGCATGTAAAAAACCTTATGAGCTTACCCTAAATGTACCGCGATAAACCATAGTCGTCACCCGAATAAGTGCTCTATTTGTTTCTCTCCTGTTTGTTGTTGCTTTGTACTAATGTCTTTCATTTTGTTTTGGTTATAATTGCATTACATTTCATTTCATATTTGAAAGAGTGTCGATTCACGTTCGATCACTAAATTAGAGAGCTTGTCATGGAGAACGAATTTCTTGATAAAATAGAAGACAATGCGGCTGTTCGTATTTGTAATCCGTTTCATGTAAAGAATTTTGTCCTCTAGTAAAGTTTTCTAAATTGAATCAGAATCGACGCCTTTTTGCATTCATTGCATGCATTCGCATTTACATTACATCATGTGTACTAGATTTCATGGCAAGACCCTGATTGGTTGAAATTATTTCAGCACTAACCTGGAAACCAACAAAACCAAACATCCTTACGGTACCCGAACCAAGACAAAAGACATGGATCAGAGATTAGAAAGACTTGAACAACTCCAAAAAGAGATACAAGATAAACTTCAACTGCAAATACAGGAGCAACTGGCCAAAATCTAGCAAGATATGGTGGACCGAATGATGGAGTCACAAAGGAATATGATGACTCAGTTGACTCAACTACTAGCTGGAGGAATGGACAAAGGAAAAACCCCTATGGTTAATACTGGAGAAGATAACGAGGAACCTCTCTATCCACCGGGTTTTACTCCGACACATCCTGAGGTGTACCCTCGAAGAACATCTGTCACAATTAAACCTCAACAACTTCAAGAGGGTGTTTCGATGCCGATGAACTTCCAAGCTGGATCCAGTTCTAACCCAAGGGATAATTCAACTAATCCTGTTACCCCTGACTTTGATGAGATGGCAGAAAGAGAAAGGGCAAGGACAGAACTGCCAAAGCAGTTGGAGGACCGGTGTATATTGCTGGAGGAAAAGTTCAGAGCCATGGAAGATGCTGATAATCAGCATAGAATTGATGCTAAGTGTAACACCCCAAACCCGGCCCAAACACTACAACCGGATCTGGTATGTCACTAAGAAAAACTTTGTCAAACATGTCATATTTTCAGAAAAGCCCAAATATATTTTATATAGAATATGCCTTTGTAAAATAAAACCCAAACTTAATTACATGCCTTAGTTTAATTAAAATCAAAATTTAAATAACTAAAAGTAATAAAAGCCCAAAATAAAACAAAATATAAACTAGTGGCCCATGGCCTTATCACAACGAGATTTAAAATCCATTAATTAAAATACAATATAAAATAATTAACTTGAGTCTTTTGCCAAATCCACATATTCTTCTGGATGGCCACCTTGCGTTCCTCTCCAGCCCGGTCCGAAGCACTAGGTATCACCTGAAATGTTAATTAAAAGGGTGAGTCGCGAGACTTAGTGTGCAACCCTTATGCACCACTAGATTTTGGGCTTAGGCCCATAAAACAAAATAAACAGTTTAATATACATGATAAAAGTTAATAATATGCAAGGCCCAACCCAAATCCTAGGTTTCCATCCGCTACACGCCCTCGTACCAGCCATTCACACCATTGGGGATTTCTACAACCGACCCACACCGCTACACGCCAAGATGGCAGTCATGCTGCTCATCCACATATGATGGCCGAAGCCCTTATAACATATAATGGCTGAAGCCCATATAACATTTAATGGCCGAAGCCCGTATAACAGTTCACGGCATTAGCCGCTACATCAGATCACGGTAAAAACCGCTACACATATAACGTATAACTTCCTCCTTTCATCAACCCAACCCATGCAATCACATACAAGCATTTTACTTATAAAATTTAAACAGGTTATTTACTAACCTGGTGATCCGCTTTTACCCTCCTTGGGCTTTCATCAATAAACTGAGATGTTGGCAATTATCAAAACATATAAATCTTATGATCATGCATTTTATGATTAGATCTAGATGGTGGGGAAGTATTACACACCTGATTAATGTAGATACCCTTGCTAAACCGATCTACACTTTGCTTCAAAAAGCCGGAAAGATGTGAAAATAGGCCTCTCCTATATTTGGCTATAGTTAGTATTCTACCCGATTTTATATATATGAATAAACAAATCCTCTTACCTTGAAATCCCGAATGTAACACGATTCTATAACTTAGAGATCTATGAGTTTCGACTTCTAGGAAAAATCTCGAAAAGATGATCTATCGCGCTTTCGGCTTTTGAAAGAACTAAAAATTGAAAAGATGGCTAAGGGAGATTCGGCCAATGAATATTAAGGAGAAGAACAGGTGTAGTTTCGGCTTTTGAATCAAAGTGAAGATGAGGGAATAGGCTTAGAGATTTCGGCTTTTGCAGAGAATGAAGAAGAAGATGGAACTTTAGGAGTTTTCGGCTTTTACTCAGATAAGAAGAGAAAAGAATGAGAGAAAAACCCCAAATACCGAAATTGAAGAGATATTCCCCCTATTTATAGAAATTTCGGCACTTACCTAACATTGCAGATAAATCCTATCTTTTCTCCTTTATCTTAATCTACTAGCTTATTTAAAAGAGACTTAATTATCTCTAACTCCTCCCTCCTTTATCAGCATATTATCCACATATTTTAAACATCAAAATCCCTAAATTTTAGCCTTTATCTGCTTATTATCCTCATAAAATAAATTCCTAAATAATAGCCTTTATCTGCTTATTATCCACATATTTTAAACATTAAAACCCCTAAATTTTAGCCTTGTTGCCATCCACTCCACCTAATCCTAATGCCCAAATTTTAGCTAACTTAAATTAAAAGAATTGGGCTCCATGAAACTTAAATTTGGGCCCCTTACTCCCTTATGTGGAGTCACCTCCTAAGATTGGGCCACAAGCCCACTTTGGTATTTTAAACATAGACACTACCTTTTAAACCCTATAATGCCCAAACAGATAATTTTAATCAAGGCCTTTACCTAAGCTTGAGCCCAATTTGGACCCCTAACACTTAAATTAACACATTAAACATATCCTACCTATTAAACGCATAGGCCCAAAAATTTAGGATGTTACATAAGGATCTAAGTTTGGTCCCAGATCTAGTGCTTCCCTACAAATTTAAGATGCCAAAATTCGAAAATTACAATGGGACCAGTTGCCCTGAAGCTCACATAACCATGTTTTGCAGGCGAATGACTGGGTATGTTAACAATGACCAGCTGCTAATACATTGCTTTCAAGATAGTCTGGTGGGAGTAGCGTCCAAATGGTACAATCAATTGAGCCACGCTAGGATTGGTTCTTGGAAAGATTTAGCTCAAGCGTTCATGAAGCAGTACAGTCACGTGTAAGATATGACCCCTGATAGAATCACATTGCAAAATATGAAGAAAAAACCAAGCGAGAGTTTCAGACAATATGTACAGAGATGGAGGGAAGTTGCCATACAAGTACAGCCGTCGTTCCTAGAAAAAAAACGACAATGCTCTTTATCAACACCCTGAAGGCCCCATTCATCACTCACATGATCGGAAGCGTTACGAAAAGTTTTTTAGACATAGTGATGACCGATGAAATGATCGAAAATGCGATAAGGAGTGGAAAAATAGATACATGAGAGAGTAACAAAGGGTCAACCTCGAGGAAAAAGGAAAACGAGGTGAACAACACAAGTACATATAACTAAGGTTACTTAAAGTCAATTACTGTAAATCAACCAAAAAGAGTGGCTACTGGTCAACAAGGTTCCAGCATGAGGCAAAACTCTTTGAAGCTCCAATTTACTCCAATCCCAATGACATATCGGGAGTTGTACCAAAGTTTGTTCGACGCACACGTAGTGTCCCCTTTTTACCTGAAACCATTACAGCCTCTATATCCCAAATGGTATGATGCAAACGCTCAATGTGACTACCATGCAGGAATTTCAAGGCATTCAACAGAAAATTGCACTGCCTTTAAGAATGTTGTTGAAAAACTTATTAATATGGGAATTGTGAAATTTGATGATGCACCTAGTGCTGAAAATCCGCTACCCAATCACACTGATGGTAGGGTGAATGCGATAGGCGGAAAGGTGGGAAGAAGAATCAAGACCAATATTGCAAAAGTAAAAATTCCTTTGAGACGGGTCTGGAAGGAAATGGTAAAAAGGGGGTTGAGCACTTCGAATTCTGAAGGGAGTCGTGAAGATTCAAGGAACTACTGTGAGTTCCATCACGAAGAGGGGCACGAGATCCAAGAATGCGTAGAATTCAGAGCCTTGGTACAAGGTCTAATGGACAATAAAGAAATAGAATTCTTTGAGGAAGCCAAAGAAGAAGGAAGCATATGTGCGTCAAAATCAACGATGAAGGTTCCAAAAGTCAATCGTCCTATGGTCATCATTTCACGACCTAAAAATAATGAAGCTGGAGTACAAACTTCACCAAAGATAATAATTCAAAAACCGGCGGTCTTCTCTTACCAGGATAGTAAAAGGGTCTCCTGAAATTATGATTATAACGTGACAATCCAAGGAAGGGAGAACTCAGCCAGCACTTCAAAAGAAGATCAAGATGTAGGGTTTTACACGCGCAGTGGAAGGCGCTATGATTTAATCAATGCCCGAACAGAACCAGCAAAAGAAAAAACCCTAACGGTGGAGCAAAAAAAAAAGGAAAAAGTAGCCAGATCTGAGCCATTTATCAATGAGCCAGTGAAAGAGGAGGAGGTCAAGGAGTTCCTGAAGTTTTTGAAACACAACGAGTATAGTGTTGTGGAGCAGCTGCATAAACAACTAGCTCGTATATCTATATTAGCTTTATTCTTGAATTCGGAAGTACAGCGAAGCGCATTGATGAAAGTGCTGAACGAAACGTACGTGGCCAATGATATCTCTATCAACAAATTGGATCGGCTAGTTAATAACATAAGTGCCGATAACTTCATTTTCTTCAACGATGATGAAATACCACCAGGGGGTATGGGATCCACTAAAGCTCTGCACATTACTACCAGATTTATAGGATACACATTGCCCGGGGTCCTGATCGACAATGGATTGACACTAAACGTATTGCCCCTATCCACACTTAATAGGTTACTTGTGGATAGCTCACACATGAAGGTATGCCAGAATATAGTGAGAGCATTTGATGGCACAGAGAGGAGGGTCATGGGAAGAATCGAAATACCTTTGTTGATTGGCCCGACTACCTATGAGGTGGACTTCCTGTGATGGATATCAAGCCCTCCTACAATTGTTTATTGGGAAGGCCTTGGATACATTCAGCCGGGGCAGTGCCTTCATCACTACATCAAAAGTTAAAGCTAGTATCAGAGGATCGGCTGATAACGATAAATGCCGAAGAAGATATTATCTCGGCCGTAACCAGTGATGCACCGTACTTGGAGACGAATGATGAGTCAATTTAATGTTCTTTCCGGTCCTTGGAGTTTGTAAATGCAACATTTATTACTGAAGGGAATCGAATTCCAGTGTCAAAAATTTCCAAGGCTACCAAGATGGGATTATAGATGACGGTAGGAAAGGGAGCCTTGCCCGGAAAAGGACTTGGAAGACTTCTCCAGGGAAGAGTTGAGGTTCCAATGCTGAAAGACAAGCATGACCGCTTTGGCTTAGGGTACAAGCCAGACATAAGACAAAGAAAGAAGGAGTTGGAAAAAAGGCAAGAAAGAAGAAGGGTACGTGTGAGTGGGGAAGAAATCAAGTGGGAACCAATGGTATTCCCCCACATATCCAAAAATTTTGTATCAGGAGGGATTATTCATCCCGAGCGAAGGACGCCAAGGAAAGAAAGTGTTGAATAAATGTTCGGAAATGTGCACATCAATGTCATACATGAAGAAATCACTGAAAGAGGGACCTTGTCAGATATCCACCCTTACGAACCTTGGAGTGTTCTGAATAATTGGACTGTAGAAGAAATTCCTATAGTTTTTAGAGCTTACTCAGAGTAATGTTTCGAACACACTTGTTGCTTGTAGCCTAGAAGCAATAAACATTCCTTTGTGAAATAAGCTTATGTCTAAACATCATTATGAAATACATACTTGAGATCATTTTGAATAAATATCTTCTCGTTCTTTTAGATTCTTTAATTTTAGATTCTTTCATTGTTTTTTTTCTTGGATCTTTGTTCTGAATCATTCTTTCATTTCATTCATAAGCATACCGTACAAATAGTTATTCTTAAATTCATTCGTTCTTTGTATATTCTTTTGTACCTACAACAAGTCCCCGGATATCAATGACATGAGTAACGTTGCTACAGAATTAGAATCTCCTTTTGAGCAAGACATGTGTTTAGTGGGATCCCAGGACTTTGAAGATGACATAGATTGTGGTTTATCTCCGGACTTGTTAAGAATGGTAAAACAAGAGGAAAAGCAAATTCTACCTCATGAAGAAACAGTAGAGATTGTGACCTTGGAAGAGGGAAAGGTAGTGAAAATTGGAATGTGCATAACTAAAGAAATGAAGCGAGACCTCGTAATGTTACTTCAGGAATTCAAAGATATCTTCGCATGGTCATACCAAGATATGCCAGGGTTAAGCACTGACGTTGTTGTACACTGCCTCCCCATAAAAGAGGATTGCAAACCGGTTCAGCAGAAGCTCCGGAGAATGAGGCCAGACATTGTGTTGAAAATAAAAGAGGAAGTCAAAAAGCAGTTTGATGCCGGATTCCTGCAGGAAGTCAAACACTCAAAATGGGTAGCCAACATTGTGTCTGTCCCTAAGAAAGACGGGAAGGTACGGATGTGTGTAGATTATAGAGACTTGAATAAAGCCAGCCCAAAAGACAATTTCCCCTTGCCTCACATTGATACGTTGGTAGACAATACGATAGGTTATTTGCTGTCTTCCTTCATGGATGGCTTCTCGAGATACAACCAAATAAAAATGCATCTCGAAGACATGGAAAAGACCATATTCATAACCTTGTGGGGTACATTTTGTTATAAGGTGATGCCATTTGGTTTGAAAAATGCAGGAGTAACATATCAAAGGGCCATGGTGACTTTGTTCCATGATATGATGCACAAAGAAATCGAAGTTTATGTCGATGATATGATCGTAAAGTCTCGAACAGAAATTGAACACATCCAAGTTTTAAGGAAGTTGTTCTTGAGACTGAGGAAATTCCAGATAAAGCTCAATCTAACAAAATGCACTTTTGGAGCTAGATCGAAAATATTGTTGGGCTTCGTAGTCAGTGAGAAGGGAATTGAGATTAACTCAGACAAGGTCTGAGCTATACAAGAATTGCCTCCGTCGCACACTCAAAAAGAAGTTCGAGGTTTCTTGGGAAGGGTAAATTACATTGCTCGGTTCATATTTCGTCTTCTAAAAAAGCATAATCCAAGCGTGTGGGATGATGAATGCCAGAAAGCTTTTGATAAGGTTAAACAGTACTTGTCAAGTCCTCCAGTATTGTTATCTCCCTGCCCAGATAGGCCATTAATCCTGTATTTGACAATGTTTAACAACTCTATGGGATGTGAGTTGGGTCAACACGATGATTCAGAAAGAAGGGAAAAGATGATATACTACCTCAGTAAGAAATTCACTGAGTATGAAAAGAGATATTCGTTGATTGAGAAATTGTGTTGTGCCTTGATTTGGACAACTCGAAGGTTGAGGCAATACATGCTATACCATACAACCTGGTTAATCTCAAAGTTGGACCCTCTAAAGTATATGATGGAGTCAACTGCTCTGAATGGAAGGATGGTTAGATGACAAATTCTCCTCTCTAAATTTGACATAGTTTATGTGAGCCAAAAAGCTGTGAAAGGAAGTGCAATAGCAGATTTTCTGGCCAGCAAAGCTCTAGAAGATTATGAGCCCCTGAACTTTGACTTCCCCAATGAAGAATTAATATATGTGGCAGCTACTGAAGAAGGCGCTACAAAAGATCACTTTTGGAAATTGAACTTCGACGGAGCATCAAATGCTGTAGGCAATAGAATTGGGGCAATTTTGGTATCCCCAAATGGAGATCATTATCCGTTCACATGCAAGTTAGATTTTGATTGTACAAATAACATGTCAGAATATGAAGCATGCATCATGGGACTCCAGGCAGCCATAGAACACAAAATTAGAATGCTGTTGAAGCTAAGAAAATCCTAGAAGAAGTCCATGAGGGTGTTTGTGGAACATATGCTAATAGTTT
Source organism: Gossypium australe (assembly GCA_005393395.2). Classification (NCBI taxonomy): domain Eukaryota; kingdom Viridiplantae; phylum Streptophyta; class Magnoliopsida; order Malvales; family Malvaceae; genus Gossypium; species Gossypium australe. Next base: position 122,158,831 of record CM016625.1, read on the forward strand.
CACAATGACTAGACAAATTATGAGATTCGAGTATTATTGGTCTACCATGGTGGGAAACTGCATCTATTATGCTAAGAGATGTCACAAATGCCAGATTTATGGAGACAAAATTCATGTACCTCCTTCGCCTTTGCATGTTATAACTTTCCCATGGCCTTTCTCTATGTGGGGTATGGATGTCATTGGGTCGATTTCTCCAAAAGCTTCAAATAGGCATCGGTTCATCTTTGTAGTCATCGACTACTTCACCAAGTGGGTAAAGGCTGCTTCATATGCCAGTGTTACTAAGTCGACCGTCAGCAGATTCCTAAAAAAGGAAATCATATGTCGATATGGAATGCCTGAAAGGATCATATCCGACAATGCGTTAAATTTGAACAACAGCATGATAGCGGAGATCTGCAGTCAGATCAAAATCAGACATCACAATTCATCACCGTATCGTCCAAAAATGAATGGTACAGTGGAAGCAGTCAATAAGAACATTAAGAAGATTGTGGGGAAAATGGTTGAAACTTATAAAGACTGGCATTAGAAATTACCATTTGCTCATTATACTTATCGAACATCAGTCAGGACTTCCACCGGGACTACGCCGTTCTCATTGGTTTATGGAATGGAGGCGGTTTTACTCATTGAAGTTGAAATTCCTTCCCTTCGAGTCTTGTTAGAAATGAAGTTAGACGAAGTAGAATGGATGCAGTCTCGATACGATCAGTTGAATTTGATTGAGGAAAAAAGGCTAAGAGCTATTCGGTGTGGTCAGATGTACCAAAAGCGAATGATGCGAGCTTATGACAAAAGGGTTCACCCAAAAGAATTTCACGAGGGGGATCTGGTTTTGAAAAAAGATCCTCCCCATACAGAAAGATTTCAGAGGGAAATGGATGCCAAGTTGGGAATGACCTTATGTGGTAAAAAAAGCTTTCTCCGAAGGAGCACTGATTTTGGCCGAAATGGATGGGAAAAACTTGCCCAATCTTGTAAATTCGAATTCAGTCAAGAAATACTATACTTGAAGAGGAAAAGAGGCCAAAGTGAAAACCTGCAAAGGGCGCTTTGAGATTTTCTTTAAAAAAAAAAAGAAAAACAGAGAGGACAAGGTAAAAACCCGTAAAGGGCGCCTTGAGACCAAAAGGGCTTTAAGTCGAAAACCCAAAAAGGGCTGCTCAAATTGTGATCAAATTGTGATGGGGCATGCGGTGATTTCGCTATACCTAAATTAAGAAGAAATGAGAGATGTTATGTTGGGGCATCAACAGAGTACTATTGATCTCCTAAACACATATTGAGCTTAAATTGGTCTTCAGAAAGCCCGTACAGAGAAGCTCAGGCTGCAATATCTGGGGCACCTATCTTTTCCCCTCATTATTTTGTATTCTAGCAAAGTTTGCTTTCTTTAATTAACCTATTCTTTTCATATTTCGTTTCTGATAAGTTCCATTTTTGTCCATCATTATAATAATTTTGAAGAATTTTGTATTGAAGTAATGATTAATGGACTAATAATACTTTCACAAAAGGAGTTTTGCATATTACTCTGGGAACTTCTAAATAAAACAAGAACTTGAAACATGACTTTTATTTAGAACTCACCAAGCCTAAGGGTTAGAAATATTTGAGAAGGAAACTCTGAACAAGTGACCATTTCTTCGGACTTTTTGTCAAAAAATATCTGTTGAGCAAGAAGTCAGGATATTATGTCAGTGATACCGCCTTGAAGAACACAAGCAGTGACAACCCTAAGCATTAAAAAAGGGATCATTCTCATAACATTCTGCATTCATGCAAAACACATTTAGTTAGGAGTAATCGATTCATTTTGATCATTGCATCTTAATGTATTAAAAAAAAAGAAAATAAAAGGATCATTCTCATGATATTCTGCTTTCAAGCAAATATCATCCATAACACATTTAATTAGGAGTATTCGATTCATTCTAATCATTGCATCCTAATCATTGTAGGGATCATTCTCATGACATTCTGCATTCATGCAAATATCATCCATAACACATTTAGTTAGGAGCATTCGATTCATTTCAATCATTGCATCCTAAGTATTATGCATAAGCATAAGCCCATAAATCGATTCTACAGGTCATGTTCCCCAGAGGATGGTGTAACAGGATCGGTGAATCCACAAATCCATACCTCTAAAGTTGTAGTGGGATGAATTAAAGTCAAGATAACAAATTTTATTTCCCTAGCGTTGTAGTGGAACAGATTAAAGCTATGGATTACGGCGGATCTTATCTTCTTAAAGTTGCAGTGAAGCAGATTGAAGCCATCAGCCTTATCTCTCTGAAGTTGCAGCGGAGCAGACTAAATATAGCAAATCTTATTTCCCGAGCGTTGCAGTGGAACAGATTGAAGCTACAAATTACGACAGATCTTATCTTCCTGAAGTTGCAGTGAAGCAAATTGAAGCCACAGCCTTATCTCCCTGAAGTTGCAGCGGAGCAGACTGAAGACAGCAAATCTCATTTCCCTGACGTTGTAGTGGAATAAATTAAAGCTACAGATTACGGCAGATCTTATCTTCCTGAGGTTGCAGTAAAGCAGATTGAAGCCACCAGCCTTATCTCTCTGAAGTTGCAGGGAGCAGACTGAAGATAGCAAATCTTATTTCCCGGGCGTTGCAGTAGAACAGATTGAAGCTACAGATTACGGCGAATCTTATCTTTCTGAAGTTGCAGTGAAGCAGATTAAAGCCACAGCCTTATCTCCCTGAAGTTGCAGCGGAGCAAACTGAAGACAGCAAATCTCATTTCCCTGAAGTTGTAGTGGAGTAGATTAAAGCTATAGATTACGGCAGATTTTATCTTTCTAAGGTTGCAGTGAAGCAGATTGAAGCCACCAGCCTTATCTCCCTAAAGTTGCAGTGGAGCAGACTAAAGATAGCAAATCTTATTTCTCGGGCGTTGCAGTGGAACAGATTAAAGCTACAGATTATGGCGGATCTTATCTTTCTGAAGTTACAGTGAAGCAGATTGAAACCACAGCCTTATCTCCCTGAAGTTACAGCGGAGTAGACTGAAGACAGCAAATATCATTTCCCTGAATTGCAGTGGAGTAGATTAAAGCTAAAGATTACGGCAGATCTTATCTTCCTAAAGTTGCAGTGAAGCAGATTGAAACCACATCCTTATCTCCCTGAAGTTGTAGTGGAGCAAACTGAAGACAACAGATCTTATTTGCCTGGCGTTGCAGTGGAACAGATTGAAGCTATAAATTGGCAGATCTTATCTTCCTGAAGTTGCAGTGGAGCAGATTGAAGCTACTAGCCTTATCTCCCTGAAGTTGCAGCGGAGCAGACTGAAGATAGTGAATCTTATTTCCCTAGCGTTGCAGTGGAACAGATTAAAGCTACAAATTATGGCGAATATTATCTTCCTAAAGTTACAGTGAAGCAGATTGAAGCCACCAGCCTTATCTCTCTAAAGTTGCAGCGGAGCAGACTGAAGATAGCCAAATCTTATCTCCCCAAAGCTGTGGTGGAGCATATTGAAGCTACAAGTTTAATTTCCTTGAATTGGATCGAAGCGCTAATTCTCATGCCCTTAAAGATGCAGTGGGATGGAATGAAGCTACTCGAAGAAGAAAAGCATAGAAAGAAATCAGGATTCGGCGTGACCGGGTAAAATTGAACCTCTTTAAGCCTTTGCTCGATTTTCGTTACACGACAACGAGCAAAGAGGGGCAGCCGTATGGGCCCAAATTTGCCCGGGTCCAATTAACCAGCTTATTAACCAGTTAATTAACCAAAATTAAAAAAAAAATCCAATAACAGTTTATTATTACAAACCCAATACAATAAAATAGCCCAAATTACAAACCCGAAGCCCAAATGCCTAACAAGGCCCAAAGTTCTAGCATTTCCAGAAACTTCTAGGGTTTCTGGAACCCCCGAGCGCCGCCTCTTCCCCACGAGCAGCCTCCACACGCACACCTCCTCCACGTCACCCATGAGAAACTTCCTCCTTCACAATGATTTCATCTGCAACAAAAAAAGGAAGCAAAACAGCAAAGGCCAGCAAGGATAACAGAATCCAGGGTTTTTTATTTATTTTATTTATCGACTATAAAACAGAGGTCGAAGCAAATTTGTAAGGCTATATTTTTTCACGAATATACACGGAATATACGAAAATTAGAAGATAGAGCAACAAAGATTTATTTCATTGTTTATTTTTTCCTCCCTTTTTATCTCTTCGAAACCACTCATACATACATATAATTTTTGTTTAAAACTACACACTCATATTTAATATAATATATATATAATATACAGTAAAAAAAAAAGAGAAGAGAAAGCTTACTTTCGGGAGTTCCGGCCACCGTGTACGGTGGCCGATGGCGGCGATCCACGGCGGTGATTGGCCGGCCGATGATCAGACCTGTGGCCGGAGAACTTCGGTAGAGAGAAAAGGGCTCTCTCTCTCTCTCTCTCTTTCTTTTGTTTTTTTAAACTGATTTCAAATGTTTTTTTAAAGATTTTTCGGCCTTAAATAGCGCCCCAATACAACGCCGTTTTGGAGCCCATCTCCAAGGCCAAAACGACGTCGTTTCATGGCCAAAGATCCACCGTTGACCCGACCCAGGGAGGATCTGCGCGTTTTCTTAAAATGGTATAATTACCAGTTTAGCCCTTTTGCTTTTTTATTACTTTACAATTAGGTTTTCTTTTATTTTTAATTTCACCCTTAGGTTTTGTTCTGTTTTTAATTTGATCCTGCGCAAAACGCTGCGTTTTGGAGGGCGGGGAATATTTTCCCTTTTAGCCCCTTCTTGTTATTCGCGCGTTCAGATAAATCTTTTCTTTTTTATTTTCTTTATTTTTTGCCCTAAACATTTGTTTTAAATTCAATTTAGTTTTTTTTATTTCCTTTGTTATTTTTGTTATTAAAATTAATTATTGTTACTATTATTATTAGTTTTATATTAGTATTATTATTATTATTTTTGTTACTACCACTATTATTATTATTTTTGATATTATTATTAATATAATTGTATTTATTATTATTACTTTCTTTATTCTTATTATTATTATTATTATTATTATTATTATTATTATTATTATTATTATTATTATTATTATTATTATTATTTTTATTATTACTAATGTTATTTTTATTTTACTACTACTATTATTATTGTTATTATTTTCACTATTATTATTATTATTATTATTATTATTATTATGAGTATTATTATTACTCTTATTTATTTATTTTTACTATTATTATTTGTTTATTAACATATTTTATTATTATTATTGTATTTTTGTTACTATTATTGTTATTTTAATTATTTTTTAAATTATTGTATATAGTATTTATTTGTTTATTGATTTATTATTAGCTTTTGTTTTTGTTATTATTTTGTCATCTTTTTACCTATTATTTACATAGATCATTTGTTTTATTTTTTATTTATTTTTGCTTTTATTATTGTAATTTTTGTTGTTTCCCTCGTTTTTACTCTATTATGCATGTGTATTATAATTCATCTTCCATTTTATTACGACCATATCACATTTTATTCGATGCATTACAATTTTCGTTTTGAAATAAACATACATTTCGCGTTCTAAGATCCGAAAGAAATCGTACCCTAACTTACTGGGTTTCGAATTTTCTCATTGAATCTAAAGAACCAATTATTCTCTCAAATCAAAGCATATGAGTTAAATAAAAACTTATTCTTGAGAATTCGAAAATGTTGCGTCCTAACTCACTGGATGTGGCATTTCGTTATTTCAGGATAAGGATTTCTAAAAAAAAAAGGCAATATTCTGAATTTGGCATTTTGAGAAATTGTGCCCTAACTTAATGGGTTTTGATTTTTCATTTGACCCAAATAACTGAATATCCTTCTTAAATTTAAATACATGAGTTTTAAAAGTCAAAAGACAAGCTCAGTTTCGGGAATTTGAAATGTCGTACCCTAACTCACTGGGCGTGACATTTTACTTCTTCGAAATAAGAGGGTCTTAGCATTTATTTTAATTTATTCAAATTTTCTTTTAAATAAATAGGATCGTATTTTAATATCTCTTCAAATTTTCGACATTAAGACATTAATTAATCAATTTGGTACCAATTATGGGCGTTACGAGGGTGCTAACCCTTCCTCGTGCATAATCGACTTCTGGACCTGTTTTCTCGAATTTTGTGGACCGAAGTCATCATTTTAATAAATCAAAATATTTTAACGATCAATCTCAAGGTGACCCGATCACACCTCAAAAAGATTGGTGGCGACTCCATTTTCATTTCTAGAGTCGACCCCGTTTTTCAAATAAAAAAATGGTTTCGACATTGATTAAAAAGCTTTCCGCTATTATCCCTCATGATAGCTTGTACCTGTGGCTTTTGCCCCTATGTTTTACCTTCACCATATTTCTTGGTTCGAGTTTTAAGTTTACTTTTTTTTCTCCTTTAGGTTGGGTAGGACTAGGGGGCCATTATGGTTTAAGAGGGGGAAAAAGGTATTGGGAGTGCGGGGTTTACCTTCTTTTACATAGTCCGCATCGGTGGGCACCGCTCGATGTTTTCTTAGATGTAATAGAAAGTGGAAAGATGAGATGTGGGCATCTAGAAAGCCGGTTTTATTATTTATTTATTTGTTCTGGTCTTTTAGGGACAAACAAGGTGAATTGTTGAAACAGTTTTTGAGTAGTGTTATGTATCAATACCAGTTGATATCCGATATTGTCTGTTCAAAAACTTGTCATGATTAAGTTAATAAATTTTAGCTGATTGGACTACAAACAACCATATTTGATATCTAAACTATACATTAGTAACATACCTTGAAGATTGATTTGGATTTGGATAAAGTTAATTAACTTTCCAAGTTTGGCGGATTGAATCGAGTGAAATTTGGAAGTATATCTTGGAGATTCAACACTTATCCTAAGCTGATTGAACATATTCTTTATACTTATTATCTTGCTTGTTTGATGGGAAGATTAATTGTAATTAATATAGTATGTTAACAAGTCTCAATTTTTTAAAAACTGAAAAGACTTGTATAGGTAATGTACTCAACTGTCATGTTCATTGAAGAACGTTCTTTTTAAGTGTAGTGAGTAAAAAGTTTAAAGTGTGTTACTTGGTTAAAGTCCTAAGTTTTCAATGGAAAAACTTAGAGGAGTATTGTCTAGATCTTAGACACAAAAGTGAGGAGTCTAATCTGGTAAGTGTTCAAAGCCGTAATTACTTGTTGTACAAGTTGCTAAGATAATGAATTATGATATACCGTAATTGTAACATATTTTAACCCACATTTAATATGCTTTTCGATGATTTATTCCTAGATTTTTATAAAAGGTGCTTGTAATCCTTTCTTTTCATGTCTTATACCCAGGAAAGCACCCGAGGATGAAAAGAACTCAAAATGGGCCCAAAACGGAGTAAATGGGCCTTAGTACGAAATTAACACGGCCTGGCCCAAAGCCCACACGGCCGTGCCTCAACGATCACCTAGAGCACGGCCTCAATCCCGCCTCGCACGTCTGTGCCTTAAATTAAAAGTCCGAACACGGCTTGAACGCGATCCACACGGGCGTGTGCCATGGTCGTGCCTCTGTCAGACTTTTCTTCCATTTAAAAACCCCACAACTGAACCCCTTTCCTCCATCTGGTTTCACCTTTATTTTCACTCCTCTCCCTCTCAGACTTTTCACTTCATAAATCTCTAATACTCTTGAGCCACAAAAAATCATGTCGAAGAAGCGGAAGAAGCTAAGCATAGTCTCCCCAAAGGAGAACAGTCAACATGAGTTCATGCCGGCAGCTTCGTCTAATCACCAAGCCAAGGGTCTTTGAGACCATGTAACATCCCGAAATTGGGCCTAGTAGGAATGGGCCCAATGGGCCTTGGGCATAGGAGTGTTTAAAATTTTTGAGAACAAGAGAATGACATTATTTCAAGTTGGACTTATTAAGAAGATGATTTTAGAAAGTTACCGGATTCTATGAAGTTTCGAGTTCAAGTTGGGCCTTAGTAAAGTTTTGTGTTTAAGCCTATTAAGGAAAGATAGTAAGTGGCATCAAGGCTTATGGAAATAAAAGAGTAAATTGCTAGCATAAATGAGTATATGGCAAGGAGGTTATGGCATCAAGTGAAGTACCTTGAGGGAAGAGGTTCAAATCCCATTGTGTGCAAATTTTGACTATTATTTTTGTACTATTTCCCTAAATTTCGGCCAAGCTTGTAAATATGGAAAAATTGGATTTTTAAATTATGGTAAGGTGGACTTATTAAACTGTGGAAAAGTATGGTAAGGAGGAAAATAAGGAAAAAGAAAAAAAAAAGGAAATAAAAGAAATAAAAGAATTTGGAGAGTGGAGTAGGTGGATGAAAAAGAAATAAAAGAATTTGAGGAGTGGAGTAGGTGGATGAAAAAGGAATAAAAGAATTTGTGGAGTGGAGTATGTGGATAAAAAAAAAAAGAGAGAATAAAAAAAGAAAGAAAGAAAGAAAGAAGGGATAAAAAAAAAAAGGTTATGAAAATAAAGAAAAGAGAAGTATCATCTTTTCTTCTCTTCATCACCACCTAGAATTGGTAGCAAACAAGGGTTGGAGAGCTCAAAAATTTCAGCAAACAAATCCTTTAGCAAGTAAGTGATTTTGATGACTTTAGTTGATA